>OX383251.1:10207527-10870614 GCA_947522985.1 Lithophane socia
AGATTCCATTTTGTACCGTTGCAATATTTCGTAGCCGTGTGCTACGAGATTTCGTAGCGCGTAGCACGGCGTTACAGGATGTAGTTGTGGCCAATATTGGTTCAATTTTATGCTTGATTATACCGTTTTTTGAGGCAAAGTTGGACGATTTCCTTGATGGTTGGGTAATTGTTTCCAACATTGCTAGGGGGCTATTGTGGTGGCCGGTTTCTGAGAAGGTTTGGTTAAATGTTTCCTCATTGCCAAGGTTATTCGGGGAAGGGATAAAATTCCTATAAATGATATGCATAGTTTTATTGTGATACCAATAAAACTATACATATAATTTATTGCAAATGAACTATGGTGTACATAACGATGGCTGTTAAAGGAGCTCGTGGTTCCTCCAGGTTCCGTGGCACCACGCCAAGTGTTCCACATTATATTATATGATGAGGAAGAGTAATTCTAATATTCCTTTTCAAAGTTTGCAGTGTTTATATTTGGCATAAATCCACAATTCTGTGATGCACGCAAACCAAATTACTTCAACATTAAATTAATGTGAAAATTTAAATGACCGATGAAAATTGAAATGATTTTGATGGAAAGCTTTGACGCCTTTGAACACAAAACAAATATTACAGAAACTCGAGTAAAACATGTTTTCTACCAGTTTAAGAGTAGATCAATTCTAATGGAGCATTATTTGGGAAAGTTATTTAATTTTGTTTAACTACCAGCTGGCATTTCGATTGTAGTGGTAGTAAGAGTGCCATAAAGAATTTACTGTCATAAACAAAGAGTGTGCTATAAAACTAGACTTACTTATAATAAAAATAAAAATGGAGTGCAATTTAACTATTTTTAGAAATAAATTACTCGATCAGGAACAGTCTCAGGCGAAACAATCAAATTATTCAAATTAATACGAACCGCTCAATGAAATCTAATTTACTAAAACCGTTTTATTTGGAAATCGACTTAAGAGCCGATAATAATGAATGGCAAAAAATGAAAAATCGCTTTCCACGATGGCCCATCTATCTAATAAACCTAATATTGGTTTGATGCGCGCTCAAGAGGCGTGAAATGACTCCCTCCCGTCTCCTCACCGCCGCGCGAGGCGACAGGACTCACCAACCTATCCTGGCCTGTACTGTTTTTACGTTCGTCCCCGACGTTGAAAGAAAATGTTTTCTTGTGACGACGCTCCCAGCTTTCCTCGACTGGTCCACGTTCTCACCTCGCTCCTCGCCTTTCAATTTTTATTTGAAAATGTGGAAAGTTTATTTATGCTCAGTTTATAGGAATCACCTTAAGTTTATAAACATTTATTTATTTCGTAGTAGCGCTCGAGCTTGCTCGAAATAGTCGTCCGATATAATATAGGCTTTGGCAAGAACAAGTATGGCCGCACGCCAATAAGTGGTATTTTAGTGACCACCACAAGATTAATCGGCTAAAAACTCTTAGGTACAGATATTTCACGTTCTATGAAATATTGCGTGCTCCAGTTTTTTATTGGTTTTATCTATAATTATAAAACAAAGCCAGATTTGTTACATTAGATTTTTATAATTTTTGATTTGTTGGATTTGTCTCCGCCCCGAATAGCACAATAACTATTAAAAAATGAAATACGCACAAAAAAAAAATGATAAAGAAAATTGATTTTCTCATACATTTTGTATGGAACGTCGTTTTGTAAGGTAGGTCGGTAGGTAGGTAGGAAGGTAGGTACGTAGGTAGGTATGTAGGTAGGAAGGGAAGGAGGGTAGGTAGGTAGTACGTAGATAAGTACTTAGTGCTACCCGTTGGAAGCCGGGCCGCGTAAAGCTAGTTACATAATAAGTGTTAGTAAAAGAAGCTAATCTTCTTACCACAGTATGAGCTCCTAATCGTATCTTTTTCATGGCGAATCAAGAGAAGTAGAATTACCTAGTTTTAAGTTTTCTCTATAGCTTTTTGATTTTATCACAAAATACTGATTTATCTGGCAAACAAATACATTCTCAATCGTGTTACAAACTCAGCAACGCGAACATCCCAAAATAACTACACGAACAGCACTTTTTGAAAATGAAACTGCTGCGAGGGTTGACATACCACGTTAACTGAGCACATTCCTCCGATGGCCGGGCCCTCAAGTGTCGGCGTAACGGAGTAACTCACAAATTACGTCCGTCCGTTGTTTAGAGACAAGCAATTTGGATGTCCCCATGTCTCCGATGGCAGCATTCCTCAGCCCTTGGACCCCGGCCCTCGTTAAACTATGTGACTTAAAGCGAACCGAGCACACACGAGAACTTTTCAAGATCAGTTAAACTTGATGGTGGAATGCGATATTTATAGCGTTAGATGTAATGAACACGCCTGGGCATGTGGTTTTCTTTACAGGGTCGTAGATGATTTCCTTTATAATTATAGGATGGAAGACTGACATATGTAAGCAGAGTAAGTAGGCAAGGTGCTATTTAGACTTGTGATACAGAATTTAGAATTAGAAGGTAAGTGGCCAAAGAAGTTTCCATTGTACGGCTTAGACTGAGTGTTGGCTAAGGACGAGGATCCTTTACGAAACTTCTATTCCCTCCTTCTTAATACCTACAAATAAGCAATTCCAAATATTGTTTAATATCCTACATCCTATCAGAATACCACAAACGAGGGCTAACCCCTCGGATAGCAAAAATAAATCACAATATTTGCCATGACGTGTCCTGTGGCTAATCAGTTAATGAACCGTCACGTTCTGCCTAACGAGCGTCTAATTATTCTATGATTTATCTCCCACGGTCCTGACCTACATGGGGCATTTTTTTGTCTTCATACAGCTAAATGGATGTTGTTTTTGGATTTAGTGAAATAATATTTGTTGTGCCATTCTGTTCGGCGTTTGCTGAATGTTCGGAAATCTGTAGACCTAAGCTAAGACACTTAATAAGAATGAAGGACCATTTCCTTCTTTTGCAAAACATTATAAGAAGTACTTATATACGTGATATAAAGCAGCACACACACACACGCACACACTATGTAATTCAGTATATACCTACCTAAGGATAATAAGAACTCCAAAGATGTGTCTTATGTTACAGTGAAAACGTTAGGTGACAGTTAACAATAACAGCTGCTGGTGAGATGTGATGGTGTGTTACAGACGGACAGTCTGAAACTAACTACGTCTGTGACTACCACTGCTACTGCAAGTAGCTAAATTTTGAATTTTGCTTACTCTTGTAAGAAAGGGCCGGATCCGTCATGGTAGTAGTCAAAGGCGTGGCTTCCAGAGCCCCGTGATTTGTTTTGCAGCCGCACTTAAGCACTTACTGTGGTCAAAGCTTCGGGGGTCTACAGTAGTGGTCGCCAGAGTAGTGGTCGGCTCCATGTCATCGTCATCTACGTCTGGCTCTGTAGTGGTGGTAGTGGTGGTAGTGGTGGTAGTGGTGCGTCGACGGCGCCTCTTGTGCTGCTTCCCCGGCCAGCGGCGCTGCGGCCCGAACGGCACTGGCGCAGTGGCACGCTGGCGCTGCAGGCCTAAAATAAGAGTACTTACTGACCACAAAACCTTTTACTAAAAAGGTAGGGTGTTAGTTAATATGTGGGCCTCGGCTTTCATTGTATCCCACATAGTTTATACGCAATTTTTAGCCTTATAAGCTAATAGCGTAACCACAAGGTTGCCTGCGACTTTGTTGATTGTCCTTAATGGCTTAAAATGAGTACTTACTGCTATTCCTGCGTAGATATGTTGGAAAAAGTTAGGAGTTGTACTTATCATTGGTTATCGTCCGGTGTACTGCGTGAATGTTGTTGAGGTGGTTCAGTAGAAGCATGTGTGGCATAGCCAGCGCGAGTGAAGCGTATAGTAGCAAGCGGGCCCGAAGCGGCACACCAGAAGCTTCTGTTCTCTGAAGCTCTAAAACGTGATACTCACTGTTGTGTGACACAGGGATGACTGGGACAGCTGGTCAGTTAGAACTACTTCATATCATGCATTCCTAAATTCCTTTAAATTCTTTTGTTCCTACATAAAAAACAAGTACTTACTGTGGTCAAAAGCCCGGGGATCAACTGTCGTTGTAGTGAAGGGTGTGGTCGCATCGGCGACGTCATCCTCGTCGGGGTCGACTGTCGTGGTTGTAGTAGTGGTGCGCTTGCGGTTGCGCTCACGCTTCCCGGCGCGGCGCGGGGGCGGCGGAGCGGTCGCGGGTGAGGGGAGGACCGTGTCCCGGTTCACCCTGGCGACTGTTTGGTCGCTGGCATTGCCCAGCCCCGGATCGGCAAGGACGAACGCCACTAGTGATGCGGTCAGGAGCCGTATCACCAGTGGCGCTAATCGACCCATTTTGCCTGTTGACAAAGAAATATGACTGTTAGTATTGGCACATTTGATTAAATAGGGGCAAAAGTAGGTTTGCGAGTAAGGTTGATCCTCTTTCCTAGCAAAGTTAAACGAGTACCTAATAAAACGTAATTGGCATGTTACTACGAATTTATTATATGTATTTACGCATTTTGAAAATCTTTATACTTATAATAAAATCCTAGCAACGTCTATATTTTTGAAAAAAGTAATTGCTCCGAGGTCTAGGAACGAGTCTATAGTTTTTAGAATTTGTGTCTGTTTATCTGAAGTTCAGTGAATGCAGCATCACGCAAAAACTACCTCATAGATTTTGTTCAAATTTTGCATATTTATTCCCTATAAGTCTGGTCTTGAAATTTATACACGCTATTTGCTCTTCTATATTTTACCGAAAATTGTAAAAACACGAGCAAAAAGGTTAGAATATCGCAGATAGTTACAGATTTAACCTTTTTAATGATTAACATCACACTATAATTTTATGGAGCTAAGTAGACCTTAGGACGAGCTACTTCTTACACCCAAAAATGTACATCGCTTGATCCCGCGTCATCAGTCTTGTGTCTCTATATTCCATGTTAGCTTAAATTATACATAACAATGTAATGCAATTCTACGTTAATTAATGTTATTGATGTTGTGCCGTTTTAATTAACTATAAATAAATAAATATTTTGGCTGCTGAGACCAAAACTACAAACGTAGTATTCAGGGAAGTTTTATAATAATACGACTGTTATTTTAGTATATTTTGGTGTCTTACAACTTCCACACGAACGAAGTCACGGGGAGAAGCTAGTATAAAATACTCTTATACTTTTTTAAGTCAAACTTACGTAAGTATAAAGTCCTTAGTTACTTTGTACATTCATCACGTTGGATACTATCAAACTATTTTACCTTAAATCTACCTTTTAAAATGTTAAACTTTAATAAGATAATGAAGATTTCTAGCGATGTACCGTGTCTCTTTAATGAAGAAAACTTTCATTAGCTCACTCTTTAGGTTACACCATTTACTTAAAGAAAGAATTTTCAATATTACAAAGTTTGGCGTCTGCTTTAAAATATCATGTGCCCTGATTTAAGCAAGCGCTGCTTGCAATTTAAAATAATATTTTGGTATGAAATATAACTTTTCTTTTATATTATTTTATGGAGTGTACAAAAAGTAACGTATTTAATAATAAAACAATATTTGATTGAAAATGAAAAAAATAACACGTAATGTTCAACAAATCAAGACAAAGTCTCATAGAATCGTATGTTACATTGCATGAAGTTCATAACTGTCTGCTACACTCGTGCACCGTAAGTTCTACACCATATCGACAATTTTATACCATCTTACGGTGGTCAAGCGAATAACAAGCAAGAATTTGTTCGACTCGAGACCACGTCTTGATACCACTGCGGGTAAATCAACGACAAATAAACTCTACAGGGACACCTACACGCAGTCATAAAAACAGTGTCTTCAGAAAGGGCCGCACGAATAAACCATGATTGTGACACTTCCAGTCCTCAGTTATTTTATAGCTCCAAGTAAGGTGGAGCTCGAATATTACTTTTTTAACGTCAAACATTTTTTACCCGACTACGGCGAAGAAAAAGGAGGGTTATGATTTTGACCGGTATGTATGTATGTATGTATGTATGTATGTATGTATGTTCATCTGTTCCCTCCTATCTTCCAAACCACTTATCACAATTTGACAAATGAGGTATCGTTAGAAGCGTCGTGATTGTCCGCTGGTTATAGGCTATGTGAAGTCACATTAAATTAAAAATGGCGCCCTCTAGAGGACATAAAGGGAGGAACTTAAAAAAAAATATGGTTTAATCGTACCATGTTGGGTATCAAATGAAAGGGCTTAATGAGCACATTTCAAAAATATATATTTTATAACCCCAAAAGTATTTAAAAAAAAATCAAGTAACAAAAACTAAAACCCAACTACGACTTAAAAGATATAAACAAGGCACCACAGACAGACAAATTAAAAATCCGGAGTCACACGTAATCTGTTCGATTTATGCCCTAACACGTGTGACGCCGGATTTTTAATTTGTCTGTCTGTGGTGCCTTGTTTATATCTTTTAAGTCGTAGTTGGGTTTTAGTTTTTGTTACTTGATTTTTTTATTGAATTAATTTTGCAGTCACATTTTAATAGTGTCGTTTTTTACGAGGACTCTTCTAAATTAGCTGAAGGAAATCTAGAACTATTTCATAATCCTTCTTCTTTATCCCCCGCGTTCTCTAGTGTCCGCTTTTCTTTAAGTAATTGGCACT
Source organism: Lithophane socia (assembly GCA_947522985.1). NCBI lineage: Eukaryota > Metazoa > Arthropoda > Insecta > Lepidoptera > Noctuidae > Lithophane > Lithophane socia. The sequence continues at coordinate 10,214,173 of OX383251.1, forward strand.
CATTTGGAGCAGACGGGTTCCTTAGTCTATATTATAGTGAGTTTTCTAGAGAAACTATTGTATATTGCAACTGTTTGGAAAGAGAACAGTAGTTATTTGCAGTGCTCGCTTAAATGTTGGCGTCTTTGTACCAGGGTAGTATTATTCTTTAGATGTAGTATTATTTCCTCAATGGTTATCACCGAGGTTTATTGGTTACACAGAATCTGAGACATCTGAGTCATTCGAGCCTCTTCGAACCTTCTGTAACTACCATCATAGGTAATTCTAACACACCCTTTTTCTACGTCACATGTATTACATCCAAATTATATCCCGAAGTAGCCAAGGGTTAAAAGTATCATTTGATTGCGGAAACATCACGTTACCCCCTAGGGATATAAATGCAAGTGGTTCTGCCGATCCCTTCGAAATATTTCGGTGCCAACATCTGTCAACGCGCTAATGCCATCGTTCCTCGGCCGTTAATGCTTGGGGTCAAAGGGCTACTGTAAATTCTTTATAGCATTCAATCCGCCTAGCCAGCTAAATGGAATTTTGGTGTAAGTAGGTAAGCGTCAAACCCAAAACTGAGGTTCGCACCATTTATTTAATGTTCCCCTGTCAAAACACTCTTATAAAAATATTTGAGGATATGTACGATTATTGGGATTTATATTTCGGACCTTATGGTAAGTATTGTAAAGATTACATGCAAAAGGCGACCTTATGTCATATAGTCAACCTGTACGACATAAGGTCGCCTTTTACACAAATAACTCTGGTTGCATTCGGTCATTCAAGCGAATTTGGAATTAATTTTAAATTAGGTTTTTGTTTAAGAAAAAATGGGACTTTTTAATAGACGCTTTTAAAAAAGAGTGCACGTTTCCCTCAGAATAGATGACTAAATATAAAATAATATAAAATTGATAATCTATTATTCTATGCCTCCACATAATATTACTCTACAGTTAGGCGTCATCAAGTATCTAGGTACTCGAAAAATCTTGTTCATACCCGGTAGTTCAAAGATTTTGTCGTTTTATTTCATTTTTTTTTTAAATGAATGAGTTAATCAAATATGAAACGAATAAAGAATTCCGATGAGAGAATTTATTAATATTTTAATGCAATGGCTGACTTAAAAATGCGAAGAGCTGCCTGGGTGTGTACTTATTTCACAAATGCGCTTAAACAGAGGAAGTCGTAAATAATAAATGTGTTTGTCTAAGCCGGACCTTTTATTACGATGAAGTACAAAATAAAATCTGGACTCTTTCATGTTACCTGCTACAGAGGCTTACTTTTATACAATATTTTTTTTAAACCTTGATTATGTAAATAAAAATGTAACCAATCAACAATATACTTGAATACATTTAAACATTAAAACGTTCCAATTTATACACCTTCTGTATTAGGGAACAAGAAAAACGGCTGTTTAATCGCGAGGGTTGGGATACCTAGCCTGCCAGTGACAGTTCTAACCACACTGGATAGAATACATTCAGCGGATTCCTCTGGGACGAGGACTGAAAGCCACCCCGGCACCGATCTACTTCGATAATGTTCCCAAACCCCTGTTCGTTTTATTTTTCACCATTCTCAAGACTTACAAATAGATGTTTGGACGCAAACAAGTGACGGTACTGCGACATTTTGTTACAAATATTTTGAAACGACGAAGCTTAAATATATTTAGAAAATATTGATCTTAGGTACCTACGTACCAAAATGTTTGGCATTGATTAGGTAACTATAAAAACAATAAGTCGGTAAAAAAGTGTAGGAAAGCGTATAGAATAACAGAATAACCATTGAGCTTTTTACCGACATAATTTGTACTCTCGAATGAAAAATGTTAGGCAATTTTTAAAACCATTTTAGTACCATAATAATGTAACTGTAAATGACTGGCTTGGTTAATTGGCGACCGAAAAATAGTAATTTGACTTTAAAAAACTTGAAAACATAACAGTTATCGTAACTCTCCGCCATGTCCTATAAACAGTCGTTTACTTTTACTCAAATACTCATTAAACCAAAGTACTGAACTTTAAGGACCGCTCTGTGAAATGAAAAGTACTTTGACGGTTCAATGTGCTCTCTTAGTTCAGAATCGATAATTAAAGACTTTAAAGTACAATCAAGCACTCGAGATGATAATGCCAGAGTTGTATGATCACTGGAGGAAATAAACATGTTACCAATTTAAGCACGTCTTTGTGAACCTTAATTAAAGACATGCAAACGACTCCGTCATTAATTTATTTTATAATTGAAGCCGTGTTGTAATAATGAGAAGGAAGAAATAAATTGTTTTATAAATTATCGAAAACGCATAAATGTTAAGGGGTTGACTTTGTTTAAATAATAAAAGGGGATATAAATATTTTTAATAAGAACAGCTATTTCCTCTTCCTCACAAATGACTGAATATTAAGAATGAAATTATTATTAATGATTTCAAAGACTTAGTTAAAACGTAAAGTCGCATCGTAAATAAGAAACGTACAACTTGGAAATAATATTCGTACTTTAAATTAATGTTGCTTCTCCGATCGAATTCCGGCTGAAACATCAATGTCTACTAACTTTAATTAAATTCATTTTGTCATTGAATAAATTGAAACCGTCGGAACATACCGTCTATGAAACATTTGGAAACTGAAACACAGACGGGTAATAATAACTTTGACAGTTATAACGTGAGCGTTGCTTAGTTCACCGACACGAGACCGCGGCTAACGAAACTTTGACACTTTGAAGTCCACCCACGATACATTGCTTGTCACTGAGCCATTCCGACTCGTCCGCAACTATAACTAAATGAACTTAACACTCAGCTTTTAACATAAATTACTCGAACTTATCTCAGTTCTAAATGTGAACGAAACTTCTGGCAGTGTGAAACAAATAAGGTAATCATCTCATTACAGCTCTCTAGATTTAAATCATCTTGTTATGCGAATAGAAATAGAAAAGGAAACGAGATTGGAATACAATTGCATCAGTTCTATTGAAAAATATTACAGCGCGGGGGATATCGGCGCGATCTCATTATATCAGTGCCTAGGTAAACGTAGCTAAGGGAAAATTTATTAGCACTTTGTGTAATAAGCAATACGACTGTTTCACCGTTGTTTTATTAAATATTTATGTACTCCCCTGGATAAAGAAAATAAGTCATAAATTCAGCTGATAATACAGTTGAGTTCAATAAAATGATTTCACTGCATGAATAAGTCAATGATTGACGGACGTCCGAACTTCTTCAATAATGGTGGATGGATGTTTTTTGTGACAAAGAGAGCGTCTGGTTTGCCTCAGCTTGATTCATAGACTTTTCTATACGCTGGTAGGTAATCTCTGACAACAACGATTTAAAAGCGCCATTCTTAAGATTAGACGGTGGGCCCATTGTATTGGTCTCCGCTTGATCGAGCACCAGAGCGCAGGTGGTCGATAAATGAATTTTCCCAACTGTAGGAAATTGATTTTCATTCAGTGGGAGAAAATTTGTAGCTTTTCCCTCCATTATGTTGGTATACCGAGTTTGGATCAAAACCGTTATGTTGACTGGCTCGTTGATTAATAAGTCGGCCACGTACCGCGGGTGAGTTATATTTTAATGAAGGAAACTTCCTCGTGTCATTGTGGACCTAATTGCAAGCTAACCACGTTTCCGTGCTACAGATTAAAGAGAACAAACATACCAGAGATACCTACTTCATTACGTATTGTAAAAAAATATTCTAATTTCAGTTTCATTGCGTAAATGACCAGATTATCTCTCTGAATATTGTGTTGTATAATATTGTAGTGTAACATTCATAAATAAGTAGGTATTAGGTAAAATAAAATAGATGTAGATATATTTAGTAACCTATTCCGCTTGACTATTCTTCAAGAGTCATAAAAACCCTGTAAGAAATCGACACGTGTTTCACCTCTCAACGAGGCATCCTCAGGATGACGATATGACGACAGAATGCGACGTGTTACCACACCGAGCGCTGGACGCGAAACACGTGTCGATAAAAAGTCACGCCAGATTCAATTAACTAGGTATTAGGTACTAATTTTTTATATTGAGCTGGTCAGTTCTCTGGTCAAATAGACTGAATTACATCAGAGATACATTATAAACATGATTTTCTGATATTAAAATACCTACACTTTTATATTATACCGCTAGCACAGAAAATAAAAGGATTGGATTACATTACAATGTAACTGTATTAAAGTAAAATAATATTAAAGCAATATTCATCTATCACGTTATTTTAACATACAATTTTTTGATGGTGGTGTTGAATTTAGTACCGAATTAAACTTTGTATGGTAGTCAGGGTTTAATTAAAAAAGTTTTAGTCGATTGCTTTATTACTTGATAGGTATTTTTCGTTACTTGTCTATCATGGCGCGGAGTTTCATTTGTGATACGTCAAAATATCAATCATGGGTACCCGTTAGAAGTTCAAAGGACTTTATACAATAAACAATAAATACTGTTGCTTTGCTTTTTATGTGAAAAGGGCAATCGTTCGCGAATTAGTGTCACGGGGAAAGACGTCTCCGTTTTTCGCTTGATTTATTATTAACCTTTGTCACGACATGATAGCCGTTCATTTTTATGTCGTTCCGCTAAATGTCTGGCAAAAAACTTGGGTAAATTTTCGCATTAATAAGAACGGTGCTGTCGTGTAGCCAATTCCTAAATGGGCACATCAAAAGCGGAATGACAAACGTGTCGTGTGTCCGTCGAGGTATGATCGCTATTTCGCAAACTTTTTCTGTGCCTGCCGTGCCAGCGCACCCCTTTACCCAATTTATGACGCCGTCGTGCATTTGAATAAGTTTACCATAAAAATAGGCGTTCTGCGGCCAGAAACTTTGGCAATAAAATGCAAATGGTGACATTGGTGATGCTTCTAGATTACGAGGCCTGAGAGGGTTTGTGGTCTAGCCTTATGGTAGCGACTACAACTATTGTGAGGAGATGTTGAAATTCAAAGTTTTGTAAATATTACATGCTCTTACATTTCCATTTCGTCAAAGAAGCTTTTTCGTTAATATGAGCTTTTTAGATCTGTAGACAAAATTAATCACGCTCTTTTTTCTGTACTAGAGCTTCAAATATCGTAACTCACAATAATTAAGTCTCTAAACTTTCAATAATTTCATTAAAAAGCTCAACGTCAACGATTATATTGTTAGGGATACATAAAGAGGTAAATGCTCCTCATAGCAGATAGGCAGCCACTGCCATGAAGATATAGGCACTAAAACAAACGCCTATTACTGCTCTAACGATACGTCGTAATGTCTCAAATGTTCATGATACGCTACCCTTTTATCACTGTCTCTTTCACTCGCCGACTTAAGCCATATGCCCGTCTATTGAATAACAGAATATGAATGAGATGGATAGTGCACGATATTTTTATATTATTTTTATAGTCTATTGTTGATAGTGCAGGTCTGAGAATAATATTCATGTGTCGGCATAATGTAATTAATTACATCCCAAGAGAGGTTTCTTATCATAATTTTTACAAGCACGTAAACATTCACTGATTTAATTAAGTAACGTGGACGTCCTATTGACAGCTTAATAAAAAGGGAATTGTCGTAGATTAAAATTGTTTAATTCACCACATATCATGTTTCGTAAATTTGCCTTACGTAAATTAAAAGCATGTGTTGGTGAGAATGTTAGTAATAATTATAATTATTTGTACAGAAAACTATACATGTTTTCAAATTAGAACGGTTTCCTCAGTCAAAGTTAACGTGATTTAGTTCTCGTAACTATAGACCCACTGGTGCTACTAACTAAATAATTGCCGTATTGAGCAATGAGTATTTCAAAGTTCCGACCAGTTTGTGGAGGTAAACTATTTTGATATTAATTGCCCGCTATCGATAAGTTTTGTATCACATTTGTGATACAAAACTTACTTGTTTCCTAATTAAATACGATACATAGTTTAAAAAATCTTACAATTTATTTCATATTCATTCAAATGCTTTTACAGTGTAAATAAAGAATTTCTCAAAAAACTTAGTAATAGTTATCTATTGGTGTTAGATATTTTTATTGAAAACCAGTAACAATTTACACTAGGTACTAAATTAAATGACTATTATACAAATAAATACAAGAACAAGTAGACACATACATAGTTTAGGGTTTTTTAAAAGAAAAATACGTAGTTAGAAAATGATAAGGAAACCTGAATAATGTTATGAGACTCTTAATTATTATTATTATTATTTTTTATTGTGTTATGGGACTGCTCTTGACCTCGATATTATAATTATAATTATAAAGATTATAAAATAATCTAAGATTCAATGTTTCATCGGAGCTTTTTTAAAATCTAGCATCGTATTTTCAAGTCACTCAATCACGCCAAAAAATTCATATGAAAAACCACGTGAAAAATCTATCAATTCGACGTGAAGGAAGGCCCTATTCGTATTCATATTTGAGGCTATGTCAGTTGACAGACAGTCTTACCTTTAGCTAGATAATCTCGCTCTGCTAGCACACAAAGAAGTTCCAACTCCAACTGACGAGACTAGTCGACGAGAATGTCGATAAAAGTCGAGAATAAAGAGCACCTGGAACTAGTGCTGTGCCTTTGAAAATATATCGCAATCAGAATTCGGGAGACCTATCGTTCCGTAAGAGAAAAAGCATTTCCTTGAACTAAAGTTTTTATTAGATTGATTTCTAAAGAAATCATTTTTTGCTAATTTTTTTTCCAGAAACAATGGATGTAGAAAAACTCATCAGAACGAGATCTTTTTCTTCACCAAAAACTGTGAAGGAAAACATCTTGAGGAAAGCAAAGGTGGTCTAAAATGTTATTGATGGAAGTGCATGTGTATGTTTGAGTAGTCTTTTCGCGCGGCATCCGGATTTAGATATTATCCCACGGGAACGAACTACCGGGATAAAAGTATGCTATCTCCTAACACTACAGACAAACAGAGTTACTTTCGCAATTATAATAGTAACTTTGGATAACGAGCATGGCGTCTATGACGTGACGTGGCGTCACGTCACACTGAGCGAGGTTATCGCGTATAAGCGGTGTTTGCATTGCACCGTGTGGGTTTGACTTGCAGCGGGTTCGTTACCCCGGCTACTGTCAACACACGATCATCGACTCCAACGTCTGACCTGATTTCGAGAGCATTATATGCATTTCTATGTATGCATTATAAACATCCATACATAGAATGTTTTGATTATAATGCAAGAGAAACATGATGTAAAGATTTTAAGTATTATACTGTGTGTGCTGTTACCTACCGTGTGTTTTATGATCTGTCTGCATTTATGGTTTCTTACCTCAATTAAAAACGGAGCTTAACCACGATTAGTTTGATAACTTTTTGTAACTTTATTATTCCAAAAAATCGCCTTCACATCGTTGTAGTTTGCATTTTTTTTGGAAATAAAGGTGGAACCCAAATTTGTTTACCTTAAAAGCAGAACGAAGGAGAAATCAATCACTTAGCACTATATATATGAGGAAAAAATATTTCTTCCACAAAATATGCTTTAGGGGGAGATCAGGAAAACAATCTGTTAGTTACCAGATTGACACCGAGTTCGTATTTTGGGCACAAATGATTGATAGTGCCACAATCCCACAATCCCCGATACCTGCTAATCAAGACAGACATACGACAGTGAATACTCTCTTAAAATATTACTCAGAAATGTCCGTGCATTTTTAAGAATATTTTCTAAGGGGAAGAATTGCAAGGAAAATAATTAACTTAAAAGCTCTTAAGAAAATTATTTTTGTTCAGGAACATTAGTAATGTGGAAAAGATACGAATGAGCTGTTTATTAGTCCTACTTATTCTTGGTCTGTAGATAAATAATGCACCATCTAGTAATTAATAACTGACTTACATAGGAAAGCCCAAGAAAAGCTCTTTGTAAGTTATCATGGTTTGTATGATAAACCGATCACAATTTTTTCTTGAGAAATAAGTTGCCGAAAGGGATACCGGGCCCTTGGCAACAGGCAACTGAAGGAACACGGGTGGGTTTTAGTCAGTAAAAGTCTGACACGCCCTTCCGCTCCGCCCAGAGCGGGAGAAGTCATTGGATGATTGCACCCTCAAAAAAAAAAAAAGGTAATGTCAAATAAATAAATTATTTAGCACCTTGACTACGTACTTAAAATGCCTATAAATTCGAATCGCAACCGTCATTCTTTGAAAGCTGTATGAAAATCACTATAACGCGGAAAATTGACGTTGTATTTCAATTTGATGGTTCAGTTAATAATAATTAAAATTAGAAAAGGTTACATTGTTATCTACGATGCAGTTTCATGCGGTGCGGGGAACTTCGATCCCAATACACAATACCTTGGCCCGAAGGCTAACACGCCACTAATTACAGGTACCTACTGCTGTAAATACAAACAAAGAGGTTGTATGCTCACATTGCTTACAGTACCTACTCGTACACCTTTGTGTAACTACAATGGATTTTCTCTGAATATTTGAACATTTTTCTCCTTCGTAACTCATCAATGATGATGATGCGCAAGATTGACGACTTTTTAGTAATACAGTCTGTTCTGTTATCTGGTGTCTGGAATCTTGGGTTGATAAGAAAAGACACCAGAAAACAAACCATCACATTGAATAGTCCATATCTAATCACAGGTGCTTCTAACAACGTTGTACTTACAAAGCACACGATGACGTAAATATGTCTCGCAGTTTTGAAGGAAATCGTCTGTGGCAGGCAGATTGTCGCAAGAATAATATTAAATCGTGCCGTTTTTCGATTTCAAGGTACACAGAAAATTATTAATTATTTAATCAATTTATTTATTTATTTTATTCTCATGATGTAAGATGTATCCAGTACTGCCATAATCTTACATTAACCCCTTATCCATTACATCTAATAAGCGCACAGGAGAGCATTAGAATGCACATAACATCGCCGTATTTGAAACAGAATAAGATATTGAGCTGCTCCAAAGCGTGTATCTGCATATACTATAGAAGCAAATAGATCGCCCTCTAGAGGTTACTATGAATTTTGATACAGCTACCTACGTACGCAAGTATACGGGGACCAGCCATTCAATATTGACTGGCTTGAATAATAAATGCGTATTGAAACTCTATGCTTTTACGAACATAATTTGGGAACGGTGGAATGCAAAATGCAGTGTCTTTTACATTTAAAACTCATTTTGTAAAAGCTTGTGAATTTTGTTATTTTATCTCATTTAATTTCTTTTGAGATCCTTCGGGAATTGTAAAGTAAATTGGAGCTGAAAATTGAAACAATTCTGGAATTTAATATTTTTTCATTAAATATATTCGAGTTACTCTCACGAAATATACGTTTCGTCGGTCTTAGGTACAATAATGGTTATTTGAACTTTAAAGTTTTAAGACAGATTACCCTGTAACCTCACTGCGTAGTCTAGAATTTCGAGTTTTGTGCAAATACGCGTCATCAGTCGTGGTGGTGTTTTGACCTGAAACCGCTAGAAGTTTATAGATGCTCCAAATCGAGCCATTAGTTTCAATATGGCGGCACTACGACGTTTTATCTCTCTAACCTTTCAACTCCCAAGTTTGTTTCTCGAGCTTAAACCCGAGATCGTTTTTTCTTCATGATTTTCTTCAACTATGAAACTTGTAATGTGACTAGGTACATGAGTATTTCGAACGAACACTATGCAATAATGCAATAAAAAACTACTGTTTTATCACCATCATCATTAGACTGAAAGACGTCCACTGTTGGACATAGGACCCCCCTAAACATCGCCACAACGACCAGTCCAGTGCTTCACCTGTTCTATACAGGCTGAAATTTATTTCATAGGCAATATTTTAACCATGTATTCTAACTATGATACTTCTTCATTCTAAATATGATACTTCTTCATTCTAACTATGATATTTCTTCATGCCAAAAGTATCGAAAAAAAATATATCCATACTAATATTATAAATTCGAAAGTAACTCCTGTCTGTCTTTAAGTTACCTTTTCACGCCTAAACCACTGAACGGATTTCGATAAAATTTGGCAAGGAGATGGAATGCATTCCGTGGAAGGAAGGAACTTTTTACCGACATACCACGCGGGCGAAGCCGCGGGCGGATGCTAGTACTTATATAAAATTAAACTTAGAGAGTGTCTCCGCTGCCGGCGCCGGCACCCAAAAATAACGCCGTTAGGAACCGGCAGTACATTACTACCAGCAGCCGTGACTAAAAACATCGGCTGCCGGCGCCGCCGCCGGCGGCTCCCTTAATGGATACCGGCGCGCGGCGGCGGCGGTGCGGCGTCTATGGAAACCCTTCCAATATTCTAAACCCCAACTAACTAACTCTAACAAAACTATTATTTTCTAATATTCTAGTTGTTTTTGGTGTCACAGTCACAGGGTCACAGTTCTATCATAACCTAATCTTTTTTTGCGAGTCAAAATATTTAACCTAATCTAACTAGTTCTTTTCCGGGTAGTACTTTATTATTGGAATATGGAAATTATGACTAATGGAAACAAAATATGCTAATAATAAACCCCGCTTAACTACTCCATGTGCCAATTATCCAACCCCATTTTCCGCGTTTTCTTTCTTAAGTCAGAGCCGGCAGCCAATTCAGGATCCGGCGCTGGCAGCCAATTCGGGGCAGGGCGCCGGCAGCGGGGGCACTTCCTTAAACTTAAATATTGTTTTTTTTGCTTGGATATTTAATATTACGAATACGTGGTTACTATATTGCGAATGCATTAAAACTTGGTTAATTGCAGCGCTCACCATGTACAACCAACCAGTAAGAAACCTTTCTATCTAAAAATAACCGCAAAAGTAAGCAAAACAATAAATTGGCCAGTCTACGTATCTAACAACACATCATTTATTAGGCGAAGTAACTCCTGTGATTTCCCGCCCTACCTATTTAGAATGATCAATAAACCCCCCGTGGGGCAAAAAATGTTACAGTTTACCCACGTTCTATCTCCGCAGGGAAGGTAATTAATCGAAAAGGAACTTCAAAAACCTTTTCCCCAGACATTAAGACGAATATGAAGAGTAAACAGCTACCTATAAAGTTGATCAAAAATGTTTTTGTCAGGCTCTTAATGAGTATTCTTTCGTAATGCTTTGTTAATGAAATTCTGTTGCGTACGATAGTACCTTTTGGTGCTTAGTATATTTTTGCTTTGTATAAAGCGATTTGTAAAGAAGTCTACGGAAAATTTCTGAAATTCGATCCTGTCTGGATATGCTAGAAGTTCACTAACAAAAAACTGCGTAAAAAATCGTTCGCTTTCCGGATTCCGTTTTCTAAGCTATCTTGGCGTGAAGATATTGAAGAAATTATTAAAACTAGCGAAGTGAAATGGGTACAACGGGTAGAAAAGTTTTATTGACGTCTTACAAATGAGCAAAAGTTTGCGGGACAAGTAGGACAAGCGGGATAGAGTCGGATGTTCTGTGGGCCAGTCGGCGGACATTCCACCTCAGACGGCAACTTAGAAATTGTAGCCCCAAGTTCATTGAAGCAATCTGTAGTATTATAAGTTCTGACACGTTCTGTTTCTATGAAGTCATACTTCTGTAACAGTTTGCAAGCGGATTTTCTGATCATTATCACTTTTTGAATAGGGGAATGTGTTTCGGACAACGATTAATAGAATAGATAATTAATGAGACCTCATTTTCCAATCACAAACCGCGTGCTAAAATCAACAATTCCATTATAAATCAGGGCGAACAATAATGGAAGTATTATGTTCACTATAATGTAGTAAGTTGCTGATAAATGTAGCCTATGATAAATGTAGTTGAATTTTCGATATAAATGAAAACTAACTGTTGAACATCAATTTATAGCGTGACTGTCAAAATGTTAAAGTACTGAATGAACATTAGTACACGCGTAATACTCGTATGTTCGTAGTGTAACAAAACAGTAGAATCACTGTTTTATTTTATTGTAATAATATAATTATGACATCATTTGTATAACAGATTTTTTTTTACTGCACGTATGAGTAGCTCAATCTGTAAAATACTGGTATTCAGCTGCATCCGGTTAGACTGGAAGCCAACCCCAACATATTGGGAAAAGGCTAGGCAGATGATGATGATGAGTAGCTCAATCTGCCTAACCTACTTATAGGTTATTTTTCAATTTTGCGAATCATTATCCATGTTGCAGTTGTTAATAATTATGTATGGTTGATTTCTGTTACGAAGTTTAATGAGTAATGCCATTTTGCAGCTTAAAACTACTTTGGTACCTACTATATAGGATAGTAATTTTATATTTAAACTGTATGTAGAAATTCACATTCCGGGCTACCAAAATAACACATAACACCTCATAGACACAGACATCACAGAAATATTCTAAACCTACCATCATTTCGAACACGCAGGCGTACAACAGTATCCGCGCTATGCAGTATGCATGTCATTCAGAGCCTGCACCGCATTCGTTTTAGTTCCCCAGGGGCCCCACCGGGCTCACACAAGGCCCACACTCGGAACAAATATTGCAGTCATCCCGCCTCCCCTGAATGCAAGGAATGCGCGCTTCATATCAAATTACTACCTGAAATTCGACAGTTCCCGTTTTTTGTCCATACCTTAACGCGGTTCGAAAGGGCTCCGTTTACAAGGCACTCTGGAATGGGACCGTTTGTTGTTAAAAATACCTTGATGTGCGGGTTTGTAACATGAAGCTAGGTGCAGCCGTGTAGGGTTTTACACCCGAATTGCAAAAATTCAAAAATCCAGTTCCAATTCAAAACCGTTCCAAAAATTGTTACGTTCCGGTAAAATGCATCAAGCTAGTCTAGTGTTGGGAATATAAAAGATGTAATGATGGATGGTGTGTGACGCAAGGCAGTTGAACTGGTACGCCAAAGTACAATTGGTTGGTGGAAGAACAAAAGATTTCTGCATCACGTTCTTCGATGGCGCATCGAACTCGGCGTGTCACGCACGCGGGACGGCTGCGGGGCTATCACGTATGTTAACGTTAATGGGTTTTCAATTGCTTTACCACTTTTGCACTTGGTTTTCTTGGTTGGCCGTAATTGGTTGGATTTCTGGGTAATGATTACTTTATTACGGCAAGAAATTGCTGGAATGCGCACTTTTTGATTAAATGCGAAATGTAAGTCGTTTAGTTTTAATTTGTTCTTGAATAATTAAAACTAATATGTAAGCGCATGCTATTGTGTGCTACCCAATTCTTGTTTTATTTATTTCAGGTTGCTTATTCCATACAAACAAAAACCTAAAGCATGAAAAAGTATTTTTGTATTGTGCGAGTTTCCGTACACTGGTTCAGTTAGCATCCGCAAACTTTGTGAAGGGCTTTGCTAAGGTAGTCCCGAAAAAGAGGCAACCCTCTGTGTTTAATTATGGTCCCGATGCGTCAACTTTACCTTGATGTGGGTTCTGAAGCAATGCAGACCGAGCATACCTAAGTACACTTTAACTTATCGTGGTTCTACTAAATAAATGATCTGAACGTTTTAGTTTGGACGACTTTACTTTGCACCGATGCGATGCCCTTTAGAACTCTTGGGGCTTTACCCAAATATTTTGCTCAGAGCAAGTGCCGTCTTAAATTCAGAAAATGAAATTGATTTGGAGCAAGCCAAGACGGCAAACTTCATAATTTCCGTTGCCCTCCACTTGGGACTGAGTCTTGGTAAATTCATAGAATCTACAAATGCTTTGGACTTACGGTGTTTGATTAGCATCTCCGCTAAATTTGATCTGGGATATTTGCTGTCTGTATACAAAACGTTTGTACCCCGAACGTTGTTTGACTCTTGTCGACCGACAAACATTATAAGGATCGACTAGATATCATGTTAATTTAATAGATTCTATCTTGAATCGATTTCACTTTGAAACAGTTATGCAGCAGAATAAAGTTTAACAGTGTCCCAGATCATATTTTAAAATTCAAAGTAACTTTCACTATCTCAGCTGTTTTAAAAACTTACTGTCGGTAACTATAAAAGTCGATTCACTCTCGTGACTTTCGTAGGTATCTCAAATCGCGGGACGCCAATTCTACGTCGAATTTTCAAGAATTATCCTCGAAATTGGAACGAGATTTCAGAATTTTTGAACGGACTGAATCGGTGCGGGGGAATGGTAACGTAATTTTCTGGTTCTCTGGCGGGATGGCGCGGCGTCGCGACGCTCGACGTGTCGCGCCGCGCCGCCCGCAGCGCCAGCGCCGGGCCCGCGCCGCGCCACCTTATTAGATTCGATCAAATAGAAAATTTGGTGTTACGATCACCAACAATCTGGGCGCGGCGATCATTCAATATATACGTTCGATACGTGCCCCGTTATACCAATAATATTATTGTGTCAACACATTCAAATAAAACATTTTGTTGTCAAGTTGAGCTGTTATCTGCTGCTATTGTGTGGGACGTCTATTATTTTTGGTCTTTGTGTATCAATTTTTACGCATCAAATGCTCAGACAGCATATTATCTGCGATTGACTGAACAGGAAAGATTGACATTGCATTCCAAAAAAAAGTCCCCCTCCCGCACTGAGAGCGTTGTAACGTGAATGTTCACGGCCCGAAGGCTTCCCGAACCGGTTTTAAGCTTGAAATTGTATACTCGGAAGGTGTGATCGAGATAGCTCGCTCAGTGGGCATGCAGCGCATGCATTCGAGTTACACAAAAGCGGAAGGTTTTCCTTATTTTCCCGAGTCCCCCATTCCCCGGCCGAGCGTCCGCACGGGATGCGAGTGCTACATGATTTTTAACTTAGCAGTGTACAGGTGAGACGGCATGCTAATGCAGTGTTCGAGTTTTCGTGAACCGTATTAGATACATGTAGATAGCTATACAGGCTGGTCTTAAATTCATTAATCTAAAAGGTGTACTTTCTTTTCAGCTCACTTCTTCATGATTTTAGAACTTTTCAGGTATTTTATGTGCAGTCCGCACAATATTCATGGTATATTTATAATACAGTGTGAGAACCTTTATTAAAATTAATATGGGTTGCTGGCGGTTTTAAATGCGTAGAAAAAAAATCCACGCAATAATTACGAAATGCAACTACAAAGTTGGTTTTAGTAATTCCATTTATTTCTAAATACAAACCTACAGGGCTGATTTTACCAAAGTCTATCTTTTATCCGTGGAATAAAAATGGCGTTTGACAGTTTTTGTATGGAAAAACTGTCAAAAATTTAAAATTAATTCGCAGGATAAGACTTATACTCGGTATAAAAGTTTGGTGAAATTCGCCCTAAGTCTACTTTTTTATAGACCCGGTTTTGATGAAAAAAGGAAAATCGTTAAGTCTTAAACCTTAAATACTTTCCCGGTTTTTAATCTATATTACGTAAAACCTTGGTATAAAAACACATTAACTTTTTAATTTAGCTCTACCATAACATTTATTTTTACTCAGTAAATCTTCCTAGATTTAGAGTAATTTGTTTTCGTCGACTCCGTCACTCGGTCCGAGATAGACTAATTTATATACCAACATCAGCTCCAGCCTTAAGTGCAACTTAGTTTACACTGCAATCCATTTTAAGTGACCACTATAACGCTTGCAGAGAGTACCGTAATTTGATTAAATTATTTTAAACTACGGAAATGGAGTTCAATGCTTGTAGATAATTTGTTTTACTTTTAAATAAATAATATTATCAGACTTGTTGCCCGTATTTTTGTGCCATTAGTACTTATATTCTTCTCGCATTTTTTTACGGGTTTCTACTGTTTAGGTACTGATTAATGGCGGATTCCTATAATTAACGGACCGTTATGGGTTAAAATTAAGACTCTTGTATCTTTACCAATAATGGAGCAAAAATCTCATAGCTTTGCATAGTAGACCCTTCCTTATAGAAGTAGATATCAAAGGTAAAATTAGCTTATGAATTTATTTATTTGCCCAGTTTGGCAATAAAAAATGCTACCATTGGTAAGCAAAACGATTCGTTTTTGTTTATAGGAACCGAGCATTAATATTTGACCGATTTAACTCATAGGTATAGATAATTATACGTAATAACCTTGAATTTATCTCAGTAATGGTTTGAGTCTTGTATGTTAAAGTTTAAATGATTAGTTCTTTACTTTGCATTTTTAAAACTACATAATTTCTTAGTAAAAACACGACCTTTAAAAAGCCACCACTGCGAACTCTATTTCAAAGGTATTTTCATTCAATATTTTTTAATAATTTGCAAATATTTGCGGCGAGTATTTCTCCAACACTCCGGCACTACGTTGAGCAAAAAGTCTATCAACATTTCCCAGCTCGCGACAACGCAACACGCGCTCCCTTGATTGCGGGCGACGCGACGTTGCCGACGCGGCGCAACTAGCGAGTAGCTGCCCTAATAAGTGCTGTGTTCACACAGAATGATACTGCATTTATTGCCCCAGGCTAAACAGCGTTTTGTCACTTTAAACTTTCCGCTGTGATGTATAATCCTTTATTTTATGCATTTATCAACTCCCTTTCTCTCATTTATAACTGTACCGTTTTAAGCGTTGCTCTGCTCAGGTAGGCTTATTAATCACGTAACAACTACATCGTTCATGTTACTCCCTTTTGAGCGAAGCTGTATCTTTAAAACGTTTTACAAAATTTAATTAAAGAAGTTGCTAAGAGATTAAATGTACGCGATGTATAAAAAAATGATTGAGAATACAGTTTGTTTAGACTAGCGGCAGATATTTTCAATTAAACTTCAGGAGTGTATTGAAATAAAGTCTGATATGATTAAATTTCCTGATACTTTATTGATAAAATGTGCTCTGAAACTGATGTATGTGACTGTTCATACAGTCAAAAAATGCAAAAGTGTTGATATTAAAAGGTGCTAATAAAATAGCCTGTCATTCAGAGTAAGTAAATAGCGTGAGTAAAACTCAGCAATGGGGTGGTGCCGCCATCAATATGATGAGGCTCATAAGCGGCGTGAGCCAAAAGCCCTTCCTTCGAATTCATTAATTCTGTTAATGAGCTAAACGCATAATGAAGCTTTGTTCTAGCTTCTAAGCTGCGGTAAACCATTGTGTAGCGATAGGGGAAGGCGCGCTTCACTAAGCTAAGCTGCTGGTAACTCGGTTTTATAAACTTGCTCAAAATACATGTGAACCTTTCACAAGTCCCAGACCCACAAGTGTGCACTGTTGTTTCAAAGATTTAGCTAATACCAAGTAATTAACTAATCACTTAAATCTTTGAAGTTCACATGTCGGCGGTTTAATAAGGCTTAGTGCTTGTTTCTCTCAACGATACAATAAATACTCGCGATTGTGCTCGTAAACGAGAAAATATATAACATAGTTGCACCGCTTTAAGCCAAGTCTATGATTCCACTTGGCGTTTGGATCGCTTCTTATTGAATTATTGGTCGGAGGGACGTGACTTAACGCACCCTGTGATCGGGCCATTGAGTTCTCGATGTTTGCTCGATTCTCGTACGTGTGTGGCGGACTTTAATCGATTCTTGAATGATTCTTGTCGCGTGTCGTGCACCGTACCGCGCTATCGCTCGTGCGTGTTAACGTTTTGAATTTATTGTTTGTTTTATTAGATATTCACCGTGCGAAACAAAGAACGAAGGATAAACCACAATATTGCTAAAAGCCTTAATAATAAAATTTTCCAACTTCACCGTGTAACCTCAAACATCTGCAGCGGGATACTGAATAAACACTCGACGGGAATAAAGAAAAAGTATGAATAATCTAAAGAAATTTAATTTTACGATGGCCCTCCACCAATTCAGAAATGAGACACAATAAGTGAAAGGGTTTCTTTTCAGGCATCTCGGCTCTAAAAAATTGAGGTAATGGAACGTGAATAACAATTCGGCCCTCGGGGGGCAGGATTCGGATGGTGGGTGCGGGGGGAGGATAGATTGATGGCACCCGTTTGTAGCATCTGTCGTTTTGAGCATCGATTATAGTACACACCTCGGTGTTTCTTTGTTTGGCAAGCGACGTTTGACTCGACTCATCAGTCATGCCGGCTTGGGGGATTAATTCCACAATATAAACAAATGACATGCTGATATTTCCCTCCCAAGGGCCCTCCGCGTTTCGCTCAATGAAAAAAGACACCGTTCCGGTTATCGAGGGTTCCGTCGCAAGCTTTTATCATTTTGTAAGAGGTTTTTGTGAATATTTGATAAATGGTCGATATGACTTTAACGATTGATGTTGAAAGGTAGATAGCACCTGTACTTAATCATTTGAAATGGATTAGGGTATGAACCTGTTATTGAGATTGTGTGAGTCTGATCGTGGGTTTAAATTCAGTGTGATTTATTGTAAACGATATTTTTCAGGATTCTTTCAGAATTTTACTGGTTAAAATTATCACTGATCTGAAACGAATGATTGATTTAGTTAAGACTTCATCAATTTCTACTTTATTATGATTTCATTAATCCAAATGTAACCATAGATACGTAGTTCCTGTAAATTCTCACATGGCTTTAGGTCCAAAAAGACTAGGTCTTGTCTAAGGACGAACACCTGATGTAAAGTTTGCCAGAGAACAATGTCCAATCATCTAACTGCCACCTTTACTTGAACTAAGACGTGTATACTGCTCCGTAGGAAATTAGTCAAGTATTAAAATATCTTTGAATAACTAAAAAACATATTTCATTATCATTATAGCAGAAAGCTCGTCAAACTCGAAGGTCTAAGGGGATTTAAAAGTCTTTACCTCACTAAATTAAATTCGCTTCTTTAATAAATGATTGATAATTAATTTTAATATTGAAGTTTCGTTTGTAAGAGTAGAATAATTTAAAATATTTCAGTCTGCACTAGGTATAAAAAAGCACAATTTATCTATATTTCGTGATAATTTTCACGAAAATCGTTACAGGATTACAAAGATATACTTTCCTTTAACTTATAATTTATGTATATCATACTTATTAAAATAGGTTCAAGAGCCTCAAATATTAAGTCGGTGTTACACCCCTACTCCTGATTTAGAGGATTTACGGTTTATATATCCTCTTTGCGTATCCAAACCGCGACAATATACCTATGGTGTCGGAAGTATTACGCTATAAACAGGTATTGCGTAGGCGAGGAGCCAGCGCTGATAAAATAAACGCATTAATTATTATTTGTTTGTCTCTAAAATGTTTTAGAGTAGACTTTTTTATTGTTGATAATGAAAAACAAGGGCATTTTAATAGTTTTCTCCGTATACCGACAGCATAAGTTATGTGAGTAACAGGGAAGAGGGCTATTACTGCGGACATAAGTGATGGCTGCTACGTGGTTCCTAGCATTTCCATCGTACGCTGTTACGGCAACGATCACCCGTCAGGGAAATGCATATTCACTTCTAAATGGATAGGAACCGCTATCGTGATACTTTCTATTTCTTTTGTACAAGTTTAACTAGCTTAAAAACACGAAAAGAATTTAATGTTTACTCATAGGTACTTAAATAAACATATACCTAATTTTTCTGTTTCTTGATTAATGAAAATACGGAAGTACCTCTAATTAAATTTCTTAATACCTATAGCTTTTAAATTATTTTAGATATTTAATATTTCTTGATACTAAAGGGTGCGCTTAGTTCCGAACTCAATTACGTAACTTGGCAACACGTTGAAATAATGCCAGTCAGAGGGGTGAGGTTTTGAAGTGTAACGATGACATTTACAAAACATGATGTACCATTTGCTTTTTTTATTGAAAATTTTAATTAATTAGAGTTTTATTTATTTCACAGACTGGTAGAGCATTTAGTTTTGGTCAGAAAAACATAATAATCGTATTTATAGCATTTCCCATGCTTCGTCATAATATTTGCATATTTTTATTTAAAAATAAAAAACATAACATCTATAAAAGTGTCACTATCTCCCTGCCTTGATGTACTATATTATTTTTGTGGAAAATTCGAGAAGAAAACAGTATTCGACGCGTCGGCGTCGTGTGGCGAGTGCGTTCGGGTAAACCCCACGGCCCTTCGAGCCTTTCTAGTAAATAAGGATCATGGGATTATCGAGAACGGCGTATTCACTCTGCAAAGAACCAGGATTTACAACGTTCCCCGGAAAATGTTTAATACTGTGCACCTTGTTTACTTTGCTGTCCTGGCTTTGCTGTTAATTTTTGCTTCGGGAACGGAAAAATACCGGGAATACATTCTACCGGTCTGTTTCGACTCTCCGCAGTACTGGGGGATGATATGTAAATATTTACAGGTGATTTTAATTATCGTTGTAGGGTAGGTACTGAGCCAGAAAACGGAAGAGAAATACTTACCACCACTTTTTCATTTTTAAATTATAGTTATTTCGGCGAATATGTCAGTTCTGTTACAACCTTCCATTTTCCAGTAATGGAACTTGATGTATCAATATTTAAAAGTGATTTTAATTAATGTTGTGCGGACTCAAAGGAATGAAAGGAAAATAAAAACG
The DNA here is from genome assembly GCA_947522985.1 of Lithophane socia. Lineage (NCBI taxonomy): Eukaryota > Metazoa > Arthropoda > Insecta > Lepidoptera > Noctuidae > Lithophane > Lithophane socia. The sequence continues at coordinate 10,234,674 of OX383251.1, forward strand.
TCTCTTTTTTGTTCGCTTTACGTTTTAAAATTGAAGTTATTTAACGAAAAGGCATTTTGCCGATGCCATTAAATTTGTGCATTCAGTAGTGAAAAATAAAACGACTGTAATTAATGTTGTGCTGAGTCAAAGAATCGCAAGTAAAAATATGATTATATAAAAAATATTTTTTTCGGCTTCTTTTAAAAAATTAAGGTATAACCAAATATGAATAATATATTAATTTATGTTAGAGCTATCTTTTTTCTTTGATGGTCCTAGAGTCGTGGTAATAGGTTATAATTCGAATTCTGAAGAAGTCTGCGGTATGAAGTCGCTAGAATACTAAGTCCGGAAAAGACTGGCGGGGTCGTACCGTTCTTGATAACTTTTAATTAAATAGCTCTTGATATTTCTTTATTGTTTTCTTTGTGCATTTTGTTTTGTATTACATTGAAAAGTAGGTTATTCTTACAGCAACTTTTTCTTACGTTACTGAGTCAACTTGGAAAATACATCCCATACCTAATTATTATACTGTGCGTTCACAAGTAAAATTTATTACAGGCAAAGTGCCAGACACCTGCAGCCTAACTCGTACATAATATGTAGTCGTGTTTAGTAAATCCAGTTACACATCTCCAGAGCGTCGTAAGAAGATTACCTCGCGGTGTTGTGTGAAGGGGGGACATAACATTACATAGTACAGTCATCCACGCAAGTTGTTGTTGGATGACAACGTTATATGTACTGAATGTAAAACAGGCTTTTGGGGAGACCCTGCTCCCCAAAAGCCTGTTAGCCAAAAACCTGGGTATTGTAATATTTCTACGTAAGGCGAACAGCGACGGCCCAAAATTGATAACGATAACAATATGTAGTGGAGACGTATAAGAGCTATTGGATGGAATTTTACTTTTTTACTTAGCTGCTGGGATTTATTTATTTATTTATTTATTCACAAGGCAACTACAACAGGTAACAATCACAATATATCACTAGGTTCACATTATAGGTTTCGATCTGATTATCACCCAAAGCGTAATCGCACATCACGACTAGCAACAACATAATAATGATGACAACTACAGTAAAAGCTTAGTTCACAAGATTCTCCGACACTCTTATAATTAGACAGGGAAACTGTAGGAGAACAAACATGCGGTAAAGTACATAAAGTTAAAGCATTTAAAGAGAGCAGTATTTAAATAGAAAGAGTACATACATGTCTTTATGATGGATGGATGGATTATGGCTTTTTTATTTTCTTGCAGGAAAACTTGGGCAGATAGAGTACCTATCGATTATTTAATATACCAAACTAACCATGCCATTTGAAAACCGCGCCTGTGTTCTGTGCCCAGTAGTAAAATATTACAAGCTTACAGACATTGTAACACCTTTTTATATAATACCAATATAACCTACAGACGCAAAGTGTAACGAAACGGTAAAACTATTTTTTTTTTCACAACAACACATATGTGGCCACTTTATACTATAACCAACTATTTTGTCGGTCATTACCCACCCTATATACCTGCGGTTACATGCAACTCGTCAAACAATATGATATCAACCCGTGGGATGGCAAAATAAGCTTTATGAGATTAGACGGGACATGCTGGGCCCTACGGAACATACCTACCTATACAGGATTACACGGTAAATGTAGCTGCCCAAGCTCTGGTGCGCAACATAAACAAAGGACGGACGTCGTGTCACGCTTGGTATTTTATAAGAAAAATACCGAAAAAACGGTTTTTTACTCGCCTAACGTTATTTTGTAGAGTGTTTTTTTTATTATTAAACCTGTGTCTCCACTTTTGTTGTTGCTATCCGATGACGATGAGGCACGTGTGGCTACAATTTTAATAATTAATTTGTATTCTGTCATTTTATTCTTTATTACACATTAGTTTTAATGTTTATGGGGGGCATAATGCCCAACATTACAACGTAAAAAGTCGTGTAACTACGACTGCATGATACCTAGATTATACGAAACAATTACTGGCTAATTAACTACACATCAAAAGTAAATCCTTAATGAAATTAATCAATTTCATAATCCAATGAAAAGCTCTTCAAAAATCCTGTCAGTTAATAAAAATACAATTTAAATTAATGGGGCTTTTGATAGAATTGGGCTATGTACCCTTGTACACCCATTTGGGATTCAATCTAATCTGATCGGCGGCAGGCAACAGTGCGAATGCCCAAATCTGTGTACCTACCTTAATTATCTACTAGCACCGCCGATTTTAAGTGTATTATGTTGATCGATAAAGATGTATGTACCTACGTGTTGCGATAGGTACATGTAAGTATTGTTTCATGAGTCGGAGTGGAACAGGGATTTCAATTATGTGACAAGTATATTGATTTTGAAATTTTGATAAAATGTTGACAAATACTGTCGCTTAAAGGCTCTTACATACTGGCGCGACTTGTCGCCGCATTTTTCGCCGTGAAGTTTACTCAGAAATTGTTTTGTTAAAAGTCGCGCTAGTATGTAAGAGCCTTAAAGGAATGTTACAGGTGCGAAATTATTATAGTCATTCAGATAGTGAACTTTCTATGTGTTTTTTTACCTATAAAACAAGAATCTTTGTACCTAAAGAACATATTTAAAACCTCTAAAACATAACATTGTACAACAATTGATTTCCGTTATCTGACTATGTGTTTCGAGGTGTGGATTTTCTTCGATACCCTCTTTTGAATTCAAATCGGAACGAAGTCGAAACGGCATGTTTACAATTTTTCTCCAAAGGAAATTGTCTCTATCCGGAATAAATAGTGTTGTTCAGTATCAGCGCTTACGATTCGATATCGATATCAGGTGCTATGCTGTGTATAAGCTTGTGTCCTGAATTTCTAACACCTGACTAAAATGGGAATAAGACTAAAAGTGGAACGAATAAGTATGTTGTCTTATTGAGAGAAAACCGAGCCAAAGAGTTTATTTAACTGTCAATATTAGTTGTATCTGTTTAAGATGACAGGGCTATAGGGGCTGACTACTGAGATGATGACTATTAGAGAAGTAAGGAAGAAAGAATTGTTGAGCCGACTCCCATTAATTTGGTACTACCTAGTCGACCGAGCTCTGCTCGGGTGAAAATAGATAAATATATCGTCCAGGTATACCAATGATTCCCGAGGCTGTGAAAATAAACAAAACGAAATTTTCCCAGATATGAGACCTAGCTGGATCGAGTTTTCGCTCCCGAAAACCCTTCTATTGCAACTTTTATCGAAATCGTTAAAGCCGTTTTCGAGAACGTGTTTTTTAATAATATTTAATTTATTACTAACTATAGGTTATGGGCAAGATAATGATAATATTTTTAAATGTTTATTTATTGTGCCAGTGCAGCAGTGGTTTGATCAATGTCAATTTATTTCCAATATTTTTAGATAGAACGATCTAAAAATATAACTTTGAAAGTCAGTGGTTATTAAAGAATCGTTCAACCGAAAATATACACCGACTACTTCGACTCACCCTCACTTGAATTCCCTTAGGTGTCTTTGCTCGCCTGCAGCTAATTATAACTAAGGGCATAATTATCATAAAATAAGGTCTTCCACGTTCTCAAGAGAGGTGACACGGGGATCTTACAAAACAAGTGCTCATCTTCGCTATTTATAGAATAGAATATCTTTATTTTGCATAAAATATGGTACACAAAGGTCTTAAAAAAAAACAGTCCCACATATTTTGCTTACTTATACTTTTCGGCATGTAAAAATAACTTTTATTAAAATAATACTTATAAAAAAATATAAATACTTATAAACCTCTTGTGCAAAATTTCATGCTTGACCCAGCGGTTTAGGCTGTGCGTTATCTCTCAGTAAATGAATGAATTTGTGATTAATTTTATTAAATAAATAGGCACATAAGGTCAAATTTATGATTTGCACAACTATATAGTCATTCGGGAAGTTAATTAGTCTTCTGCGTTTCTCGGGTTGTTTCAAGGTGGATGCTGGAATCTAAGGCATAGTATCTTCTAGTCCTTTGGGTGGTGAATGGTGATATTATGATAGAACCTGGGGGCCAAGTCTACTAATTTACAAACGTGTCAGTGGTCTCGCAATGATGAGTTTTTGACAGATTTTGTATGGTATATCTGTCAAAAACTGATCATTGTGGGACCACTGACACGTTTGTAAATTAGTGGACTTAGCCCCCTGGTTAGCGGTTAAATTAGCTTTTGCCTTGAACTTATTATCTTTGAAACCTACTGCTGAACGGTACTGAAACGAAAATTTTAAATTTTCGTTTGATGCCGTGTTATGAAAACGTTAGTTACCTGATCAAATTCTTTAGCTGTATTTCTCCAAATTAAACTGCTTTTAGTCGTAGAACCGTTATTTTTTTTTTTGTTTTTTGGGTAAATTACTTTCGTTTTTTTGCGTCAAAAAACAGAGTCTGATTCTAATAACCTAGCTTTTAGTAATACAACTTTTAATACCGTGCAAATTGTGTACCTGCCTGAATATAGGCTTTTATAACGGCCTACCATAACATAGATTCGCGGCACTAAGCAAACTGATATAAGGGCTATGTTTAATTTACGCAGAATGTCCAATAAACTAGGTCGTGACACCATGCTCGAGGTAACCCGGCTGCACTAATCTTTAACCCAGGTTCGCTACTACGTTTAAGTTGCAGTATGTGCATACAGATAGCGGGATGTCGGCAACAACTCTATGCGAAACGACGAAGTTAAAACGTTACTGGTTGGAATGTGTATTATTTTATTTACTGAATTGATTAATTTGTTTGTATTTTTTTTTTAGAAGGTAATAGTGTAATATATTTTTTGTTAAAAGGCCGTAAAAAGAATGCAGTGGGAGACGCGATGATGATTAAGTCATGTTCATTATTAAAAAACGTATAATTTTATTTATTTATTTATATACCGTATACTTTATGTACACCACAAAAATATAAAACAAAAAGAATAAACAAACACTAGAATATATGGTTTTAAACATATGTTTAAAATAATTTGCATGCTATTGTATTTTGGCCGAATGTGTCCTGCTCTAAAATTTCTGTAACATTATTTATATTTACGTCCTGTTAGGCAAATAAAGACACTACAGTTAGTTGATTTAGGGCAAAGGTTTTTTTTTCATAATTGATCATCTGCCAAGTTCCGATTTCCATTAACATTATTTGACTAAAATTATGTACCTAGTATTCTATCTATCAGACTTTGTCGTAATAAATAAAACGTAGAATGTTAAATTATTTCACTCGCGCTCATGAAGTGTTGAGCAAAAGATAAGGTACCAGCTTCACCTCGACACCTGCAAGGTTAGACTTTTTATAGCCGACGGCTAATTGTGTGAAAAAGCCGAGCATAATATTTCAAGACCGTGTGTATTACGCTTTTAAAGAATTATAACACATTTTGCTTTACTTAATATTTTATGGTCTATTTTTGCTTGTTTTTATGAATTGAATAAAGTCGTTTGTACCAGACCGTAATCAAATTATGTATCGTATTTCCGTGATCAGAATTTTTACTTATCGAATCTGGCGTTTACTTTGTAGTAGGCATATTGTTCCAATTAAAAAAAAAAAACAACAATGACACTGAACGCGATCAGCACATAAACCACGTTTACGGGCTGTCAGTGTCAAAGAAAATAAAGACACTGACAGCTCTTAAACGTGGTCTATGTGCTGATCGAGTTCAGTTTTTTTGGTGAAATCCGCCCACTGGGCGCAATCACAAGATCGGGACTAATGTTATAATTGAAAAAAACTACACATACCTACTGCCGATCAAAATTATTTGATAAATTATCTTCATCTACACACGGCTACACATCAAGCTATACATTTCTAGTATAAGCTGACCTCACATTGTACGGAAATCCTATACAATGCGAGATCAGCATAAACTGGAAATGTAGCTTGATGTGTAGCCGCGAGTACAAACAACGTTCTAAAGGCAAACAGGCGCGATGCGACAGCGCTACGCGACTTTAACAAAACAATTTCTGAGAAAACTTCACTGTAGGACAAGCGCGACTTGCTGCACGAGCCTTAATTCTCAAAACGAGGTAAACAAACAATCAAAACTCGAATGTCCGAATAGTCGACCAGTTTCAAATTAATTAAAGTTAGGCGCGTCTCTGCCCTCGCATCCGAAGTTAGGCATTACTTTAAGTTACTTAGGGATTGAGTTAAGTACTTTGAGACCAAACCTATTGTTCAACAGGCGACTTAAGGTGTTCGTAATTTCGTGCGACAGGAGTTTCACTTTGATTGAATTTAAATAGTTAAATACTGCGGTAAATCCGAGATCGAAATGTTGGGAAAACAATGTACCTGTTAGAAGAGGTATTACGGGAAATATTTGGTGTTACCTGTCTTTGTTTGATCTTCGTTCAGTTGACTGAATTCAATATTTTGATTGAATGATTTCCAACATTGTTTATAACGCACACACTTATCTGGAAATTCATACGAGTGTGTTTTATGTACGTTATGGTACCTACGTAAGATATGTAACATGTTATGAGGTGCCTTAAAGTTATCTTTGCACAAAATGGTAAAAAAAGCTCGTTTTGTCCAAAATTCTTTTTTTGTAACAACTGGGTACCAATGCAATGAAAAAATAAACAGGAATATTTCGATTTCAATCAAGTGTACTCTTGAGAAACCAATATTCTTTGTACTGTATTTTCCAATATTTTCCAGGACAATTTGTAGTGTAGCCAAGTGGACGAGTGAGAGCGATCCGTCGGAGCACGAACTAAGTAAATTAAAGTCCGCCGTTCTCACTCAAGGGATGCTCCAATTAAAAGTCAAATCAAACTGCATTATACCGCTGTTGTAAAATAACGAAACCCTATACCTGTTAGGGTCGCCTCGGAGAAAATAATGAGGACTCCGTTACGGAAAACTAGCGTCTTAGTCACTTCAACTTTCATAATGATATTCGAAAAATAAAGTGGGTAGCGAAAAGCTGTGGTCATTCGTTGTGTGTGTACCTTGTCATCTATTTCAATAATGTTTTCTGTTTACTAAGTAAACATTATTATAGAAAGCGTGCTAACGCCAGCCATACACGCTACGGTCTACCGTACAGGCTATCTGTACTGGTGTGCCTGCGCAGGTCGACCGACATGTCATATGTTCCAAGAACTGCACAGGTCTGTTCCAATACACGCTCCGCTCTACCTGTGCAGGTACGCCTGCACAGGTAGACCTCTCCGGTAGACCGTGTATGACCGGCATATGACTGACCAACACTTCGTTAAAATACTCTAGTCAAATATTTTTGAGCGATTTTGAAGTGAATTTGGTAGGGGGTAAACTTATGGATTCGCATAACCACGCGCCGTAGTACTGTAACCTAGAATATAGATGGCGCTAATACTAGTCGATATTTTTTTCTATGATAAAAGTAAATTTAAAATCCTCGATTATATTGAGTAAGAAACTGTCTTCTATGAAAAGTTGATCGTTAACCGTATAGTTCGGAAGCGCCCCCAATTGGACCCCAACACAAAAACCTCCGCCGGCTCGGTAGCGGATCCAATTGGACCCCAGAATTACCACATACGACACCCTGTCTCGATTATGGAAATATTTAATAAGCTACCCATCAAATCTTATGAATGTGCGTTAATTATGAGAGTTGGATAAAAACTCATTATGTTTACGCCATTAAATCTTTCATATTCAGCGCGCAAGTTAATTAATTCACCTATATAAAATTCAAGACTGTAAATACCATAATCGCCATTTTGATGACAGTGGTGGTCGAGGCTAAAAAACATAAAAATTTGTGATTTTGAACATCCAAACCCCACCACAGGGGCAGTGAATAATACATCATTTAATTATTTGACGAATTCATCCATTGTTCAAGTTAAATAAATAGTGGTAATGAAGTTTTGTGTTATCCAAAGACGAAGTTTCGCGCCAATCGTGCGTGTTTTCATTTTTACTTTTCACGAATATCACTCATACACATGTAGATACGATTTAAAATGTGACAAATATTATTCAAAATATTATATACAACTAGAACATGTCCAAATCTTAACATAATATACGAACACGGGTCCAATAACACGTATTATTCATTACCACTACTGAATTTGTTTTCAAAATCGCCGTCCATTATACTTTTTTTTATTGTAATGATGTCCGAAAACGATTATGCCAAACGATTATTTTTTAAATTTCGTTCTTCTCGATTAATTAATATGTCGAATATAAGAAATCGATACTTGGAAATTGAAATAAAATTGTTTTATACAATAAATACATTAAGCACTGGATACATTAATAATTTATACTTTTCTAATGTTATTTTAATCGTTTTTCGGACATTATATTGAAACCTATACATTCTATTAACTCAATAGACAGGACCTTATGGCCGGGCTAGGTACCTCATCTTTTGAATTTCGCGCCGAAATGATTCTATAATTGAATTAAAAATGGAATGCGCTCGCTGTTCTAAATTATTTTAATATATTGGACAAAATTATTTTAATGTGGATTTTATTTTTTAAACTTTTCTGATAGTTTGCTACAGAATGCCCAGTATACTTTTTAGGTAGGCGTAACAAAATTTTGTTTGATAATGGTGAGAAATTAATTTTACATAACGTCAATATGTTTTGTTAGTTGTATGAGCTTGCTAGTTTTTGTTTTTATTAGGTTACTTGAGTAGGTACTAGAAATTGTTTTTTTTGTGGTAGTTTCCCAACGAAATTTAAGAAACTGACCAAGTCTTTGTCGGACCACGCACAAAAGGGTTCCGTAGTTGGGATGAACATATACGCATGCACATTGCACAGCATTAATTCTTCGACTGCAAAATAAGTTTGTATTTCTAGAAAAAACTACGAAAAACAAAGTTAATTCTGCAGTTGTAACCGAAAATAACCCGTAACTCATTGTTGAAATACGGGTTATTTTCGGTTACAATGGGTTATTCACTTCAAAAAGCAGTCACTTAGAAGCATCTTATCATTTTAATTATAAGATCCAACAATGCTACATGCTTGGTTATGAGTCATACATCTTTACATACATCTTTTTTGACCCGACTACGGCGAAGAAAAAAGGAGGGTTATGATTTTGACCAGTATGTATGTATGTATGTATGTATGTTCATATGTTCCCTCCTATCTTCCAAACCACTTATCACAATTCGACAAATGAGGTATCGTTAGAAGCGTCGATGATTGTCCGCTGGTTATAGGCTATGTGAAGTCACATTAAATTAAAAATGGCGCCCTCTAGAGGGCATAAAGAGAGGAACTTAAAAAAAAATATGGTTTAATCGTACCATGTTGGGTATCAAATGAAAGGGCTTAATAAGCACATTTCAAAAATATATATATTATAACCCCAAAAGAATTAAAAAAAAAATCAAGTAATAAAAACTAAAACCCAACTACGACTTAAAAGGTATAAACAAGACACCACAGACAGACAAATTAAAAATCCGGAGTCACACGTGTTAGGGCATAAATCGAAAAGATTACGTGTGACTCGAATATTTACGTTACATTTCCATGTTTGGGTCACCAAAACGTATATGTGTACCAAATTTCAACCTAATCGGTCCAGTAGATTCGAAGCAAATTGCAGCAATGCAGAACAGACACAAGACTCGTGTGACACAAGTGATCCTATATGGGTTCAGTTTTTCATTCGGTCGTACGGAACCCTAAAACGTTACACCACTATCCACAGTGTATGTGTATGTACTTATTACTTACTTAAATTAATTTTCAAATTAAAATCATAATGAAAAATATGCCAAAGAGTTTTTATTCAGTTTCTACAATTTTTAATCAAGTTTGATTATATCGAATATCGATTAGGCTGAGTGCAACATTTGAATCGAAATCGAAAAATTGGGTGACGGTAAGCACTAAGAAGTGTTACGTCGCACCACAATTTTTGTTCATATTTGATCGTGTTTTTTATCTAGTTTAAGTATGAATAATGGTAAAAGTAAGAATGCAGAAAGAATGATAATATCTTTATTTGGTCCTTTTGCATATTTTCAGCAAGAGAGAAGATTGTTTATGTACATATTTTCAGGGAATCTGAGTTGCTTACCTTTTGAATAGGTGTATTTATACCTATTTTAAACAACTTACGCAGTCGACTGACGCGGTTTGACCGACCTCGACATATAATTTATGATATTTGCCACAAACTTATTGTATAAAATAGATGCGGTAACATACTTTTTTTAATAAATTCAAATGCTGAAAGTTCATGTAAATTCCTGATTTTCATGACGGAATTCGCAACATCCTGTCGAGTTAGCTGATGTGTCACGTGTCAAAGTCTTGTCGAGCAGAGAGGTTAATATATCTACAGTCAGATTTTTTTACACAAAAATTATTATAATAAAACGTAAAAATTAAGTGTAAATTATAGTCTAAAACCAGCGAAACGTAAAAATTCAAGCTGTAAATTACTTGCTAAGTCTCCAGACACAAACCAAGTTGATTCGCCCAAGGCAAGATACGAATTAGGATGATTCAGAAATTGCTAAGCTCTCGGTAAGTGTTTCGAAATTCTCGCTAAACTTTTTGGCAACCCTAGCGTTGGCCGAGTTTATTGCCAATTTCGGATTGATGTACCTACCAGTATATTTCTGAAACGTTAGACGTCACATAATTAATGATTTTAATTTAAGTTAACTGCTTTTAAGTCTTGGTTTTTTGAACCGGAGTTATTGCAGCTGCAATTTTATGACGCTATTGTTGGAATAATTTATTATGATCATAATAATTAATGCTCCAGAAAATACAGAATTGTATTGTAAGACCGGATTTCCAATAGGAATTATTTTAAGTCATGATAGAGTTTATTTATATTTAATTTATTTTAATGATACGTATTATTGTGGAAAGTTTAGTAGTTTAGAAACTTTATACTGTATGGTATGCAGTGGAATTACGTCGAGATAATGTACGAAAACACACAATTAAACATTTTCGTGAGCTTAATAAACTGTGGAATGAGGACGGAGGGCAATTTTCCGTTTCTTACGCCGGTAGCACACCTTCGCCGCGAAACCGCAGTAGTTCAATTGTATTACCTCGCGTCATGTTCCGCTACGCGAATCCGATTCGAGTAGCGGAACATGACGCAAGTCATTCGCTACTATGGTTTCGCGGCGGGGGTGTGCTACTGGCGTTAACCTATTTCCGTCCGTCCTGAAATTTTATCTACTTTGAATGTTACTTGTTACAAATGTAATGAAACATCTACACTAATTTCACAAGTTATAAAGTTATTATGTTTTACTATGTTTTACTTTAGCGCAAGTATTTTAGACTGTATTTATTCATGATTTGAGGGCCTGATTTCCTAGCCATAACATGTCTGTTTGATATTAAAATAATGAGGTCTAAGAATGATTTTTCGTAAAATATAAATTACATTTGTCTCCGACATTCAATAAAGGAAATTCATTCTAAGTATATCAATAGTAAAAAAGAGGTCAAAATTCGGGAATAAGAATTCGGCTCTTTTTAACCTAGTTTATTAAATAAAGAATGTTCGTATACTCGAATTTACTTTTAATATAATTTCTTTACAAGCAACCTTTAAGGGTTGGCCTTTGTGAAAATATTTGTGAAAAAGTAAAATGAAAAAAACAAGTCAGAAAATTAAACGCGTCCTTCTCGGAAGAGGTATAAACGATGCCGGGTGGAATTTTATTATGAAAGGGATAGGTCTTTCTTTGCCTTTTATTTTGTAGATCCCATTAATTATGACCGCATGTGTGCAGTCCTTTGTTTAATACCTGAAACAAACAGAAACGTTTGAGTTAGTTAAGGGCGCACCCAATCACAAATTGCTTAGTATGATCCTCTGTTATGCCGAAAATACTACAGCATTAATTTTGAAATAAATATATTGTTAAATTTGAGGATTTATGCTAGGTCTTATGTGAGGCGAAAACACGATTACATAAAATTTTCTCGATAGAAAAAAAATCCAAAGTTACCTCTGCACAAAATTAAAAACCGCTGGTATTAAAAAAATACTTCAAATTAGATCATGAAACTTTGCATGATAATTGAACTAACTATAAAGCAGGTGTTATGTGTATCATTTTTTTTAAATTACCATTATTTTCAACGTAAAAAGCAATTACTTAAACTTTTCGACGCTTTAGACTCTAGCGCCCCACTCCGTCTCGTTCTTACTCAGGTCGCGAGTAGTATGGTGCGAGTGGGATAAAATCCGAAGTAAGGTGCGCCCTTAATTGATTTTGAAAAGGCCGGGTCGTATGACATCTCATCTATCAAAAAATACTTTGAATATTAAACCTGGTCTCGTATTGCCCAATTACTGGGTTGTGAAAGTGAGATAGGCAGTCGCTTCATGTAAAATACTAGTATTCAGCTGCATCCGGTTAGTTTGGAAGCCGACCCCAACATAGTTGGGAAAAGGCAAGGCAGATTGATTGTGTCAATCCCCTTCAAAAAAAGTCAAACTATTCACTGTTACTCTTGTACATTAGTTGTGTTTTAGCACTCATTTTATTTAGTTAAAAATGTTTTGTAAGCGGGCCTCTGATAATAAAAGTAGAAAATTATACATCAAAGAAAATTATTCTTCATATCAATAGGCTTATAAAGCCACGATAGAGAGTTGAGATGCAAAAACTAATTACTGAACTCGAGAAGACTGCTCTAATTAAAATTTCTATGAATAGTTTGAAATCAACATTGTTGAAATAGTATGGGGCTAATGAAGAACTGAAGGACTAATTGGAACAAACAACGCGTTTTAGTTATTTTAAGGAGGATTCCTTCGCCATTACTAATATAACGTAGATGCCGAACTAATTGCCATGAAGATTGGCTGCATGTTATACGTATTCGTAATTTATATTATGTTGTAAGTACACTTTATATCTGTAATGTACAGTACGACACAACTTAGATGTAGAACCGATTACCATCCGAACTGACTGCGCCTCTAAAACAACCAAACTTTATTACTGCTTTAAGTAATAATTATCATTACGCAACTGCAATAACTTGTAAAGTCATATAACCAAATACATTTGTTAAATTGGAATTAATGAATGCAAATTTTCAAATTCATGCTACATCTATCTTGTCTCGCACTGTACTCTGTGTAAAGTATGCTTCTTCACTTAATCACTTTAAAAACAAAGTTTTTGATTAAAGATACTACCTAAATTACTGGCTCTACGTCTGTCTATGGTTATTGTTAACACACCACTCTGTCGAGATACTTATCTTACGACATATTATTGACCATAAAACTATAGCAGATTACTGAGGTAAGATAATTTGAGATGGTCTGGTGGCCAGCAAGCGTCGCCGATAATCTGCAGTGTTGCACAAATGCCATTATAATAAGTTACCCAGCTAAAACGGCTTGATGAAAACATTTTCTACTTAGTCCAGCTTAACGTGTGATAATCTAGAACAAAGCTTGCGACAGACGAAGACGAAGTTTAAAAAAACTCTACTGCTCGGACTAAGAACTTTCCCGAAGCCTTTTCATAGAAATAATGAGTTGAAAACGTCTTCAAAAGTCGTTGATTCTGATTTATCAGCCTTTTCAAGCAACTGGGATAATAGTGTGTTCGTCTGACAGAGCGAATAACTAACATTACTTGGCTGCAGTTCCCCTTGTACAACTTACTTTTCTTCGTGTCATGAACATAGTTATACAGAGACGGTATTCGAACGAACACAAATTTTGCTGGGATAAAGGATGAATTAACTATTTTGTCTCTCGTTTACGTTTCCTTGTTTCTTCTCTCTTTCGCTTTTTTAAACTTTTAAAATACATTACAAAATCTTTCGTAAAGGCTCTTACATACGGGCGCGATTCGCCGCGCGACGCGAATTTTAACAAAACAATTTCTGAGAAAACTTCACGGCGAACAATGCGGCGAATCGCGCCAGTATGTAAGAGCCTTAAAGATTTTCTTTAGATACCTATTTTGTTGCATGAGATCAAAAAAACTGAACGCCTGTTGTGAAACAAGCATTTTTACTGAGCATTGGAATCTTTGTAGCGTAACATTTTTCAGAATAAATATGCTCTATGAATTTTATATTTTTATTGAGTTTGAAATGAAGTAGGGTTTGATGTTCAGTCGGACGTAAGAGAAGAAATCGTGTGGAAACGTTGGAGACTTAGTGCAGAAGCTGTAGCGACTAAGTCGGTTCTTAGTCCTCACTTTGATATTTTCAGGAATTTATTCATACCTGCACTTTAAAGTAGAATTGATACTGTGAATAAATGTGCATCTATTACCTATGTTTAAGTGGCAATGGCGTTTCAAACACGGAATTTATCAAAGCACCCGTCTGTATCAAACATTTACCAAGTCTTTGTAAAGCATTATATCATCGATACATTTTCCTTATTCTTTTCAAGAAAAATATTTAATTTCACAATATATTAATAAAGGTAGAATGTCGAAATTTACATCAAGACAACGCGAAAATTCCAATGAACTCATTTTACGTCTTTTCACTTAAGGTACCGGTTTTAAAACGCGCGCGGAAAGCTAATATTTTCACTAGGAAGCTTTAAAAACGCTCATTACATTTAATTTAGGGAAACGTGCGGATTCCGCGAGTGTAGCTACAGTTACACAAACATAATTGTGCTGATTGATGTTTATAATTGTTAATATCGTGTCCCTTTATTTGAATAATTAATTATACAAGGATAAAACGCCATGTATGTATATATATTGTGTATTCAACTTTAGGTGTATTTTCCCCTTCAATAGTAGCTGCTTACTTACATAAACATGTATATAGCAGTGTATTTGAGCAACATGCATGTGCTCTTAGCTCACGTGTGTTTACTCTGACAGCCCTCACTAATCTGATGAATCTGATTACGATCACCCGACGACGGACACGTCAACCTAAAGGGATATATCAGGAGTCCTGCACCCGAGGTACCTACATGGAATTAATACCTAGTGGAGGCTGTAGGTACCGGGCCAAAATCATACAACCATTCAGATTGTCATCGTACGAATTTTCTTGTGTTAAGTTGTGCACAGCTGTTAAGCTGTGCTACAGGATTTTCGAGGGAGTCTGAATGCCTATTTTTACTCGAAGGGGAGATTTAGGTAATGACGTTAGACTGAAAGGCTGTGTGCAAAATCGGTTGTCATAGTATGAAGATGTGATGCGGAGGAATGAGAAAATGTCGGGAGGAAAGTTTTGAGTATGAATGTGGATGGCTATAACAGTAGGGGAAGACCAAAGAAACGATGGAGGAACTGTGTGGATGATAATATGGCTAGAAAGGGGGTGACTACCGGCGGTAGAATGGCGGTAGAATCCGACGATCGGCAATATTGCAGACGGACACGCACGGCAGACGACCACAGACAGCCATGCACCGCGCACCGAGGAACTTCCAATGTCTGCCATACCCCGCACGTACACCTTCCCGCGGTCTGTCGTCCGGGCTCGTCGGTGTCCGTCCGCAAAATCACGGATCGTGGGATTTCGGTATAATAAAGTTGTATGGAAGAAGAAAACATGGTTGCGCCGGGCAAGACGGTTTTTTTCTGCTCGGTTTGGTTTGTTATAGGGCTTGTTTTAAGTCCGCCAGGCTAGCCAGGCTACCACCATCTTATCCAGGTCTGTCACTATAGCAACAATGTTAACAGCATTGTTGTATTTCGGCAGTTAGAGGTAAGATAGCCAATTTCTCTGTGGTTGAGGATTCCTGGTAAAGGTCGCTTCCACTTTTGGCCTGATCATCATAGCATCAGGTGAGATGCAGGATAAAAGCATACGGATTGTGGTTAAATGAAAAAGGATGATGTTAAAGTCAGGCAGTGAGCAAACATCATGCAGCAATATCATCACTTTTAAACAGATTGTAACCAGTGTTAGATGACAGCATTCAAAACGAAGTACCTTCTTATTTTACATAAACAAGCGAATTTAACAGAATATAAATGGAACAATTTATCAGTAGCTGATGGCAATGCTTCTAATTAGACTACAGACTGAAAGTTCTGTCGATCACCCTGAGGCGTACAACGGCGTTTTGTGTTCTTACACAAAACCTCCATCCAAGCTTAATAAGAATATCTGCCTGGAAAGTGAGTAACGGGCTGTATTTCTAACGAAAAACTTAGTAGTAACTTATTTTTTTATTTTATTTTATTTTATCTTAGGATTTTGTGTAATTAATTTTAATGGAATAGAATATGAAAGAGTTCATTTCATTAGTCAAAGTTTGCATTCAACATGGTCGATATTATCTATATTTTCATGATTAATTTATAAAAAAAAAAATACTTGCTGTAGTTTCTGTCAACCCTCATGCGAAGAAGGCTTGAGTAATGTAATTTAAAACAACCGTTGCCCAATTTTGATTTCAGACATTTCACGTAATCAAAAGCTTTTATAACTATAATTCCTAGACCGCAACATTATGTAGGTCTAGATGAATCTCAAATAATAAAATGATAAAAATATTCCCGCTTGTAAGGGAAATGTAAAAGCGAGCGAGAGATTTTTTAGCTGAGCTAATTATCACCTAAACTGGGTCGGGTCAGGCAATGCTATAAAATTTTAATTTGGACTAATATAGCCGGCTCCATTATTCAGTTAGCGCTCTATTTAGTGCTTTTCATCTGTACGTAGATAAAGGTTTAATCACAATTTGGTATCAACTTTGTCGATGTTTATAACAGTTAAGTTATTATAAACTAGCTGTGCTCCGAGGTTTCACCCGCGTAAGTGTCGATCCCGAGGGAATATCAGGATAAAAAGTATCCTATGTCCTATTCCGGGTCATGGTCGACCCCTGGCCAAATTTCATCCAAATCCGTTCAGCCGTTTTAGCGTGAAAGCGTAACAAACAAACAAAGTTCGCATTTATAATATTAGTTAGGATAGTTAGGATTATGTGATACGTACGAAATGTTGAAAATAATAACACTTCTTAACAAAAATCGAAACATTTCAATTTCTCACATACCTAATGATCTTCTAAATGAGTACTACAATACATGAGAAATAACAATACAGTAATTGAAGAATACATAAACCCCTGTAGATACACTAGCGGTCTGTTGCATACCTCGCTAAGAACCATAAGCCTCGTAATCCTAATGCATTGTTATAACTAGTACTATCTCAGCTCAAAGTTTGCTTTGTGGTAACCTAGGCAAAGTTAGAGCCGACGCTTGGCTATTAAATTAACTGGGTATATCATGATTTATGTGCTCGGGTGAATAATGTGATTATTGTTATTAATCGGCCTGTAGTGTCCCACTGTTGGGCAAAGGCCTTCCTTCGTTCCGTCTCCTTATTGTGATCTTGTGCTACTTCATTCCAATTTTTAAGGAGGGCTGTCCTGTCATCTCCTTTGTATAGAAAAAAATATAGATAAACGAAATAAAATGTAACATAACATCACGCTTGTATTTTCTGGAAGGGTTAGGCAGATGTGTACCCACAGTACACCCACATATCGCCAGTTATTAGTCCTATGTAATAGAGGGCGAGCCTATTGCCATCAATCGGGCACAAATCCAGACTCCGGGGTGCTACTGACAAATTCCAGATGGAATACCCAATAACACTTTGCCCGACCCGGGAATCGAACCCGGGATCTCGTGTTCAGGAGTAGCACTTGCGACCACTAGACCAACGAAGATATAGGTAAACGAAATTGGTTTATTGACTTCACAGACATCAAACTTCCAACAGCTGGTAACTAAAAAAACTGTGGATATTGTCAAAGTCGCCATGAATGTGTTAGATCGGTAATCGCAGTTTAAAAAAAAAAAATCTTACTATTATTGTTATCCTTTTACACATCCACGAGTATGAAAAGAGGAGCATATATTTTATGGAAACCACCAAGAAATTGGTAAGACACAGATCACAATTTCATACCTAATTTGTAAAGCGAAACAAGCTTAATAATTTGGGTTACTAGTTAAGACCAAAATTAATTGATTTTGAGGCAATAATTGAATTTTCATAGCTAGCTTGCGTGGTAAACGCGGGGATGATGTTTAAATCCTTGATGGAGTAATTATTTTTCAGGGTACAGGCCAGCGATATCAATCATTCAATTTATCGGAAATTTATTTTATTTTAATAGAGCTTGCTACGGATAAATATTGTAGTGGTTTAATTAACGTCAATGATCAATCTGCCTAGCCTTTTCCCAAACATGTTGGGGTCGGCTTCCAGTCTAACCGCAGTGCGGCTCTTATTACTTAGCCACGATCTCCTCTTCTCCTCTCCTCTCGGTTTACCGTCAACGGTATTGTCTAAAAACAAAATTATATAAAATTTAAATTATTTCGAGAATTAAAGCGTAGATGAGTCATTATAATTACAAAATGACTTCATAGAATGACATCATTTTAATTATTTAATTAGTAGGCATTTCTGATGAGTGTTGTGATGTGGGATTAAAGGTGCTAATTACAAGACAAATCCTGTTATTTGTCTAATTTAAAGATTGGTTAGAAATATTGATAAATTAGCTTACTGAAGTAATGAAACTATAGCTTGAGTAGGTAAATACATAATGTAAGTTATAATTTATGTCAGAGCATCAGAGAGATTGTGCATAGGTAGGTACAAAGGTACCTGAATGAATGATCCCATGACGTTCAAGATGAATCCCTAATGCACTCAACTATGCAGATATTAACTATATTTGCATTCCAACGTCGTAATAGTCCACAGTCAGCAGAACTAGCTCGTTCACAAAAACACATTGAGATAATTGATGTACGAGTACTGCTGTATTTGGTCGTAACTATCGTAAATTAAGTAAGACAACCAAGAACAACCAAGACATTATTGTTGGCGAATCATGGTTACTGATCGCTTAAGTGTCCACCAATTTTTTATTATGATTATCCAATAAATTATTTTTTATATTTGTTTTTGTGTCATTTCAGGATTGATATTGATTTTTAATAAAGGTATTGAAACTCTTTGATCAGCTAATCTTGTGATTATTATACAACCCGTTCAAAACCCAATGACCCATCCATCCTTAGTTTAAGTTTTATTCCTTTGAAGTCTTCTTTATTTTTATATATTTAAATTATTAATTTATATTATATTACGTCATATTATATCGTTAATTCTAATTAAGATTTTATTGCCAGCTTTAAGGGCTCGAACAATTTACAAAATTTGATACTTTAAACGGTTTCAGAAATTAATTTTGAGCGCCCCGGTCTCGTATCTGTGAAAGCTACGTCAGGCGTTTCCAAGCAATGTAATGGCTTTATGAGTTTCCCTCCACTTTTTTCGAATAATTCCTTCGTGTAACGAGTGAAATTAAATTATTGTGTCGGCCGCGTATCTGACGCAGGTGAGCGGGGATTGGAATGCAACATTACTTTACCGAACGACCGGATTTTATTAACCACAAGTTAGAACAATGTCGGCTCGTGACGGCAAAAAATAATATTATGAAGAGAATGGAAAGTTGAGGCGGAATTAAACGTCGTGAGCAGATCCTCAGTCGGGAGTTGTGAGCGTATGACGGATAATGTGTATGTGTGTGCTATTCAGATTTTTATTAAACTGTTTTCCGGCATACACTCGACGTTTCTTCCGCACCAAATCCTATAAACACACTTAAAAAGCCACAAAGGTACGCAATAACGTAATGTTACCTTACGGTAAACCGAAAACAATTCATTTCTGCGAGCGCCCCTCTCTCTTGCCCCTCCCCCCACGTCACGTACCTGCACCCCCCTCAACCCTCGAGGAACCGCGGAATGTTAGTCGATCCGTAAAAAGCAATTCTTCCCGCGCCGTTTGCCTTTTTCACCGTACATTTAATGTGAACCAATGTAATACTTAGTTTATTTTGGTTTTTTTAGAGGCTTCGGAAATTGAAATTCTTATATTTGGTGGTTAATTGATTTAAAAATGATTTCAAATCAATTTATACCACCAAATATAAGAATTTAAACTCGATTACTAGGATTCAATTGAATCCACTCTTGCCAATTTAACCTTTACAATTTTAGAACATAATTTATTCCCAATCTAAATCTAATAAATACAATTCTAAAGTAATTCGTACAATACACTATACACATAATGATACATAAAGCGATGTTAAGTATCATTTCATGACATTGCCAGCATTCTACCACCTCTTTTTGCGAAGGGCATGATGTAAGGAATCTTACCCGCATATAAAATAAGGAAACAGCGTGTAAATAAAGCAACATTGTAGTGTATGTACGATGTATAATACATCCCCCTTTACTTGTTATGCCCAAAAGGGTGACATAAGAAAAACTCGCAACATATCCCTAAGTCTGTCTCAAATAAATAGTGAGTTTCACTATGAATATCATTTTCGTTTAGCAGTCTTATACCGAAAATATGTCAATGTAAAAACCGGAGGGTATTCGCTCCATTGATTCAGAAGGAACGGGAACAACTGTATCGTGTTCCTACGTAACTGTTCGCTGTACAATCAACAGCATGTCACTGGTGACATTAACAGCACATTTATGTCATAGCAGTAAGAGTGGTCTTCGTAGTGCAAGTGTTACCCGTTGACGGTACAACACCACAATACTGTGCGTAGGGGAAGAAAAAAACAATAAATATAACTCGATGTTAGAATATGTGAGCAGCAACGATGTAGTAAAGCAAATAAAATATTCCTCACTAGTAAGTTATTTACTAGGATTCAAGACATCCTAATTTCGAATAAATTCGTAAACTGGATTTTTTTCATGCTCTACATCTGTATGTATCGCACAAGTCGTTCGTGAAGTCACCAATAAAATTTTACTACGTCGTTTAGCAAAAAATGTGTACAATACGAAACACAAAGAGCCATCACTACTTCTGCAAAGTTACGTATTTCGTTAAAAACAGTATCGGAAAACTCTCAAGTGCTCAAGAAAATATTCGTTATTATGATTAATGATAATTATGTGACATCTCTTACAAGAACCTGTAAATAATTCAGGTTCTTGAATAATAAACTTAGAAATGTTATGCTTGTTTGCGCAAAGCACTTATACTTAGTGGGCTAAATAGGGCAATATTGGCCACGTAAGTCGAAAAACATCTGCGTCCTTCCATTAACACAACTCGGAGTGGAGGGCCGGGCTGTGTTGGGCATACTGCGGCCAATCTGAACACTGTCCATATTGCCCGTGTTGTCCGGAGCCACGCATTCTGATAAAGTGATTTTAAATGCTTGTAACAATCGCAAACAAATATGTGGAATTTTATCGGATTCCATGTCTTTATGTGGAATTGAATCTGTAGATCCATTGTTTCGTTGCCATGGAAATTTTGTTTCATAAAAACAGGTGTTGTTTTTCATTGTTTTCCCACGCCCTCATATTTTCTTAATACTAATATATTTGCGTTGTACCCATACAATTTTAATATTATATCCATTTACGGTGCTAAAGAAATGCAAGGTCACGATCCGTACTACGAGGGGGTAATGACCGTGCCTGAGAAAATCTAGCGACTGCAGACAGAAGGTGTAGCTATGTTGTTGTTCCTCGCGTTTTGTTCATGAAACTTTTGTTATTTGGAATGAAAATCCTGTGAACCATTACGATGGAATTTTTTTAACTATGAAAATGTAATATATTTTTGTCCGTTTCATTTATTTAGGCCTTGGATTTGGTCAATGTTTTTTCAGTAATATATTTCAGCTGATATCTTACTGAAAACAAATCATGAGATAAAATGAAATGCCTATAAATCTATAACTCAACCAGTTTCGTGCACCCGATGTAAAGTACAATGACGGTAAATACACTCGGAGTGAAATAAATAAAACGTCGACTGAGGCAATACCAGTTGCGGTGTCGTGTCTTCAAATGATACCCCTCCACGCCAACTCGAAATCTTCTAACGGGTTACTATTGTTAAAGAAAGAATAACACTGAGAGACGTTCAGAATGAAGCCTCTTCGTGACTCACGACAATAAATTCAAATCATTGGACACGGATATCACAAACAGCGAGGCAAGCACATACTGGTACTGAGGACGCCTACCTACTCACTTAAACTATCGCCGCACTAAATATTAATACTTCGCTTTTTTCGACACAAAATACTCACCAAAATATCAGGTAGAAACCCGAACATGCTCTACCTACGTTACATACGATTATGCTCGGTAGGTTGTTTCTCCACCGCTACCACTCAGTTCTGCCCGCAGCCTGTCTTCCTTTTACCAACTAATTTTACCAACAAAATTATGAAAAAGCCCTAAGCAAGCAGTATCTTAAAATTTTATGCGGTTGTATTAAAGAAAGTAAAAAAATAACATTTCATTTAGGCGGCCCACCTAAAAATATATAAACATATTTTTTTACTAAAACGAAACAAAACACGAAATTTAGAGTGACTCGCTCGTAAAGCAGGAAAAACTCGTCTCATTTATTTCCCTCTTAGCGATAAGGACGGTGGAGCATTGTGGGCTGGCTGACGTCAACTGTCAGATTTCACAACGTTCCACCTCTTTCAGTGGCGTCGTTATGGACACGTATACCTTGATTTAATTTTTTTGCAACGCTAAGAACGGTAAAAGACTGGAGCCGCTAGGAAACCGACCTGGCGCACACACATGAGCGGAATAATTTATGTGCTCGGACCGAGCAGCTTGTAAACCATATTTTTGAGAGCCCGATTGGGTAGTATGAGACTGTCACGAGTATTTGTTTATCGGAGCTGATATTTTCCCGCTATCGCAGGCGATACTGGGAAACAAATTCGAGCGTTGATTGCTAGTGTCGCAGTAGTTTACTCAAGGGTCGGGATTATCCGAATGGAAGAGGTTACTTGGCCAGTTGTCTCGAGTTGAATGCCGGTATATTGATCGGTCGTAAACATGGTACAGTCCCGCTGAAATTAGGACGAATGGTCACGTCAGGGTATCGCGTGACGACCGCGTGTCTGCCGGAAACAGAGATATAAAATATTTTTATTGCCGCCTCTAGTGGTTAATAGTAACCATTAGGCTGTTCATTGCTTTGTTTATCTTTCTACGCGCGTGTTGGGACGGAATTGCGCTATCCGCTATTATGTGTAGTGTTATTCGGGAACATAAAAGAAAGAATTCAATTTAATTAAAGAGGTTTTGCAATCTGATTCCGACGTTTTATGCAGAGGTGTAACAGTAAAATTCTTGATCGCTTGGAACTAATAAAGCGTGTTATGGAGGTACAGACAGCTGCATGCTGCTCCGCGTCTCCGACTATAAGTATTTGTTTTATTTCGTCACGACATCGACGGGGCGGAGGATTTGTTTGGGGCACGTAGCAAATATTACTAACCCAACAAACTTGCAAAGAATTGTGTTCAATTCTCAGGGCACATACTTGTTTTCCTTGAATTTGAAATGTATTACAGTAGCATGCATGCCTCACAGTAATAAAAGTGAGTGGGTTATAAATTTATGGCCTTCGTACTACTAGTAGTTGTATTTCTCTTTGAGTCGATAGTATCTGAGTATCGTACGCGTATTTGAAATGTCTGGGTGCACTTGTCCGTATGCACTTTCAAAAGCAGATGTTATCACGTTCTATAAAATATTTATTGCGTTGCTTCTGTGAATGTTATTGAGATGGAGAAGCAATAGAGGTGCCAATAACTGCACTGTAATTTTTTAAAGGTTTCATGTGCTTCCAGGATATTTATTGCATGCCGACAGTTTAATCAAAGATAGAACGAAATATAATCTGTACTTGATATGTCATAAAATGTTATTTTAAGTAACCACGCCACCACTGAAGTCCAGCGGAAATTTGTGAAAATATTTTTTTTAATGCAATTTGATGCAATGACTTAGACACTAGCGCCGCGTCTATCGGACTTGAGTGGTGGTGCGGACTCTAAACAGAAAGGGCGATTACGACTAAACTTTTATACCTAGTATAAGTCTTATCCTGTGAACAAATGTTGAAAGTTTTTCCATACAAAAACTGCCAGACGACAATTTTATTCCATGGATAAAAGATCCTTTTAAAATCAGCCTTTAATAAGTACCTGATTCAATTTTTTTTCAGTGCAGCCAATAGGATAGGTTTAAGCACCGTATGGCAATAGGCTCACCTCTGGTTGCAAAATGTGGTAGTACTATTCTGCTTACAAGAGTCATTTTATGTTTACTATTTTAAAAGGAACTTCCAAAATATAATATCAAACTACACAAACAAGGGGCAGCATTCATTTTGCAAGCATCAAAGCACAGGGTTCAGAAATATCAAGTACAAGAGATTACATGTATATTTAATTCAGAAGTGACGTAACATACGCGGTTTCGAGGCTAGCATAAATCCTTTATCACTGAACGGAAGCACCGGGACGTTGATTTCTTCTGATAAAGGATGTAGGTATGTAGTTTGCTTTTAATTTTGGTTTAGCTTTCTGGGTTGGTATTAAACTGATTTTCAAATGTTTGCACTAGTTTTCATTATGAAGACCGCGTTTCAAATGTGCATGTGATTCTTGGTTACTTTTTCGATATGCTAGAACTTAATTCTGATTTTATTGTGAAGAATGAATCAGATATTAAGCCAACTCAAAAAAGCTGTCGCCTTGCATGTACCTGCATACGAAACGAGAGGTCCTAAGATTATTTATTATTATTGATAAAATCTCAAGATTTTCATACCTCATAGTAACAATAACATATCCTACACAATACAAATATACACATAAAGTATGCACGTATGTGTTGCTACTGAGCACAGTAATTATAGTATCAACGATATCTATAACTATTAGGCTTGAATTCCTCTTATCTGCTGCCGGTCGCGTACGCATATCGCCACGGACGTCAGCGTCGCAGCATGGTGCTATATAGAAAAAAAAAAAAAAAAAAATTCAAACTATTTATTTCAAAATAAAAGAGACATATTTTTACATTACAATAACGCTTAATCTTTTTTAGAAAGATTATGTGCGTTATCAAGACATAATGCGTTACTCACAAGCGACTTTGACTGATAGTGGACCCACACGTAGGCCCCTCCCCCATTCTAAACTTTTCCACGGTAAAGTATGCTTTTAATATGTTTTTAATTTGTAAACCTTTTTTATTTTCTAATTTTTTAGCTATTTTCTTTGGTAACTTATTCAAAATGTTTGAACACAATGTATATACGCACACGCACCGACGGCGACGTACGCGACCGATATCAGCGTAAGAGGAATTCAGGCCTTAGATAAGCAAGACCGCAAGACGGCCCTGGCTACAATTATTATTGCTACTGTTTTGGATTCAGCCGTTCCAAGTTTATGATACCTGAAATAATAGCTAGAACAGCTTATTTATTACTTACAGTGTGTGATTGGAACTAGTAATGGAAAATTGCATTGACGGTAATATGGAAACTGTCCCTAATAGATCTGCGCTCTATTCATGAATATGCTTCTTCATCAATAATTCTGTATTTGCGTTGTGTATTCAATATTGCTTTCATCACCCCACTGTGTGTGCACCTACTTCACTATAATTAATGTCCAGAAAAATAAACAAGTATAAAGGTTCCGAGTCGTATAGGCGAATGAGGAAAAATTTTTGCGGTGAGACAAGATGATAACAATATTTTTTTACCTTCCCGGAAATCGAATCAGGATTTCCGGTCCGAAATTTCTGATGGCCGGAGTAAGTTTGTGATCTCCTATGTACGAGCTTTTATTTATTCCTACAATAATGAATTTTGATTCTTCAACGCTTAGTTATATTTAAGTTTTATTGTATTTACGAAAATATATTTAAATAGTACAATGTATCGTCAAGGCTACGTGATCGTAGCACTAGCTACGCCGTAGCACGGCGCGTAGCGAAAGATGAAAGTCGTAGCAGCGCGTTCGGAAGTTTGAAAGGGTTTACAATAATTCTTTTCTGTTAGACACTAGCTAGTATTTGGCGAGCCCGAGCTTTTTAATTGATTTGAACTAAAAACTGAAATTTTGTTTGTAACGTAGAAAAAGCAAACTCGTCATAAAACAACAAAGCTTTCCATACCAGCAAAAGCATTGAATCTATTTCAATTGAACTGAAAATAGTGACTGACGTCACCTATAACAGTTGCTGAACGGCAACCCGTCATTTAATCTGCTTTAATGACAAACAAGTAACGAACAACCTAGCCACGAGTATGAGTCAACAGGTTGCGTAAAATGCCATCGAAGCCTTTATCCGTGACGGGAAATCGGCATTAATCGTCAGCACGAATGTTATATTTGCATATTCATGGCACGAAAACCCCCTTGATTTAACGACAACCGCGGAATGATCGTTAAACCCGGCAAAAAGTGTCACGTCATTTTTTTTTATTTTCTCCTAACACGAATATATTTTTAGGGGCCCTCATCGCGTATAGAAAACCCACGCCCAAGCACCTGCTTCACTTATTAAGTTTGGGGTGATAAAACTTAATTATAGGCACCTACTTGAGTTTATTGCGATAATATACTACGAACAATCACGAATTTGGTTTTACCGTTTGTCGGCCTTTTGAAAATTATTCATACATTTTATTGAGTGCAATAAACTCGTATAGGATTTTAATAAAAGCAATTATGGAAATGAAGTGGAGAATTTCTTACTGAAATTGCTCATTTTATTCGACATTGCTGTCAGCTGTACGGTACTCCCTTTCTTCTCCTAAAATTGTTTGTCCGAAAATCATTATCCATAACACGTTTGGTATAAAATTCAGTAACCATAATGATAAAAAATTCGAAATTTCGTTTTACATAATTATCTTTACTTCTAAAACTATTGTCATAATATCGAGTACTATAATAATTGAATCTCCTAATTTTGCATGAAATAAAGTCATATGTCCTAAGTATTGTATTTTAAAATGAGTATTATTCCGAATGTTCATTTATAATGAAATTGTTAGTCCTAAAACATTAGCTAAAAATTAGGTTTTAGTGACAGAAACGAATCGCTGTTAATCCGACGTCATGCAGTCTTGTATGCCCTACCCCTAGAGTGTAATTTAAAATCGCGTAGGCGCGGAGGCGCGAGGCGGCCCGCGAGTTGAGGAGCAGGTGGTTGTAACGCTCGCCACCGCAGCTGAGGCTGGCCGGCAAAGCTGGCCAGCAAGCCGAAGCTGTGGTGGTGAGCGTTAAACCATCTGCGACGATAAGCTCGCGTGAGACCGCCGGAGCCCCGCAGCGCCGGAGCTGTGACAGAAACCATGCCTGCTGCATGTTGCATGTTCGCTTGTATACTGCATGCTTACTTGCATGGTGCATGCTTACTTGCATGGTGCATGCTTGCTTGCATGCATGGTGTATGCTTGTTTGCATGCTTCTTACTGGGAAATAAATACCACATCATGTTCACAATTAATTGTTTTATTGAGCTGCAAACAACATTTGATAGATGAACATTAATTAATTAGAATTTAGGACACATAAGTTTTATTGAAAACGGTTTTAAGTCTTTTGTATATTATTGATTGTAATATTTATGGCAAACAAATTTATTATAAATTTATATACTGTATTTAGGGATTTCAATTTTATGGCATGTTATATTATGTGACAGTTAGTTCGGGCAAGTTATCATTCGAACAAATGATGATTAACACAAAAACAATTATGGCACTTTAGATTATGGATAAAAAAGTTAGGGAACACAATAGAGAACCAGCTGTACAAATTGATTTATATCAGTTTCATTCAAAGAATGTTTAGGTACCTTTATAAATTTTTTACACTATCGAGCTACCACTATCTTCTTGTTATAATTATATTAAACCTTGTATACTAAATAATAGTCTTCTATCCTCTTTATCTTGCCTAAAGTAAATACGCGAATAACTTAAAACATTAAATAGAGCCTCCCGCAGTACATTTAACATCATACAAAAACATTAGCGTGTATACTTTGACAGAAGGTACAAGTTGCGTCGGGTTCTGTACATGAGATAACGTTGCTTGAGAATGATTAATGCGCACCCTTGTCCTGGAATATCACGTCATCCCAGGGCTGGGTTTTTAATATAATTAGCGTTGGCAACTTTTGTTTACGAATGTACAAGACGGGTTTAAACTTTGTGACCGGTTTGCGGTACGTTCTTTTGCGCGCGACTGTACCTCGGTAGAAGCGGACGTGATTTTTTCATAATGTTTTTTTTGTAGGTATCTAACCAAGGTGTTTATTTGAATGAGGTGTTGTTGCTAATGGTATCTACTATTTTTATTTAATACTGTGCTGACAAAAACTTACTGCAGAAATCAGGAAATAATCTTAATGTTCGGAAAAATCAATAAAACATTGAGATTTATAAATAAATCAATGCATGATTTTGTCCTGTATTAATTAAACGAGAGCCCATGTTCTTGTTGTATTGATTTATTTCATAAAATTACCAACTGGTAACATTATATCATAAATAAAACCAACTAATCACAACATTCAATTAACGTTATTTAATCACAGGTAGTACGCGTAGTAACTATACGATATAAGGCTTTACCAACATTGGCGATTAATCGCATTAAGTATAGAGTTTAAACACAGACATCATTAGCGTAATCTGTTTCCCAATTTTCGAATTTAATTGACGAGTAATTTATCTTTAAATACTGTGTTTGCAGTTTGTGGTCTGTATTTTTATAGTTGTGGTAGGAATTTCTGTTTTATGTAGTGCGAAAAAATACAATAGACGTTGATAATATATTTAGTAACCTATTCCGTTTAACTATTCTTCAAGAGTCATAAAAACCCTGTCAAAAATCGACACGTGTTTCATTGTTTCATGACTCTTGAAGAATAGTTATAAGCGGAATAGGTTACTCAATATATCTACGTCTATTGTACATATTTTATAATGGATTTCCGCCAAATCACGCCAGAATCAGTAAACTATCTTAATGTAGTGCGGAAAAGTTAGCCAGTCATCTTTTATAAATATATATATATAAAGAGACGGCTTCTGCTGGTACGAAGAAGAAGTATATGATTTAGGTGCTGTAAAGTGCATTAACAGAGAGATAAGTAGTTTAAAGACGCTAAATTATAGGTATATTTTGAAATGCACCGACTCCTAATCAGCCATTAGATACGAATCAGGCGACTTGTCTCAGACAATTAGTGCTGAAAGCTGAGCGTCACACGTCGGCGTCGCATTGTGCGGTCACAGCCTAATCGATTTGTATGCACAATCGGTTCATAAACACAGTAGTCCTACACATAAGTTAGATTAACAAACATAGCTTTGGCAGACGCCTGAAGAAGATCTGTCGCAGCCAATCAGCGTGTTGACAGATCCTGACAATGTAGACATGACAGTACTGTGTGCTTTGCATGGTACTCCTCATTAAAGGAAAGGTAAACATATAAATTATCTTATATTGGTTTAATGGCGTCGAGTGAGAAAGGAAATGATATCATTGCTACAATTTGTAAATATTCAAGAAAGATCTTACTTCTTTTTATTCATTTATGTATATTATATTAACTATGAGTTTATTTTTTTACCCGACTACGGCGAAAAAAAAAGGAGGGTTATGATTTTGACAAGTATGTATGTATGTATGTATTATGCATGAATGTTAATCTGTTCCCTCCTATCTTCTAAATCACTCATCACAATTTGACAAATGAGATATCGTTGGAAGCGTCTTGATCATCCGCTGGTTACAGGCTATGTGACGTCACATTAAATTAAAAATGGCGCCCCTAGAGGACATAAAGTAAGGAACTAAAAAAAAAATGTCGTTTAATGGTACCATGTTGGGTATCAAATAAAAAGGCTTAATGAGCACATTCGAGCACACACAAAAATATATATATTATAACCCCAAACGAATTTAAAAAAAAATTAAAGTACTAAAAACTAAAACCCAACTACGACTAAAAAGGTATAAACAAGACACCACAGACAGACAAATTCAAAATCCGGAGTCACACGTAATCTGTTCGATTTATGCCCTAACACGTGTGACTCCGGATTTTTAATTTGTCAGTTTTTATTACTTTAATTTTTTTTAACTTATAGATCTTCTATTTTGGTACACAACTAAAGGTACGATTCCGTAGCCGATTGCAGACAGCAGCAACATGCGACTTGTCGTTGCGACACTACTGGTTGCTATTTCTATGAAATGCCTTCCGGTGCTAGCGACACGTCGCCTGCTGCTGCTGCCTGCACTACGGCTACGGAATTGTACCTTCAACCAGACCAGGGGACCTAAACCGGCCACATTAGCAATTCCTATAAAAGCAGTTCATTTCCTGAATCCCAGCTGTCATTAGCAATTCCTCTAATTTGACATAAAAGCAATTCATGATTTGGGCACCATTTTACGAATCCCTATAGAAAACGGTCAAACAGATGAAGTATTTCGTAATATGAATTGCCGGCAGATCATATAATGAATTGTCAGATTGTGACGTTTTACGATGATTCATAATATTTTTACCGACTTCAAAAAAGGAGGAGGTACTACGTTCGGATGATTGTTTTTTTTTTTTTTTATGTATGTTCACCGATTACTCCGCCGTTTGTGAACCGATTTAAAAAAATCTTTTTTAGTTCGAAAGGGTATACTCCCGAGATGGTCCCATATAAATTTTATTAAGTTTGCTTGCGTAGTTTTTGAGCTAGCTTCAATATTACGTATTTTTCCCACAGTCTATGCAGACGATATAATTATTAGACTCCTTCACTGTTATTTACATAGCAGGTAGTAACTTGTGTGGGGTAGGTACTACCACTAAAAACTGAAAAATAAAAACTTTTTACAAAAAAAAACAACCGACTTCAAAAAAAACACTAAACAAGTGAAAAATAACTTTAATTTCGGAAGTCGGTGGCAAAAAACGAAAATTAAAAAGCAAAGACACCGACTTCCGAAATTAAAGTTATTTTTCACTTGTTTAGTGTTTTTTTTGAAGTCGGTTGTTTTTTTTTGTAAAAAGTTTTTCATATTATGATTCTGCTAAAGTGACCGTTTTAAACCCCAGGACATCCATAGTTGATGCGTTGTGTTTGTCCTCAGCCCAAAGCCTCATGGGCTAAAAGTCCTCGTTAAAATTCAGTTCCAATGTGTAACTATAATATTGAACCGAATTGAGTTCGAATATTACAGTTGGTACTAAAAACATTTCCACGAACAAAATAGATCACAATATCACAATAAATAAACTAACAGAATTCTAACACCTGAGAAATATTTTCACATAACCAGGCTGTAACCATTTTACGACCCAACTAATAGGAAAATAAAATAACAAATATTCATTGATATCGACGTATAGGTTAGTGCACAAATATAAAAATAAACCTTTCATGTATGACACATTCACAAACAGAGTTATGTAAATAGAAAAATAAAATAAAGGTAAAAAATAAACGAGTTTTTAACACTCCATTTGAAAACATTCTTTCTGTGTAACGGGAAAATATCAAATAATATTACCAGTTTGGATGCGTTCGTGAGTGAATTCAGGCAGATGCTGATAAAAGATGATTTATTTGAATATTTATTTGAATATATTCTTTCAATCAAAGCTTTTTTTGGTAGAAATGTAACGGCAGAATGTTTAGTTAACTGATTTATTTTTATACTAGCTGGTGCCCGCGGTTTGGCCCGATTTCATTAAGTATTAACATGTTTTTTTCACGGGGGTATCATAACACACCGCTAACTTCCAAACTCCGGGTTGTTACTAAGAAATTTCTAATGGAAAAACCCAATTGCCTTTCCCGCGAATCCAACCCTCAGTAACTGCAGTCGCGCTTACGACCACGAGACCAAAGGGACGATAACAAAAACTACTGCACCGATTTTCATGCTGTTTTCACCAATGGATAGAGTGGTACTTGAGAAAGGTTTCAGTATATTATAACCGACATCCACGCAAGCAAAGCCGCGAGCATCAGCTAGTAATACATACCTATATCGCATTGAAAATAAGTTAATTATAAAGCTAAAGTGCATATTTCAACCTGTCCCCCAATATTTAACCTAGCTATGTTAGCCTAGCAACAATTTCCCTTCGTAATTGAGCTTCTACGCCTCCCCGATGGTCGTCTCTGACACAAATTGCGTTATCGAGATGAAACTGTGGGGCCAGTTGTAAACTAACTTTAGTGTTATTGTCTTGTAAGGAAATTCTGCAGCATTACTGCCATTATACGTTGCAAGTATGTACATATTGTTGTGTAGATAGCGCCTAATTGCTCAGAAAGACAACTTAGTAGTAGGTTTTCTTAATGATTTCAAATACTTTAAAGATTAGTTAGTTTTTGGTATTTTATTAGTTACTGGTATTTACTGCTTTAGAAATTTTAAATTACGATGTAGTCCTAACTGTCAGTTGCTTGTGTTATTACAGACTTTGAAAAAGGGTATTAAAAAAAACAACCTACTTTCGAAAAAATCACTGGCTCTAAATTATCTGTGTACCAAATTTCATTTAAATCGGTTCAGTAGTTTTGGTGTGAAAGCGCGACAGACAGACAGACAGAGTTACTTTCGCATTTATAATATTAGTAAGGATGGTGTCTTAAGCCACGATCTCATTGTTTTCTTATTTTAATTATTTATTGAGTACCTACTTATATGTTATATCCGCCCACGACATGAATGAATCTCATTTGTTATACTTAATCATAATCTTAGCATGTAGGTAGTGTAACGTAATGTAATTTCAAATTATTAAAGTAGGTAGTGTACTAATATGGACTAATTTGTCTGAAATAAAAGTTATTTTATTTATTTAAAAAGGGAAACAAAAACGTTTGAAATATTTCAAGCCAAAAGCACCCCTGCTTTTATTTAAATCAATGCGATTACCTCCTATCCTCTCAAAAAGCTGCATCGGGCTCATTGAGGGTTAGTAGGAAAAGTGATAATTATAAAAAAAATGAAAACAAAAGTATCTTTTACATTCTTTACTTTAATTTAGTAGAGATTTTAATTCAAACCATTTGTGTTTTAGGGAACACGACCATTTAATTTACATTTGCGGTAAAAGCTAAGCTTTAATGATAAATGCGGTGCTTTCTGTTGCAAAAAAGTGGTCAAGTGCGAGTCCATTTTTTGAAGTTGGTTAAAAAGGGTAACAAAAACATTTTAAAGATTTCAAGACAGTGCTCTAATATTATTCAAAATCAATGCGATTACCTCCGATACTTCTCGGATGGTGGACAACGGAGCCTTATTAATAGGGAGCAGGGGCCCACATTAGCAATTCCTCTGAAATTCATTTCCTGAATTTCCAGCTGTCATTAGCAATTCCTCTAATTTGACAACAGAAAAGCAATTCTGTCTCGACCATTTTACGAATCTCCTAGAAAACTGTCAAACAGATGGATTATTTCGTAATATGAATTGAAAATTGTCAGATTTTGACATTTTACGATGATTCATAATATTTTCAATTTATGATTCTGCCAATGTGGCCATTTTAGACCCGCTGGCACCATTTGGGTACGGAACCCTAAAAAAGCGTTTGCGTGTCTGGGTTGCAACGAAAAAAAGTGGAATTTACACAAGGAATGAGTAATTCTGCATTACAGTGCACGCATTTATTAACAATTTTATTTACTTGGTCGGTAATAAAACGGTGCTTGACTCATAAGAACGGTTTATAATTATAAATGTGTCAAGTATGACGCACTCACGCCTCTTTATTCTGTTCCGGCCGTAAAAGAATACCGCCTCAGTGGTCTAGTGGTTAGACCACCTGTCTCAGACAGGGGTAGGGGTAGGGGTTCGATTCCGAGTGGGGGAACATTTTTCCACTTGGTTTGGTTGGTGATAGAGCTTGTTCTAAGTCTGCCTGGCTAGCTTCCACCATTATCTAAGTCTATCGCCATAACAACAATGATAACAGAATTGTTTCAACAGTTAGAGGTAAGATAGCCAGTTCCTCTGTGGTCGTGGATTCCGGGTGAAGCTCGCTTCCACCTTCGGCCTGATCATCACTTACTATCAGGTGAATTTGTAATAATATTAAAAACAATGATAAAAATTGTTGCACTTTTCACAAGTCTACCTATTTCTCACTTTTTTTTTCTAATCACTTACTTATCTCTTGCAGCTGAGGGGAGACTTTTGTTACCTACGCCTAAGTAGTCAAAGTAGTCATCTACGTTCTCAGAATAAAAATTTCTTAATCTAGAATACGTTATCTCAAAAGCATACCTAAAATGTAAGCCAGATTTAAAACAATAATCGTTGGAAATACTCAAGTGGTAACAAAGTGAATCGCTTGCAAATTGTTGTGTTGAGCACATGCCTACGTTGTCGTCAGCCGTCTCTGCCAACATTAATCCCCTTACGTTCCCCACTCTTGTTTATTTTTCATTTTATTTGCTACAACAATAAACGCCACAGTCGTATGTGTACGAGATTAGTAGCCGTTCACAGAAGATACAAGTAAAGCTTATTATTCAAATCGGTTAATTTTTAAAAGCTGTGGCTAACCGAACGTATTGATCAGGGTAAGCTAATAAGATTTATTTTTGGTTACTTTCTCGATAATCTAATTGAGGAACGTGTGCGAAAGGTAAGAAAATTGTGATGAGAGATATTTTGTTACAAGAAAATAAACATTTTATAATAGATAGAAAACGCCTCAGGCATGTTTGTCTTTGAGTTGCCTTTGTACAGTATTTTTTTATACTTGTGCATAAAGTTTTATAAATAAATAATATGCTTTTATAATAATGCTCATTTTCCAACTTCATCACCGTAACGAAAATCATAGTTGCGAAACATATTTAATTATTAAACGCCGCACCAAGTATAAAACAACAAAGGTAAAAGGAAACAACCCACGTAGGTACTCCTACAGAGAACGAAAGATCGCTACCATTAAAGGCCCTTCGCACCCGAGGGCCAGGCCCCCGGGCCGTGTCTAATAATTAAAATATACAGAGAACAATGATACGTTTCGCTCCGTTCAATGTTTATTGACGG
The DNA here is from genome assembly GCA_947522985.1 of Lithophane socia. Lineage (NCBI taxonomy): Eukaryota > Metazoa > Arthropoda > Insecta > Lepidoptera > Noctuidae > Lithophane > Lithophane socia. The sequence goes on from OX383251.1 coordinate 10,269,661, forward strand.
CACGGCGTACGGCGCGCGGCGTGAACCCTTTGCGATTTCAATTTGCAAGGGGTCCGGGCCTCTCCGTCCGGAGAGAGCGAGACGGCTTAACACTAACTACAAACAGTCAAGTTAAAGCAACATTTAGTTTAAACGTGACCGATATTCCGTTGCATTAAGTTGATATAGATTCCCGACTTAGATACGCCACATTGCGCGTATAATGTCGCGTATCGTGACAACATCGAACTGCTGCTGTGGAATGACTTAGCGATTAATGTAATGGGTATTATAACGCAACATTTGACACCTTATGTTTCGACTTTCCCCTCTTAGCCTGAGTTGGGAAGCTGTTAGTGTCACGATGTTCATGTTGGAAAAAGAATGGAGAGCGTTTAATAGCTGTGAGTTTATTCACGTAGTTTTTTCTCGTTTTATCTGAAGCGTTGTGAGTCTGTTCATGTTGAATGTGCACATAGGGTTATCTGCAACACTTGGTTGATTTCGTACACTTTCCACAGTCGCGCGTCGGGCCCGTTCGGAGGTGGACAATGCAGGCATGCCTGGGGATTGCCCGGGAAAGGTATTTGGGTCTGGTCATGCGTGAACGGACCGGGGAATGGGGAAGACTACGCATTGTTGTGCAGCATGAGCATGGCTCGATGTACGCGCAATTTCAATTCATAGATATTTGAGTTTACCGAAAACATGAAGCGTGAAATAAGTGGAAGAGTCCAATTGAAATCAAAATCTATAGATAGTTCCATCACTGAATGCCACTTTAAAAGCACTTGTCTAACTGAAATATTTTGTGGAAACGTTATATATTACATAGATGTAATACTCGTAAGCGCTCGACCATCAAGTTGTCAATATTAGTGCAATATATCATCCATGAAACCCAACCGCTGTTGTAGATTCAAGTAATACCAGCGAACGATCATGTTTATATTACATAAGCTAGTTGACAAGTAAGAAGAAGTATGAGTACCATATCGGTTGAGTACCATCTTCATTACGTCGTACTAATCGTAGGTATCATCAATCATAATAGCCCATAAATGTCCTGAGCGTGGGCCTTCCCTACGAATACTGGGAACGAATAGGAGGGGATTTTGTCATAAGAACGAAGGATAATACTACTTATCTAGCTGAGATTTTTCCCTAAGTCACAACACCCACGGGAAGAAATAGAAAGTTTATTCAAAGATCTGTCAGGGCTCACACAAAGTGCGCTACGGAAAATAAAAAGATCTTTTCATAATAAAGTAACCCCCACGTTTTGTTTGTAAGATAGTTTCATTATAACACCTTTTGTGAGGGCATTTTATTGAACTATTCCCAGTGGGGGATAGAATTTTATTGAATAAGGTTGCCTTTGTGTTGAAACATTGAAAGACGGGTATGTAAGTAGCCCGGGGTTCGCTCACGAGCGTTTCAGTGTGTATAATGTGAGTTTCTGAGCACGTGTGTCTGGGCCTACCTTTATATAGTTCCTTATTTAAACAAGACGTGAGTACCAATTTATATGTACGTCAATGTTTCTAGACTATACATATTACGCTAACAAAGAGTTTAATAACTAATAAATAACTAATGTGTTGATATTATACTTGAAAACTGAAAACTCATTATGTTTGGAATAGCTGTTTTCAGAGTACAAACATAGCGTACAGTAATAACAAAATAATGTATTTTCGGACGCTTAGTCCTCAGCAAGAGTGCATTAATTATGAAATTTTGCTCTCCTAGATCGCTAACATGAATTTATTTTAGTGTGCAGACCAACTGTTACAATAATTATTTTTGTGTCCCAAAAGACAGAAAATGTAACTATAATTAAAGCTTAACTACATCTATACCTAATGTTTATAATTAATCCTCTCACAGCGCCTCGAGAGCCTCATCCTACTCTGCTCGTATAAATAAGATTTTCTACAATTAATTCCAGTCGCTAATTTTATCTAATTGTTAATACTTAATCAAAGACTTCTGTGATCTTTCAAGAGTGATATTGAAATAGAAATAGATGAAAAGTAATTTCAATGAGGGAATTAGAGATGAAATGGACAGATGAATTAGGGTAGGCAGAATTACTTATTCATTTTATTTTAAAAGAGTTTTTGTAAGCTGCGGCACAAATGATGGGTGTTATAAGTTAAGTTTTTTGCATATTAAATGAATTAAAATAAAATGTATTTTAAAGTGGTTGACTACCTCATTGCAAGGTTATAGTCAGCATCTGAGTCTGACCATTTTAGACCTTGTAAATGATTCGATTTTTCTATCATAGGTAATAATCCAGTTAACCGTAGGTACCTACTAACACAATAACCTAAAAATTACTGGCAGTTTCCTTTATTTGGTGTTATGTTATACATACACCAAATAAAGGAAACTGCCAGTTACTTCCCCGAGAAACATTCTAAGGCGAATGGTGCAATAACATCAATAATCCAAAGACGTTAATAACTATAACAACCGGGTCTTTCATACTAAATAATAATAATAGTCAAGTTGTAACATTGCGAGGGTTGTCCAAATTTCATCTCCGGAGCGATGAGAAATGGCAGTTAAGCTGAAACTTTTAACAATTGGTGTAACTATTCAGAAATCCGCCCGAGAGCGGAGCGAGCGGACAGTACGTACCTAGTTTTTAAATGATTTAGTAAAGTTATAGTTCCGCTGAGCTGGAACGCGGTGGTTTCAACAAACTATCAATATTAAAGTGCTGGATTTTTTTTAATATACCAGTGCTTGTTAAGGACCGGTGAAGTAGTGAAATAGCGTCGGCTCAAACGAGTTTAGTGAAGCACGTAGTTGGACTCGTGCGATGGACTGTGTTTATTTTGTGTTGTGCTCATCTGTGTAGAAGAAGTAAGCTAAGTGCTTGCATTGAATTTGCCATATGGTTTCGACTGTAGCCTACATTGTTCCTAAGAGAGATTAGGGGTTGGAAGGCAAGTAAATGGCATTGCGCACAAGTGTGGTAATTACGGTCTTAGAAGTACGAAGTAGGAGATTTCGTAGTGGTTGAGACGGAGGCGTACCTACCTGCCTACCTCATGACACTGCCGAAGTGGACCTCAAGGTTGGAACAAGTATTACCTGTAACAAAAAGGAAATTTAATTAGTTTTTCATGAATGAGAATAAAATTGAAAAGCACGGTAAGTATTCATAATAGAAAGAATAAAGGTAGCACGTTACTAAAAGAAAGAAGAGTTAATATAAAAAATACTGTTACCTATACAAAAATAAGATCTAATGACAGTCTTCAGTGGTTTCGTAAACATTTAATTCCCACAAAATATCACAACAAAATTCGGAAAATCCGTCCGATCGTAAGTTGCTAGCCCTTAAGTAGCCTGAGAAAATAGAACCATCCGTTCTTCGACCGGCGACATAAAATCTTAAGCATCATGCCCAATATCACCGCAAGTAAGTTGACTTATAATACAGAATACAGCCGTGCACAGTCAAGAGAAGTGTAAAGTCGACAGTCCACTGGTACGAGAGGTTACATTAACTGCGCGGTTCATTTGTTTGTCTTCCGGGCGTAGCGCGGACGATCCCATACTACATTTACAGATAAAGCGATGCTAAGTACACATGCGTAGCTTAGCCGTGGGTTGCTGTGGAGCAGCGCCTTAATGCAATATTTTCAAAAATTACTGGAGGCTCGCACGTGGCTAGCTCGTAAAGGTCGCTCCCCACTCTTGCTTCGGGCTTACTCAGACGGCAATAGTACCTATTATAGAGTAAGCTAGCTGGTATATATGGCGGATTTTATATGGTGTATGCATTTTAGAGGGGTTAGTATTTTTATGCGCGTCTGTACATATCTTTTTTATTAATAAGTTTAAACTTCGCTGCGTTTTTACTGTTATTCTTTTGGCTTTTCTAGTTAATTCTACTAAAAAAATAGGTAATTATTTGATTAATGTTATCATAGGAATATATAAAAAAAAAAATCAGTAACGTAATTCCCATACTCATTCCGATTTGGCACTTTTCCATAAGCTAACATAACGTTTATTGTTTCAGCGTGACCTAACTGAATAAATCTAGTCATTTATAGGATAGAGTCTATAATTAAAATATATATAACAATAACATTATATGTAATATTTTGGTTTTATTATGTTGTGGTACATAATAAACCTTTTAAAATTAGCCTAATTACTTTTACAATGTATTTGTCTAAACTAACCCTTACATTTATTAGTAGGTACCTACGTAGATGCTAGTAGACTGAAGGGCATTGATCAATATTTTGAATAATAAGACGTAGTTTTATTTTCTTCTTTAGGTAATTATACTTTAAAGGACCATGACCAAGATCTTATACATGCATACCCTTACTAAAACGATCACGTTACTAAGCTGCACATGGTGAATTTAAAAGCACTTTTTGACCTACATTTTAAAAGAATTCCTCCTGTTTCAGATAAAGTAGCAGTTTATTATATTCAGTAACATGTATATTCGGTAACAAAAAAAATCTTTTTCCTGGCATTTTTGATCCGTTACACTTAAAAAAACTATTGATTGCGAATCATTTTGTGTCAGGCGTTTTTATACATAATTTGTTCAGTAACGAATTTCGATTAAAGTAACAATTAGCTTAACCTAGTAGAGCTTAACTAGATTTGGCAACATAATTGACAACATTATGTGGTATAACTCGCCACTAGGTTCGAAAGCGGCTGAGACCAGCTTCAAATGTACCAAGACTGGGAGAGGCAGAATGAAATCAAACTATGCTATGAAAATCAAACGATCCTATTAGATACACCTCTATTGCTAGGCACGTCTCTGGTGAAGAGGCTGACTCAGAATAGCTAAAAACATCTGGAGTGGGTCTACCAGATGCTTGTAACTTATCGAATAATTCCACATACTAGTAAGGTGATCAGTGTAAAGGAAAGTAAAACAAATCTCTCACAAACAGCGTAGGTACGCCTTTTTTATTCAATCTTTAAGCATTTATTTCAAAAACCTAAATTATTATAAGCCATGGCAGTGAAGAGATGGGCTCCCACAGACTAAGTAGTATTGGCAGTCCCAACAAAATGCGTGGATCAGCACCATTTAGCCATTTTGAAGGAGACTGAATGATCCAACACGTCATGTTGTTTTCCATCAAGATGCTTTGTAGTTACGCGGATAATTCACTGAACGTACGTCTCTAAATACGTTGCACGCGTAAAACATATTTGATTCAACGAAACAATGATGTACGATTTAAATCATTAGAGCACCGCAATATCGTATCCAATTACCGATAAACTGACACGTATCGTAAGTCCAGTAAGAAAACTAAAATCGTCAATGAGATATCGCTTTCAAGAATGTGTATATCGAGCTTAAAGTGCAAAAAATGTGCGGCTAAGTGTTTAATAAACAATAAATAAACAAACAAACAATAACACACCAAAGAGCTCAACGTTTGAACGTAACAGTAGGTTTCTATAGCGATGACATAAGTGAGTGAATGAGCGAGTGAAAACTAATATCACTGTTTTCAGACAGATCATTATTTTTACCCACAAATCAAGAATCACAACAAGAATCTGCTTCGGAAAAAATACTATACCTACAAAAGAACATATTAATCTATACTATAACACTAATAATATGTTGCATGATGTTCTATAGATAGTGCTGTGCACTTCTGTATGTGACGAATTCACAATTTCATAAACTGTATGTGATTTTTATTTGTGTATGTTTTAGTGCGTTGGTTGAAGTGCCATATCAATAAATAAATAAATAATATGGTGGCCTCCATGGTTATCTCCTGTACCTCAAAAATAAGGCATACTCCTACCACTAATCTGATCACATTAAACCGAATGAACGAAATGAACTGTAATCTGTCACTTATCTTTGCCATTAAATAGAAAATGTAATCGGAACTACAAATAGTATTTATTTTTATTCAATTTTAAACATAGGCTTTGATTGACTTTAGAATATTACCTTAAATCTAGTTTGAATAAGTGAAGGATACTTTAAAATATGAATTGGCTGTAATCGATTTATATATAATAATATATCGGGCATAAATGGTCATCGTCATTTAAAGAATAATTATAATATTTTAAGTATTTTTGGAATCTTGTTCCACGCCAAAATCCATTGAATGAGTAATTATTGTAATAATTACTTTATTATCTGACTTGTTTGTCCATCTCAAAGTTCTGTTACTCCCGACTCACCGACTATTAAATAGTTATAAAATAAGTAACCATTACATTATGTATATCGTGATTAATTAAAGTGCTCTCTCCATTTATCTATTGGTTATTATTTTATTGGTATATGTATGTAGTTATTTGTAGATCTAAGTATTCGCTATGTAAATAATTACTCTAAAATATTGCCGTTAAGTATTTACTTAAAGGGAACATGTAAATTATATTTGCGTAATGTAAGTAATATTCACTGTATAAATATTTACACTACTTAGGATCACTGACACGTTCATTAGGTACTTTAAGTAGGTATGTACAAAGATCAGTCTGAGTTATATAGTTAACGAAACAAGTCTATACTAATATTTTATAGAGGGAGTGAATTTTGTGAGTTTGTGTAGTATATGTGGAAAGTAATCTCCGGAACCTCAGCTCATACTTGAAAGATTCTTTCATATTTGAAATGTATATTATTTCAGATGGACATAAGCTATAATTATATGTAAATATATACAAAATAAGTACTTGTACTTGTAAGCGGTACTTCTGGACTCGGCTCCGCCGGTAGCTCGGACCCTGTTCCAGATAGGTAGGCTACTATTTCTTATATTTTTTTATTCTAATATTTAAAAATATAATCTATATGAGAATAATGAAATAAAGGAAATACTAATGAAATACTATCGGGCAAGCCAGTAATGAAATACTTTTTGTTAGGTTACTGCTCAGAACTTGTGAACGAAATGCCGTGAACAGAATACCGTCTTCACATGTAAATTGCACCCGTACAAAGTCGGGGCGCGTCGCTAGTATTTCATAAAATCCTCTTTGTTCTTTCCATCAAGTCGTGCTCCACGTGTAATGGCCTTAGCCTTTTTTCTTTTACTCCGATGAGTTCTCGCCTGTTTCTAACTAATATCCTTAATTTCGGGGAATAGATGGAATCGAATAAACCTTTAATGAAGTTTGCCTTCTACCCGCAGTAACACCATAAACACCGCTGACGGTACCGCCGTAAAGGTTCGAATACCCGGCTGATATGATTCATTGGATTTCCCATACAGAAGCTGAAAAAAATGAGTTACGAATCGGTAATTAACACTGGGAAATCCAGTCAACTAAGCCGGGCTATTGTCGCGTCGAAACGAAACGAAATAAAACAAACAGTCAACGGGCATTGTTCACAGGGGAGACACGGCAAAACTGGTGCCCCGTGAAACTTGGCGGACAATATTGCAATACAAACGAGCCTGCGAAATACGTAGACTTTGCCATAAATCATAGAAGTTAGCTTTGCGATTCTTGTTTGGGAAATAAATAAATATAAACGGTATGGAACGGTCAAAGGAATACCCTCACGGACTCGAGCCTTCATTTGAATTTCATAAAGGTGCTGTATTAAAACAATCGCAGCGAAAAGGGATCCCTTAGAGGGAAACGAAGAACTATACGTACCTACTTCCTTATTTTGCTAAAGTAGTTACGCGATATAGCTGACATTAATATTCATAACGTTCCGATTTAAGTATTTTTTCTTTAGTGTAACAAAAAGTTAAAATTGCTAGAATTTCAAAAATACATTAGCCCAAAACTGTTTGAAGTCTCGTTGACTACATCAGAACTTTTATTTCAAATTTTTTCAGTAAACTTTCTTTGGCTCGGCTCAGTCTACGTTTATTTAAATTCTAAGCGAAGTTTTGTTTTAAATGAGTTTAGCTACAAGAAAAATGGTATGTGCACTAAGCCTTATTAAGGGACAGGTCTCCAGCCTAAATTGAATTTACGTAGAGAAAACAAAACCTTAGCGTTGTGTGGTCGGAAAATATACTTCAAGCTTGTATTATTTCCAAGGTAAAGTAACAAATGGAAGAGAATTCTACATCTGTTTACCTTTACAGAAACATCATCTGCCTAGCCTTTTCCCAACTATGTTGGGGTCGGCTTCCAGTCTAACCGGATGCAGCTGAATACCAGTATTTTACATGGAGCGACTGTCTATCTGACCCCCACAACCCAGTAACGTAACGGGTAATACGATACCCTTTGGTTAGACTGGTTGTCAGACTTTCGTGCTTCTGACGACTCGTAACGACTGCCAAAGATCCACAAATGACAGCCGGGACCAACGGCTTAACGTGCTTTCCGAGGCACGGAGGAGTCTCGATATGTGAAAATGGTCACCCATCCACGGACCAACCCCGGCAAGCGTAGCTTAACCTGATGGATCGACCCGAGCGGCTGTTATTACTTAGCCACGAGCTCCTCCTACCTTTACAGAAACGTGAACGTTAAAAAAAAACTAAAAAAAAAAAAAGTAAACGTGAAATGTTTTTACAATTTAGAGATTAGCGTTAGAATTGAAAAGCATGAAATAAGCTATTACACAGGATGTAAGGGTAAACACCGTTGTCGCTCAAACCATGGGTAGTTGACTAAAATGTGGCAATAATTGACCGAATAACAAGAAAAAAAAACGTTATTTTCTTTAAAAGATTTCAAAAGGATTTTATCCGACACCGTCCGCAAATTCATGGATATGCGCCCGAGTGAGGTAGGTAATTACAGTAATGGTCGCCGCCCGTCCTACCTACCTACACAACACATGAATAAATACACTAGGTACGCTTCCTTTGTGTGGCCGTCAGGGAACTATTCTACGTACATCCTACGAGTCTCGTTCAGTCACTGTAATTTTCCTTTGATTTTACGTTCTATAAATGAAACCAAACCACTGGTTTCAAGGATAATGGTGTGTACCCTTACATCCTGTATATAGGATATTTACTAATAAACTTGTGTGCATAGTCGAACCCTGAGTGTTGCAACAATCGCCCGAGTTATACATTGTTCGCTTATTGTTCCCCACGCAGGAAGTTAGATCATAAAACTTTATTTTAATGCCGCTAACTTTCCTCAGGTAACATTTGTTCCTAACTCTATGCAAAGCTACAGTTCTAATTAAAATTTCCAATTTTCAAGTAAAGTGAACACAAATTCTTAAGGAATCTAAAAATGGATATATATTTTATTTATGGCAGTCCAAAATCCGATGAAGAAATGGCGGCAGGAATTATCATTACAAAAATACACCAAACGATTGATAAACAAATTCTGAGTGGAAACGCATCCTGAGATGTCGACCGAACAATCAGACATTCCAAATATCTTCAATAACGTGAATTTGGCCTCATCAAAGGCAAATGACGGGTGATTCAGTAAGCTACTGGCTTAGCCGGCGATGTGAAAGCACTTCACGTCAAATCCGCATCAAGTGGTTCAAATTGCCCCCTCCTCCCCTCACCTCCCTTATGATAAATGTAAGGAAGATTGAAATCAAGTTTCGTTTCCCGTAATAATACCATGGGACTAGCGTGAAGGTATGAATGTGTGAATGGCTGGTTTGCGAAACGAAATATCAATGCTAAAAGGTATGTATTGCGTGAATAGGGATAATATATTCAAGTATTACAGGGTTGTTGCTCACAATAAACAAAGAATTTGTGCGACGATTCAGCCCACTCGAGTGAAATGAACATAATGTAGATACGTGGGCTGTAAAATTAAAATGAATGTAGAAACATGAAAGTGCTCACTAAAACTTACATAATTATGGGACTCTTATCATTAACTTAACAAAAGGTTGACAACAGGGAGTTAATTATGTATGTATACATGTATGATTATTGTGTTCATGATAAGGGGCTTTAGTGGCGCGTTTAGGGCCTTTCATAAACTGTCTGTTTCACAATAGCACATGAATTACAGAGAAATAAGCAAACGTTGTGAACTGGAATGTGCAGAAGTTTAAACTTATAGCATGAAGGAAGTAATAAAGGGCGTAACGTACGTAGTCGTCGAGATATAGGAAACCGCTGTGTGCAAGCGAGACAGACACATTATTAAAGTTATAAATACGTTTGTCACACGAACATTATGCAGTATAACTTAAAATTTGGCAACCTTAGAGTCTAAATTCGTTTGAACCCTCCAATTGGAGTGCCGAGGCCCTGTCGAACCTTTGTCATTTTAATCGTACTTCCGATCTTTCAAAATCATGTTATTGAAATATGTTCAATTTCCTACGTTCTGTAGGAATTGTAATTTTCTGCGTGTTGTCGTATTTATGTATGACAGAGGTTATGGGTACAACTGTTTGTTTCCGAATTACATATTAGGTTTACCTAAACTATGTAAAAGATACGAAATGATTAACTTTTAAGACCACTTTGATGTAAAATACCGTACTCATTTACTTCGGTATTGTTAGGGTAGGAAAATCAATAGTCCGTGCGCACGTCTCACATGCTTTTACATTATTCCCAATAAATTGTACTAGGATTTATGACTCACATTAAATAGTAGGTTACCTATCGCCATTTTACGAGCCGGCCCACATTTTATACCGATAGAGGGTAGAGATTAAATTTTTAAAACAAGTTTCTCCGTTCGTGGTTCTGTTAAGTAATAAGAACGAAAGTACGGCGTAAATTATTTCTGGGTACCAATTGGACCCAGGTGTTACGCGTTTAATCTAGGCCAATTGAAATTTGTAATACTTACCTAAGTGCTTAGAATCAATGGCTGCACTCCAAACGGATTCGTTTGGAGTGCGAATGGAGAAAGCTACTTAGCACCTCAGAGGCCCTAGGCAAAGTGACATTCTATCAGCGATAACGATGATGGAAAGAACTCTTATGTCAATCCTGTTGAAAGTCGTTGTAGAAATACGAAACACTTTCAGAGCGATTGTCACTTGTCCATGCCCTCTGATGCCGGATTTACGAAACGCCATGTTTTGCCTTTTACATTCAAAAATACTTACATTTTTGGACATTACTGACATCGGTGAAGGCAAAACATCGTGAGGAAACCTGGACTTATCGGTATAATAATAATTGTATAATGAGGTAGTCATTTAATTTAGTGTTAGATTGTATATTTGCTTAGATTAGACATGTCAGAAATGCCACCTTACCTCCCCTGTCCAGGAAATAAAACGCTGTTCGTTGGTAAGCGCATAATTTGAGAACGGCTGGACCAATTTGACTATTTTTTGTTTTAAAATGTTCGTTATAGTCCGCTGATGAAAAATTGGATAAGTTTCCCGTAAAATGTTTAAATTCGGGAACAACTGAACGTCCTTTTTCTATGGGATGTTCGTATGAATTATTGCAACGTCAGTTGGTTCAGCTTGTTAATAGATAAAAAATAAAATTGATAAACTAATTATTATTATTTATTTATTTCGAACACAAATGATTCTTAATGTTGTTAGTAACACATATAAATGCCACCATTACTAATGAAAATAAAAATAAAATTAGAATTTATATATCAAAATTAAATCAAATGACAACAATATAAATCAAATTAAAACAAAACTATTAAAAACCGATAATTATAATTAAGTCCGCTTCCCGGTGCACCAGACCTGCAGCTGTACAGGGCTTCAAGAATGGGCAATCAGGCTAGTCCGCTATCACCTTTAAAATAATATAAATCTGAAATCGCCAATCCGTCTTGAGCAAGCGTGGTGAACAATTCCGTGGTTGCGGTGAATTCTGTATATGAGAAGAAGGCTTTGCCCTGCAGTGGGAGAATAATAAGCTGGTAAAATTATTTATTTTATAGAACTACTAGCTTCCGCCCGCGTAGTATGTCGATAAAAAGTACCCTATGTCCTTCCCCAGGCTGCCATCTATGTCGAAATCCGTTCAGTGGTTTAGGCGTGAAAAGATAACATACATACAGGCAGAAAGACAGACAGGGTTATTTTCAAATTTATAATATTAGTATGGATGGATACTTCGGTGTTATTAGAAAATTCTAAAGCTATGTGAGCCTGTGTTCTTAGAGCTCGTGGTTTTCTTGTAAGTGAAGCCACGATATCTCATTTTTATTAGCCTTTATTATGTTTAAGAGTATTTATATTTATGGCTTTACTCACATGCATTTTATCGGGATTGCCCTAGATACCCCGCTGTGAGCCGTAAATATTCTTTAGCATGAAATTCACTCACGGAACTTATTATATGGAAATAGCCTTTCATTAAAATAAAAATAGGTTAGCAGAAACTTGGTTTCTGAGATGATTATCCTTAATGGACGAAATAATAAATGCGGTCAGTCAGTTTGATCGGTAGCTTATGAAAAAAATTAGTGAAGAAATTATGTTTGTCATTACCACTTTATTCATTGTTAAGGGGATTGTTAAGGGGCTAATTCTAGGATCAGCCGTTATTTAATCTTCGAAGGCAAACACACCTCTCCTACCGAAATACTCTTCATAAAATTGAAAGTATCTTGACCCAAAGTACTTGAACTAGTTAAAATCTCTGCTATTGTTTTACCGTTTACATGAAAGTGGTCATAAAAACCTCTCGGTTACCTAGCAACGGTAAGTAAACATTGTTAACTCCGATCGAAGTACTGAAACATCCAGTCAGACTGTTTTTCGTCGAAAAAATTGGACTATTAAGCGTTTTTTCACAATAACGTTCTAAACTACTGTCATTAGCGACAATTACAGACTACTTTGTAGCTCGATGTGTCGTTGAAAAATAATTATGGTAAGTACAAAAAGTGTGGGGATGCCAGAATGATTAATATTGTAGTAAATGTCAGGTCGTAAAAGTACATTTTTCAAATCGGCCTTTTATAATGAAAGAAAATGGTCACAAACACCTCGCTTGGCAAACCGTTAACTTTGTAGGTTACCTAGCATATTTATTAGCAGCTTTTTCTTTCATAAATGATCACAATTTTATTATCCTGCTAACTTTAATGTAAATAATTTTCAATATCATAATATGGAGGTACCGTTAAATCACGGGATTAACAAAACATTTCTAAAGAATCACAACCGAATAAAGAATGAAGATGCGGCCCCCAATAAAGGTTTAACAATGAAACAGAATTCTAATATTGCCATGCTGCAACGCAATAAAAATACCTCTATGTCAAATCTGTACCACGATTATTCATTCAAATGTCATCAAAAATGGTTTTGATCCCCCACCGCTCTGCTTGCGTTATTGAACATATACAGCGTGTAAAACTCAAACTCAAAGCATTTATTTCAAATAAACCAGTTACAGGCACTTTTGAATTCTTAGGGGTCGGTCAGTCTGCCAGGGTTGCGGGTTAGTCCGAAAGGGATACCGGGACCTTGGCAACAGGCAACTGAAGGTACACGGGTGGGTTTTAGTCAGTAGAAGTCTGACACGCCCTTCCGCTCCACCCAGAGCGGGAGAAGTCATTGGATGATTTCCCACCCAAAAAAAAAAAAAAAAAAAAGGGGTCGGTCAGTCAAAAAGATGAAGCTAGTTGCCCATTCCAAAGCGTAGTAGGTTCCTATGGAGAAGAACGGACAAGAAACTCGACGACACTCTTTGTTTGTGTATCATAAAGGTGTGGTCATGTTCATATATAGATATACATAGATTTACATCTGTAAGACGTCCTCGTAACATAAGGTCCAGTTGAAAACCAGCGTCAGGCACTAGTTGTCTGGCATTCATGCTGAACTAGGCCTGTTTGGCGCAGCCGTGAGGCGCACAATACTTTTTTTTTATGTTCTTTGTTTTTCTATAAATATTGTGTGCCTTACCTGGGTCAAATAAATTTATTTTCTTTCTTTCTTTATATAATATAGGTGTGGTACAGACCATAAATTTGAACAACGTTCCAACAATCATCGCGATAAAATAATCAGTCCTATACATTATTTTGTGTCATGTAAATATTGAAGTTTTATATGTCCTATATATGTATGGATGATATTTGTTTTCGTGATTACGATATTGGTCTCACGGAGAAAATTGTTTAGTTTGATGGTCTGTACATATATGATTACACCCTATCAGACCCCAGACATAATAATGTTATCTTTGTAGTAGTAGAGATTACCTATCACATCTGTGAAGTTTCGACAGTCAACTTAAAACACCCTGTATGTGTGTTTTTAGATAGTGCTAGTGGCTTCATTGTCATTTTAATAACACAAATGATTGTAAAGTAGCATTCGATGAATACTTAGCAATTACCCTATTATGTATTTAAAATCAAAATGAATGTTTATTAACGTAAATAAGTATTTAATAACAACATTATGTCCGCATATGAATACAATTACTGTAGACGCTTCTGTAGGTTTCGTGAAAAAGCGTTGGCCAGCGATTCGGATGCGCCTATAAAATGCAATTATGTAAATATAAATACTTTTAACTCGGACCCATGTCGTTTATATTGATGTAATGAAACCGGCCATCACTGGTTTAATGTGGAAAATTTTCCAATTTAAATTTTGCCTGGACGATACTTTTGGAATTTATTTTTTTAACATTGTCCTTGGAACTGTGATTTACTCATTTTTGTTAAAAATAATATTGTAAAAGTATAATAATATTAAAATGAAACGTCGGCAACTATTGTAAGATGAAAGAACTTAAAGAAAGAAGACACATAAAGTCCAGAAAAAAAAACTAAAATATGAAGCTATACTTAGTTAGGTAATAAAGGTTTATTGAAAGTACCCATCATAAAGGAATTCATGGCAGAATACGCACCCTATTATTAATTAAATTTAATTTGAATTCCAATTGCAGGTTCATATCAAAGGGACTGTCAGTTTAAGGGCTATCACAGGTACAAATCATTGCTAAGTACCTTCGCTGCCTATCTCTGTACTGATCTTGACAAATTAATGTCGAAATGGTATATTTTAATACATTTTCAAAGATAAATATCTAAAATTAATAATTTTACTTAATAATCAACGAATTAATTCCAACATCAGAATATAAAATTTCCGAAATTGGGCAATGAAAGAAGCAACTATTAAAATATATTAATAATTATGTTAATGTACTGATAGTTTGATATTAATATAAATCGTGAGTTAATATATTATGATAGGTACGTTTCAATTGTATAGCATCAAACTACTTCAGAGTAATCTATTTTCAAACAAGATAAAATAATAATAATAACTATTTCTGATATTTTTAAATGTTTTTATAAAAATATTTTAAAATTTAATTTATATACAGGGTGGCCGGAATACAGACGTCCAAAAAAAAATTCGGTCCCTCGTGCCGTGGGGTATCCAAACACACATGGGGGTGATTCGGATACCCCACGACAAGAGGGACCAAAATTGTTTTTTTGGACGTCTGTTTTCCGGCCACCCTGTATATGAAAGGAAATAATAATAACACATGAAGTAGGTATATAAAAAAGGGAAAGGATTCATAGGGTATCAAAAAATTCGTTCGCATCGCTGTCAACCGGAAAAGTGCCCAAAAGGCAGCATTGCCACGTTGACGAAGCTGATTCTTTGGCCAAAAGTCTATACTATCTATACTAATATTATAAAGCTAAAGAGTTTGTTTGTTTGTTTGAACGCGCTAATCTCAGGAACTACTAGTTGGAATTGAAAAGTTCTATTTGTGTTGGATATTCCATTTATCGAGGAAGGCTATAGGCTATATAACATCACGATACGACTTTTTATACGAAAATTAGGAGCGGAGCATTATTGAAAAATTTTGCAAAAACGGGAAAAAGTATTCCTTTTTGAGAACTTCCGTTGCGTGCGCTGCGTAAACGGTTTAAGTTACGCAAATATCATGTATGATGGAATTGTTTCTCTTTAAAAGTTCTAAAAAAAAGTGCGTGACAGCATATGTCTATCTTTTAAGATTGACTCACTATAACCTTTTTTTATGGTAATGAAATTTGTTCGAAATTAATGCATTATTTGCGAAGGGGTTTTATCAAAATAATATTAATTCTTATTCAAATAAATAGTTTTAACATCAAGGGTATTTATGTAGCAGTAAAATACTTTTTAATTCATTCGAATCGGACATTTAATTTCGAAGTTATCACGAGTATGAAAATGCAATACGCGAACCGTTCGACGCCGGCGCCGCCCCGCCGCGCGCCGCGACGTTCCCTACTCTAGAGAGGAGAGGATGGGCGCACGGGTAGTTCATGACCTGGAATAGGACATAAGATAAGTTTTATCCCTATATTCTCACGGGAATGAGACCTATGCGGGTGAAACCGCGGGGCAAAGCTAGTACTAAAATAAAATTCTTACTAGGTATTGGAATCAATTTTGGACTCGGCACGCTTTGGCAATCAAAACGTCTTCATTTCAGTGGTCAGCTTGGAATTAGCCAATAATGGATAGGTATATAGTGTTTGAAATTCAATAAATTATATTGTAATACTGATATCCATCAAGAAAGAGTGTTTTGGCGGATATTAGTATAGATGCCAGACCGAGAAAACGAGAGGATTTATGGGTTAAAAGTTTAAATAAATAAAAAATAAAAATAGTATATTTGCACCTTCAAGTAATAATATAAATAGGTATTACAACAAAATAGGCCTTAGGTAAGTAAAATAGCATATTAGAGTTTCAGCCAATACCTAAGCTAAGATAACTTAATATCTTGTAAATATAGGTATCAGCGCCCACCCTCGATATCATTAATAAGATGTGTTTGTGCCCCAACTTATGGAATAGATTAAAACGAAATACAAAATGGTCTCGTAGCATCAGCATAAGCGATGTACCGAACAAAAGAGAAACATCTAAAACATTACAATTAACAGAAATATTTCGAGTAAAAAGGTTAAAAGGTTAAAAGTTTCAACCCATAAATCCTCTCATTTTCTCGGTTAAAACCGAAAAAATGAGAAGATATTAAATTATTAAAGATATTAAGTTAGTTTTAAGTTAAAACTTAAAACTAACATTCGCATCTAATTCAACATCAAATTTAGTCTTCATAGCTCGTTTCAGAGATCCTTTCATTATTAAGTAAATATATAAATTGAATTCAGTATTTTCATAATAGAATATAATACAATCCATTGTTTGATATAGTACCCGGCTGAAACCGCTCGAAACATTGTGGTAACCTAATTATATGTTAGTCATAACCAAAACCTAACCTAGAATAGAGCTATAGCGTTAACTAAAATAACGTAAATTACAAATTTTGTCCGCAACGGACGCACCGCATTGCACTAAAAATTCAGTGCCTACCTACGATGCGGATGCGAGGTCACAGTTTAAAATAACATAACGCAATGCTCGAACCTGTGGACACATCACATTTAAATATTTTATGTATTAAACTCAAATATAAAGTGAAAATTTGTTCAGTTTGAAGCAAGGTTTCTAGCCACGTTGTAGGTCTGTATGTATAAACTATTTTTTATTTAGCTAGTCGGTCTCATGTTATGTATTCTCAATAATAAACATTTCTAGTAATAAGACAAAACTTCAGAAAATAGAAGAATTCTCATTATTACCCATGTATGCTGGAATACTGAAATAATAGAATCAACTACCGCGATATTTATTAAACAAAAGCTTAACAATATAAAAACATGTTATAACGTTTCCGATAACAAGCTAGTTCTACGGAAATCACAACAAATGCCTATTTTAGTGCTGTTCATAAAAGTGAACTATTTTATCCCAAACTACTTATTACTAGTTAGTTAGAGATACAGAAATTATAGCGAACATCATAAATTATTACTATATACCTATAATATTGAACAGGCTAGTTATACGGAAATCACAACAAAGGTCTATTTTAATTGTTGTCATAAAAGAGAAATATTTTAACACAAACAACTTATTGATAATGATATAAACGACAGATATTATGACGAACAACATATTATTACTATTGATAATATTTCCCCGAGCAACAAAATTGACACGTGTAACCATAAAAACGTGAAAACACGGAATTGACAGCGCGCACGTCACGGAATTCTTCGCAGAGCGGAATCGAGTTGCGTGTAATTCTGACATTGACTCCATCCCACAAGCGTCATGTCTCGTCAAACCGTCAGGTACAGAATAGGGAGTCCGCCGGCGGCGTGGCGGATATTTATATCTTAATATGTTTCAGCTCCTTCGTATAGTTTCCTGAAGTGTTACGAAATGTAGCAATCCGGTATGTAACGTAACGAAGTACGATAATTATTTGGTATGTTAAGCTTATGGTTATTTACTTATTAATCTGCCCAACCTATTCTCAACAATGCTGGGGTCGGCTTCCAGTCTAACCGGATGCACTTCAATATCATCATTTTACTTGGAGCGCCTGCCTATCTGATCTCCACAACCTGAGTTTTGGAGGTCAGATGATTACGGGTTAACACGATGATTACTGGGTAACACGATGATTACTGGGTAACACGATGATTACTGGGTAACACGATACCCCTCGGTAAGACTGGTTGTCAGATTTCGGGCTTCCGTCGACCCGTAACCACTGTCAAAGATCACTGTCAAAAATGACAACTGGGACACACACCGAAATGCGCTTTCCGCGGGAAATTATTTACATAAAAGCATAAATCACTAATTATCAATCAATAATTTTTAGATTCATGACTTTATCTAATAACGGTGCTACAGTTAGCAAAAAATGTTTATTGATGAGTGAACGCAAGGTGCGTTCACTCATCACTAAACATGTTCACTGCATCACAATTTATTTCAAGTTTTTGTCATTCATACTGGTTCAATATTACTATAGACGGTTAATAATGCCACTTTCAAGATCCTAGTGCACCATTAGTTTTCTCAGAACTATTGGAAAAGTTCTAACTTCTGCACCAGTTAACACTGGGTGGCATTTGTATGTTTCACTTTTCCTAGGTACCTACTACTCACTTATTAAAGTAAAGTTTGTACTTACTTTACTCTATGAAAGTAATTAAACCATTATTATTACATATTACTATTTATATTATAAATAGTGATTCACCTTCTACGATGGATTTTTTGTAAACTCGGAATATCCAGAAACTAAAAATTCGTAAAAATATTGAATCCTGGCTACAATATTGGCGAACACACAAACTGCGCTTGCATTCATAAGCAAATAGGCGGGTTGTGCTCCAGGCTATGCGAGACAGGAATCGCCCGTCCCTCAATATTTCATGACGGGGGTTTAAACCCATGACACGGCCGCACAAATATCCCCGGCATGCATCCCGTGGCTAGCTGTGATTAATGCAAACTAACACGTCAGGCATTTATGAAGACTAGCCTGCCCGCAATGTCGACGTTCAATTACCGGTAACAATCGACTTCCGATATAAATTGACCAGATGAGATATTTTGACCTACCCGTTCTAAATATCTCATCTGCTGTTTGACGTGTCAAATTCTGAATTTCGCCCTACTAGATATGATAGATATATTATCTCGCACCGATAGACACTCTGATTGGTTATTAGCAATTTCCAGATAAATTCGTCGGCCAATGTATCATACAACATTGTGTTACACATAGGTATCATTGATGTGGAATTACAATTAGTTTCAACAGAAACCACAATTGACAGTCGATTGAATATTCTGAAATACAAGTCCATTATATGAATCAATATAATGTCCTCGTTGCTATCCAAAGCTGAATACTGAAAGACGTTCATTATAATAGAACGGATAATCCAGAAGCATATTGTACAAAGTCATTAACGCAATAGCTTAGAGAGCTGGGAACTAGCAGAGAGCTTAAACTTCCCTTACCTTAAACGTGCTACATTGCCTAACCACTTGGCAGAAATTCAGAAAGCCGCTGCACTAATAAACGGTACAATGTACCTCTATGCACGACGTGCACGTTCTATAAAATACTAGGCTTTATTACACACTTTTTGTGCTCCGCATTGTAAAATATAAAGTCTTAGAGCACGCAAAATTGCAGCATTGAGTTGGATTTTTAGAACGGCTTCCAACAAATTTGGTTCGTGTTCTTTACTATATTCAGTAGTGTTCCTGTTTCTTGTTTGTTTTCTTTTTATTTTAGCCTCAAAAAGATACCCACCAGCCCCCCCTACCCCTGTCTAATAAGACTAAAATATGTATATTTGAAATTACGAGTATGTGTTCAATACTATCAGACATTGAGTATAAATGTTGATCACTCCACCCAAATTCCAATCTGAAATATGAACATACTGCCTATAGATATACCTACTCGTACATATTCGGGATACAACGAGAAATCTGTTTATTGGCATCCGTTATTAACATACGCAGACAGACGAAGGCCAAATATTTAGTTTTGAAATGTACGTCATATACAAGTCGTGATCAAAGTGAACTCAAGCTGAACATAAAGTCATTGCATTTTATTTGGAAAATACATTTCGTCGATAGTAAAGACGGATTCCGCATTGAGTATACTACCAACTGGAATACTACCGACTGGGATACTACCGACTGGGATACTACCGACTGGAGTCCAATATCCTTCGTGTAGCGATCTTATCTCGCTACGGACCAGGTCGAACTGTGTACGCTTAATTTTCTGACCTAATAAATACAAGATTTGAAATCCTGTACGAACCGAGTTAGGATGCCTTTTTAAGGCTTTAAGATTTAGAACTCGAGGGGTTTCATCGTTTCGTTGGGTATTCAATCCTACTTATTTATTTGAAAGTTTTTTTTTTGAGAGTGGATTACATTTGTACCTGAATTAAACTAAAAGCTTTGAGAGCTACATCTAATACACATAAAGGTCGCTTCATCGTAGGTCGTTTCAAAAATCCTTTAACAAAATGCGGCCAATATCTGTATATTACAACATAAATATTAGATGATATGAAGGAAGGAGCTAAGGATGTAAAAATAAAAAGGTCGGCTTTGACAACGGCCGACCTTGACAACATCTCGCATATTAAATAACTGCCACAAATATTTCTAACATCAACATATTAAATTCTTTCCAGGGCAATATTAGTAATTCCTCAAAATCTAGTTATTTGTGACTAATTCAACAGTTTTAATATTCCATTTGGAACCGTTTTAAGCTCCTGAGAGGAGTACAACCGGAAATTGCCTCGCGAACGCGACATTCCCTCCGTTGGATTATTGTCAATTCGGTACGTCATTTCCGCTTTACGAAAACATCCTGTAATTATTCGGATATTGTCAAAACGTAATAGAGAGAGGGTTGTTAAAACGAATCACCTACTGAATGTCAATCTGGTACGAATTATTTATCATGTTTTTGTTTAATTTTAACGAGTTACTTTGAAATTACATAAATCTGGAAAAGCGTGTCAGAATAATCACGTTACCATAATTTTGTATTCGAAATTCTATACGTTTTGTAGAAAAACACGAAACAGCAGTGATAAGCAAATATTATTAAACATTTTCCACGGTTTATAACAAAAACCGTGAACACACGTCACAAAATCACATTCAAGTGAATATCACATGTCATAGACCACATAGCTCCTACAAAATGATTATAGAAATTCAACGATAAAATATCACCTATCCGAGCAATTCGGATATTGCAATTGCGGTCCTCTGTCACCACAAGCGGAATGGAATCGGTTCGGTGTCAACGCATTGTTCTCAGCCACACTATCAATTATCCTATTGCGACTAACCGAAATAGCGGTAATTACGAGTAACAAAGCAATGATCTGGACCTAAATTTGAAAGGATTTCGCTAACGTTAACTATAGTTTGGAGTTATAAAATTTGTTGGTCGAGAGTTTATTTCATAATAATAAACATTAGTAGAAAAATGAGTTGATACGATCTTCTTTTTCTCAGAGTAGGTCAACTTATTACGCCGGAAGGTCCAAAGCAGTACTGAAGCTCGATGAGTAAAATCGCAACGGAGACCCACTAAAGCTTTAACAAGAAATCCGACTGAAAAATTTACAGTTTCGTCACGTACATAACGTCAGTCTATCCATCCATCTGCCTTAATTAAACACGCTCTCGTAATTCTTTTGTTTTATCGTTTTCTATAGGGAAATGCAGGAAACAATGGTACGAAAAAGTATTGACATTGGACATTGTTTGTGATTTTTATTTGAATGTAAATTGAAGGTCGTATACCTATAATTATCTTTTCGGAGATCTATAAGATGTATCTTTTTATAATCGCGAAAA
Source organism: Lithophane socia (assembly GCA_947522985.1). NCBI lineage: Eukaryota > Metazoa > Arthropoda > Insecta > Lepidoptera > Noctuidae > Lithophane > Lithophane socia. The sequence continues at coordinate 10,291,808 of OX383251.1, forward strand.
ATAAATCAGCTGTTTCCTACATTTTGACGATCTATGCGAACATAAATGTACAACAGAACGGAACAGTTGTTTTTTTTCGCGATTCCGGTTTGGTTCCATAGTGAAAGTTGTTCATAATGATGAGTACAATAACCCCTTAAGCAATTTCATGTATGAAAATATAAACCTTATAAAAAATGTAGCCATTTCTGTTTTGAAAATATGGTTCCGACTCACCGCAAATTATAAAATGAACACCGAGTTGGAATAGTTTCATTAATCTAGCGGAATTACATAAATTGGACATACGATGCAATACAAATCTCGAAACACATGTAACATGTAATGTTAACTGAACACATAACCCGTATTCCTTTTTGTTACGTGAAACAAAACTTCGACAAAGGATGATACTCATTTATTAAAACCTTAGGCCCCGTTCACGGCCTCGAGCGATGCGACATGCGACGCGACTTGTGTCCAGGGGACGCGCGCGCGTCACCTGTTACTTTCCGTCGTTCCGAAAGTCGCGTCGCAGTGACTCGTGGCATGCTCTAAGCAACATCTTTCATTTGTTTCCCTCACAGCGTTGTCACAAAACGCGTCTCGCGTGAGTGTGTACCTCGTGGCCACGGGTTTACGGGGAATGTTATAATGTGTTGCCAGTACGATTCAGCTATGCGTGGGTAAATGCACGCGTATTGTTTAAATATTGCATTCCTATCTCTTTGTAGAGCACCAGGACATTGGGCTATAACTACTGCAAAGGAAAGTGGTACACTGATTGAAAATTGTGGTTCGTACCTCGTTTGATTAAAAATAAGACCATGGAAACTTTATTAACATTGTTTTTATTTTCATATTTTAATAATGTTCAAAGTTTTAAATTTTTATGATTTTAATCTAATCTGTTTTGTTGTTTTGGATTTCTATTTATAATTTGTAACCGATATTAAAATCCTTGTTTAGCTAAGGAACTAATAGAGAGATTAAAGTTATTGTGAAATGATTATTATATTTATTTCTTCAGAAGAGCTTAGGAGTTAACCTAAAGCTTTCAAGCAATTTGTTTTGCGGCTAATCTCTTTGGAAAGTTTACAAAGACACTAATATCTGAGCCGCTTTTTAGGGTTAAGATAAATAAAAGTTACAAAGTAACTTCCAATTGGCATAATGATAAATAATCGTTTCATGTCTTTTTATTTCAACACAGGACCCGCTGGTGTACCGTTTTCTTTCAGCTAAATGATGATGATTTTTTCAAAATTATAGTAGCCAACACTTTTTTGATTGCTTACCCAAGAATTGAATGTACCTACCCAAGTGTTATGAATATTTACGAGCCTTATAAGATACTTGCTCACGATAACCGCTAATCGAATTATTATATAGTTCCAAAAATAGTTCTAATCAAGTATCATATTAATTATATTAATTCGGCAATCAAGGGCAAGCGATAAAGGCTGTAACAGACTGTCAATATTGACTGCGAAGAATAATGGCAATAATGTTTGCTGTCATTAGCGAATCATTACTCACTTTGACGGTAAATTACAGCTGGCCCCGACCTTGTGATCGGGGTGGGTTATATTTTTCAAACTGCCATCTTATTATAGAAGATTATATAGCAACTACCTACGTAAATTGCAAAATAGAACCATGAATGAGGCAATTAAATTTTTGTTGATTTGTTTCTCAAAATATGTATGGTTATTACTTAGATACAATAAACTTTTTTTTCTTCTTGATGTTTCTCCGTTTTCTCGTCGCAAAACTCTTGCACGCTCAAGTGCATAAAAGCAGTAGAAACACAGTTTTTGCTGTGACGTAATCACGCATTGTGGAAATGTGGATGTATTATTATCGCGTTTTCCTTTGAGAGACTGCTCCACGCCTACAAAGGGTTACATGTAGAATGTTCCTTTGATGTAATTCATGGTTTAATGCGGATAAGTTTTTGTAATCCTGGATGTTTAAGAAGTTACATTTTTAAGTCATCAAGTTTTAAATGAAATTTTATACACTGAATGTGCCTTTGAGTGGAACAAGCCATAGTCACTATGAGTACAGAAACATATTAAATATTAGCTTCTGCCGGTAACTTCGTCTGCGTTTACCGAGATAAAAAGAATATCATGTGTGTTAATGCAGGTTATAAGCTATCAATTTCATCCAAATCTGTAGCCATTTTTGCATGATATAGTAACAAACATCCACCAAACATAGAAACTTCCATATTTATAATAATTAGTAGGATTCGGATTCCTAACACATTTTTTTTTCACAAAATTTTCAATAGAACAGTCTGTAATGTTCAAACTTGATAGCTTTGAAATGTCGCGTGTGTAAATACAATGTGTATCAACGAATCGGCAAACTAATTGTCACTGCGTGATCGTATCGCGGCCTGTAGCTGAAATATTATTCAACTGGTATATAACTGCACCACTAGTAATAATTTATAAGCTTGCTGTAAAATTACTGATTGAAAATTATTGCGCTAACCAGTATTTGGAATTGTATGGTAACATGAAATTGTATACCTGGATTTTCCGCTCCGTAACGTATTCCAATGTGTTATGATGTGGGAATATCGGGTAGTTGTACTGTCGTGTGGCCTTTGTACATCTCATTTTTTAATTCACCGGCGCAAAACAACACTACTTGTCGAACAGTCGGAAAAGCCGTTTAAAAATGCCTTGAGTCGGGGACTAAAGGACTTGACTGTTTTTTAAAACCTAACCGTAAGTGGAACTTCCTGCGGATTACTTAAGAAAAGAGGCAGCCCTTCTCGAGAAATCCGGATATTAAGTTATGTGCTTCCCCTTATACCTATTCCTAAGACAAATAAGGAACTCCAACAAGTTTTCGCCTTGCCGTACGTCCGTCCGTTACAGCATTTTATTCCCGCAGACTATAAAATGCTACTTCGTAGTACATACATCCAAAATAAACATACCCTCAAAAACTCATCAGCAAAATTAATCAAAAATGTTTCAGAAACAGGCTCAAACACAATACAGGTTGTTCCCCTTTTCGATAGCGAAAACAAACATAGTACGTGCAAATACGCGCGTATGTTGGCTGTACGTGTGGAAGGGCATTTTAATTTTTTCCCTTGTAACAATAACATTCTACGCGCGCTCCCCCTTAATTAATGTGAGGAGAGTCGGGTAAATTTAGCATCGTAACGAAGTATTGTTTTAACTTGCAGCGTATATTGGTGTGTTTTCATTCGTATTTTCTGTTCTTAATTTCTTTTTTCGCTTGGTCTTTGTTAAGAGTGAGCTGCAGATTTATTTTATAGTTTTTGTCTGTATATAAAGTAACAGTTTTCCGAGCTAAGGACCAAAACTAAACTCAATCTGTGATAATTCTTAACAAATTAATATCATATCATTATTAATTTGTTAAGAGTTATCACAGATATACACAGTAGGGCTACATAATCTTTCAGTATCGCGCCTCCATGTTTTAATAAGCGTATCTTACAAGAAAACTAAATATCGCAAACCGAGCCGAAATTGTATTACGAAACAACCCTACCTTCCCGTTTTCCAGTTCGAGGTAAACTTCAGCTGTATAAAAAGAAAAACACCAACAAATAAAAAAAAGATAAACAACTGCGACACAAAATTTCCTCGCGTTGAATCTGCTTACTCATAATTACCAGAGTTTTTAAATACGAAAAATAAAAACATGCTCGTATAAAGTAGGACGACGGATCTAAGACCTTCTGAAAAACGAGCCAACATTATTTATTCGCGGCCCTCTTTCGGTTTTAATTCGGATTTATGTATATAAATTAAAGAAAGAGGCTTATATCCCCGGGTTTGTGACGTGGCCGCTCTTGTGCTACCTTTACTTTCTCAAAACAAGTGCGTTTGAGAATCGAGCCAGTGGAAGAGTTTAAAAAGGATTTTAACCACAGTTGCTGCGCGTTAACAGTTCTAGTTCTCACTATAACGAAGCACACAACGATGAATGCAAGTACTCATACTGCCTTCTTTCAAACACCTGTGTTCAACGCTCAAAAACACAAGCTCGTATAGAGTTTAAATATCACTGGTTTTAAACAAGAATGTCGGTTTTCGAGATATAAGTTGGTAGTTTTATAATTATAAGTCAGATAGAAGTTCTATACTAACCGAAATAAAAAAAAACAAAGCTGTGAAAAATAAGCAATATGCAGCGTGAACATTCGAATAACAAAAGCTAAAAATATCTATGTCAATAATGATTAGTAAACCTTTCACGGAAAAGTGAAAAACAATTTTTGTACCCGATGGCATATAGATGGAAAAACCATGTCGAATACGATTTCGAATCTCTAAATCGCGTTGCGAATATTGTGTCAGCTTGAACGAAAATAGGTGAAAAAAGGGCTTCTGATATTTTATGACTAAAACATAAAAGTACTAGTTAACGACAGTTCAGTTCGTGTTCGGGCAAAGTGAACTGAGATTTAAAGCATCCATTCCAAATTCTAATTCCGGAATATGACGAGGTTATGCACACGTTTTTTTATATTTTGTTCCTTTGCCTTGATGGGACGTATAAAGAGGTATACGTACTTATGTCGTGTCAAAGAGTGATCCCAAAAGGCTGAATTTTGACGTCAGATTGGCGTTTGCGCACAGTGTAATAGAGAGAATTGCTTTGCGAACGAATGATCGTTTTTTTATAAATCAGTTCAGTGCCTCCTCTTTTTTGTAGCTTTGTTCGTGCGAGAGGGTACTGTGTATAAAACGTTGAATCCCTATATCCGTCTGTTGTCGGAGAATTGACGGGAGCTTCATGGCAAATACCATTGGCTCGCGTCAAAGGGTGGCCACCGGTCGCTTATCGTTTGGGGCATCATTGCGTCCTGGCCGACCACATTTCTACACGTCAAAGCTAAATACTTGAGGATTTAGATTCAACGTGTCAACAGTTTTTCATTGGCTATATAGTTACCTACATGTACTTGCACTATACGAGCACGCGTACCATGACCACCGTAGAAATGGGTTTGGTCGTTGAAAGAATAAACAAAATAAACGTCATGCTAGAACGTTTTATCAAATAGTTCCTATGCCGTTATGTAGGCTCTACTGTTGTAGGACCAATACGAATACGCCGCTACGGCAATACAAATAGGTCCGTTTTTTTAAGCCAACAGTGGAGCCAACATTACGGCATAGGAACTATATGATGAAACGATTAACACTATACGCGTGCTGGCGTCCCAAAGAAAAGCTAGCTACATGAAATCGCGTTCGTATCGAATTACTTATGCGTCGTTCAGATTACCAAGTCGACCGCAAAAATGATATCAAACTTATTGTTTCTGCAACGCTATAAGAATATCTGCCCTCGTTATGCTTTGTCATCACATTCAAACATTTATTCATACTTGGAAAGTCCTCGCATTTGCAAATCAAGGATGTTTATTTTAAAATGTATTTATACCTCATTTCTTTCGCATTTCGTTAAAGATAAGTCACAGATATTTGTTTGTCCCTATATTTGATTTTGCGGGTTCTTAGTAAAGGAAAATTTACCCATCAAAAGAAACCAAAGTCTAAGTAATGCCCAAGTATAAGAAAGTAGTTGGAAAGTGTCGTAGTTTAGACAACTTTTATGGATTACTTGAGATACTCGTTTTAACTTTCTCTCTTTTAGTATCTCTGTAAATATTCCAATTACGATAAGCCTTTTTAATAGGAATGCCGTCTGAAATAATAATTTGAATATTATATTTTAGTCGACGTTTGATTCTGTAGCTAAAAACAAATGAAAACTTGTATTTGATTTAAGACTTCAGCCCCTAAGATGTGGTTGCGTCAAATACCTACTGTAATATTCAAACACGCTGTATTTGTAAAAGGTTTTTTAATGTCTCGAATAATATCGGTCATTTGCAAGCTACAGTGCCGTTGCGAATTCGCAAATGGTTTGATGCCTCGTTTGATATTTCCTCCATTAGGACTAAATTAAAAAACTTCACCGCTCGTAAAGTAGAAAACTTTCTTCGCATCATCGTTTTTCTGTGAGTGGAAAACGATGTCTTCATTAGCTCTCACTTGAGTTTGTGTTATTTAGGTGTAGTTCCAAGTATGTTGTAGTGCCTTCCACAAAAGTTTACCGGTATAATATCCTCGAGGATCCAGTTACTCTCAAAAGTTTTCCAATTTGAGAACCGCGTAGTTTTTTAATTTAGGACAGCGGGAGTTAAAATATGTTAAGCGCAGCTGAAAATACGCATGTGTTTGTTTTCATTAGCATTCCCAATGGTAATAAGGGGTGAAACGAGGGAGAGCCGCCGTTCGGCTAGTATAAAATGTGCCCTGAACCGCACCTGTACATTGTGGAGCGTTGCGTTCCGTGTATCCAAACACTGTGCGATTCGCGTGAATAGACCTTTCAGCGCGCAATTTTTAATGTAGCAATCTTCCATCGGGCAAGCGGGCAGGCTGCAAGTCGCTGGCAATATCCAATGGATCGATCCAGTTCCGCTATAAAATGCGGGGCGATGCAGTGACTCCTTTGTGATACGTAGTTATTGAGCCCGATACAATGTCGGCACGATCTGTTCTCACTTTGTATGACGTTGCTGTTCCTTAGAATCGTAATAAAATTTTGCGCATCGTTTCCTACCTCTGTCATTTCTTCATTTTCTTGCGACATATTGGCTTTCCGTTATTTCTCGATGTTGTTTTGCTCGCCGTTTCGAGATCATCTGTCATCCGATGTTCTGTTATGTTGATATTGAATTTCGCTTTAGTGAGGTAATGTTTACCACATTTATTGTTACGTTTTACTATTATCGTTTACGATTATACGGCTCTGTGTATTTGATGAGACACTTGTAAATTTCAATAGAATTTAGTTTTCACAATGTGTAATCAAGTCAACAATGTCATCAACTTAAAACGAATTCTGAACTACTTTCAAAATAAAATACAGCCCATCATTACATGCATCGTAGAATCAGAATACAATCTGAGTAGGTACTAAAGGGTTCACATATAAAATGTGCAAGATGAAAATATTATTCAATCAATTTACCCGTACGGGTATCAATGTGAAATCATGCAGATAAACGGAATCGAGGGTTCTGCATCCTGATCCCATGCCTGGTTACTTAAAATCGCATGTATAATTTAAAAGGAGTGGCTGACACACCACATTTACCATATGGAGGGCAGGGTGATCGCACGTCCCCGATAACTCTGATAAAACGGGGAAGCTGGGTTTTAAGGATTTATCACCGGCTTCCAGATTTATTCATTTGTAATTGTACCCACTTGTGGAATTTCCCTCATACATATAAAACTGTTTTCAACTTACTCGAACTCGGTTATTTAGGCGTATAACGGTTAAGTGTTCAGGGCCCTATGTAGGTCAATATTAATTAATTTAATGAATATTGACCTACATTCCACCGGATAAATGAAAATATTTAACGCAACTTTGTTTAAGATAGTATCAGTAAATACCAGAGCCGTAGCGAAACTATTTTAATATCAAAACTGTTCGTACTTTTTCCACAAAAAGCACAACAAAGATCCCTTTTTAAAACTTTCATAATAATATCAGTAAGTACTTTTTGTTCATGCTGATGCCAGTCTGTTTTCTAATTATTTAAAGTCTATATAAAAGTGTTTTGTAGATGACATTTGAAAGGGAGTGATGGCCGTCCCGTATAGGGGTGCTTTCAAAGATCAAAGCTAAAGTAGAATGGATCTTTAGAAGTAATGCGGTGAGATAAAATGTGCCTTCTGGCTTCAAATCGACCCTTATCTATCTCTCTTTAGAGTATCACTTTAATGTTGTGTGCTACAATAATACTCATAGGCAGATAGGTTAGGTACCTACCTTAATCAAACTAAAATGTTTTCCGAGTTTTTTCTAGCGTGTTTATATAAATTTGGGTTGCGAAAACAGCTTAAATAGCATGTTTAGTTGTTTGCCAAGAAGCTGTCGTCAGAGACACCCAGTTGAGTCGATGTCACTGGCTGTGCCAACGAGTCGTGCAGATAATTGTTGTGAAAGGAGTATTATCGTTTCAGTGATCGCTCGTTTTTAGTATGGCCACGGAATTTCGGTATTCCAAAATGCATTATCGTAATGCAACGTCTGCTGTCCTTTGTCCGCCCCGCATGCTCCAAATCGATTCACAATGTACCCACTTGGATGCCGACTACGCCTGCCTCGGTAATGTAATTTGAAAAACCGAACATTACAGGGCATCAGGTCTTACATTTATTCGACTTGGCATATTTGAACAAGTTCGTGTACTAAAAGTAATACAAGAAAATGTTTGGGCGTAACTTACGTGGAGACGACGAAAGAAGAGTTTTCTTTCAACATATTATACAGTTATTTTCACATATCTGAGCTGAAGCGAATATAAAATTTCAAGTTCGTTTTGTTTGTGAAGTGAACTTTGTGAGTTTTTGAAATGACTCTATTCTTGGTAGGATTTGAAAACTGTAGGAAACTCTTTATAACGCCGTAGAGCATAGCGTCCAATGAAGTCCACTAACTATACTAAGTTCAACTTATATTTAAAAAAGAATCTTCGAATCGTATCTCATAATAAACTATAAGTAAAAACCTTTTTAAAAACAAGCTTTTAATTAACTAAAAAGGATTTTCCCATGGCCACCTTCCGGCTCCATCATCAGACCCTGAATACCTCCAAGTGTCAAAGTACTTATTAATACGTAACCAATTAGTCCAAACACGATGGTGCTGTCTTATTTAATTGAGGAGTTCCTATGACCAACCTCCGGCTCCATCATCAGACCAGCTCCACAGAATCATTTTTTCAAAATGTCTGTGGAGTTATATAAGTATGCTAAGTTTCAGCTCAATCGGATGCCGGGAAGTGCTTGAAAAATGGATGACATTTGGAGTAACCGGAAACACATACGAACAGAGCAAGCTGATAAAAGCTTTAAAAACAAATTATTTCCGCACTTTCATTTTATTTGTATAAAAAATATGATGTAAACATTTTTCTGCACAAATAGCCGTCACAGGATGGTCGTCGTTTCCAAGCGGATTTTACCAAAGAAATCTTAAGTTTTTTTGCGGAACAATATTCAGAGTACATTCTCTCCGTTCGAGATTGCCAATGAGGTTACGATAAGGCGAGCTCGGCGCGTGAGTCTGCATATTTTTCTGGCTACGTTTTCAATTTAATCCGTATAATCTGAATGTGGGGTTGTTATCAAACAATTTCTCCCTTATTTGATGGAGAATTTTTTAATAATAATAATTCCGTTTTCGCAAAAATGCAAAGCAGGCTGGTGATAATGTTGAGAAGTTATCTTTTTTAAATTGGAAAGTGTTTCAAGCTTTTTATTAACTTACATTATTTTCAAATAAGTGCCCCTTTCCACTAGCATAATAGATAAGTAGAGTGATCTTTATTGTTCGCCAATAGCTTGAACAGTACAATAGGGAGTCACTTAAAGGCAATCATTGGATGAACAAGTATTCGTAGTGGAAAAGATTACCAACAGTTTCCGGAGTACTTCAGAAAAAATATGTATTTATACCTAATAATCATATAGTTATAGGTATTTCTTTTAGGAAATCTATGCTCGACGTAAACGTGTACAGATTTATAAAAGTAAACTCGACTAACCTATGTATTAGAGTATTTACCGAAGGTGTGGTCCCTTCGGTAAATATCTAATACCTACTATTAGTATCGGTACCTACTAAAATCCCAAAAAAAACAGTTACCTGCAAAACAAGTGTAAATCCGAAATTGTAATACGTTTAAGTGCAAAAACGAAACGCACAAGGGCATGGCTTGGAAACTCGTTTAATCCCTCAAATCCTTTAATGGACGTTCGGAAATGTTGTCTAAAAGGTGTAACCGCTCCCTGTACCGGATTTACCGACAACAACGTGATAATTATTCACTTATCATTAGAACTGTATAGGTTCAATTTAATTAGTTCGCGAAACTGCACAGATGCTACGGTAATAGATAACTAAATAATCATGATAAAACATAATTCAAAATTTCAATTAGGTAACTATACCTACAACTGCACGGAAAATCTATTATTTTTATTTTATTATGTATCGTTATCGTGAATTTCACAAACTAAATGACCCTGGTTATCGATTACATAACAAACTACTGCGAACAACACTATTACATACATTCAATTAGCAAGCATTCATGTCTTCTATTCGATTACCCGGAACCCCAACAAATGAGCCAACACATCACTGTCACGTTCTTTCCGCAAACTAAAAATATTACGAGCATCACTCTTCTCCTATTTCTCTTTAAAATGCATTTCGGCGTTCCTACTTGTAGCAATTTATATTAATAAAGAAACACTAGCTATGTCTTGAAAGACGCATCATTACCTAATGCAAATCAATGCAATTTTAATTTCTACACAGGTTTAAAAATGATCAAGTTAATTGATTTTCTGCCTCATTTCTACATTTGCTACTCATTACGAAGTCAAGTGAAGCAGAAAATGGCGTTCCGCAATCATCAACTTGATACAAATACTACGATCTTTTCAAAAAGACTCGTAAGCGGAAACAAAGACGTCTATTTTGCAATTTTAATGTAGCATTATTGGTGAGGAGCGCGCGATCAAAAGAACTTTTACCTTAAAAAGTTGACGCCGCAATCCCTCACGTTTGATGATGCAGTACTTTTATCTTAGCTACAGTCAAAAAATGCACCGCTATTACAGCTGGCACTCCCACAGGAGCGGAAATCTTTTGCTCTTTGATTTTTTACAGACGAATGGAAAATTTAATTTAGCTCTCATTTTGGGGCGCACCTGACTTTAGGGGAATACGATTCATACTTTAAGTTCATCCCTCAATAAACTATCAGCTCGATGGATTGGATTTTGGAGGTCTTAAAATTTTACTCACGAATTCCGTTCGCGTTTGTGAAAGAAATATTTTTAGAGTTCAATATCTTGTAAATGAAATGTGATTCGGATTTTTGAGTAAATAAGCAAAGTAATGAACAATTAAGCAAGCCGAGCGCGGATGCCTGCTTAAGACGGCTCTCGTATATTTTACGAGTCGTTTTACTCAGCGTAAAGGGTGTCGGGAAATCTACCCTGACATAATAAACGTGAATTTCAAAATAATATTTATGTCGGGTCAGGTCCAAAAGAGAGTTATTAACTTACTGCTAATTTGGACAGCATTCATTCAGGCTCAGCTCGATGCTGCAGTGAGTCGATACTAAATGAAAAATAGTGCATTGAATTGAATCGTTTCGAATGCAATGTGTATGAATTTTAAACTGTCTGCATACAGATGAAGCAGGCATGTTGTGATTGAAAAACTGATTTAGATCAAGCGCCAATCCATAGTATTCTGTGTAGGATTATTTTAGGTGTTTAGGTATTAGGTACCTACATGTCAAAAGATATGATATTATTTTTTAAGATATGTATTTTGCTTGAAATCAGTTGTAAAATCAATCAAAAGTCTCTTTCGAATGTAATAAGTATATTAGAAATATTTTTACTTTTGTATTACTAACTACTCACAAAAAAACCCTACTTGTTAACTTTAAAAAACTGCAGCAACCAAAATGCAAATGGCATAACTTTAAAAAAGAACAATAGTTGTTGGTTGGAATAATCGTCTAGATCAGCGAAAAGTATGTGTATCGCTAACATATTCGGGCTCACGTACCGCCGCTATCAGCGGGACGCAGTCGACCGCGACGTAGTCCTGCTCCCCCACTCCTTCGCAATTGTTTATTTCTAAGGATAATCTTTACAAACGCTCCGCTTAATGTAAATAAATAAAAGTAATGCCAACCCTCCCAAACAAACAGACACAACGATAATGACACTCGATTTTTAGATTAGGAATTTTAACAAACGAGTAATTTGTAAGAGACCAAAGATTACATTCGATTTTTAAATTTAGAATTTTAACAAACGAGTAATTTATAAAAGACCAACGATTTTGACACTCGATTTTTAAAATAAGAAATCTTACTTATTAATTCGCTTGAGTGGCATCAAAAAAGATAAATATCTAGCGCGGTAAGTGGCCAGTCATTATGTGCGTAAAGTGTAGAGTCTATTGGCGAAGGGTTTATTGTGTCTGATTGTAGCGCATAACGACGAGAACGCAATTTCACCTCTCATGTACAAGGGTACCAGGGATTTTTAATACAGCACATTGTTGCATATGGCTTCCGCTTGGCTCCCATTCCGACAAAAGTTTTCCTGTTATTGAAGTGTTATTGATAGTTTGAATGCGTACGATAATATATTTTTGTGACTTACAATATTAGAGAGATATTGGCGCTGAAGTGCCTTAAGTGACTACTAAAGCCTCGTTTTTGGTATACAGGGGAAAGGAAAGCTATATATTAATTTTTTATCACACTTTAATATATGAAGGCGCACGTGTAGCTTATGCATGATAACCCCTAAAGTGTTTTATATCCGTATCATTATGTAAAGTAGGGCCTAAAACAACTCTTCGTGAGAATTTTATGTTCGCTATCAGTTTAAACCGTAATTTAAAGGAGTTTATTTGGTTATACGATATTTTTAAACTAGAACAAGTTTATACGGAGATATAAGGTAGTACTATCATAGTATTTTCGTTTGTAGTAAGTTCCTAACTACATTATATTATTATTGTTATGGCGTTTTGTACTTGCTATGAAAGGAGCAGTAGTGTTAAAGTGTGATAATGATAGTTGATAAGTTGATAAGTACCAAAAGGTATATGATCACCATTTATGTGTTCTTTAACGATATTTTCGCTTATTTATGGCTAATTCAGTAATAAACGTGCCTTTGCTTTGTAAGACAATATCTGTTAAAAACATTTATTTTTTACCAACATCTGTTTTGGTCTCTGCGGTTTGGTCGTTAAGCCGTTGGTCCCGGCTGTCATTTGTGGATCTTTGACAGTCGTTACGGGTCGTCAGAAGCACGAAAGTCGGACAACCAGTCTTACCAAGGGGTATCGTATTACCCAGTTACTGGGTTGTGGAGGTCAGATAGGCAGTCGCTCCATGTAAAATACTGGTATTCAGCTGCATCCGGTTTGACTGGAAGCCGACCCCAACATAGTTGGGAAAAGGCTAAGCAAATTGATTGAATTGATTTGTTTTGGTCCCTGAGGAAAGGTCTCTGGTTTCCTAAAATTTGAATTTTATAAAAAAATAAAAAAACTGTAAAGTGCAACATTTTTGGTCACTAATATTATACCTTTCTTATAAAATATTCTTGACAAAAGTTGTCACCTCCTTTTTAATTTAATTGAAAATTAGGCCTTCAAGTGTTGCCTCCGTTACTATAGTTACCTGGCGTAAACGTAACGTTTCATTGAAATAAGATGCTCGGCCAAACACCCTGATTATCCTCTTGTTATCACCATCGGCATCCCTTCTAATTATATATCACTCCCTAATTAAAAAGGGTTGCGAAACACGGATTACAACAAAAGCTTATTCATAAAAATGTTTACGAAAATAGTAATTAGCTTAATTTTTTCCTTAAAATGGAATCTAATCAAGATGGCGGGATTCTTACTAAAGATTTTTAACAGACAAAAAAGGCGGAGGTGATTGTAGTGATTTTGATTTTGCGTTTTACTAAATACATTTATATAAACAAACATATTTATATAATAATACTAGCTGCCGCCAGCGGCTTCGCCCGCGTGTAATCTTTACAAATTATTGCCTATGTTACTTAGGGTGAATGTAGCTTTCTAATGGTAAAGAATTTTTGAAATCGGCGCAGTAGTTTTTGAGTTTATTCATTACAAACATACACAGAAAAATACAAATCTTTCCTCTTTATGATATTAGTGTAGATGAATTTTATTTACTAGCAACTGCAATGAATATGTTAAAATTATTTTGCTCGAACTACTATCAAAAACAACAATATTTTTTGTATTTCTATTCTCTACCAAATCTCGGAACTCTAGGTAATCAAAGTCTTCTTCACAAACTGTTTTTTTATTCCTGAAGGTTTCCATTAAACTTAAAACAAATTCGCATTAAAACTCTTAAAAACTTGAGCGTTCCTAGCTCTTAGTTGCACTAATTCAGCACAAAAGGTAGACTTAGAGTTATAGCATTCTGCCCCAGTTAACTTTTCGGCTTACCGGTACAAGTGTTGGATGTTGGCGGGACTACTTAACTCCTGACTCGACGTACTTTGTATTTTAGATTGAACCGTAATACTATCGTAAGAACAACACATTGTAAACTGTTTGTTCAATAAGAACTCTTTTATTTTATCACGACATATTTTGCAGCAAGCTATAATGCTAACAGTGACCCGATTAATAATAGAACATTCCGGATTAGTGACCAACGACTTGGCACTATAGCATAATTATCCACTTTTCCGATTCACAAATACCGATAACACCACTCTAAATGACAGCCTTTATGTAACGGAGCCCCATGATTTCAACTCTGACGATTTATCTGCTCCACTCCCGCATTATTCCGGTAACCGCAGCGCATTTGCCTCGATCCCAATATCGAAATTCGAAAAAGGGACACGCTTAAAAAAATAAAAAAGAGCGACACGTACATAAATTAGTAGCGAAAAAATGGCTTCTCCGCATAACGTGAGATATGGCCAATATAACGGGCATGATGTACGCTGGATGGGAGTCGCGCGGTCAATATTGATACGCCTTTATGACCCATTTACCTTTTCGGTTGGCGCGTAGCGTGGACCAGGCACCGGCGGAATTCCGCCAGAGCGCCGTTTCAAAATTCACGCGGCTTTTCAAAAGCGCTAACTTGTTTACATTGCTGTGACCGGCTACAGTACAGTTTGTACCAGTCTTTTAACATACGCTACGGGGTGTGCTACGAGCTACGACGTAGCGCCTACGAGCGCGTAGCACGCGCGTCGGCCAACGTTTACTTTACAATTTAGTGAAATTCAAACATTGCTACGTTTTCCTTTGCCTCGTCAGTACCTATGTAGCGCAATTTATATCATAACTTCACAAAAAACTAAACCTAGCTTTGGAAAATAAAATATTTGATACTTTCTTACTTACATCCCGAGTTATTTTTCCTAAAATTTTAACAAAGAACATTTAGAACCTTTTACTGGCATACTTTAAATAGGGTACTTTGCGGACGTTGTACTGAACACAAAGTGAACATTAAGTGGGTGGTTTACTTCATCACTCTTCTTGACGTCCGCGAACTATTCTGAAATCGTTCAACACTTGCAATCTCAGACTGGTGGCCATAAAGAATGCTGTTTCAGAATCAATTCTTAGAACCTCTATTATTGGTATGTTATTTTTTTATAAAGTGCGATTTTTCATTTTCTTCGTATTATTGCGAGCCATTATTGTTTTCGGCCTGTTTGAAAGAAGTACGTAGGTAACTTATTTATATTTTTGGTATAGAAGCTAATTTCGATAAGTTCTTTGATAGCACCCAAGTAGCACCTATGTGGGCAGAATGCCAATTTGTATTCAACGTTAAACCCCCAAATGCCTTTGCCTAAAAATTGCTCTGAATTTATTAGATTAGACTATTTTAACATTTTTTGTTTCGTTAAGAGCGTTTATTCTGAAAGTGGGCAACGTCGCAAATAGATGTCAAACATTTCGCTGTTTTGATTAATTTGGCAATATTACTGAATTGATTTTTTGTTTGTTTTCTGCATCAGACTCGTTCCTGAACCTCGTAGCAATTATTTTTGTCCAAAAAAAATACAATTACAAATAAAACAACAATACAATACAAATAGGTACAATTACAAATACAAATTACATTCAATATACAGTTTTATCTTCGTTACCCTTTTATTATAATTTATGTTGAGAATTATTAGTGCCAATACCAATATTGTCTAGTGACTTTTTTGCCCCTATTTCATGGAACTTAATCATAATAATATACTCCTGTGAGGAATAGCCACTTAATGTCAATTTACTATTATCAAGACCTTTGTAATAATTAGTATATTTTTTTAATAAACTTTTTATGTCACATTGGACGTCTCCCTTTTCTATGTATAAAATGTATAATGATTAAACATGTAACAATGAAAAGCCGTTAAAAAAATCGCTCATTTTAAAGCCCGCTCAAACTGAAGAAGAACGATAGAACTTCCAAGTTGTATTGAATAGTCGGGAGAATTTCAACACTAGGTATCGACTACAGTTCGACTGAGGACAACCGTCTTCAAAAACTATAGACTACTTACTTACTCTTAAAACAATACTCATTTTGAAGTTAACAGTGAATATTTATTGAAGTCTAGCTGTTGGCAGTTGACTTCGTCTGCGATCCGGGATGAAAAGTAGCCTATGTCCATCTCCAGGTCATGGTCTTCCCCATTCAAATCCGTTCAGCCGTTTTAGCGTGAACGCGTAACAAACAAACAAGCAAACTCACTTTCGCATTTATTATATTTGTTAGGATGGTTAGGAAGTGAGTTTTAGGATTGGTGTTTATTATAGTAGCCGTATATATTAGCCGATCACTATCGGCGATAGTAACGGTAAACGCGCAAGTGATCATCACTATCGCCCGAGCGCGTTTACCGTAGATGGCGATTTAAAATATATAGGTTTAAATTTTAGTCGTTTAAATCAGCATTCTGACGACCTATGCGAACATAAATGTAGGGAACAGCTGATTTTTTTTCGCGATTTCAGGGCTGGTCCCATAGTGAAAGTTGTTCATAAAGATGAGTACAATGACCCCCTAAGAGGATTTAAACGACTAAAATTTAACCCTGTGAAGGGATGTGGTCTAAGTAAGGCCACAAAAATCTAGTCATAGTAGCTCTAACATAGAGATATTCGGACAAAAAACGATAGATTCACTAGTCAAAATTAATGAACCGAAAAGTTTAGCTTGGGGTTAATGTAGGACGCAGTTCATATCTACTAAGCTCTGATAATTCAAAATGGACAAACTTATTGGTAATTGGTTAAAAAAATCAAATAGTAACACTAGTATTTAAAAAACGTACCTTACTGCTACGACATAAAGGCGCTATCAATATCAAACTGTTACCATTGATGTGCGGCTACCTGTACAGACGAGACTTTGATTTCACTTTTTTATTTTAAATGTGATTTCTTCACACGTTTCACGACGTGGTTGTTGCTGTCACTGCAACTGACATCTAAACGCGTCTACCTGATCATCTTTGATCAATTGAGTGCTAGAATTTGCAAGTTGACGTGCTGTTTATAATATTATAGGCATAGCGTTATAATATTATGATTCTAAGTGGCTGCCGATCTTTCAGGAATTTATTTCATTTATGATAAATTTAATGTGAGCATATTAAGTAGGTTCCTTTTTTTAAGATGTTGTTAGAGGAACCGTTAGCCAGCGCGAAGTAAAATTATTTGATACGAACAGATAAGACTTACATTTGAAATGTAAGTCTTCAAGAAACACGTAAGAGATCAAGGCTTCCATTGCACCAGAAAATAAAATAGTGAGCCGAGCATTGTGAAAGCCGCAGTATAAAATCGTTTTGTGTTGATTGCGCATTGATTGTGCAACTGTCGAACCATTCGATGCACTTTCAAGAACTTTTTGCGGACGTGTGGTGTGCCAGAATGCGTTGCTTTTTACTACCCGCAGTCAGATCCTGTTCCGTTTAAACTGATATTTGATTGTCCTACAAAAACTTAATACGAATTCGTTTCGTACGGATAAATCACAGTTTTACTCTTATGGAGATTTTAGTTTGGTAAACTCAAACTCAAAGCATTTATTTCAAATAAACCAATTGTCGGTCAGTCAAAAAGATGAAGCTAGTTGCTCAGTTGTAAAACATTGCGCAATCAGTGGATGGGTTAACAATTTCAAATAAAGAATCATAATCTAGCGCAGTTTGCAATCTGATTTGGAAAACAGGCCAAAAGCAAAAGATAAATTATTGGTAGCCTGATCTCATTAAAAGACCAAGTTGTGAATAGATCGGCGGCAAGTCCATTAATATTGAAATGATAACGAGTTGAACTAGTCAAAGAGATAAAAGAGGAGCTCGAAGTGATTTCTCGCTCTTTCAAATCGAAAGCACAGTACATTGTTTTCGTTGGATAAATGTCCGAGTGACCGAATTGGGGGTATTTTACTAAGAACAGACCCTTGTGAAGGTGTCGACTCATAAAATAAATTGAAATGCTTCGTCGATCAAGATTCGCGGCAGGACGCAGCGGCCGCTCAGAGCTCCGACGATAAATCAACTCGGCGCTTTTATGTATAAAAAAGGAAAAAAGAGCGGGAAAGTCGTTTATTTGTTTCCAAACTATATTCGAACGGTTCCCAAGCTTCGATACTTTAATAAAAATCTTGCTGTGGAATTGAAATTTCACATTTCGTCGCACTGGGCTCGGTGGGGGAAACGGGGGTTCAGAATACGGACACTGGGGAAAAATGGATAACTGCTAAAGTTTTCGCGTTTCCAGCTTTAATTAGGTAGAAAATGCTCTCTTAGCCGAAATGTGTAAGTAGGGCGTTACTTACAATAGTTAACAATTCATGTTATGGGATTCTGATTTTTTTACTGTTGCGTGTATTATTCTTTTTCGTAGTCTTTGGCAACCATTTTTAGTTGATCAAGTAAATGTCATTAGAAGCAAACATCGTTTGATGTCTATGTAAAACGGCGGGATCCCTTACGCATTCACACAAAACTAATTCTCGAATAAACTCAATGATTGGCGCTTGATCCGAATAAGTGGTTACCGGGTAACAAAGAGGAACCTTAATAAAGGTCGTGATTGACCACCAAACTGAGCTCGGATCATCGGCCCTTATTGCGTGATGTTCTGTACTGGGGAATTCAGGATTATTCTTTCTTTTTCCTTCGCTCTTTTTGGAAAATCTCGTTCTGTCCCGTTCTTTTTTGGATTCTTCTGTATGCCCATGATTGATCTGTTTTTATAAAATGTGTAATGTACTTCAGAAATCTTTTATGAATAATTATAGGTTTGTAGGTACCTCCTGCTTTCAGTAATTTAAGCAGGTAATAACACCAAATCATATTTCTGCTCCGTGTTACAAAGAAACAGGTGATTCGATTGGCTGTGCCAATATTAAGGTAATATTCGTTGAAAAATACCCCCAACTAATATTCTCGCTAGACAGGGGTCCGGTGAGAAAAATGAAAAAGTTTTTGTTCCCCCATTGTATTTCGGACGCTTGACATTAGATTAATTCCTTTACCTTTCTCAGGCTGTCCGGGTGAAAGCCTCTTGTTCTCTCGTCCATTTGAAAATAATTTATCGAGATTAAAATTTATGAAAATGAAATTTTACTTTGCGGCGTGAATGTTCCGCTTTTGTTGTAAGTGAAGTTTGAGAATTGGAATAAAAAGAATTTATATATTTTAATGATAAATGAGTTGTAATTTGATTAAAAAATCTGCTGTAGAACTTTATGTTTTAATTAAAAATTCTGAATAGTAGACAATGAACGGCTGTTATTTATGTTGTAAGTACGTTTGTATAACAAGTTAGCGACAGCATTATGAGCTTAATATGAAACTTATTAGTGAGAAACTTAATAGCGTTAGTTCAGCGTATTGAGTGGCTACACAGATGCAGAAGGCATGATATAGGTACGAAACTTGGTAAGACTGTTCGCATTCGACGGGGCCATAGGTTTGCAGTCCCGAAACTTAGCCAGGCGAAGTTAGGGAGCCAAAGACACTATCATCCACATAGTACAAGCGTTTTTCGGTGATGTATTGCTTATTCCTTGTGAATAAGTTAAAGCCGTTTATAATTACAAAAGTATTTAGTTTTTAGTTGAATGCAAGCTTATTGTGGCACTTGATGTTCTCATTAACTACCTAATGAATTAACTAACTAAAATATTTTAAGGATGTAGGTAGTTTTAAGATTGCCACAGACAATACTTTCTTTGCGTTTTTTGTTTGTATGTTCTTTTTACCCAACTGCCAAGGAAGGGTTTATGTTTTTAATGTTCATATTTACTTGTTTTCTTTTTTTTTTGTTTGTCTTAAAACTTGAATTTGTGTAACTATGCTTTTGTGTTGTGTCTTCTATGTTTGTACCGAATAAATGTTTTATCTATCTATCTATCTATCTAACTAATTTCGGGCTAGTTTTTTTTGTAATTTTTAAGAGTAGCAAAAGCTTACCCCGTGTCATACCTTAAAATTAATATTCTTTACGTTTATATATACCTATAAAGTTTGCGGCCCTTTTTATTACTTTCTTATTCAACGGTCTATCTGAATATAAACTCCTTAGAGAGGTAATAACTGATCTACCAAAATATCAGATTATTTTGCGTGATATGCTTGGCAATTCGCCAGTTTTTATTATTACTTGTATGGCAAATTGACACTACGTCGTGAATAGTTTTTGTTTGACGGTAAATAACATTTTTTTTACGCTGACAACAGAAAAACCGCGGTCACTGTCGGATTGCTTGGAAAATAAAGAGAAGCGCGCGATCGCTTCGATATGTTAACGCTTGTAATTTAATGCAAAATATGAAGCCATTATCGATTTATTCAAAAATGAGTTGAATAATCGAAAATTAAAAACAACCAAGTTCTGCATTGAAATAATAGGTTCTTGATTAATTATAATACCAACGTACGTTGAATGAAGAATACAGATATTTTGGAATAGAACTCAAGGTAAAAGATAAGTCCTGCCGTTAATTTCTTTCGAGATTTTTTAATCAAAAAGTGTTAGAAATAAGTTCAAGATTAACATATTTTTTTCCGCTACTACAAACTATACAGATTTGGCCATTTTTTTGTTTAAGTCAAGCCTACTTTTACCGTTTTGTCAGTTATCAGCGCCTTAATAGGGATACTCAATACCGCATGCTCAGAAGTAGCTCCATTTCGCCGTTTTAAAATCTCATTTTTAATATTCTATTAAATTGCATTTTTTTTTTGCCTTGAATTTAATGACCGATCTCGGTATCCTATGTTCATGCCTGGACAGGCATGCAATGTAGGTACTTAGAAGCTATAATATTACACGTGTAATTTATTTGTCATTGCTCCATTTATAATTATTTTTACCTTTTGTGGTCCAGTAATCTTATTGTAGGAGCTTCGTCTTCACATAAAATTATATCATTCATTTATACAAATATTGTAATACATTTTTAAAAGAGTTTCTTGCCCATTCTTCTCCATAAGAAAACTATACCTTTTGGAAGGGGCAACTAGAATCAGTTCTATTTCTTTTTTGACGTTCAAAAGTGCCTTTTATGTTCCTATTTTAAATAAATTATTTGATTTTGTAGGCTCACTCCCTAATACAATAGGCTTATTTAAGCATCGGCTAACAGCGAATATACTAAAAGCACACCTCCACTTAGGTACCCTATTCTCAGGGGCCTAGAGGGGCGAGGGGCTTTTAACTTCAAAGGTTTTAACATTAATAATAAAATTATGGCCCGTTTTTATCCGGGTAACTAAACTCAGATTTACGGATTTAGTGTATGTGATATTTTAAATACTGCCTTATTGTACATAATAGGTAATATTATGAGCAATTATTGCAAAAGATGTAAGCCTCTTATACAGAACTTTAGTTAGAAGTCTTTTGTACAGAACTTTAGTTTTTGGAGAAAGAGAAAAAATGAAGTGCAATTTTTTAAAATGATAATCAATCATACCGGTCAGAAAATGTCTCAATTTGTTGAAAAACCGCTCAAAGGAAAAATATTTATTTTTTCATCATAACTTAACAATAAAATCCGCAAACATGTAAAATCCGTAATCGTTTCCATTTTGATGAAAATTATTTTTTTTAAGATTTCCGTACGTATCATCCGTTCGTATCATTCGTTCGTATCATCGGTCCGTTTCCGAAACCTTAACGTTTTTTTACATTAAAAGTCCATGGATTACATTTTTACATTCAATACACGTTATCAAAGGAACGTTGGTGTAGAAAAAGTTATAATCGAGCAATGAATGCCCAACACACGTACGGTACATTGCTAATGGCACCTATGGCTTTGAAACAGGTGCTCAGTCTTCACCGTCCAAGTTTTTACAGCCATTTTTCATAAATTTTATTTCCAGTCTGTACTCGCGTTTTTTTCAATTCCGTACTCGGACTTTTTAATTTTTATGATTGCTTATTTACTGTTTCATTAAAACGGACTTAAACGGTTTTCGTTTAGTGTTTTTTTTTTTATAAACACTTATTAAGAAAAGGTTATGCTCAGTTTTTTCTAAGAAATAATTTTAGAGAAGATTTTTTTACATTAAATAAATGACAAATTGCTTTGCAGTCTTGGGAAATTCGATTGAATCTTATTACAGTTGACTTGCTTTTTATTCCAGAATAAATATTAATATTTATTTAAAGGCTCCCCGAGACAGGCGAGACGTGCCCGAATGTTGTACAAATTGTTTGATTATTTGATATATTTTATGTTATTTTATTTTATGTTAATCATAAGAAGTAAGTTGAGATTCATTTAAGTGCTCTCAAAACCATTCAATGGCTAATTTAGACTCTCTTATGGCAATTTAGACTATCTCGAACTTTTATTAAATTCCCGTATCTAGGTATTCTATTTGCAAAAGGCATTTTGAAAATTATTATACATACTTACATTGAATTACAATGTTGATAATAATACGATGCCGAAAAAAGGAAAATTTACCAACCAAGGGATTGGATGTAAAAATCTTAAAATGATTTATCCGGTTTTCGATTTTCTTCTGCGGCATATTCAGCAACTTCTCCAGAATTCACGTTCTTCCTATTATAATAAAATTGTTTTCTAACTCAATGAATATGAAACATCATAAACAGGTTTTTAATATAAAGTAGGCATCATTTTGGAATTATTGTAGTAAGTTTAAGTTAAGCTGAAGACAAAAAAAAGATTTCAACTTTTTACTTTAGTGAAAAGTTGAATCTATTTCTATATTTTTCTTTTTACCTTTTTGCATTTACCAACTTTACTTTCTTCTTTGGAAACAAAGGACATTGGCATTTATTTGTACTTATCAAAACTTACTTCAGTGAAATCTTCAATTTAAATTAAACAAAATATATATTTATTTTAGATATTCGATATCATAATACATGCTACCAATGAATTTAAATATCAGCCTCCCATACATTAGTACTGTTTGGTTATTTAATTTGCATATTAAAATTGTATCAACATCTCATTTCCCTAATTTGCATTGCTGATTCGGAAGTTTGCGATCAACCTAATTGAATTTTGATATGATTTTATTATGCTGAAGCTAAAAAAATAACGTGGTAAAAATGATTTGTGGACTTTAAATTTCCCGTTATATTTTTTCTGGTGAACAGAATATTTTGTCTATAAATTCAACGCTGATTTATTTTTTATTTTTTTTAGATTGTATTTAAAGCTTTTTACGTTTAAATGGCTGATTGGTCACTTTATTTATTCAAAGAAATTAATATAGTGATCATTTCATTCACAGTTCATTCCTGCAAGTTGTATTCCGAACACGTTTCAAATCAAATATTCGTACGCATATTATTTTATTGAAATGTCCGATAGCAAAAATGAAAATAATTTTATTGTGGTCGTTCCCGATGCACGTTATAAAGCCGCCGAAAATTTTACATATTCATCCAGTGAAACCTTAAAGGGGAACTTAATCATAACTTAAAATAAAACTAAGTAAAAATGTTTTCATACGTATACATCATTCAAATTTTCAGAAAAATAAGTGTAATAAATTGATTAACAATATCAAAATTTATTAAAAAATCGTTACTCAGATAAAATTAAAAATTATACAATAACTTTAACAAGGAAATAATTAAAGTGTTAATTTGCAGATTTATTGAGTTGTATGAATATCTGCAAAGACTTATACCTAAAAACTATAATAAAAGATTTCAGACAATTTTAAAATAGCAAAATAAGTAATTATAAAAAGGGCTCAGAATTTTTTTTTTTATAAAGCAATGCATAATTTTTAAACAGCCTTAACATTAAAACTTACCTTTAAAACGCCCTCTCATTCACCAGCAGCAGGCACCAAAGTCATAATGTAACAAGTCTTCATCACAGAAAATATCAGTCACTTCACAAAAACTTCCCTTATGGAGGTGGAAAGCACATTACTACGACCGAGGAACGCGGGAGCGAGGTGGGAGTTCCGACCCAACTCGCTGGCTCCAAACTTGAATCTGAGGCCCGACCATGCCTGCCAGCCTATTTATCCTTGCCGGGATGATACGCGCAGGCGTCCAGCACCCTGTTGCTTCTTAGTGAAGGGGAAACTGAGCGTGCCGATATCGATAACAATATATTTAAATTGCACGTTTTGTTTATTTTTTATTGAATTTTAATCCGAGTTTAATTGTATGGGGTTATAATTACTGTGTACGTTGTAGGGATGTAACAAAACTCATTTTACTTTTTAATTCTTTACAGGAGCTGAGATATAAATGTTAAACGCGTTGTTACGTAACTATTACGTAATAAGCTAACGTTTATGATTTTTTTGTAATTTTAGGGCTAAGTAATTGATGCAATTGTTTATTTTCCTAAGTTATGTTTGTTTTAAAAGTAAAGTCACTTCAGGAATATATCATTTAGACGAAACACATTACGAAAAGCCATAAAGCAGAATCTCATTTCAAAATATGTTTTCTTGATTTTAAAAGATTTACTATCTTATCACATCACTATTTTGCATGGCAATCTGTTTTACTATAACAAATACTTAAAAGACCAACATTTATTTTTTAAATTAAATATTTTCAAACTTATCGACATACGCGCGAACTGACGTTACTACGAATCTCCCCTCACACCCGGGCAACCTGTAACTCCCCTCCCCTCCGCCCTATCGTTTAAACACTGACTTATCAAAAAACTTATGTTTAAGTTAGATGCCATTACAAGTTTTGCCACAGTGAGGGGGTCGGGGGTAAGAATACGCCCGTGGTTGCCCCGGTTGCCCCAACCGATACCCGTGCCATCCATGAAAGATCCTGTTAATTAAGGTATTTGGCGGATGGTTTTCTAGATCAGTTAAAGTTATGCCATAATCTGATTACGAGACAATGTCAGTTTTAACGAAAACAGGAGGGACGGAATATTATTTTTCTCAAGATTTTGTCTCGAACGTTTACTAAACTCAATAGAAAACGTTCACGCAAAAATATCGAAATAGTCTTGTAGAAGAGCGCTCTGTTATCGCCGGGAGCTTTTGTTTGAATTATTTGTCTTTTTTAGATGACATCTAAAACACACGTAGAGTCCGTGAACTCACTACCGGTTTTTAAGGCTCGGGGCTAAAACAGGAAGACAAAGGGTTTTCATTTATTCACATGTAGATATGGAACTCTCCACATCCGGATGTGACAGTGTAGGAAAATATTCACTGTTTATAGATTTTACATTTTATGCCTTTTCCGTGACGCTTGACAGTCAACCTTTCCTTGCCTTCTTATTTTGAATTTGCCGGGTAGAGCTCTAAAATAATAATCTTATCTTAGGTTCTCCTCCTCAGCGGGAGAATTCACCTGTAATGTAATGTTACAGAGTCGAGCATTCATCAGTGAGTGAGGCGAACCGAACATTACACCGCGCAACCTGTAATGATACAATTCGAGCATTACATCAGTGAGAGAGGAGAACCGAGCATTAATATAAGTATTATTCTAAATCAAATCAAATCAAATCAATTTATTTGTGAAACATAGGTATTAACATTTTAGAGTGATCTTAAGAACTAGCATATTTGCATTATGCATATTTTTTATAGAAAAAATATGCATGCATGCGTAGTTATGAACTTTAAATATGAAATTAATAGCATATCTAAGCAGTATTGTATTTGTATTTATTCTTGTAATTAAAACGGTACAAAACCAATTACAGTAATTACAAAGAAATACACAAAAGCATCTTACATGATGTTGACATAAATAATTATGTATTGTAACTATTTGTAACGTAATGCTCAATAACGTTACATTACAGGCGAATGCTCCCGGAGAGGGAACACCTTTATACTATTTCAACAAAGCATTGTGTATCAGAAAGAACTGTATTTTAAAACTCGTGGAGAAGCTGTTATTTTATATAGATTCATTTTCAGCGCGGAGCGAGCGGTAGTCATTAACGGCCGAATATTTTAAATTTTCATTAGAAACTCTAAACATAACACAAAATTCGGAACTATCCGATCTTTTGCGAGGTAAACTCCTTTCTGACGACGTGACTACTGGAATTGCCTCTGCCTTGAATAAATTAGAACATAGGCATTTCACAGTCAACCTTACTCACAACAGTCGAGTTCAAATAGTGCTTCATTTTAAGCCGAAACTAGGTACAATTAGTTTGTTTTGCTTTCAGAGTAAAATTAATGTTGTTGGGTATGAAAATTATGCTTGTCCGCGTCAATAATCATAATATTATGAGGTAGCATGTTTTCCCTCGTGTTGTGTAGAAACTCGTCTTTTCATAACATTACGGCACGGCTCTTACAAACTTCTGTTTTCCTGGTTAATAGTTTTATGGTGCTCCACATGTGTTCCATATCCTTTTCAGAAACTTGTGTTCAGCGGTTACGGAATGTCATATAAGGAAAAATAATGACATCGTTTCGCGACCACCTCTTACTGAAATAAACTACGAGTTATACTCCTTTTATTTTGTCAGACTGCTGTCTTTTCGTGTTATAAATTATTCTCATTCTCGTTGAGTACTGATTACTATCAGTACTTTAAAACAAAGTACGATAATCTGTTGCGGTGGTTCAAGAGTTAACATTTGTTTTCAATCTTATTATTGTAAATAAAGAACTAAATAAAATCGAAAACTGATTTTTCTAAAATTCGGTGATTGAAACTGTTGATAGCGAGCTAACAGCTTAAATATAATTGTGCATCCAACTTCGTTTAGTGGTAGAACGTGATTGTGAAGCGAAGCAACTAATTTTCTCTTTTGTGACTGTGAATCCGTGTAAATTACTCACTTGGAATAGGTAACGACCGCGGAAAGCAGCATAATTTGGAAATATTCTTTACCAGTACCAGTATTTTCTTCTGGCTATGTTGGGGTTGGCTTCCAGTCTAACAGATTGCAACTGAATATCAGCAATATTTTATATAAGATACCCTTTGGCAAGCCTGGTTGTCAGACTTTCGGGCTTCTAACGACTCGTAACGATTGTCAAAGATCCACGAAACACATTGTCACCCATCCACGGACAAACCCCGGCAAGCGTATCCTGATGGATCGATTCGTGCGGCTGTTATTACTTAGCCACGAGCTCCTCCTTTACCAGTATAAGGTATTATTATTATATATTCTCTAAGATAAAGTCATTGATGGCCGGCGAATCGATACCAAGAAGCTTACAGTATTGCCGAGTGGATATATCAAAGTGTTAGGGACATCGACGCGAAAACTGTTACCATGAATTCAGTACATGATTTTGCATATATAATTAAGTCTGGTTAGTCTGTTGGCTATGAATTATCACGCTATGTTCATATTCTTCTATAGCCGGTCTATTCTGTAAGAATCTCAACGTGAAAATTTAGGTGAACCGTCATTCCACTTGGTGCTAGGAATTTACACTAGTGATAGCTCACTTCACCTATGATTTCACGGTGAGATTTTTTACAGAATACACCGGTAGTTTACCGCAAGTTGAAAAAGACGAGTCACACTTTACCTTTATGGAGCTAATCAGTCAATCGACATGACATACACAAGAACGGCTATTTAAGTTAGTTTTGAACAATTAAATTAGCTTAGCGGTTCGTCGACTGCTTTGCAAATCTGTGGTTGTAAGTTCGATAGTAAATTAAGTAATTCGATAAAAAATATCAATAGTTGGGCTATTGATATTTTTTATATTATAATTGTCGCTTGCTCCCGCGTCGCCAGGAAGTCGCGGGCAGAAACTAGTCTATTAGGTTCCTACCTACTAAATATATTAAATTATTATTAGCCAGTCTGGAAGGTAGCGGGAAGACTAAAAATAAGAAAAACTTTTTCTTTCCCCTAGCGTTTTCGCCAGTCAGTGTTGAAAGCAGCGGGGCTATCTGGCGGTACTTGTGAGGTTTTTTAAATCTCATTTGGGCAACTTAAACCTTAAATTGTGGAGGCTTGTAAATGGCTTGTCGTCAATTACCTCATTCTTAACTCTGTGTTGATAGCTGTAAGCCACCCAAAGATAATAAAATAAAATAAATTTTAATTAAGACTTTTAAATTTTAATTAAGAGATTTAAATTGCACTTATAGAGATTCAACTAATTTGCGAAAGGTTCTATACTGGGCATGTAAGCGGTAGCGTCCTTTGATGTCTTTATTTATTTAGGTTTTAATTTACAAAGTTTCTGGTCGTAGGTCTTTGGTTCACAGAGGATTCTAGTAGTAAGACATTTTGGGCATGGATTCTAAAAGCTTTGTCCAGACGTGTGTAACGTGTCATGTAATGTAACGTGTAATATAATGCGAATAGTGTCGACGGCATACAAACTCAATGCGAAACCTGTATGTGTTCGACTGCGAGAGCCTGAGACTGTGTTCGCGCTAAAAACTGATAGCGCGAGCGTTACATGTAATGCTCGTAGAATTCGCGTTATATTATACGACATATTACACGCGTCTGTACACGGCTTAGAACGATACGAATTTCTGTTTTATCAGAAAACTACACTCATATTGTTAACTGTTTTCTTGTTTGTTCAGTGTATTAATAATCTTTTGGGGTTTTCTGAGTAAGTATGTAAGTAAAAATAAAATGTAATGTGTTATCGATAATTAAATTATTTGGTTTTACAAACCATATTTAACTTTATGGCCTACACTACACTTTTTCCGTCTGGTTCGCTGTAAATATTGCTCAAAACCACGTATACCTACTTATTTTTATATTTACGATATTACTGGTGTCATGTTATGTTATTTATGTAATAAGAATAATGCCTTATTTAAATAAATATACGACAAAGTAGGCCTGTACATTTTACATAAAATAGTAGCTACAATACAATATACCTACTGTGCTTCCACTTCAAAATATCCATTTATTTATTTGTAAATTATTTTAAAAAAACGCAAAATTAACGTTATAAATTGGTGTTCACTAAACGAAATACCGTAATAGCCTCGCCCATTCATTTCCCAGTTTTCAAAAATAATGTTACTGCATTATACATTTCTCGAAATAAATTATTTACATATGAGAAATACGTGTTTTATTTCCTTTATGTGCATTTATATTTACAGTTATCCGAATCAATCTGGTTTAATCCATATCTGCAAATAAACTCGATAAATAATACCTATATCATTTTTAAATGAACTTATTTGCGTGTAGTCAGTTTTCCATGTATGTAATACAAATACCGTATGGTAAATAAAAATGAAAAACGCATTTCGAAGGATGCATTCGAAAAAAAATTGGATGCAGATTATCTTTTACAAATAACCGACCCGTTGAGTTTCATAACTGTAATTCTGTATGTCAGAGTATTTTTATTTACATTTACTGTCCATTTGTATTTATTTTATGTAAGTACTTTTAAATACTTCTTTCGTTACTACTGAACAAAAGTAGGTTCTAATTGTTCTTACGGCTACAGAAACTCGTCGCTAAACGTTTTAGTATTTTTATACATTGTTCTTTTAATTTGTCTATTTAGATAATGCGACAGCAAAAGTTTAAAATGAATAGATACGAGTTACTCAGGTCTTATTTAGATTGAACCTTATGGTACAGCCCAGAGGGTATTTGAACAAGTTTGTATAATATGCAGGGCAAAAAAGTTGATAGCTGAGTAGGTGAATGACGAGAGAACACTGCAAATATTTGAAAGTTTCAGATGCCCGAGAGATCTCGAGTCCACCTTCAGATTTCGAAAACGGACCAAAAATAAATATAAATTGATTGAGCCTTTGATTTTGTTATGATCGTGTGCGGCCTAACCTATATAGGTATAACATTAGCTTTAAAAGTTGTCATCTTTCTGCTTACAACGATGATTCTAACTGCTCATGCCCAATTACGAGAGAATTTTAGTTTTTTTTTTAATATGAATTAACTTGAAGTATTCAATATTGAACGCACTTAAGCTAAAGTCAATTATAACCACTTCATGAAAGAAAAAAATCATGATAAAAAATTGCGTCAACTAAAATAAAAATAATTGACATAATTATGCAAACGGAAATAGTTCTACCGCAAAAATTCCACCATAAACCGTATCCACCGTATTTATTTTAATCTTACGCATGGTGAAACCCAATATAACATGCATTTATTGGGTTTAGATTACACTGTCATATACTCGTACATATAAATTTATATTTACGAAGCAAAAGGGGTTACAGAAATATCCAGTATGTATAAATCATAGACCAAATCATAATGCCCTGTTTATTAAAAGTTACAAGTTTACACGTTCACAATAAGTTACCTAGAATATCATTTTTTCTTTAAATTTATAGCTCATCTCCATTATGCATAATCACACTTAATGTTCCCACTGCTGGGACACGGGCATCAGGTCATCTCTCTCTTTTGACAACATTTTAAAAAAGAAAATCGAATTTAAAAATTTATTGCGGTACTAAGCACGACACTTGTAAACTGGTAAGGCGGAATAGAGAGTCGCCGCACACTCTCAGGATTTGCTACGATTTTCTACAAATTGTAACTTTTGATAAACAAAATCACGAATAAAAGTGTAAAAATATAAGTACTTGTGAACTAAATGATGACATTGTAACATGTAATTTACACAATGTTCTTTTTTTATACATATAATTACATTTTTTACAGGAAAAATACTTTTAATACAAGGCTTGTACGTTTTGAGAAACAGGACACAGCACTTAAAAAAAATATTTGTTTTAAAACTGATAGAATAACTGTGGTGCTGTCATGTTCAGGCACGGAATAAATGGTTAATCACTTTTAGAAATAGGTGAATTGTACTTGTTTTTCCGACTGGTGGGTATTGCCAATGACGGTCTTAAAAAGTGACATATTTCAAAATGGCTTTACTTTTACGGTCCGCGGTTGTACGTTACAATTGAAAAGTGTGGGTGTTACGTAAATAAAAGCATAAACGAATTATTTGATCTAAAACAAACTTAACTCTTATATTTGATTAAAATGGTTGTTCAGGTGATTGGTTAGCGGTCAGTCAATAATTGGCACAGTGTCAATATTAGATAATGTTTTAGTGGTAACATTTTTGTATCGTTTCGTGTGTAAGGTAGCTTCGTCGTGTGCACAAAAGCAAAATTGCACATTGTTTTTTAAATTTTACCCGACTGCGAAACAAAAGAAGTTGTTTAGGGCATGCCACGAGTCACCGTGACGCTACTTGCGGAGCGACGGAAAGAAACAGGCGACGTACGCGCGTCTGGCCGCAAGTCCCGTCGCAAGTCACATTGCTCGAAAACGTGAATGGGATCTTAAGGAGCTTAGGAGGAGGATTCACGATATTATATTTTTTAGGCGTTAAACTTTTACTTTTTAAACACGCCTTGAGAGACTATGGGTCTTACCACAAAAAATTCGCCAGTTGTCAAACGCGTGTCTACTGTCAGTTTTATGTCAAACTCCATACAGAAATGTCGTGTTTATAATGGTGTTTTAGTTAAACAACTGATAAACACGGATTTGTGGTAATAAGGTAAATGGATAGATAGGTAATTAATTATACATACCTAACATACTTTATCGTAAAGTCAGGGAAATTAATTGACTACTAACTTAAGTTGTCCGTATATTCAAATCGCAACCGTCATTCTTTGGTAGTTGTATGACATGGTTATAACACGACAAATTCATGTAGGGTATATATCAATGTGTTTTACAATTAATTTCGCTGACTGTACCTACACAAAAAATCGTAATTTGTTGAAATAATTACGAAAATTACACCATGTTTCACTAGTTCCCGAAATCGATGGAAAATAAACAGGAATAATGTAGCTGGAAAACAGCAAAAAGTAGTTTAATGAAACACTTTTTTTTTACCGTACCTACCTACGTACTGGTGAATGTATTTACTTACTAGGTACAAAATAAATATAGCAGAAAACATCTCCAGTTTAAAGTTGTAGGACTTACGAATGAACTGGAAATAAATTAGTTTTATAGAGCAAAGGTTAAAGATTTCCTCTTTCGTGGTAAATTACAGTGGATTGAAATGAAAACCCCACAGTTCTATTCCGAAAGACTTGGATGATTAGTTTTCTATGCAGTCGAATACCTGGAACTCGATACCCAAGCAAATTTAACGCCGGTAGCACAACTCCGCCGCGGAATCATAGCAGTGAAACCGCAGTAGTTCAATTGTACTGACTCGCGTCAGGTTTCACTACTCGAATCGAATTCGAGTAGCGGTACATTACATTATTGATCAACGTACATAGGTATTCAGTGAATATTTACAAGCGGAAACCCCACTGTTTATCTCAGATTGCATCAGAACACGCAGGTTTGAAAATAATCGAGTAACGACGTGCACGCTGCATGCAGCCGCTTTGATGAAATTTCAGACTACACAACACCCTTCAACGTTACTCGGACTTTTATTGAATTTCCTGTCAATCAAATAGGTACGAGGTGGTACGAACTAGCTTCCCATGTTTGAAATTACTCGCCGGATAGCTCGTATCAGCGACTATTTCATTAAAACCGGCGGGCCTAATCTAATCATGTTACTCGTAAACGTGAAAGCAAAAATGAAACAGTGAATATCCGTCTGTCAACCTGCCACTATGCATTGATCTTATTATGTAGGCTTGAAAGTGTACAAAATTCGCCCTTAGTTACCTTACAAAACCATAGTTTTGTAAGGTAACTAAGGGCGAATTTTACCAATGAATCTGAATGCGATCAACACATCTAAACCGCGTTCAAGAGCTGTCAGTGACATCATTGTTGTTTAATATTAATACTGGCTGATAATTATAGTGTTCTTTTTTCCTGAGATCAACAGTATTGAAATAAACACGGCCATCTGAATTGTAGGTAGGACGTGTAAGCAAATAACTTGCCAGCAGCCATTTTGAGAAAAAAAACAAAGTTTTTAACTAAAATTCGTTAATTAAGAAATTTTACTAATTATGGCAACTTTTAAATTATTTTTTAATTTACCTGAAGATAACTTTTTTATTAACTAACAATACTTGTTTATTTGATTATAATTCTCTGAGCATAATATCGAATAGATGTTATCAACTCCAAAACCAGTTTACGTGACTTAAAATTCTAATTTAAAATGGACGAAAGATGGTGTCCGGCCCTTAATGAATGTAAATTAAGGAACATGACACCTTATTACAAAATTAATTTAGGTTCATAGAACGTTGACACGAAAAAAGGAGGTTTTCATAGAAATTATAACATTATATTGAAAAATGTTCTTACAATTGGTAACAATGCCGCGGTAACAAAAAGTCAATTCGTAAATTATTGTTGCATAGGTACGTCTATGTGGCTTATCATTATGTTATCATACAAAATGCTTAAGTACCTACCTAAATAAAATGTAAGACAGTTTATTTGTATTCGTGGTGATACGTGACATATGTCTTGTTTGAACCACGAAGACGGACATGACAGATACCTATATCCTATCTGTAAAGTAGGTATTAGCTTTATCCTGCAGCTTCAATTGTGCAGCTAGAATCTTATCAGTGGTGGTATTCTTTAAAAATCTTACTAGGAAAACTTAGATGAAGTGAGCTTAAAGTGAGCTGTCAATCCCTAGCGTCAGGTGGGGTGACAGCTCACATTAAGCTCACTTCACCTAAGCTTTCATAGTGAGTTGTTTACAAAATAGACCAGCAGGTCCGTCATCGTGGTTCAAACAAGACATGTGATAGAAAATCTGTAAAGGATATCTATAATTATGATTGTTCCGAGCACGTGTTTGTATGTGTGATAATATTAACTTACGTTAGTACCACCTTCAGAAAATATCAGTATCTAGACACAATTTTTGTCTGATATCATAATTATTATTTACATTTTTATAATTATTTCTTAGCCGTAATTAGCATTTCTAATAAATACCAATTTCTGAAGACTTTTGAAGTCTTTGATTTATGTATTCATATTCTTCTAGTTACTGGTAGATGAGTAGGTTCACATCAGTAATTTCTGTTAAATACTTCTCAATTGAGAAGGCTTCAGTATAAGTAGTTAAGCTTAATTATATTGTATTAAACATATTATTATCTTTATTTCATTTTTCATACTTATAAATTATATTTTTAAATATTAGAATAAAAAATTATATAAAACATTTAAAAATATAAAAAAAAACATATTATTATTGTATTGTATTTTATTGTATTAAAAATAAAAACCTAACTTAAAACCTAACCTAAAATGAGGGTTCCGTCGAAACTTTATTTGCAACTAGCGGCACGGTGTTTACGGCTTGACAAATCATCGAGATTTCTTAGTTATTATTAACGTCAGGCGCGGTCCGAGGGGGGGGGGGGTCCTGGTGGTCAAGACCCCCCCCCCCCCCAAAATACTAAGATTAGATAATAAGATTATAATAATAAGATTTACGAGTACGTACTTATCAATTTACCATATCCCTAAAAATATTCCTCGGCACCAATGGTGACCCCCCCAAAATCTTGGGATGCGACCGCGCCTGATTAACGTATAACACATATAAACCTTCCGGAATAAATTCTCTAAGCCATGGTAAAAACCTCATCAAAATCTGTTGTGTGGTTTAGAAGAACAACGCGGACATACAGACAAACACGAAAAGTGACTTTAATTTATTATCGTGTTTTTTACACTGATTATTTGTTTTTTTATTTATGTTTTTTAATTTTATTTTATGTGATGTGTATTGTGTGCCTCTTAGCCTGTGCTGAATAAATGCATTTTCTTTCTTTCTTTTCTTTATATGTATAGATATAGATGACAAGATGGTCTTTATTGCAGTAATGTTGTTACTTGAAGTATGGGTTGACAAAATCTTTTTTATCGTGTTGAGATATCGATAATTTAATTTGACCCAGTAGAGTCTCATCCAACCTTTTTTTAAATGGGTTGGTAAAGTTTCATAACAATAAACTCTTTGACATTAAACTCTCAGTTATGGGTACTAATCTTGAACACAACATTAAGCCCTCAACCTGTGTTTGTGTAGGCAACGTCTGAAGCCTACAATGCACTAATTAAATCGAACGCCAGTCATTCGAGCACAAAGTGTGGTTATTACCGAGTCGACGGCCGTCAGCACCAGTTCTTTGTGGACGTCAAAGGGGAGGACCCATGTTTGGTCGAGTGTTTTGTTTACCTATTGCATTCTAATTCTACCTGAACTACCCCCTAATTACGTTGCTGTGTGATTGGCCGATTAACATTGTTTACTGTAATTAACGCTGCACCTTTTTTATGATTCGTAGGCACTCTTTGGTGCTATCATTTTGATAATTTTTAAATCCTATACTTCCTATTAAATGAGCAATATTTTTATATATATTTGTAATCACGTTCGTTCTCGAAAACGACTCTTCGATGAAAATTACAGGGTTTACCGGGGTGAAAACATCGATCCAGTTACGTCTCATATCTGGGAAAATTCGTTTTCTCTATTTTCACCCAAGCAGAGCTCGGTCGTCCAAAGCACCCAAAGTTTAGAACAAGATGGCTATTTCGGGGTATGAGGAACAGGTGTAAAATTCACTCATCCACCATAGAAAAGGGAGGATCCTCCTACCAGACGGGTGTTGTGTCTGGCGGGCAACTGCCCAATGATTGATATTGGATTCTTGTATATATGTCCACTGCACGGTAAACTCTAATTGTGCGATGCAGGATTTTTGTGTGACGTCAGGTCTTTGATGCGTAGTTCGCATGTGGCGATGTAGATACCGCCACAGTTACCTGAGAATAATAACATGGCAACATATTAGTATGTACCTACTATAGATGGAATTAGTATGAAATGTATCCTATACTATTAAATGAGCATTCTCTATTTTCACCAGAGCAGAGGTCGGTCGCCCAGGTACTTCTGAAAACATACTTAGATTATACATACGTAACAAAACATCTCGCCTGTAGTCCTGGTAGGGTTAGGCGAATTTGTACCTTGATACACACACATTTCGCCATTCGCTGTTGATTATGACTGCGCCAGATTTGATACACAAGGGCCAAAGTCAAAAGTTTACGTTTATATTTTATTTTCAGCTATTCGTGAAATTGTTTTCTCTAGCTTTTTACCCGTCTTCATAAAACTACGCAATGAACATCGTGGAAAAATACGAAGTTGAAAAATACAAAGAATAAAATGCAGTTTATTTAAGAAAGAAAGAAAGAAAGAAAGATGTTGTTTGATTTCAGACTCCTTGGAAAAATTTATGAATACCTACGTGTTTGTTTTATTTCTGCTGGAATGTTTTATTACATATCCCTAACTAAACAGGCAGCAGAATAAAGTACCTAAGTAGCTCATTAACAATACCTTGTTATCAGCTCATGGCTAAATAACAGCCGCACGGGTCGTTACAACAGGTTAAGCTACGCTTGCCGGGGTTGGTCCGTGGATGGTTGACCATCTTTACATACCGAGATTCCTCCATGTATCGGAAAGCACGTTAAGCCGTTGGTCCCAGCTGTCATTCAAGGATCTTTGACAACCAGAAAGTCTTGCCAAGGGGTATCTTATTACCCAGTTACTGGGTTGTGGAAGTCAGATAGTTAGTCACTCCATGTAAAATACTGGTATTCAGCTACATCCGGTTAGACTGGAAGCCGACCCTAACATAGTTGGAAAAAGGCGAGGCAGATTGATTGAATAATAACTAGGTAGTAGGTAAAACAAATAAAGAATTTACCTCAAGTTAGAAAACTTAATCCTGTTATCAAATTCCAAACAAATTGGTGAATCCCATCTGTCTTCATAGCATTTGTCTGTTTAATTACTCTAATGCCCACCAAATAAATTACTGTTTGCTAATGAACTACCAACATTATCCTAACGATTGTTCTTAGCCAACTTTTAAAGCCACAACTGTTTATTTTCCCGCATTAAAAGCTCTCCTAATCCTATTAAAATAAAAATAAAACAGGGTATAGAGCAACAAATTTTAAAGTCGGTGCCCGCGTTCCGTACTGCCTCCGTCCCGCACGTTAAACTTTTCTAATATATTAAAAATTTCCCGTACAAACATGCTGCATTAAAGTCGGAAAGTATCTAGAAAGTTGCTTAAATGCCTACACACGGGGGAATTTATTGACTGCCTTATCACGAAGCGGTCACGATTTGTATGAAAACAAGAAAAGCACAAGATTATTATAGTCTATGTTTCTAAAAAGTCACAGGAGCTCGTGGCTAAGTCCGCACGGGTCGATCCATCAGGTTAAACTACGCTTGCCGGGGTTGGCCCGTCGATGAGTAATTAATATATTTATCTTTACGAGAATCCTCTGTGCCTCGGAAAGCACGTTAAGCCATTGGTCCCGGCTGTCATTCGTGGATCTTTGACAGTCGTTATGGATCGTCAGAAGCCCGAAAGTCTGACAACCAGTCTTACGTCTTATCGTATTACCCTGTTACTGGATTGTGGAGGTCAGAAAGTTAGTCGCTCCATGTAAAATACTGGTATTTAGCTGCATCCGGTTAGACTGGAAGCGAAGCCCAACATAGTTGGGAAAAGGCTATGCAGATTGATTTTTGTTGTTCTGAAAAATCACAGCTTCCCAACGACGGTTTTTGAAGTTAATACTTCAGGTAAAATGTAGGTAGGGGTCAATTTATGAATTCGCATCATTGCGTGCCGTAGTGCTGTAACCTAAAATATATAGATGGAGCTAATACCAGTTTTAAGTTATCACTTCTGTCGGCAGTCAGTCAAAAAACCGAAACAGTCCCCGATTCGGTTTTTTATTTCATGTTAAACTCGAGTCACGGCGATCTACAAAACTAAGAGGATTCAACTCTAAGGTCACAAGTCCTTTTATATCCTCAAACGGAAAACCCAGTACCTAATGCTGCTCAATGGCAAAAATACGTCTGGAGGTAGCACTTACCCGAACTAATTTTATTCGCAAGCATAACTGTTTACAAACGTTTTGCTTTACATGTAGCTAGTGAAAGTGCTGTATAGTTAGTATTATGGAACTGATAAATGAGGTTTCTACTGAAGAATTCTCCAGGAATCGTTTGATATGGAGCAATCCATTGGAAAAATATTTAAAAATATTATCAATCCTCATTTCTGCGAACGAAATACGATTTCAATATCAGATTAATTTGTTGTTATTAAAATATGGTTTTGATCGAATTCGGAAATACACCTACGTTGTATGTATGTATTTGATTAAAAGGGAATGAGTTACGTAACAGGCTCGCAAGTAGGTAGAAATGGAAATACCTTCCGATGCATGTTTTATTTAGCTATCCGTGATAATATTTTGTTTTTAACTAGTTACCTGCCCTGTCTTCGTTTGAGCAATATAACATTTATGTAGATATTTCAGTTCTAAGCCTTTGTCAGGAAATGAGCAGAACGTTGATGAAAACCGCTTATAAAACCATCAAACAGTTCCAAAATCTTCGGCAAAGCCTACACAGACGTGGCTGGACAACTCTAAACAACAATTTATACTAGGTATAAATATTTCGTTAGTCTGATAAATACCACTTACTACTTCCTCATTTGGTGTTTCGAAAGTAACTGCAGAATAATTTGAATTTTACAGATGCGCTGTTTATTTAAAAATTAAATAAACATTGCATCCGTTTCGTTGAATAACGTTAATTTTCTACATATAATTCCATTTGAATCGTGCGAGCGCTCTTTTATTTGTGCTTGTGATATCACATAATTACAGGAATATTGATGGTGTAGTCAGCCAAGTATGTAAAACATGGAGCCTTTCAGCGGAAACGATGAGCAATAAAAGTACAGAGAAAACTAGTATTCAGTCAAAGAAGTATGTATATTCAGTGCTTGATATAAAGGGTTGGTTGTAAAGGAAAGTCCCACACGAGATCGTTTGGCGGCACAGAAGGATCGAGATAAAGTCCAGTGCGTCTATTCGCATCGTTGCTTCCAAAAAGAGCATAGTCCAATGTCGTTAGATACAGGAGTAGCACGCTTTGCAAACTAAAAACGATACACATGAACACAAAGATGGCCGCGAATCTAATGATAAATGCGAGAGTTATTTTCTTCGTTTTCCATACTACCTGTCTGCTAGACGGTGCACTTTTCTATCTCCTCACTTCAGTTTGAGACGTTGATATTTCATATTAACCATATCCATTTCTCAAATTATACATGGTTTTTCTGATAGGTTGGGTAATACCGAAACATGAAGTTCCTAACAAGATATTTATTTTGAATTTAGATGATTTAAAACGCGCACCCGTTTAATATCCGTATGGCAGAATCCTATTTCCTGGCGAGACAACATTATTATAATAATGAAATGATCGAGAGATGTATTTTACATTCCGAGATAATGAAGGAAAGGTGTGGGTGACGAACATTTATTACAATGAAATATTTATCCATCTATCTTTATATAAAATTCAAGCCTGACTGATATATCAACGCACAGCCTAAACCGCTGGTCCAAGAGACATGAAATTAGGGGTGTGTTCTGTATGAAGAGTAGTGGAGACTAAGAAAGGGTTTTTCGAAATTCGAAGACATTTGACGTCTACCAACCTGCACTGGCCAGGCGGGGGTCCGCCTCGCGCAGGCCTCGTGCTCTATTACTGCCCCCTTTCCTCTCACAGAGTGTTCTAGCTGCAGTGGAAATTTTATAGGCCAATTATGCTTAAGACATTAATATGACTATTTCAGATAAATATTAGGTATGTGAGTAGATATATACGTATTCCTCTTGAAACCCAAGTCTTAGCGGAAAAAAAATGATTTTCTAATTAGAACCGATTAATAATTATAAAGTTTGCTAGCAACAAAGATAAGATCTAGTTAGCATTCTTTGTAGGTACCTACATATCGAGTCTAAAAAGAAAAACTGACAATATTCTAATCAATTTACCAAAAACGCAGTGGAGAGGTTTTTTTGTGAAAGAAATAACTAATCCGGGAATCTCTGAATCCTCTCTCTACACCAAGGTATTTTTTATCTACTATCGGATGACTAGGTAAATGGTTTTTTGTTGAAATATCATTTTTACAGCGCGCGTATTAATTATACGTGTAACGAACTTTGAGAATTGCAAGGATATGAAAATATACCTGCTACTTGTGTTGCAGTTTTTATAAAAACTGCAACACGAGTAGCAGATATATTTCAAGGCATTGATTTAAAAATTTGAGATGTGTGAAAATTCTTATGAGACATATTTTTTCTGGCTCTAACGAGTTTTAGTGTCTCTGAAAACAATGCTGTGCATCAAAACATAGGATTTGATGATCCGGAATACAGAAATTTTGATCAAACTCTTTTTTTTTACTTTTTACTTGTTTTGCAAAATTGAGAACTCTCAAAACTATTAATTACAAAGTTATTACGTTTCAAACATTTATTAAAAACTGGCATGTATACTTCAGTAATTCCAATATGCACTCCGCGTTGAATTAACAATGAACAAGCACTCAAGCATGCACTCGGACGCAATCACACACGGCTCTATTTTCATTCCACACATTTTTGTAAAGGCACTAATAAATTTACGGCTACCAATACAGGGTGCATGGAAATAGCAGAATCAATCATTTAATCTACAGGAATTCTCGTGCATATCGATTCATCTTTCGATTTCCGTCAGATCTTATTAGGCACTGAGTGAAGATCTCCGGGATGAAATAAATATTTTAACTCATTTACTCTTTCATACATTTTTACATTAGGTGTTGCCCTCAGGGACTGGTTTTTGTTTGGGAAAATAAAACTTCATTTTACAGCAACCGTGAGAGGTGTAGAAACAGGAATTTCGGAGAACTCAACCTTTTGTGTGAATACATAGCGGACTTAATTTGATTGTAGCTTGCCCGTTAATTGAATAACGGTTTATTTTTATGTTTAAGGTGGATTGTTCTGTTTAATTCTGCTTGTTGTAGTGTTCTTTTAGCAGCCCTCTCATCCCGATATCCTAACTCGTAACTGCTATTATAAACGCGAAAGTTTGTAAGTATGGATGGATGGATGTTTGTTACTCTTTCACGTAAAAACTACTGAATGGATTTCGATGTTTGGTAAACAGATTTTATAACCTAGATTAACACATAGGATACTTTTTATCCCGATATTCCCACGGGATCGAGACTTACGCGGGTGAAACCGCGGGGCGCAGTTTCATAAATTGATCGTTTCATACAGACTTCTCTTTATTTCCGACTGTGTGGAAAATGGTTTTTAATGTTTATTAATACGGCGAACACATACTCAAACTTGATATTAATAATCACGGACAAGAAATTACCTAACATAAAGGTAGCATTCAGATTTCTATTTCAATCTAGCCAGGGAAGAGTACTAGGTATAATTAGTACTACTCCGGGTGGCGACGGGTGGCAATTAAACGTCTTTACTGTCGCATAGTTAATACGTGCTTATTTTAAGGTTTCGCTCTTTGTGGTAACTAATGAGGGAAAGTTTACAGAGTTACTATTATTGCATAGGTTATATATTTTATAAAAATAATCTCTTGGAATAAATAAATAAACTCATATAGGTTTTTCATATAACTTTAATCATAATAGGTAAGTACACACGGCTACACATCAAGCTATATATACATTTCCAGTATAAGCTGACCTCGCGTTGTACGGAAATCCTATACACTGCGAGATCAGCATAAACTGGAAATGTATAACTTGATGTGTAGCCGTGTGTACCACTTTCTAGATTGACTTGTTTAAATTAGCAGGACTAGTCTATCTTAGAGCGTTGAGACTAAATTGACACTTTTTTTGTAAGCTTGTACAGTAATTGTTCCACTTACTCTTATATTTAAGCTGCTAAGAATATTCCAGCTAACTAAGAAAATTCCACAGAAAACACTACTAACACAACCAATCACACCAAATACTTCAACGCAATGGAACGATTTGCTTTTAATGATAATATGAAAATTGCATTTTCCTAGAATATAAAGTTTTCTTATGATTAATCTAGATTGAAATCACTCAGGTACGCAATATACTGGTTATTAAACACGTGCAATAACCAGAGCGTCTATTTTTATTTTTTAATATATTCATTCTCCGAACATGCAATAAATCCGTCCTCACTTTGCTTGCAAAGAGGGGTGACATTAAACCAGCGCTCGTATATCGCATGTGCGGTTTCTCTTTCTTGTTATTCACTACTTTATTAAAGACTTCATAATAAAGGGAATCGAATGTAATGAGAACTCCGAGTGGCTTTCACAAACGTAAATGAGTAACATGAAAGTTGCAGAATGTAATATTACACCGTTGGCTCCATAAAAAAAAACAGATGGACTCTGAACGTTAAATAAAAATCCAATTACTGTTATTGCAATATGTCATATTTTATAAGTGTTCTTAAACTTATGTATGTCACAATCAGCTTGATGATACCAATAATCAACAAGCAAAAACATCCTGAAAAACGTGAGAAGTTTCCTAAAATCTCATAAAAATAAGAAACAAAAATCTGGTGTCTATTGTAGAAACAGCTTCCATTAACGATTACAAGGGTTTGATAGAAATTGTAACGCACACGAAGCGGATTCCTCGCCGGATTCCTTTCGTGATAAGTTTGCCTCGTTTCTGCACGATTTGCTACTGATTATAGTCCTGCCAAATGAATTCCGAAGGCGCAAAAAAAAAACTTTTAAGGGCCCTACTCGGATGTCGTGTCGCGTTTTTATCACGTGAATTAGCTTTTAACCTAAGCATCGGTCGTGCGGAAATATTAATGAAGCTAGTATCATGTGTACGTTTTACACGACACTGGCTACATTTTGTATGGTTTTTAGGCATTTGGGATTTAAGGCAAATAAGAATGAAAAGATTATTGGCGCTTGCTGTGGTTTGTTGGTTAGATTCTGTGTTTTTATGGAGTTAGCTAAACTGGGATCATCATCAATCCATGTGTAAAAACGACCAAAAGTAAAGTAGATAGCTATAACATTGCCTGGGACGAAACTAAACCAAACCTTAATCGAAAGTTTCAGACGAAATTACAGTTTTCTAATAAATGTTTCAATTGTCGAAATCAGTAATATCTCGACATGTCCAAGGTTTATTTGGGTAAGTTCCATAAATGATATAGGTACCTATTATTAAATTAATCAATGAACATAATGGGAGATTACCCAGGGAAGGCATCATAGAGGGAAGAGTGGAAAGCTATGGAGGAGACCCTTGCCCAGCTGTGGGACACTACGGGTTGATAAAAAAAACCGCCCAAGTACGTGTCGGACCACGCACAATGAAGGGTTCCGTAGTTGGGATGAAATTATCCCAAAACTTAACATTGTAGTTGAAAAACATGTTTTCCCATACATCGATATGCGTCACGGTAAGTACTCCAATTGCATTGTTTACGGGTATGTGTGGGTATGAGTGTATAACTATAAATTTAGGTTTTTTGGAGTTTTTCCTTTACATGTGCTGTGAGACCTTTAATGATGATTCTAGGTGAACGGGAAGTAGGCTCCCTGTAGGGTTTAATTTATTTGCGAGTATCAATATAAAATATGTCGCATAAATGGCCGTATTTTTTATTGCGTTGACTTAGAAGCTTGATTTTTTTAGGGCTCCAAGGGACCATAGATATTTTTTTTTTTACGTATTTGATATTAATTTCAACTTGTTACCTCCACGCGTTCCGTTTTTCCTTTCGTGTTACGGAACCCTACAAAATGAACTTTATATTCTATTCCATTTTTTATACGTATGGCTAACTCTCAAATAGAATTTTGTTATTTCAAAACGGATTATTTGTATTGGTAATAATTACTGGTAAGGTCAAACTTATTTGAATTCATGCTGGCATAATATGTCACTATAAAACTCATAGTTAATTAATTTAATAATGACGATTTTTTATTATTTTAAATATTCGTGTAATTTAATGTTTGTTTGTGTCTTTATCATCTCTTTATTACCTGTGGTGTCCCAGTGGTAATGGCCGCGACTTGTAGGTTAGGCTGATATTTTTATTATAAGTTTTATGGCAAATACTCATAACTGTACATGGAGGAGCTTGTGGCTAAGTAATAACAGCCGCTCGGGTCGATCCATCGGGTTAAGCTACGCTTGCCGGGGTTGGTCCGTGGATGGGTGACCATCTTTACATGCCGAGACTCCTCCGTGCCTCGGAAAGCACGTTAAGCCGTTGGTCCCGGCTGTCATTTGCGGTTCTTTGACAGTCGTTACTGGTCGTCAGAAGCTCGAAAGTCTGACAACCAGTCTTACCATGGGGTATCGTATTACCCAGTTACTGGGTTGTGGAGGTCAGATAGGCAGTCGCTTCATGTAAAATACGGGTATTCAGCTGCATCCGGTTAGACTGGAAGCCGACCCCAACATAGTTGGGAAAAAGCTAGGCAGATTGATTGACT
This sequence comes from Lithophane socia, assembly GCA_947522985.1. Classification (NCBI taxonomy): domain Eukaryota; kingdom Metazoa; phylum Arthropoda; class Insecta; order Lepidoptera; family Noctuidae; genus Lithophane; species Lithophane socia. The sequence continues at coordinate 10,336,333 of OX383251.1, forward strand.
CATAACTGTACATATATGAATCACTAAAGAGGTAAACAAGAGCAATTTTGGTATTACAGTTGAAGCGTTTTCTAATACGATTTTCTCAGTATCAGCTTTGTTCTCTAGATGTGTGCTCGGTTGATCGCAATATGCTAAAAGGTACATTCCTTAATGTACTTTGTACCTTCTATACGTACACAAAATAATTATTACATAATGATACAATGAAAAATAAAAACACCAAAGGTATACTTAAACCATGGAAAAACTGCTTGGAATAAAAATAATTGTAATCAATGTGTTATGGTTACAGCATTTTTTGCACTTCTTTCAAAGTATCGACAAAGCTAATTCCAGAGGAATATTGACGTCATTCGTTAATTTTCCTTTTGTATAAAAAACCTGAGAAATACCTATTAATAATTTTATGATTCTAGTTTACCAAGAAATACTCATAAACGTCATACTTATTTCGGGCAAAAGTTGAATATGGTTGCGAAATTGTCGCCAATGAAAAGGTATATTTTGATACACCGGTGTCGCAACCAGTTCGTCGTAACCCCAACAATGATTTGCAATTTGAACCGATAATACCAACTTCACAGTGAGTTATTTTCAGAGAATTATATTTACAGCCACAAAAGTTTCACATCTATTCCTATCCTGAATGAAGGTATGATTACGAAGGCAACGAATAAAAGCGTTGCTCTGGGAATTATAATTATAGGTCTGTCAACAAACAATAGCTTTGTTTGTGAAACGGTCTGTAAGTCGTTCAACAAATAAATGATTAATAGTTCTAGACACATTACTTTTTGTTTCGGGTCTAAAATATACCTAGGTACAGAAATAAATTTAAAAATAAAAAGATACTTACTTAGGCGTCGAGGTACTCGTCCACATCGCTGTCATCCGGAAACGTCCCCAGAAGAATGGCAGCATGATAATGCTAATTTTTTGGCCTAAGAACGAGCCAATACTCTCGAGACTTTCCTTAAAATATCTAATTATATTTCACTGCTTATTGTAGTTTTATGTTTAAAATTAAGCGCAGGCTACACTGGGAAAGAACCGAAGCGAAGCTGAGTTCGTTTAGGTTTCTTCGACGACTTTTCATACTTCGGTTCACACCTCCGCACTGCGTACTATAAGGTTTCATAAGTTTACATTGTTACTAACAAATATGGAAGTTATTTTGAAATAAATTTTGATACATTTATTTTATTTATTAAGTTCTGCCCGCGAAATTAAAACTTTGCAAAAAATGTTAGTGAATTTCGCGGGATAAAATCACCTTTTACAAATTCTCACATTTAAATTCTCAATTCGGAAACCAGGTGTAAGTTCATTATATTATATTTCTTCACAGTTAATCCGTTGCTAAACACTTGTAAGAGGGAAACTCCTCCCCAACTCATAATTTAACGCTATTCCACTCATGAGCTGAGCTATATCGGTCGAGCAATTTGGGGGCGAAAGTTGTCACATTACGGGTTCCAATTACTCAGGATGGTCAAATGCCTCTCAGATATATTTCCAGGGGAAAAATCTATCTGTAATTTTCCCTATAGGCAGTTTTATGGTGACCATCATCATTTACCATGGTTTTGGTAACATTGATGGGTGTAAAAGGGTCAGAATAGGAAGTTTGAATACTGCTATTAAAAGTATGGTATTATGGCTGAAATTGTAAGGGATAGCTTTTATATTGTAAATTCAAGAATATTGTTAGGTATCTGTGAGATGTTAAGTATCTATGAGATAATATCATGACATTAACAACGAGAGTTTCACCACCTATGGATAAATTCCCGTAAAATTACTTTACAGGTCATACAAATTCTGTTCCATTTTATTAATTTAATCGATGAGTGGGTAGTAAGTAGCTATTCAAAGCACATTGTAAAAAATATTAATTATTGGAGCATTTATTAGTCAAAGCTACCAGCCAGCTAGCTAGCAAATACCAGAGTAAGGTCCTTAATATGACTACTGCTTTGAAAGTTGATTATAAATAAAACCTCCGTGACGACTCATCCGGCCTCCATTGTGTTAGCTTGTCGTCTGCATTATTGTATTCTTGTCCTTAATTAAAACTTTTATAGCAAGAATAAATAGGTACAACAAATAAATTGAAATGACTATGGCTGCAAGACGAAGGTATAAAGTATTTTTACAATTGGGCAATAGTACTATTGACCAATTGTAAAAATACTTATACCTTCTACCATGTCAATAAACAAATGATAGTTAACATTGTGCTGCAATTAAAATATCTCTGTTTTTGATTTTGTGATGCATATGCCTAATTAATATGAACGATGTCATAAAATGCAAATCAATTAGTCTACACACAATAATGAACAGTATGAACCTAATTGCTTTTAGGTACTTTTGGTTTCGTTTCATTTTATTTTAATTATAGAAATCATAAACGCGCAATTACAATTATATGGCGCATGGATGTAGGCTGCCTTCTTTATGACGAAATATGCCACATGAAGTCAATTTATAGCCGGCATACTTTTTAATAAACAACATGCAACGAACGCATAAAAGCAGCATAAGTTAACAACGCAACAGTCGCACACGCCGACATGCACTACTTTCTATGCGAGAGGGGTGCCTTTTAATTTCCGTCGCGGGAAACATATCGCTTGGAAGAACGAAAAAATTATCGCAACATTAAATCGAATGCAAGTTTATTTTTATCTTAATTGTGAAAAAAAAATTAGATAACGCATTTTGATAACATTCAGAATATTTTGAATGTTATCAAAATGCATTGATTTTATCATGTTTTATATACGACCTTTGTCGAGAAAAGTCGGCTTGAATTACAAACAATCTCTGTATTTTGAAGATGTCTTGATGATAGAATTCTTGTAATTTCATGAGGCTTAAAACGGTCACTTTAGCAGAACTATATTAAAATATTATGAATCATCGTAAAATGTCACAAACTGACAATTTCATAGTATGATCTACGTGTAATTCATATTACGAAATAATTCATCTTTGGCAGTTTTTTAGGGAGATTCGTAAAATTGCTTGTTTTTATGATAAATTACAATAATTTTTAATGACAGCTGGAAATTTGGCCAGTTTAGGCTCCATAGACGGAAAATAATTCCCTTCTATGTAAAAGCTAGTATCAGATACTAATTCTAGAAACTCGTCGCCTTTGTAACAGTAGGCGTTCCTGTATCCTATGTTACTGTTATAAGATCCCTTTTGTGACTATCTGCGACTATTTCCAACAGTAAAACTGTGAAGGCGAAAGAGACTAAAAGACTTGTTGCTTCTACATTGTCATTTCTTTTTTGTGAACACCTTTTTTCTCTCCCTCCGGGACATTTGATTTTTTTGGGCCACGACGAAAAAAGGTTATCTGTATCAACTGTATGGCTGACAAATCGTTGGTATGTATTAGCAGAAAATAGCCAGGGGAAATTGTAACTATAGTCTGTTTAAAAAGTATCTGGTGAAAATGTAAACAAACAGATCAGAAAACGTATTCTTTAAGATAGGATATTGTATCGAAGGATAAAAAAAAAATTGAAATTGAAAAATTGAAGTTTGTTTATTATTCTAGCAAGTAAACCTTAACAACTAGTGATTGGAGCCTCCTTTTAAGCAAATATGCCTGTGTTAGGAGACTCCGCTCTTCCATAACTTGAATAAGTATCATTTACTTGTCTTAAACAAATATTTTTTTTTTATTAAAGCTAAACATGCAGCACGCACGCAGGCATGCGAGTGTGTGAGTAAGAGTGATAGTGTTGAAATGTGTGTGTGAGTGTGTGTGTGTGTCATGCATGAGGTTAAGAATGGTACAGGAATTGACTAGGTGTAGGGTTATATTTTATTCCAGCAGCGCCTCCGTGTCGTCATAGGTAAGTGGTTTTATCCAGTTAGTAGCAATTTTTTTTAATTCTGTTTTTTTCTTATTATGTACGTAAATCTCTTTGTTAAGTCTATTGTATAGCTGAGCTGAGCGTTTGTTGTATTGTATACGCGCGAACTTGGTTTTCGTTTTAGGAACTTCTGCTATTATATCTTTTCTCCTTTTCAAAGTTAAGCTGGGGTCAAAAGGAAGAGTTTTGTGTTTCTTTAGAAGATATTTGATACAGTTTCTCATTTTTGTTTGAGTGACACCTATCAATTTTGTTAATTCTTGACCAGTATTCCTAAGGGTTTGCTTCATGTTCAAGTTAATCGAGCCGAGTCACCGAGTGTGTAGCTTGAGATTGAACTTTTTCCACCCGCGCAATACTATGTTCAATGGGGTTTTGACTTTGACTTTAAATTCTTCAAGCTCCTTTTTAGCATCATTGACTAGTGATTTTAGAGTCCTGTCTCAATGCCATAACGTCAAAGTCTCTAAGACATTCTAAGGTAGCTAGTTTCGCAAAAAGTTCCCTGATCTTTTTTAATATAAGTGATTCTGACTCTACTTTGGGGTGTGTGATGTAGGAGGTTGAATAGGTCCAGGCTGCCTACACTTCATACATCACCATGTAAGTTTCCTGTCGCCAAGCTTGCGGCTTCTTTTATTCCTGCACAGTGGAAGTGAACCTCTTGGGAGGACACTGTTTAAAGAATTCCATCTGATAGCAGTTCACTATAGGCATCACACTTATAATATGTATTCATTTCGGAGAAGAGTATGAATGATAATAAAAAACTATCTAAAGCAAAACAAGAAATAAAATAAAACGTTTGAGAATAACTGGACTTTCTTTTTGAGTTAGCTTTAGGTACATTTAGAAGCGGCTGCTCGCAGTGGGGGGCCTCGACAATACTTTTACGTTTACTTAGAATATACTTGACCGAACAAAAAAGCAGTTTATACAGACATCACTGAAGACCTGTGTTTCCTTCTACCCTAACCGGTTTTTGTGAATACATTTCCAATCGAATTACCGTGAACTTTTCAATCGGAAGGCACGATCTTCATTATGTCATTGTTTTTGTTTGACGTGGTGTTTATGAAGGAAATTGAAAACCACAGGAGTTATTTTCTCTCGTCATTCAGTGATCCAGGGCCCGACTACATTAGGAATGCTAATTAACGTTTTTCATCAAAGTCAATGATAAAACGGATAAATCGTTATTATAATAACATAGAATAAAAATAAAAGAATGTTGTTACTAGAGAAAATAAATAAATAAATTATTTCTTTATTTGTATAGAATGCAGGTGTACAATAAGGGTGTTCGTTTAAGATATATTCCCAGTAATTCCCAGTACATTCTGCCTGTTGGCATACAAACATATAGTGAATAACTTACAGATAATTTAGAACCTAGTTTCTAGGTACTTAAATTGAAAATTAGATCATGGATTAGCTAAGTCTAAAATTATTTGCTTATTGTATGAGATACAGTGAAGTAAAATATTACAATTCATCATTTATAAAATCGGTAACAGAGTAATAACATTTTTCTGTCAGCAACGACGACAGCAGTTTCTTAAATTTGATTAAGGGCTGATCCTTAATACAATTTGGCAATTTGTTAAATAAAATAGGTGCCATACCAATAATGTTTTTTTAAGCAAAACAGTGTTATATCTACCAGTACACAATAGACTCTGATATTTTGATCTCATGGCAGTAGTTCGCATCCTCGTATCATCTAAGGCCGGAAATAGATGCTTGTTAGTTTTAACGAAAATAGCTACTTCGAGAATGTATATACTGGGAAAAGTTAGTATTTTGTATTTCTTGAAAAAAGGAATGCAACTATTTGTAACCTTGAGATTAAAAATGGATCTTATGCACCGTTTTTGGGCTTTAAATATAGAATCCCTTTCGGTACAATTACCCCAGAATACTACACCAAACCTTAGAACAGAGACCACCAAACCATGATATGCAACCATTAATGTATCAACGTCAACTTTCTTGGAAAGATTGTAGAGAGCATACGCGGACGTGCTTAATCTTTTGCAAACTTCTTCAGCCTGCGGTTTCCACGTTAATTGACTGTCAATAAATATACCCAAAAATTTTGCCACGTTAACGCTATCAATAGTTTGTCCATTATAATTAATTTTTAGGTTTAAAGGAAGATTTTTTTGATAGAAATGCATTATATTTGTTTTGTTAAGGTTTATGATAAGATTATTTCCGTTGAGCCAGTTTATTATTAATTTTAGAGAATTATTTATTTCATTTTCATAAAGCTCCTTGTTGAGGCAGTCTATGAGGATCGTATTGTCATCGGCAAATAACACACAAGGGTATGAGAAAAGTCGTTTCATTCCAACAAACGATGTTTCTTAAACATCAGCAGACAAAACAAAATAATTGAACGAGAAACTAGAGACTTTTCTCTTTTACCTGGGTTTACAATTCAAAGAGTACCTAAATAAGTAAGAATGTTTTGTATAACTTTATTTGCAATCACAGTTTGTTAGCGATTTATTTTGTAAAGTTCCGTTTACAGAAAAAGTAAGGAAGACATACAATGTTGGTTTCTTGTCAACTCTTTTAAATTATAATGAATTTTTCATACAATGGCGATTGTCCGATCCACTCCGTTTTTTACGTAATGTTTTTCAGTTGGTTACAGAAACCATTCAAACTATTTTGAAGTTCGCTTGAAGATTTTTTTAAACGATTCACGCTAGCACAAATATTTATGTTCTTAAGTTTTTCGTAAAACATGTTATTACTCAAACTTTTGCTATACTCGGAGTCAAGAATAAGACCTTGAAATAAACTTCAGCTAGAGGTACTAACTATAATTAGTTATGTAGATATAAATAAATAATCAAATACACTGCTCCATACGCTACTGGTACGGTGCTCCTTGCGGGCTCCACATTGTCGATGCAGTGAAGCAGTCGGCTGCGTCAGCAAGAGTGCTGGTTAGTATAGCAAGACACGCCAGCATTAATGGCATCATCCGTCGAGCTATGTTCATCTGGGTACATGCTATTGTAAAAGCCATGACAATGGCTTGGTACGCCACGATGGGAAGAGGGCAGATGGAATCACTATAATGCCTTGGAAATTAGGTAGCCCTTTGGTGTGGAATGCAAACTGTGTTGACACCCTCACGCCATCCTATCTTCCTAGCATGGCGGGCTGTGCTGCTGCAGGTGCAGAAAACCTCAAACGGTGGAAATATAGCAACCTTATTGGGAGCTATATGTTTGAGCCGGTTGGGGTTGAAATAATAGGGTTATGGGGTCCAAGTGCTCATCGAGTATGGGACAGGCTGCTGCCAGGTTTTAGAACACTTTTGCAATTGACGATGGGGCGATGCAGATGAATTGTTTTATTTCCAATAAGCTCTTCCCCTTTTTTATACATATACTTGTACATAATATTATATATATTTAACTGTTAGCCAGTTTAATTAATGTATTCAATCTTATCTCGAACAGACCATTCGATGTACTATAAATCGTCAAAGGCACATAAATATAACAACCATCATAAGTTCGTGAATATCTTTAATAAAACCCTATTCTCTATAGTGCATGTATTTTTTAATTTATATTAACAATTTAGCCTGGAATTTCACAGAAACATCCAATCATTTTTGTTCGATAATATCAATTGGACGCAATACCCAAAGGTGCAAAACTACGAAACAGTAAATATAAGTGACCTTACGCGGTAGAAATTACAACGATAACGCAATAGGGGCATTGAAAATGAAACAAATATTTGTATTTGCAATCAACCTGTGCTGCACTTGCAATGCTCGCAGTCCCCCCTCGCAGGGGCGAGTGGGGCTCCAACAATACATACAAACACAATACCCTCATGGCGCATAATAAATGCTATTGATTCGCTGACCGATGCTTTAATCCCGCGAATCCCCTCGCGGAAACATATTGCTTACAGCTGAGTCTAATAAAAAAATATCAAGGGGAAACATGTAACCCAATCCACAAGTGTAATAAATAAAAATGACATTTATATTCGTACTATGGTATTAATAAAGGTTTAGTAAAACCCTATAAAACCACATACAATATATCAGGATTTTAGATACCCTAATAAGGTGTTAAATTGATGGATAGTTTTGAAATAAGAAACTCTGTTCATAGAATGGACGATGACTAATATTACGTTCGAAAAAAAACATGTAACTTCAAAAGAAGGTAAAATGAGATAAACGAAAAAATCTGTAAAATCGATAGAATAAGGAGAATCTACACGCTTTAAACGTTCTTCGAAGGGATTATTCCCGTCCATGTGACACGGTACGGACAATGTACGGCGCTAGTATGAAGTTATTGTTTTTAAATTAGCATTTTTTTAAACTTTTCACTTTTTATAATAATATGTGCACTATTTCCAAACAAAAATACTTTATAGAGCTTAAAAAAAAACATAATCCCTATTTTATTTTCATAGAATAACGGTTATGACTGAGGAAAATATGACTGACAATATTAAAATAATAAAGTTCTGATATCACGAAAGAAAGCATTTTATATCATATATAATACCGGACATTGTTTCCGATACATTTGACCTTTCCGATACCCCTATGCATATAATAAGTATTTTTCCTAAGAGATTAGGAAGACATTTTACTAACGTCTTGCAATGCTTTTTTACCCGACTACGGCGAAGAAAAAGGAGGGTTATGATTTTGACCGGTATGTATGTATGTATGTATGTAGGTATGTATGTATGTATGTATGTTCATCTGTTCCCTCCTATCTTCCAAACCACTTATCACAATTTGACAAATGACGTATCGTTAGAAGCGTCGTGATTGTCCGCTGGTTATAGGCTATGTGAAGTCACATTAAATTAAAAATGGCGCCCTCTAGAGGACATAAAGTGAGGAACTTAAAAAAAATATGGTTTAATCGTACCATGTTGGGTATCAAATGAAAGGGCTTAATGAGCACATTTCAAAAATATATATATTATAACCCCAAAAGAATAAAAAAAAAATCAAGTAATAAAAACTAAAACCCAACTACGACTTAAAAGGTATAAACAAGACACCACAGACAGACAAATTAAAAATCCGGAGTCACACGTGTTAGGGCATAAATCGAACAGATTACGTGATACTTGATTTTTTTATCATACTAAAATATTTTAGAATTATTTGTTAGCTATAAATGATTTTTTCCTCTTTATCTATCCCATTTTTATGTAGACAACTCGTAAGCAGAGTAAAAAGACGAAGCCAATAATTTTACCTTTCCTAGAACTTCACATTCTTATTGTATGACATGACTCTATGCAACCGCGCCGCGCTATCTACGACTGCACAAAGGGAACATCGGCATTATTTGTTCAATCATTGAAATGCGCCTCCCCCAGCGGTGTAGTTACAATACTATTTAATGTTTTATTTTGCAATAAAACTGGCGAATGCAGCTGCAACACATTAGTTATGCTGGTCTTAGACATGTGCGTTTTTTTTTCGACGCCAAGCGTACGCGAAGAAAAATCCGCTTTACAATAATTGCTACTAATTAAATTATTGTGTTCATGTGTATTCCTAGTGTAGTTTACCTTTAGTAAATTAACTATTCCGAAATCCTGGTAAATTAACAGGTATAAATTTTACATGAGTTGGTTCAGTTATCGTGGTGGGTGGCTGAGACTATGAAATATTTATTTGGTGCTTTCGTGAAGTAATTCGGACGTGATGCCCTTGCTAGTCTTAACCTTGTTGATATAATAATTATTTATTTAAAGAGAAAGTTATGGCGGGAGAAATTAGTGAGATTTTACCATTAAAAATAACCATTTTGAGTTTTATTACAAGGTATAAAAATCATGCGAAATAAAAGTATTTCTCTTTGGTTGTGGTCGTTGTATGCAATGGGCTTGTACTAATACACTATACTAATTCCATGGTCGTATATCACTTTTCCTATCCTTGGCGGCGTCCTAATTGGGAGCGATCGTACGATGGTGCGATGCGCTTTTCATCTCACGATCAAAGTGGTCGTGCGATGACCTAACAGGTGTCCTAATAGATCGCGCGATGTCCATCGGTTGATGCCCTCGCGAGTCGACGCATTGCCGATCGTCGGATTCCACCATTACCATTGCCGAGATCCGACGATCCGCGATTTTGCGGACGCACACGCACGGCAGACGACCACAGACCGCCACGCACCGCGCACCGAGGAACTTCCGATGTCTGCGATACCCCGCACGTACACCTTCCCACGGTGCATTGTGCGGGCTCGTCTGTGTCCGTCCGCAATATGGCGCACCGTCGGATCACGGCATAATGCCGTGAAATGCCCAAACAAGAAAATTAACATTCATGTTAAAGATGATATGAGAACTGCGATAAGGATTGTCAATATTTATCTGTTGATCCCAAACGAATGGAAGCAAAACAATGACAGTATCAGTCGCCTATTATCTCCGACAAATTGAAAAAGTCAACAGGGGGAACTTGGCTGTGGTACACTCAACCGCACTACAGGTACTTACTACTTAACTGATAAATAGTATATTTCTGTAAATTGGTACAAAAACACTCATATCAAACATAAGTTATTTTTTAAAACAAGATGAGGTTTGATGAGGCGTATCTTTTCCAAATACTCTGAGAAAAAAGGCCGAAACAAAAAATTCAGGCATAATCTAGGTCAGGCCATATGTGGACCATACAGATTAATGTCTGAGATGGTCTTTTGAGGAAAGAACCACACAGATTTGAGTGAGCCTGTTCAGGCAGTGCACGCAGTTTGTCAGTAATCGTGCAGCTCAACTCCGAAGTTAAGGAGCTCAACGACTCGACAAACAATACTTGAACTACGAACACCGTGCTACCGCACGGACATAAAGGAGCCGTCATTATCAAAATGGCAACATGTACATGCAGATGACCGTACTAGTGGCCAATTGTCACGGCTAATGTGTTATTTATCTATCTTCAAACTACGATATAATGTATTATTTGAATTCAGATATTCTGTGCATCAAATGCTATTTCAATTTTAGACAGTTTTTTTTTTTAACTTTTTTGTGCTGCCTAAGAACTAACCGACTGCCTAAGTAATGGTTGGATGGAAATGAGTAAATAATTCCTTTAATCGTAATGCCTAATAAGGTACATTTCTGCGTACTTGGAAACAGTACACACAATGTCTACAGTTTTCGGAGAAAGATCGAAATGTTAGGAAATTGTTGCTAGTTATTAGATATGCCAGTAGACTAAACAGATTTATTGTTTTATTATTAATCTATTTTGTTTGTTTTGTACAATTTCTTTTTGTGTGTTCACTCGTAACCAAATACTCCTAACCTAAATGTGTACTAGTACCAACCGGGTCGGTATGCCGTATTCGGGTCCCACCTATTTGTACAAAATAATAATAATAAAGTATTACGTGGAAATTCGACCTATACAGGGGTGAAAAGGGGGTAAAAATCTTATTCCTTGAGTTAATAGACTTGAAACTTGCCACGAATACTTATCTAAGTAAATGATGTTTGTCATTTTTTGTTTTTGTAAACTACCAAACGGGGATATTAATTTTCGGAAACTATCTTTCAAAGGGTGTGGAGGGGTTGTTTAAGAGGAACGTACGAAATCCACGCGGACGAAGTCGCGGGCAACAGCTAGTTTAGTATAAATCTTTATTAGCACCTATTACTAGAAATCTCTCTTACAAAATAAGGAATCATAATGCCAGATTCCGTATTTCACAGAGAGATTTCTTCATAAACAGCTTTTTCAATTATTTCCGGAAAAACCATACGGTGTTTTCAAAGTACCTCGTCTTTAGAGGTAAGATTGCGTAAATAGCTATGAACTTTTGTGGTACTGCTTCGTATTGAGACTGCTAATTCTTAATTTCATTTAATAAATTAATGGCACTCATAGAAAATCAAACAATATTCAAAACAATTTTTTTTTCTTTTTAATTTTGTTAGATATATGTAATTGTATACATAACGTGTTTTTTTAAGTTATTTAGGTAGGTATATGTAGATTAGGATTATTTTATTACATTTAAATATAATTCATTAATGTATCTTGATGTAAATAAACAGAAAACTTTAAAAGTAAGAAAATTGTAAACAATAAATCCTACTTAATATTATAAATGTGAAAGTTTGTGTGTTTTGATGTTTGTTACTCAATCACGCAAAAACGGCTGAATGGATTTGGATGAAATTTAGCAAACAGATAGTTTATAACCTGGATTAACACATAGGATACTTTTTATCCCGATATTCCCACGGGATCGAGACATACGCGGGTGGAACCGCGGGGCGCAGCTAGTTATTTATAAATATTATTTTACTAGACTCTGCCTACGACTTCTCCGCCTGGAAGTCAACTATAGGTACTTACCATAAAACATAATATCCTATAGCACTCATCAATAGAGTAGCTTTCTATCAGTGAACTAATTATGGTATCGTGTTACCCAGTAACTGGGTGGTGGAGGTCAGATAGGCAGTCGCTCCGTGGAAAACACTGCTATTCAGCTGGATCCGGTTAGACTGGAAGCCGACCCCAAAATAGTTTGCAAAAAGGCAAATCAGTACTTTAAGAAAACAAACGATTATACCTCTTCACAGTTTTGATAACCTTTATACTAATACAGAAAATTACGCTGTCCCAAGAATATGCTAAACACAAAATCACCGCATAACAATAAATCAATTCCTGAATAAAAAAATTAGTATAAGTACGTCATGCATCATGTTTATCAATAAGTCCTTTACTTTATCGATCCGGGCCGGAACGGCGCCGTAGACCCCTCTTTTCACTAAGTGTTATTATTTGATGCGGTAATGTAAACCTTTGTGGGAAGGGAACTTGGAGGGATGAAGGAACCATTGTGAGCAAGTGCCGCGCGAAATGGCGATTTTTTCGCGGATAATACCGCATTGATTCGTGAAATAACGATACATGATATTGTGTTGTAGAGTTAAAATTGAGATTCTCTTTATTCAGGACTCAACAAAATAGGTTAAAATACTTAGATGTGTACAAAGATTTTACCTAAAGAAATAAAAACGTTGGGTTAGTTTTAAACTTAGGTACTGAACGCTGTCTATTAAGGTCAGTGAGCACCTATTTTATTGGAACATTTTTTATACTGTAACTAACTAATTATACACCCCTTTGCAAAAAAAACGGGCGGTTTTGATTTTTGTACATTATCGGTAATCATTTAGCTGTAAAGAGGTTTTAATAGCCAAACTATGTTACTGGCACTTAATAAAGAGTCTGGGTATGAAAAAAAGTTAATTCCAAATTCGAAACTTTTGTTTAAAAACAATAATAATCCCGTTTTCCGTTTGTGACTTTTACTAACATTTTGCAGATTTGCTGTTATAAGGTTATCCTGGCAACTAAAACTAACTTCTCGTTATTTTTAGTAGAATAATTTATGTTTGTCGCATAATCCAGCCTTATTGTGACTTAAAAGTGATATCTTTGTGTCGATTGTAATAGCAGAAAAAGCAATAAGAGCTAGTAAAATTGTAGCGCTGCTGGAAGAGGGGTGTAGCCAAAAAACTATATTCTTATTGATTATAACAAATTACTAGTCATTAATGCTAATGACATAGTAAAAATATTAATATTATCCATAGAAAAGCCAATGACTGTTAGGGTGCCCGTTTTTTTTGCAAAGCAGTGTAATAAATGATAACCTTTAGATTATTCAAAGAACAATCAAGTTACCTTTCAAAAGGTTGTCATCTCACGTTTTTTATTACTTTAATAACTAGCCCTTTACGAGAAACCTCAAGAATATTTTACAGTCGTGAAATGCATTCTGTACAAACGGTTAGCGCTCGTAACGTTTGCCTTGTGATGTTGACCAAAGTCCCCTTCCGCCCGTCCGTCCACCCAGAGAGATAATAGCCTAGTCTCACAACTCAAACGAGTTGCGGAGAATGATAAGATGCTATCTCCTGTTCGGGAAAACTTTTTGGAAATTTTTAACTTTGGAAACAACGAAGAGCTTTGGAAATTTTCTATCTTTGCTACAGTCAGACTGGCTCATGTTGCGGGAAAGTCTGAAAGGTGCGCAAGTCTGAAAGGGATACAGAAACCCTTGGCAACAGGCAACTGAAGGAACACGGGTGGCTTTTAATAAAAGTCTGACACGCCCTCCCGCTCCGGCCAGAGCGGGAGAAGTCACTTGATGATTTCCCACACTCAAAAACAAAAAGACTGGCTCATGTAGCTGCCGCGTCTTTTCATATTTCGGTTAATAGTTCGCGGTGTGAACCGAAGTATTCAAACACGCAGTAGCTACATGAGCGAAGCTAAATGAACTTAACTCAGACAGAAAATTAAGTACTATTGGTGAATTATTTTCCAGACTACAAAAGAAATATGATTTGCCTTTCAATACGGTAATAAAGCTAAGCTAATGAAAAGAGGTCCAACAGGCCTTTAATTTTGTCCCGTGACGCGATTGGTAGTACAGTTCTCTCAGTCGTTCATAAAAAAAAACATCTTAATTATTTACTCAGACATCTTATTTATAAACCTTAATTACAATATATGATATTTATTTTATTTTATTTTATTTTAATAAGTACAGTTGACAGACTACAGACTAAGACAATCAACACAGTTAGCTATACTAATATACAATATACAAGCTAACACTAACACTAAAACATATTTATCAATTACGTACAAGCATACAAAATAAAAACAACAATAAGGTTGTTATATTTGCGCCGTTTGAGGTTTTCTGCGCCTGCAGCAGCCACCCCAGCACAGCCTGCCGTGCTGGGAAGATGGGATAACGCGAGTGCAAGTTTACCTTTACAAAAAGGTATTTGCACTTTCTCTGAACTTAGTGCAGTTCCGGACAGTATGGTTACAATACTTGAAAGTATGACAAATGATATTCAATGTTATATCGGAAGAGTCTTCCTTTATTTGTCAAGCCGTAAAACGCCTTGTTTGCATTTATGGGCGAGTGGCTCCTTTACCTTGTGGCCTACTTTTTGTTAGCCTTTTTTACTGTTTGTAACCTGCTCTTTTGTGTATCTTTAACCTTTACTCTTTGTGTTACTAAGTACCATGTATTGTGTGGTGTATAATCTGCATTCTGTTTTTTGGTCTTAAATTGTTTACAACCATAGGTAGCGTACAGACCGCTGCCAGCCAGGGTTGCGGGAAAGTCCGAAAGGGATACCGGGACCTTGGCAACAGGCAACTGAAGGAACACGGGTGGGTTTTAGTCAGTAAAAGTCTGACACACCCTTCCGCTCCGCCCAGAGCGGGAGAAGTCATTGGATGATGAGCATACAGGAAAAAGATCAAACTAGACAAAATTCTCTGGAACTTCGACCATGGTTTTGGAATAAATAATTATATTATTTGATTCTAGGTTAAATGTGATAAGCTGATTATCACATCTCATAATCATTTTGTGCGAGATGTTGAAATGTGCCCCTTTGTGCCAAAACGTCGCCTCAATGGCTGAAGTACGAGCTTCATTTCGGAAGGTATAATATAAAATATACGATCATAATTTTTATTACTTAAGCAACATTAATACTTCAAAAAAAAATTAGCCTCTATCTACAAAGCTTTCCCTATCTTGTATTATAAAAATATTTAACTCTATAGGTGCCATAAACATAAAGTTAATTGAATGTGTCTCCTGCGGCGTTGGTTAGATAAAACCTTGTCATAGTACCATGTCATGTCCCACGGCAAACCACAGGGGAGGTGATTCAGGTAACATTCAATATATTTTGTGGTCAAGCATCAAACTTTGCCACTGGAATTTATACCACATCACTTAAGAGATTAAGTTCATTATTGTGTTCTATAAATACTGAAATTGATACTCATTTCCCGCAATAATAAATAATAGAAAACTGAAAGTGAGTACAGGATAGGTATTTGCTTTGAATTTAAGAAAATGTTTTTAAAATAATAATAAAATGTTTTTATGCCGTACGTTGAATTTTTGATGCAATTTTAACGGAATATTTTCTTTGCGCCGGTTCCGTAATTGCTTTACATCGATATTATTATTGTGGGACATTTGTAACCGGAATATTTTGTTATTTCGAACAGAATACTAGGCTCTATTTGTCCGTTGTTATTTTGATTATAATATTGTGATTGAAAACCCATCTGGAAAATTATTTTTATAATTGGATTTATTTTTCAATCTCTCTTAATAAGAGTTACCAAAAATGAGAAGCAAAACATGATAGAAAAAAATAATAATTAAGATATCAGCTTAGCCAGTTTTCAAATGATCAGTAAGAAAATCTTTTTTAAAAGAGTAGTTATATCGGCTTTTTGTCAGATCTTTCCGGACAACTGCTATTTGGAACCTTCCATAGTCACTGTAACGTCCAACCGCCGCAAATGTTCTCCGGTCAAACGTTCGGCATTTCGCAAGCTGCTCCCCGAGTTTGAAAACACCTTTATTTTGTACAAATTGTTTATTTTTTTTCATTCACAGATTATTCCCGGAGAAGTCTCCGATGGAATTTCCCATCGTCAAAGCAGCTCAACATCTATACAAACTGCCAACCCCTCCCTACCCCGTTAGAGTATGAATTTTTTTAAATCCTTCCCTAAGAAATTAATGCTCAACTTCGTTATATTATATGGAACTCTTGTGCAAATTTTCATACTTCTAGACCTAGCGGTTTAGGCTGTGCGTTGCCTGTCAGTAAATGAATTAATTTAAGATCTTTATTATGTAAGTGCAGGTACAAACATGCATTGTGGGTCTAGAAAAAACCATTGAGAGAAGCAGCTAAGCTAACAAAGCGAGCAATGTTATGCACGCACCTCTCTATGGGAATGGAGCAGGCGGCCCGCGCCAATGATTTCCCGAGTGGCCGATTCTGGCCACAGACCGTAAACGCGCCGTCATCCGCCCGTCGCTCATACAACATGATCAACACTTGGAAATGTTCGCTTAATTACACAGTTTTTGTTTTGTTTAATAATTCGTATTTTTATGTAGCTTAGATCGAAGAAAAGATGTATAGATTGCGGACTAAGGTATGGTTGAAAGTCCCGTCCTAACCATAACCATAATCATCATTTTTTTTAATGACGGCTTGTGTGCAACTGTGTGCAAGCAGACATAAAGACAAAATAATTATGATGTTTGGTTTGGTTGAGCGTCTAATAAGCAAAGAAGAGAAAATGGCCAGATCGAGTGCGCCTTAGTCACTGCGTATAAGTCAATTCTAAAGTACTTCATTATTTCTCATGTAAATCTGGAAATAACGTAATTGCAAAATCGGCCTCTAAAAGTCTATCTTCCACCGTTCCTACACTGGAAACGACAACAATCTTCTAATTAGTGACACGTAAGTGACGTAACTAATCACATCCTCGCGTCACGTGTGTCACATTATCTATGCATGTTTTAATGCGCCCTTCCAGCAACTACTTAGAAGCCTTTTGCTTTGAAGGGTCGACGCAAGTTAGCCCACTTGGTAGCACGAGGGGGATTTACCTGCTCATGGGAATCCCCTAGGGAATGAATACAAACTTAGCTACGTCTGACTCTAAGTATACAAATAAGTCCAACCAAAATTTAATATAAGTAGGTAATAATCATTATTATTTATTTATTTTTACAGACCTTTGAATCCAATTACAAAAAATCCTAGATGTTAGTAATTACAGGTAATTACCAAAGACAATAGCACAGTATATTTTTTAACAGCCTTGAATATGGAACATCGGGGTTCAGCAAGACATTTTCACAGGTAACTAACGCTAACATTTTTGTAACTTGTTCTCTGTTATATTTACGGCCACAGCGTAGGTACTACATCAAAGCCCAGTAATCATTTTCTCGTAAAGGATTGATTGAAATTATTAGGTGTTGTGCATATTATCACCTTCGACACAAATACTTTTGTGAATTGTCAACATTTGGACATTCACTTGAAACTCTCGAAGGAACAGTTTTTGAATTTTGCTTAATAATAATAACACCCACACATAAAATAATCATCCCCATAAATAATAACCCCCATATTAGTTGGGAAACGGCTAGGCAGATGATGAATAATAACCCTACTAGCTAATGTGCTAGGAGGAAGGAAGTATTCCAGGAAGTGCTGGGTGGGATCTTAACCATCTTCAGGGCTCTGGGATTGTTCTGTAAGCCGTGGAATACCTCTTCAGTCCTCAAGCACCTCAGGATATGTTGTCCCCTTGTTGCTATGTCACTAAGTGCTAGCGACAGTGTCCGAGGGCCCATTATTGAGCGTGCAAGTCACCCCCTGCCATTTTTTCCGTGTATTTAATAAAACATTGATCAGGAAGGGGCCACAATCCTTCCATAGTTCTGGTCACCAGTCCACTCTAGCCATCCAAACACAAAAATTGGCCATGTGCATGTGTATGGTTTTCTTTTTTAAAGACGGTTTTTAATGCGCAAATCTATTCGAACTTCACAAGCACTTAGATCCGTCGTGAGTAATGTACATAAAGGCAAACAATGGAAGCTTAGACCTCACTGTAATCATAGTCGAGGTTCTTTTCTCGCCTCGGTAATTTTTTATGTAATAATGGGATGATATAATCAAAAATGAGGTCTGGAGCCTCCGGTGACCAAACGAAGTCGAAGTGTCCAAAATTTTCTACCTTCACCACGTGATGAATGGTCACATCCTGGAGCAGGGGCAGCAATGTTTGAATATCCAATGTAGTTGACAACCAATCCGAAGGTGAACTGAATAATGTTATTGGTAAAGTTATACCTCTCAAGTTGTACAATGGAGCAGTATAATTCCTATATTTTCTTTGATTAACGTCGTTCTCGTAGTTGAACGTTTGAAAGTATCCGCTTTGCACAAGCTGGACGTAATGCAGTATCGTCTTCACGGACCCTCCTGCCGGTAAATGAGCCATAACATCCTCCAAGAGTTTAGGGTCCCAATCACCACTACCACCACTCCCAATCAATAACAAAGGATTAAAACATGATCTGCTGGTGCCTCTGCAATACTTCTCAACAATTTGCTGTGGAAATACCTCGTGTCGCATGAATTCTGACCGTCCAAGGAAATCAAGCGAGCGGCGGCCATTTTCTCTGTAAAAATTAGCTAACATGCTGATTGGGCCTTTAGCGTGATACATAAATGCTAATGGGGCTAGCAGAGTACCTGATCTTAACAGAGAGTTATATTGGGGCATAGTTGATAAAAGAACAAGTAATGCTGTGCCCCCCATAGAGTGACCTATGAAATTAAGTTGCGAGCTTTTTGTGACATCAATTATATAGTTAATAGCTGCTGGTAAATCGTACACACCCATTTCATGCCAAGAAAAATCCCAAAATTCTGAGCTGTCAGTTCTTTTTGATGTGTGTACCCTTGAGTACCTGTTACCTCGAGCGTTCAGTAGCCACACATCGAACCCATTCTCAAGTAATATATAAGGAAGAGCCCTATATGGGCCCAAAAGTAGCCAATCTTCAGAACTTCCAAGTATGCCGTGATGTAGTATTACTACTCTCTCGCTATTTCGTTCGTTAGTTAGTTCGTAGCCATTTATCACTCTTTGCATTGTTAACATATAACCATCCTCAGTAAGAACTGTGTGGGATTCTGATAGATATCCGTGAGCTGCGATCAACTGTTCGGCATTCATTTCAGGCCTATTGTGGAAAGTCGCTCTTGTAGGATATATTGGCAATAACTTAGATTCTTTCAGGCGAAAGGTCTTTTCCAGCTCGTCGGAAACCTTCTTTTTTTTTAATATTTCGTTTAAGAACATTGAAAACGCACTCTTAATATCCTTTCTCTTTTCTTCAGTTACTCCAGGTTTTTCAAACAATAAGTTTTTAATATTATAAAATAGATTTCGTATCGGTTCAAAAAAAAAAGCTCTTTTTCCTCGACTGAGCCCACAATTTTCACCAGTACACGCGTCGATTGATTTTAACAAGAAGTTAGATAATAGAGCAAACAATACCCCTTTTCTTAACATTTGGATAACTGTGTGTACACTGAGAACCGGTTGTTATGGACGCACGTAAGATTCTGACTTCCAAATTGCGGGAAAAGGCCGAGGATGGCATATCTCGAAACAATCAATTCTATTCTAGTGTAAACAATATCCAAATCTGTCTAGAGGAAACGATCGTGTCTAGACAAACATGACTATTGAACAATTGAAAGACAGCTGTTAAAAATCATTCTAATATGAATGTTTATAAATCATACGCATTCATTCGTCTAGCTAATAACATAATATTATTATATGACGTAACCACTATACGTTAATATTAAGTAGCGCAATTTGTAGTAACAAAGATGACAGTATGAAATGATAATTATAGTAGGTAGGCACCTACTACCGATATACTACTGCTTTTTCCATAGTTCTTTTAAATTATGATGCAAGTATGAATTCTGTACAGATTGTATTTTTTTTTGTATACCCGCTACAAAACTCACATACAGACAATTACGTACACATACTACTAAATTCTGGTAATCGGCTGCATCTGGTTGGGCTAGACGTCGATCCCAAAATAGTCTGGAAAAGGCTAGGCAGATATCTATGGAAAGTATAGAAGCACAAAAATACCTGTATTGGTTCCAACTAATTTGGGAAAATATTAAGGGCACTATTATGACATTAGGTACTTAAAACCGCTCCACATATTTTGCCACTAAATAAAATTTGTCTAGTAAGAGAACTAGAAAGTATTATAAATAAGTTCGACGTTCTTAAAATAAAAACATTTTCATACGATTACAGGAACCGGAAACAGCCGTGCTGGCATATGAAGATAATTTGTAACTCATTAGCCTAAGTTATGATCAACGGCGTGGATAGATAACCGCTATATACACATTGGTATCAGCAATCATCTAGACAAACTAACATAAATTCAAGCCATTATAATATGAGTATGCAGTATCTATAGTAGGCAGCATCTATAAATAAGTAAGATTCGGGATTATTTATACCTTCATATAACAGTTATCATGAAGATAAGTTAGTAGTCTTGTTACATCAACGACAACATCAACTTACAACAACATCATTTTCAAGGAATATTTCGATAAATAACATCAGAGTAGAGATGACGACAGTTAAAAAAAATACAATAGACGCTGATATATTTAGTAACCTATTCCGCTTGACCACGTGTTACCACACCGAACGCTGGACGCAGATTCTGCGTCCAGCGCTCGGTGTGGTAACCCGTCGCGTTCTGGTTTGCAATTGGTCAATCGTCATCCTGAAGATGCCTCGTTGAGAGGTGAAACACGTGTCGATTTCTTACAGGGTTTTTATGACTCTTGAAGAATAGTCAAACGGAATAGGTTACTAAATATATCAGCGTCTATTGTATTTTATAATGGATTTCCACAAAGTCACGCCTGAATCAATTAACTATGACGACAGTTGACGACACCGAAATGGTTCCGTTTTTGCCATTTGCCTACGTAACTCTAAAAAACGCTTCACATAAACAATATACCGACGCGACGTCGTGACGTTGCATGAAGTAGTTGTCGTTGCCGATGTATACCGTGTGGTATATGCATGATAAGTCCTAAATTGGTCATTACATGTTTATAAACCCATTTTTTTTTTTACTTTCTTTTGGTCTGTTCTTTGTAAGTCTCCTGCTGCTATATGTACATGTAACAGTTCGATCAATAACTGATAGGTCATAAAAAAATCATTCCTATTTGATAAAATGTTAAAATAATAACAACAATTATGTACAGGTATGACAAAATTCGATATTTTGCATGATAAGTCCAACTCATATTTGTATTAAAAGTATTTTTAACCGACATCTTCAAAAAGGAGGAAGTTCTCAATTCGTCTGTAGGTATATATTTTTTTTAATTTATTTATAAGACCTTCTACAAACTATATTATCAGAATTTATACATATTTACCCGATTAGTTCAAACGTTCCGCGTCAAAGCACTGTTGCTGTGCGATTGGTTGAGTCGCTCGTCTACCAATCACACAACAACAGTCAATTGCAACTTGTATCGTATAATTGCAATAAAAAACAGCATATACCACACACCACAGATTTATATGTATCAGGCATGGATGAGCCAAATTCGTTTGGCTTGCGACTAGAGTTGTTACGAATTCAGGTAGACGAAAGACAAAAAGGCCGCGCCGCCGCGGTGCCTGCCAGATGATGTCTCTTGCGGTCATTCGCAGTCAAAATGACCGGCTTGCCAATGACTTTCGAAATTAAAGTTATTTTTCATTTTATCTGTTTTTTTTTTGGAAGTCATTTGTTTTTTTTTGTACTTTTTTATTTTATTTTTCACTCTGTAGTTGTGGTTTATTTTGAGATATTTTTCCTTTTACACCACACCTGTCTGGAGAGCGCCTACTAAAGAACGTTTCATGAATTGAGACATCTGTCCAGTCAAAATTAGTAATAGCAATATATTCTCTTCATATGCGATTGCTATTTATGACTAGATTTTCATTTGATAAGGCAAATCGATGGAGCCCTGTGTCATGTTATCAAATATCTATTTTCTTACAAGCTTTATTTATGTATTAACTTGCTTCGTTCTAAATGTGTTTCGGTAACTCTCTTTGACATCTATTTTTCAACCATCCGAGCATCCGATTGAGTTGCGACTTGGCATACATTATGTAACTTCGGCATAGAATTTGACATACTCATGTTTTGGACAAATAAATGATCTTTATCTCTCTTTCACTCTTAACTTCGGTGACAACGTCAAAATATAGCCTAAAATACAAGGAGCTGATCAGGGAGCCCGAAGGTAGCCATAGAAACTCTTCAATCAAACAAGATAGCACCATCGAGTTTGGACTCATTGGATATAATTGACAAGAGCTATTTAGTTGGTGGTCAGGGTCTGATAAGTAAGAGCAGTGGTGGCCCAGTGGTAACGGCCACGACTTACGAGTTGTAGGTCGTAGGTTCGAACCCTGACAGGCGCTACTTTGTCAATTATTTCATCGCCACTGGTCTCAAAACGGTGAAGGAAAACATCGTGAGGAACCATGTCCTAGAACCAAAATTCGAAGACATGTGACATCTACCAACCCGCACTGGGCCCGCGTGGTAGATTACGGCCCGCTCCCTCTCATAGAGAGGAGGCCTGTGTCCCAGCAATGGGAACATCATAGGCTGATTATGCAGGGTCTGATGATGGAGCCGGAAGGTGGCCTTAGGATCTCTTCAACTAAAAAAGATAGACTTATTGTGTTTGGGGATTTCAAGCCTAAAACACTGAACGGATTTCGATAAAATTTTACACGTATATAGATTGCATCCCGGGGAAGGACAAAGGCTTCTTTTGTCTCAAAAATATCCCTAAAGGGGGGGGGGGATATATGGAATGAAAGTTTGTATGGGAAACCTATGATTTCTTAAGTTAAGGTATATGAAAATGCAAATAAGGACGTGTTATAGCGTTTTTCTAAAATCATCCCTCAAGAGGGTCAAATAGCCCCATGATTTTAAAATTCACATATAATATTGTCATTTCTGTGGGAATTGGAAATTTAGTCTTAGTCGTATCTTGAGGTGACATTTAGTCTCATTAAAGTCTATTTAGTATAGATATTTTTGGTATTTTCTAGTCATTCTACAATTTTTTTCGGTATCGACCCACAGATAAAACTAGTGCATTTTATTTACAAATTTCCAAAATGTCTTCGGAATGGGGGGGCCTCAAATGTTGAAGTGCATAGGAGACCGTGACTGCGCGCCTCTTCAAGAATCGTCGCGTTGCGTCGCGTCTCGGTGTGAACTGATACTTAACCACCTACAAGTCATACTATAGTTGATTTTATTTATATTTCTACAAAGAACTATATCATTAGAGTTGCCCTCACCGTACTTTGTCACACGAAAAAGTGCCCACTGAGAGCAGCTCACTATAATAATACTGGCGTTTCCAAGCCAATCAAGTCAAGTCACTACGTTATTGTGTGTGTCAGAGATGTCAAAAGGAAGCAAAAACGCGACGATCTTATGACGCGATAAGATGAATCTAATGATTTAAATCTTTGCATTGCTATGGTTACAGGCTTACCTACAGCGTCATTTGCCATTGGAGACGAAATTCTGTGAAACTCGTCTATGTATTGGATTAATTGCCCACGTAAGCTCATCAAAAGATTATTCATTAAGGAGAGTGGGGGTGGTAGAAAATTTTAGTTGAGTTTTCACTTCCAATTAATATTGGAAGTGAAAACTCAACTAAAATTTTCTTGACTTCTGTAAAATATAAATATTTGACATTTTCATAATGCACTGAATTTCTTTGTATTATTAGATCGATGGCTCCTGGAATTATAGTCATAGCAATTATAACTCATTTCGTCACGAACTTATTGGGATAATAATTTACCCTTTTTAGAACATAGAATTCCACGATATTATCTTAAAAAATTACACTGAGTGTCTGCTAACATTCAGTACAGACTCTCTTTAGCTCTATTTTGAAGTAAAACGACACTTACGAGTACATAGGTGGGGTTGTCTAATGAGACTTTAATATCAAGTCAAAGACTGTCGAGTGCTCACCTACCTTATTAAATTGGAAAGCAACAGGGTACGAGAGAAATAGCACACAGCCACGGGGTAGATAAAAGCAGGACTGACAATAAAATGGAAGTTATATCTGTGGCCCTAGTGAAAAGGGATCTAAGTCCAAAAATGCAACTTTACAGGAGACGCAAAAAACACTCCGCGCGCTTCAAATTGCGTGTTTGACCTCGTGTGAAATTTAAACCGCTACCAATTGAAATACATGTGAAGTTTTTTATAGGTAAACAATTTATGCTCTTTATTATTATTGAGTTATTTTTATTTTAATGTTATTCGTTTTTAAGATAGTGACTTATACTAACCACAAAATGAATTCCTTTGGGATAACTTATACCTCTTCTCCCATAATGTTAAAAGTTAATTCATACAAGTGAAAATGAATACGCATTTGGAATGATTATGTTCATACTAATCTCAACAGAGTTACTTTGATTTTTTCCCTTTATTTTAGTGAAAACGGATTTATGTCTAATAATATCACATTATTCACTAAACCATTTTTAAGAACCAAGTGTTGTTGTATTGATAAACACTAACCAAATAAAAACGTGGGTAATTTATGTTAATTTAGATTAAAAAACACAAAATATATTTGAAAAAAACCGTTTAAAAGAATACAAAAGTACTTGAAACCGACTTTTGTAGTTTTTTTTGGTGTCAGTTGGACCCTTTTACACAAGGTAACTTCTTTATTTTTAGAGATAGCTTAGATCCGTTTACACCAAACGATAGAGCATTTTTCTCTGATCACTTCTGTATACTTAACTCATTTTCCACAAAATCGGACTTATACCCCTTTTCACTAGGGCCACAGATATTTTTCTTATACGGTCACTGAATAAGCGCTTTTAGGTATAATTTCTAACGTGATGATATTATCGTAGATGTCCACGTCACGTTATCAAGATAACAAAGGGAAGTAAAATGTATGTCATCCGGTTGGAAATTATAAGATCGCACATTATACAGGATGTTTGGCAGAACGTTGAACATCATCTGCTACTTTCTCAGCCGTCATTTATTTTGCCCTGGCACACCGGATATTTTTTTTTAATGCAAGTTGAAGTTATGATTTAAGTATTTTTTACATCTTTTTTTTTTGTTCTAGCGCGATCTACATAGTATTAAAAGTAGTAACTGAAACAACTTAATTTACTTAATTGGTTAATATTTTAATTGTTGACGGAGTTGTTGGTCTAGTGGTCGAGGTCCTGGGTTTATCTGCAATTTCTCAGTAGTAGCCCAGGGTTTGGAGTTGTGCCCGGTTGATGGGAATGGGCTCGTCCCCTATTACATGGGACTTAAAAACATAACCGCCGAAATTTGGGTGTACTAGTACACCTCTGCCCAGCCCTTCGGGGAAACAAGGCGTGATCTTATGTTATGTTATTTCAATTGTTACGGTTACACTAGTATTATGCTATTTAGTTTATTTATTTTTGTAGATTTTATTTGTTCATTTAGTGAATTAAATGATGATAAAAAACAGCTGTTCCTTTAATTTATGTTCGCATAGCTCGTCAAAACGTCGGTAGATTTTTTTAAGTTGCCTGCTCGCAGAATTTTTTTCACCATTTTCTAATTATCCGAGTTTTCGCACTATCCCTAGGGTTTTCGCGAAAAGTCGAATTAGATCAATCAGAAACTAACTGGTTTCGGAGTTGATTTAATGTGATAATATTAAATTAAAGATGTTTATTAAATTAAAGTAGCTACAAGATACATGAAATGAAAATGAAAATGAAAAAGCGTTTATTCGTGGTGAAATCCTAAGTTTACAAAGAAAAATTGGCAGATCTGCAGCTTCCATATACAATTTTGTATTTAATCTCTCATTTTTGGACTTTTTCATCAATACTGTAAATAAATATAATAAATAAATAAATAAAAATTACCTGTAAATAAACATATTATATTTTACAGCAGCACAAAGGCTGACTATTACGTAATGCTATTATCATTTAAAATTGCGTAATAGGATTCCAAATCACGGGGACAGACATAAGCTAGTATGACATAAATTTAGTCTATGCATCTCCATTTATGAGGCATTCTTGTATCTGATATGGCCATGGCCGCGGGTATGTTTACCAACACATATCTCACTTAAACAAACAATAGTTATGCAAAGTAAAATGTTTAACAAAAAAAGATCAACATATTTCATGTACCTTACTTGTATGAAACCTTGCGCTCGGTGGGATTTCTCATACAAACTTGCATGTATTTAGAGGCAGAATTTTCAAAACTCTATTTCTAGTTCAGTAAATGAATGAATTTTGGATAAGTATAATATTAATAATATAACATCATTAGTCTTATAAATTTCTCTCTCGCTCTCTAGCTCTCTAGCTCTTATAATTACAGGGCTTGAAAATATTTCTAATTTTCTTTGCAGTAGCAAATGTGGCAATTGTTTCAAGGTACCTCTTAAAATAATGTATGTATAAATGAATTATAACAGTAGGTAATAATAACTTTACTAGGTCAGGTAGGCAATCACTCCCTGTTAAAATTGGTATTTAGCTGCATCGGGTTAGACTTAAAGCCAACCTCAACATTATTTGAAAAAAGCTAGACAGATGATGATTAAAATGTCTATGGTTAGGGACGTTTAGGTGAGTAACAAAAATAAACATTCACTCTTATGTTACCCAGTTGTTTCCACAGTTCTTCTCAATTATTTTACTACTACTATTCTTTCAGAAAAAGAAGAATATGTCCTGCAATGACTGTCAGGCTGTCCGAATTTATGATACAAACCAAGTATCCCAGGCATGCAACCTTAGTACCTACAGTTACCTTTTTTTATAGTTCTTTCAAAAGAGCTAGCTGCACCCCGCGATTTCATCCGAATAAGTGTCGACCCCGTGGGAATATCGGGATAAAAAGCATCCTATGTCCTGATCCAGGTCTTGGTCTAACCATGTGCCTTTCATCCAAATCTGTTCAGTCGTTTTACCGTGAAAGCGAAAACCAAACAAATAAATAAACAAAATCACCTTCTCATTTATAATTATAAATTAGGATTTTATTTTCCCCACATTTATTTTCGTTCAGTCATTTAGATGCTGGAAGAGATTTCTGTTTAAAAATGAACTTGATAATTTCGGGTTTCTACGAGTATTTGCATCATTCGGATAGCAAATTAAAATAAAGGATTTACAGTAACACAACGCACCCCGGCTAATGTTTTCCGAATGGGATTAATGCAAATCTGTTTTGCAAATTATTCTTCGTTTTTTTTCTACCTTTCTTATTGTTTCGCATCTACCATTGGTCGTTGGCTTCTTTTGTTTTATCTACAAAAACGAATTGTTTGTCCTCATTTCTACAATAAGGTTAATTACACAAAAAATAACACTTGGGATATTTAGGTAGATATAATTGCATATTATCTATGTGTAGATATACTTATACAATGTGGAGACGACAATACAACAATAAATGAAAACACTGGCAATACTAATGCATAAGAGTATTTTGGAACTATCAAATAAATCCTAACATCGAAATTAAAAAAGTCATTTTTTCAAACGCATTAAATAGTAGTGATGGACCGACTATGGGATTTGCCGATCTTTGACTAGCTATCGTAACTAAACTATTGGATATATTTGATTAATTTTTTGTAGGTAGACTGAGAACGTCATTAGATATACGGAGTTTTATTTTTTGTCGTACTGTCGTCTCCACCTTGTATATACTTAGTCAGCCGCCGATTGTGAGCACGCTTCTTTGAGCCTCATTATGAATGAGAAGTCACAGGCTCACAGTAAGCCTGCTCAAAATCGGTGACTCCATTCTTCGTTCGCACTAGCCGACAATAGGTCACCAAAAACAACAAAGAGCCGGCTAGTGAACGTTCACACGCATGCGTATAATGAGCAGCCGACTAATTGTTCACATACATTTTTCTTTGTCCTAAGATTTAAGGCAATATCGAGTCCGAGACTAGGTTACGTTCAGCTACGTAGTCAATCAAAGTTTGTGGTGCGTAGTGACTTTTCATCTGCATAACCTTGGTGTTTTGGGTCGGTTTCCAGTCTTACCAGATGCAGCTGAATACTAGATAGTAGTTTATATCGAGCGACTGCCTATCTGACCTCCACAACTCTAAAGCAGTTGCTGGCTAATACGATACCCCTTGATAAAACTAGTAATATAATAAATTCTCTTGCTACTCTGGCAAATTAAGCGGAGCAGCAGGACAGCTAGTTTTATTTAATTACCGAAGCACACATTAGTACCTACCTACATAGGGAGGACACTATTGTCCATCGTCTTGCCACCCATATCCTATCTCGAAGTCACCCTGAACTACGGTAACAGGCAACAGAGTTTAAACATTCCTTATGCAGTGTGTCCACAGGCAAGTTTCATTGGCGAAGTTTCCGTCCGCCTCCGACATGCATCGCGGAAATATTTACAGTTTCACGTACGACGCGTTTTGTGTAGCGTTTCATACAAAATATGAGGTACGTCATGAAAAATCAAAACATACAAACATTGTAAAGTTAGGAAAATTCATTATTATGCAAACAAAACAAAGTTGTATGAATTGGATTTTTTGACGTAGGGGTGTCGATATGCTTAACAATTAATTACCGTGACTGTAATTGATACCGCACCGCGTTTGGTGTGGAACTCCTGTGGCAATTTCTAAAACGAACAGAATCGAACTTAATAAGTTAGTGAACACAATGCAATAAGATTAAAACAACCTTGTCTCAACTGGGACGAATTACAACATAAGACAACATTATTTGTTATGAAATAAGACACCGATGAACAACAAACAGTTAAACAAAACAACATTGTGACACATATTTACTGTTTTGCTTCTTGTTCGGTGAGATGAAAGTAAATATACATAAGAATTTGTTATTAAATATACATAATATTGCTGTTGTCCGAAATAACCAGCTTACCACGGGGTATCGTATTACCCAGTTACTGGGTTGTGGAGGTCAGATAGGCAGTCGCTCCATGTAAAATACTGGTATTCAGCTGCATTCGGTTGGACTGGAAGCCGACCCCAACATAGTTGAGAAAAGGCTAAGCAAATTGATTGATTGATGTCTCAGTATGACAAATATCCTGCCTAAATACAGTGAGTTATAAAATAATATCATTTAAAAATAACCGATGACTGAAACTTTGAATTTTTTACACTCGAATTCAATATGACGGGTATTTTAATGCTTCGGAATTATGTAGAAAGACAACATGAGATTTTTAAATGGCATACGTACTGGCGTTACAAGTCCGTCCGCCCTAGTAATAAAAGTTGCATATTGCCATTCATATGGTGGCACATAGTGCCGTCGTTAGCATGCAGTTTGCAAACGCTTTAACATTCGCCATCCAATCTGAGTTTCACTAGCTTCGTATAGGAATATTAGGAAAAAGTTTGATGAGTATAGTTCGTTCCAGCACAGCGGAAACATGGCTATTCAAATCAAAATGAGTTTCTAAAATGTTTATAGTACACAATACTAAAGATGATACATAGTAATAACGATATTATATTAATATATATATCCATCTGTGGTTCCGTAGGTAGGATGAATTTATCCCAAGCACAAACATAACACTGTATTTGAAAAGCATGCCCCCCATACATCCCAACTGCAAATGTAAGTTGGTCGATTATTACTCGTTAACTCAAAGTATACTTAGCTGTGATAGTTTTCCTTTTAACTTCGTTACATCTACTGCCGTGATTTTTTTCACATGTTGAAAAACACTAACTCTATAAAAAATTGGCATTTTACTATATGCTTACTATTTCGAAAATGGAATCAAAATATGGTTTTAACGCACCCACAATATTTTTGAATGAATTTTCAAACGCCCAAACATGGTAGAAACGTCAAAAAAAAACCCATTTAACGTGTAGGATACAATAAAAAAAATATTTTTCGTGATTTTGATTTATGCGTCATTAATTTATACCTATGATAAATTACAGCTTTCTAGTACTGAGTCTCTGAGCTAAGTCATGGACAGACAGACAGACACACGGAGTTATTCCGGTCTAATCCCCTTACTCTTTTTGACAGGTAAGTCAAGAGAAAAACAGTTGTTCATGTAAAAATTATTTGTTTTAATTTATTTTGTGTTTAAAATCATCACAGGCAATCAAGCATTATTTGGTATTTTTATTTAGACAATCATAATTAAATAACAAAAATAGAACTTAATATACAAAATCATCACAGACGGAAATGTAGAGTTGGTGTTCCTCAATATACGTTTCCAATTAGAATAGCTCAATTAGAATAAGAATTACGAACATAATAATTGTATTTCAATAAACACTGTACGTACTTTTGTTGCTAAGTGTCACAAAAATCTGTTAATAGATAACTAGGGTATCCGACCGGGATAAAATATTTAAATTTATTTGTGATACCCTGCACCTAGACCGGAATAGAAAATATTGTAAAATAAAACTGATTCCCCAGGGTATCAAATACGGGGTATCCGACCGGAATAACTCGACAGATGGACATGGCGAAACTATAAGGGTTCTTTGTTGACTACGGAACCCTAAAAAACAGGTACCAGTATCAGCAGGTATCAGGGCAATGACATTGGCCCAATGAATCAACGATATCTAAGTATATTCATTTAATTGCATGTCTTCATTTGATTAAAGTAGTAAACTATTGTTTTGACATATAAATAATTGTATGGCATGTATAAAAATAGACAAACCATCTGTTGCTTCATCACTTAAAATTTAGATCACTGAGAATGTCATTACTTTGGGAACCTCTATAAATGTTTAAACCATGGGTCAAATAATCTAAAACTTTTTTAAAAACGAATTCTTCTGCGTTTGCGCCCCACACGAATTCAGTGTGACTCATATTCCTGCCTCGTATGATGTAGTGATCTATTGGGTTTGCAATGCTGAAGTACAATCTTAGCAAATCGGGGATGGTGGCCAACCAGTCGTCACTCGAACTAAACAGCGCGATCGGCAATGTTACTTCATTAAGTTTGTACTCATCATGAATGTTATTAAATCTATGAAACTTGCCACTCTTGACGATTTGTGCGTAGTGCAGCATTGTATCGGTAGAAGCGCCAGCTGGTACGTGGTACAACAATCTTGCCAGAAAACTAAGGTTCCAAGCATGATTATCTGGCGGTATACCACCACTGATAAAATATAATGGATTACAGCA
Organism: Lithophane socia; assembly: GCA_947522985.1. Lineage (NCBI taxonomy): Eukaryota > Metazoa > Arthropoda > Insecta > Lepidoptera > Noctuidae > Lithophane > Lithophane socia. The sequence goes on from OX383251.1 coordinate 10,368,046, forward strand.
AAACAATAATGGGCCTTTACAATACTTCAGGGCCAGCCATTTAGGTATTTTCCGTGAAGGGACAAACTCATTGCTACCAATAAGGTTGAGAAGATGTTCGGGCGGGCTCGATGCCATTGCTGTCAGAAGTTTAAATGGCCCTTCAACATTGCTCATGAAAACTAAAGGTGCCATCAGGATACCAATTCTTAGGTACTGATTGTAGCGAGGTGCTGTCGAAAGCAATACCAGAAGTGCTGTGGCACCCATCGAGTGCCCGATGTAATCGATGGGATCGTTACACTTTTTTATAATACGAATGTAATCTATAATAGCGGCCAAGTCGAATTCTCCCATTTCTTGAAAAGAAAATCTCCAGAATTCTTGGGAATCTACCGCCAGTTTAACATGACCACGCGAATAGTAATTTCCTCTCGCATTCGGCATCCAAACGTCGTAGCCAGTATCAGCAAGGATATAAGGAAGAGAGTGTGTAGGTCCCAATAAAATCCAATCCGCGGAACTGCCAAGTAGTCCATGATGAAGTATCACTGTTTGGTTATTTATTGTCTTGTCCACCCTCGGTGATATTCTATGTAAAGTGAGCAGATAACCGTCACTGGTTTGAATGACGTGCGACTCTATTCTCCTTCCGTGTAAGGTGGCCAGCTGCGGCGTGGACATGAGAGCCGTCGGTTCAGACTTGAGATTGATGTATTCGGGAATATCCGTTTCGTTCTCAGCAGCCGTTTTTTCGACAAAGTCATTGAAAGTCCTTTTGAATTTGAAATCCCCATATATATTGGGTGCAGGTGTTGGTAAATCGTCCAGGCCGGGAGGTGAGAAAATTTTTGTCACATGATATTTTATATTGTTGAAAGTTTTTGACATAGAAGTGGCTATATTATTAAAATGATTTGTTAAGTAGTCAAAAAACGGATCACACATCACTTTTAGATTGAAACATAATAATATTTCTAGAGTAATTATTAAAATCTTCATGATTACACGTGCGTCCTATAGAATAGCACTCGCGTAACTGACTATATCATTTTACGTAGGTGAGTAGTACAATCAAAGATAGGTACTCCTTCGATTTATTTACAAAATAGAACAATGCGTGTAGTGCTCATATGTTGAAATAGTTTCAATGACTCATTGATTATATTAATGCGAGTATCGTACAATCGAATTATGATTTATATAACATACGAATTTAATTGTTGCTTGCTTTTCAAGGAAGTTGTGACATTATCATTTTGATTAGTAGGTAACTAAGTTTAAGTACAAAGGTACCTTAGAAAATATTAAGAGCCCGTTTTCTGTTTGAACCAAACAGTAAAAAGTATAGTTACTAAAATTAGTATTCATCTAGCTTTGAAATATAGCTGCTGCTTCACATAAATATTACCATTTTTTTATTACTTTTTGATTATTTATTTGTCTTTTATATAGATTCTTTTCTATTTTGTGAATGTGAGAACGTTGTAGGGTTAGTGGACTGTAGATTTGTTGAACATTTTCTATTTTGCTAAGTACCTGGTACTTGTTGAAAGGCCTGCATTGTCCTCCCATGCCTACTAAAACTTTAATTTGAAAATAAGCCAATTAGGTACTTTTTTAATTGAATAATCGAGGAGTTTCTTGCCGGCTCTTCTCCACAGGAAACGACCAATTGGAACCGTGCACCTAGCATCTGACGTTTCATAAGTGCCCATCTAGGTTTATGTGAAATAAAATATTATTTTGATTTTGATTTTGACCATACCTGCTTCATTTGGTAGTACTCTAAATGAAATATAATTATAAACCTTAGAAACAGGTCAAAAGAATCCCATACGATTATGCGGAAAAATTAAATATACCGACATCAGCGCGGAACTTCGCCTCTCGCCCAGTTCGAGAGAACTTTCTTTCTTAACGACGTAAACAATTTAAATCTAATGCAATATGCAGACCGCGCCGGCAACTCCGGCACCCCGACTTTCACCCCTCCTCCCTCTTTACCTGCGTCTTTATAAAAGATTCACCCTAATTCTGGGCCCAGAGCGTTCAGAAACCAGTCTCCAAACTAGTCGGAATAGCCACTAACCCTATATCTTGGGGATTACTTTCACCTTGTTATTATCACATTATTCCGTTATCGCCTCACTATTGTTATTCCTGCAATATTTTCATGAATGAAAGATGAGGCTCGCTATTTATTTGGAATGATATAATTATAAATAATTTTGACTGTGGATTTCAATTACCTACCAATTATTATTAATTTATCATTAATTATTCTATTCAATTACCGAAATAAACTTATGATCGCATGTTTCTTTATATCTATGGGTATGCCGGGACTAACTGGTCGGTCTTTGAATATACCTGCTAGTATTACATAAATTAATTAAACTTACTAGTGAGCTTCGGAGAATTCCTAAGGAAACTAAATAATAAACTAAAACTATCTTTAATTCAAGTAATGTAATGATTGAGCTCGCATGGATGCTGTGTTGTGTACGGTATAATTGTACAATACTAGCATCAATTGGATGCGACAAGCACAGGACCAGTCAATGTGGTGACTCTTGGATTAGGCCTCTATCCAGCAGTGGACGTTTTTCAGCTAAATGATGATTATGATGTTAAAAATATTAAAAAGTTACAATTTAACCCACTTTCAATTACATTATTTTACACTTCCTAAAGTTATTTCACGCTTGTATCACAAATATTGACCCCTGAAATGGTATAATCGGCAATAAAAGGCACAACGATGTTTGTATAGATGTGCAAGCAAGGAGAGTGGAATGAGGCAGATCGAGCAACCAACATTGAACTCATGCAAAATGCAGTGGCACACCTTTCCCCTCCTATTTGGAGCACCCCGCGTAACCTCCCCCATTTATAAATGATTCGGGGCTCAATTTCACCCGCACTCATCCACTGGTATATTGTTTGACTTGTGGACGTACTGAGTGGACTCTAGGTTTTTACACGGCCATTACTGTCCAACATGTGGGTTTTTTATTTATAGTGCGACTATTTTATTGTACAACGAGTTTAGTGTAAGCATTGTTTTACAGGAAAAAACAACCTTGTGGCACCGTCTTTGTCGCACCGTAAACAATGTGTCTGTTATGTAGTTTCAGTGCTATTGTAAATTTATATTAATGATATCTCTTTAATATTCATGCAATACACGATCAGAAAGATCCGTATATCGTTTACGACTGTGCAATGAGCGATTTATTTATTTAATAAAAATAGCAGTAATAAAAAAATTAGCAAACGAAATAACACTTATATAATTAACAATGGCCAAGGCTTACGAAATCGTTGAAACATACATCCGATCAGAGGGACTAGACAAGTGACAATCGCTTCCAAAGCGTTTCGTATTTCTACAACGACTTTTGACATAAGCTTTTCGATAGCTTATGTCAGTCCTATACATTTTTGCCTTTTCCATCATCGTTATCGCTGATAGAATGTCACTTTGTATAGGGCCTCAGATTCATCTATTCAGTTTTATCGTTCCCTGTAATTATGGTAACTTTTAATATGATTACCTATCATTTGAGAGGTCAGTTCGGGAGGAGTTCGTGGGGAGAATGACCGAAATGTAACTGTATTACAAATCACCAGGGCCTCATGCCAACGATCTTCTAGGAGGAAACTTATAACTTGCAACCGGTGCTGCTGCACCGCTTGCACAAGGTGGCCGGTTTCCAGAAGTCCAAAACATTTTTTTAAACCTCTCTCCATGGGCTCTATGTATGCTCAGTGATTATTTGTAGTTTAGGAGAAACATTTTGGTCGAAAAAATTCTTACGAGAAAATACTTAAGTACCTACTTAAAATTCATTCAGTCACCAATAATTAAAAAAGAGGCTGGCAATAACTTCCTATTACCTATATTATATAAACTCTCATATATATATATATGTATATAATTTTAGAAACTCTCATTTCTTAGAAATACCAATGCTTATTGGTATTTCTAAGAAATGAGAGTTGTATCAAAAATATTGTCAATATTATGCTAATTTCCCACTAAAAAAGTGATTAGAGGTAGTTTTGATACACTTTAAGTAGACTCAATCACAGATATTTTGGTGGTATCGGCAAACCCCAACGATCAACGAGTTTTTGAAACTAGAACGAAGAATTTTCAAGCATCTTATTATGGTCCGCTTACATGATCAAATAAAGTTCCACAATTATTGTTTTATATCTTTTAAAAGGTGTGCTGTAGACGTTACCAGTCACCCTACATAGACGTCTCGGCAGCATCGAGCAGTTTTCTGTAATGCCAAATTGTAGCCGCTGAAACTCCTGATCATGTCAAGCTTCAGACCAACTTCTGACCAAACCAGAACTTCTGCGCATTTTTGAAGCTCTTCATTTGTTTAAAAAAATAAGTCTATATTCAATTATTTATAGAGGTAGGTACTGCTATATGAGGTGGTGATACAGTCACTGTACCTAAACCTATCCTTCAAACTACTTAAGTGTAAAAAATAAAATAATAATGTATTTTTTTAAATACTATCAAAATACAAAAAATAATCGACATTCTCAATTTGAAATTGTTGATAAGTCATAAAGTCGTTTCTTCGTTTTTTTAAATCGTTGAATAGTTATCTAGCGTATAAAATTATCTGGCTGTTTATCAGGCGAAAAAATATTTTGTATTTTTCAATCGTATAATAATTTAAGAATAGAGAATATCTGTGATCTTTGTTAATCAACTTCACTCTATCTATGTGCAAGCGAGATGCACAGATACAGTATTCAATGTGTTAGACAATAATAGAAACAAAACAAATGTTTGAAATTTTGACGAGATTTCGTTCTTTTGTTTAAATCCACAGATAGTCAGCTAGAATTGTGCGACCTTTTAGTTTTTGTTTGTAGGTATGTTGATAGAAGTGTATTTAGCTAAAAAGGGTCAATTAAAAACAATTTTTATATGTGTTAACTGTGTTTTCGACTTGATACAAGTTGAGCCTAGTGGTTTGTTAAAATAATGTCGTCCCGAAAACGTAAGAAAAGTGATATTTGGATATATTAAAAAAAACTATCGTCAATTGAATCAAAAATATCCATGTTTTTAACAACACAAGAGCACGAAAACACGCAGAGACAAAGCACACTCAAACCCCAAACAAAATAAACGTCAAAACATTATTAATTATTCCCTAGAATAACGTACTGAGGCTGAGGCTAGACTGAGGCTAGAAGGGACAGTTAACTTTATTCCTCAGGTACGGGCTTTAATCGTCAAATACTTTGAAAAATCCAGAACCTTTTATCTATGGAACAAACGCTATTCGATTCTCTATCCGAGGATTGAAAAATCGGCCCCAACGCCAATTGTAAAAAGTAAAAATCATTTATTTCAACATTTAAATTGCAATATTAAGGTGAATTGTCATTAGAGTAAATAAGGTAAAGCTACCTAGACCTTAAAATAAGAAATGTACCTTGAATTTATATTGTTTATAGAAGAATGATTATGAAAGAGACCATGTTTATATTAGCGGCAGACACACAGACGGACACAGAGTGATCTAATAGTACGGAAACATACACTGAAAAGTATACAATAACATTAAAGCGCTCATATTTTCGATGATTTTCTAGTAGATTCAAAACTACTTAATTTATCTGAAACGGGAATAACACCTGAAATTAATAATGTAGGTATCTATCTCAAACCAAATCTTGATCGTGGACCCTAATCGCGAAAAACATTCTATCACAATCCGAAGGATTTTGAAAAAAAATAACGCTCCATTGCTGCATTTATGTTTAAAACGTCTGCTCGAAAATTTAAATATCGTAGCTAATGAATATCGTCAAATTGTCAAAATGAAAGGCATTGCCACAGAAGTGTGTTACTTATTGTTATTGCCACTAAGGCAATTAGGCAGCTGTAGTGATATTCTGCAAAAATCTCATCGTGAAAACTTAGGTGAACTGAGCTTAAATTGAGCTCTCACTCCACCTCACGCTAGGGATTGACAGCTCACTTCACCTGAGTGAAGTTACTGGAGTTTTCACGGTGAGGTGTTTACAGAATAGATCTGCTGGTCTTTGACAGCTGCGTGTGATTCGCCCTCTCAGAAATAAAAACTTGGCCATATGTTAATGGTAAGCTTCACCCAAAACTAGGCGAATGTAGGTAAATCTAGACGTCAAAAGTTGACATTGAACACACTGATGTAAATGAAGCTCTGTTTCATTTCAGGTATTCCCTGCTCGGAACATATCAACCCGGCGCGATCGTAATTGAAGCACTGTTATTACGTTACAAGTGTGCTAAAATGAAGAGTGTTGCCTCGAAATGAGGGAATTGCATGTTTGTTTATTAGAATGAAGTGGGTAAGCCATAAATGGTTAAAAAGTTTACGAAAAGTTTAAGATTTCTAAAACTATCTTTTGTGCTTTCATCATCTGTATATAAATAAATGTTAAAAATAAACATATTACTTATATAGTATCGTAAAATAATATTTAAATAAACCTGAAAGTATAAAAACTCTATTTTTAGTTTCCTCCATCAAACGAAATCCCTTATTATTAAAGAGGTACCTACTAATTACAGTTGAAACACTCAAGCACCTTTAATAGAAAACTACTTTCATAAAACCATACAGCCATTAATGCAAGCTTACAAAACTTTTGCAGATTACAACACAAACAACGTCGCGGGATTAACAGTGATAGTAAAAATCTAACTAGTGCTAAAATGTAACGAGCAATTTAATTTGATTTCGATATCATTTTACATCTCAAACGTTAGTTTGATATACATAGTTAGTTTGAGATAGAAATACCTTTAAAAAAAGTGCAGAGTACTACTACTCTGCACTACTCGTGGTGGTGTTAGAGCCAATTGAGTTCACGCCAATTATGTTTCCCTTATCATTCAAAGGCCGTTTTCACTCATTGAAATAGTATAACACATGTGCCGCTTGCTTTTGTCCATTTACGGGTTTAAATTAATATTGTATTAACGAGGGCGTCAAAGCTTAGGTACATGTAGTTTGTGTATTGAAATTTAACGCTGCCTATACATATCTACCTACTGAAAATAAGCAACATACAGCGGTGTTTGGATTTAATTAAAGCGGCCTTTGAGAATATTATTTAATTAGCGTAAAGTATAATTATTTTACCCTTGTTTTGTTTGCTGTTTAAAGTCGGAGTAGGCTATATTTATGTTATCACAAAGGTTATTGATATTATGGTTTTCGTGATTCTTACCTGACACAATAATAATTATGATCTGGAAATCAAAACGATGTCAATTGTTTGGAGTTTTCAATCAATTAAGGTCCGATTGTGCACGAGGTCTCGGTACCGTTTGAGACAATCGCGAAGTCGGAAGTGTGTGTGGCATGTGGTGACGCTACTCGTCTTCACGCACACACAGCGTATTTATTAGCTTGGTTACCACGAATAAAGCGCGCGTCGGTTCGGGAGATAAAAATACTAAGGTACAAAGTAGTACAGAAGGCCGCACGTCTCGTAACAAACAAATGACTCAAAATAATTTATATGATATATTTAACTAGGGACCCGCCCCTGCTTCGCACGGTTTTTACGACTTTACGAAACATCGAGATATCTTTATTATAAATATCTATAATTTATTTATTTCTAAAAAGTGTGGTAGGTATAGTCAATGTGTTACAATAAATAATTTTACAATTTATGGAAAAATCATAAAGAGAATCCAACTAATATTATAAATGTGAAAGTTTGTGTGTTTGTGTGTTTGGATGTTTGTTACTCAATCACGCAAAAATGGCTGAATGGATTTGGATGAAATTTGGCAAACAGATAGTTTATAACCTGGATTAACACATAGGATACTTTTTATCCCGATATTCCCACGGGATCGAGACTTACGCGGGTGAAACCGCGGGGCGCAGCTAGTAACAAATAAAATAATATAATCTGGCGTTGCTGGGTACCCTGATAAAGGTTCGCCAGCCCAGGTTATAAGTATAAGATTAATATTAATGTCTAATTAATTTATTATCTACACATAAACCTTTCGGTAGTTTCGGAGTGAAATTATCTAAGTAATGGCGAAAACTCATCAAATCTGCTGCGTAGTTTAAAAGAACAATGCGGTCATACAGACAGACAGGAAAAGCGACTTTAACTTATATATATTATGATAATTAAAAAAGTAGTAGTAAAAATAATACATCGCGGTAGATTGGTGACCATCGTAACAATGCTAAATAATAAATGCTACCCATGAGTGGTTATGGACAAACAACTATCGTACTAGTGTATTATCATATTTATAGTAATGCACTCATGTTGTTTGTATAAACATAGACTCCGTACGCGTCGGTACCTGATATGTTGTGCGTTTAAATTAAACAACACTATTTATTTTATTTTATTACCAAAAATATTTGAATAGAAATAACAAACATGGTACCTATTTATTTAACAATATGACAAAATAAAGTTAAGTCATTATTTTCGTCTACTTATCCATACATTTTTGACGTTAAAACGTTTCTTAACTGTAAAGTAACGTTAAGGATTTTCACTGGTCGATAGGGCTCGTATGCGGGGTGCTGGAGATTTCTGTAAAGCATGCCATAGGCCCCGTATGCGGGGAACCGTTTTCATTAGTCGATAGGGAACCATTGCCGTGTATGGAGAACCTGCACTGCGCGTTTGGCAGATGCTTAGGCTCATTTTCATTGGGTGTAAGGCTCCGCACGCTTTTTACCGACCGATTTTCATTGGTCGCCACGCCCGCTTCGGGGATTCCTCTTTGACGGTGTAGCGACCGCGTTATCGACTTATGACTTTCATTAGTCATTACCCCGCCTGTGGAGTCTCCGCATGCTCTATATCGACCAAGTTATCGACTAATGAAAATGAGCCATCCATACCTAAACAATAGGTTAGGTTATAATAGGTTTTCAGAAAAATCACTTCTCGTGTTCCTGTACTCGCATTTAAAAGGATCTAAAATATCGCATGGTCAAGCTGCAAACTATTTGAAAAGTGAAATTCATTCAAAACGAAGTAGGTACAAAGCGACATATCACTACATATTATTATAAAACAAAGTCCTCCGCCGCGTCTGTCTGTCTGTCTGTTCGCGATAAATTAAAAAACTACTGCACCGATTTTCATGCTGTTTTCACCAATGGATAAAGTGGTTCTCGCGGAAGGTTTTAGTATATAATAACCTACATCCACACGGGCGAAGCTGCAGGCATCAGCTAGTGCATACTAAAAATGGAATGAAATTATTAAAGGTTCTATTAAATACTACATCACATCATCATCATTTCAGCCGAAAGACGTCCACTGCACCCCCAAATTAAATACTTAAGTAAAAGTTAACATTTTGTTGGTCTAATACGGAAAGTAGAAATTATTTGTGTAATGATTGCCTCTACCAACAGTTGCACTTCTCATCGAAAACTTTGATTGGAACTAGAATGAAGCGTAGAATAATTTTTGATTAAAGTTTGCCGCGTTGCTTTCCTTGAAATTAACTGTGCTTCGACTTATTTACGAGTTCGCGAATATACTTTAGCTCTTCTTGGTTATTTTATTTAATTAGAATTGATATCTTCTGTATTATCCAAGAGAATGGGGATTTTCTGTAGGTGTAACGTACTTCTTGTTAAGTAGGTCAAAATTAAAAGATCAGCTACCTACCTGTCTAAATTGCGTAACATAACTTCGTAACCGATTATGACTAACTTGTTTTATTTTGACTGCTCAACAACATTCATTGCGTTATTTACGTTGCTGAGCAGATTTTTTTTTCGAACTTATGAACCAATGGATTAGACATTTGTTTCAAACCCATTCCGATTCTGATTGATCGTGTATTACGCAATTAGGGTGCAGATTTAACTGTTTAAAGTATAAAGAACCTCCTTCTAAATAGAAACGTTAAACAAAATCAGCAACCATTAACCACCTTTTTTGTTTGTTTATTTGAACGCGCAAATCTCTGGAACTACAAGTCGGATTTGAATTTATTTTTAATTTCTGAAGAAGGTTATTGATAGAAGCTTATTATCGTCACGCGAACTTTAGGAGCCGAACAAAAATTAAAGGACGCTACGCGAAAAAAATAGCGCGGCCGGGCGACGCGATGCAACGCGGTGGGTCGGGGGAGCAGGAAATTTCTCGTGTACGTAGTCGCGGGCAGAACCTAGTATATTGTAATTGGTGAGCACCAGTGCGAACATTATTTACACTGAAGCAGTGCTAATGTAAAATAATTAACAAACTGAAATATATTTCAATAGTCCACAGTACAATGAAACGATCTGAGTGTATAAATCCATTAGCCCGTGGGACTGCGGCAGGAAATGAAACTCCTACACTTGTTTGTACTCTACTCAAAGTTTATAATAATATTATTAATAAAATATTCTCTTCAACAAACATTGTTTTTGAAAGATGTGCGTTGAAGATTTTGTTTTATTGTGGTAGTGGGAAAATGTCTGTTACAAGTGTTTTTCGGTAGGTATTTGCATATAAATACAGGCCCCCTCTCAAAGAGAGGAGGCCTATGTCCCAGCAGTGGGAACATTATAGGCTAATTATGCTGATTTGATTGTAAGAAGAAAATTGGCGGCCAAGACTTTGTCAACATTAAATCATTGTGAGATAGCAACTATTATCGTGGGGTATCCAAATCAACCCCATATAATATTATGTTATGGAATTTTCAAGAGAAAGAAAATACGTTTATTTGCTGCAAACTAAGAAAGGACGAATACACAAAAAAAAAGTCTGTGTTTCTTTTCTGAATTTTTGAGAATTTTCGACATGACCAATTTAACAAAATTCTATAAAAAAAAGTAGAAGACTGTCGAGATTTTTTTCATCTCGAATTTTCCACCTCGCCTTCAAAGAAATGGAAGGCCGATTTTAGCCAACCTTTTCATAACTATCATCATAGTTACGAAGCCGATTATTTTATACGTATTCATTTCACTTCATGAGTACCTATTACATATCATAACCCTCCTTTTTTCTTCGCCGTAGTCGGGTAAAAAGTAATAGGTACTCATGAAGATTCAATTCCAAAAAAAATCTTGACAATGTCTACCTTTTCTACTTTTCATTTTAGATTATTTTTTTATGGGTCAGGTTGAACTTCTCAAAAATTCAGAAAAAAAATCATAACTCGAAAACGAAGAAAAGTTTCGGAACATACGTGATTCGGAAACCGATACGTGGGACCTAAATTTTGTTTCTGTACGTCAATGTTCTGGCCACCCTGAATACAATGTAACAGCAAATCAATTTGCTAAGTGAAATATTTTTTTAATATTTCAATGGACAGGATTCCTATAAAATAATAATATATATGAGATGCCTTAGAATGTGAATAAAAATAAATGCTAATCCGCGAAAATTCGCTGGTATTCTGATTAAATACAAAAAAGGAGAAACCGGAAACACATACGAACAGAGCAAGCTAATTTATAGCTTGTAAAAATCAAAACAAAAGTACTATAGAACGTCATAGGTTATTAATTATTATTGAAACACACACACAAACATACCCACATACCACATACAGACCGGTCGACAGGTCTGGTCGGCCACATACAGACGGAATTCTGTTTCAAAATACCTATCGATTCGGAATTTCAAAGGCAGCAAATTCATAATATTCCGTTTCGGAATTCTATCTGTATGTAGCCGGCCTTAAAGCCAGGAATACACAGATAGAAGTATAAAAGTAGCTTGAATGTCATTGTGACCAACAATCGATCTGCCGTCCCAACTATGTTGGTGTCGGCTTCCAGTACAACGAATGCATCTGTTTTATTTATATGGGACGAGTACCTATCTGTCATCCTCAACCCCAGTTACTGTAATGGGTAATACGATACTCCTTGGTAAGACAGGTTGACAGACTTTTGGGCTTCTGACTACCCGTATCGACGGTTAAAGTTCTACGAATGGCAGCTGGAACTAACGGCTTGACGTTCTTTCCGAGACACGGAGGTGTGACCATCATCAATCAGAAATTGCTTTGCGCAAGCAAGATACTCGCAAACTTTAGTGCAAGTGTATTCATGGCCTAACTAAAATTAGAAACATCCTTATTATTTTTTATAATTATCAATGGGGTGAATACCAAAGTCAGCATAGGGAACGTTTGGCAGGGCAATACTCACATAATTGGATCAACACCAGGGACGGCCCAAATAATAATTAGTTGGTGAAATATGCACAACATTATTAAAGGCCTGCCTTATTTGGCGTGCTATTATTACTATTCTTAATTATTCATAATGTTTCAGAAGGGGACCCAGTTAGGGGAGACAGCAAGTTTTTAATTTTTGTTTTAATCTATTAGATAGGTAGTATGACGAATACTTTTATCGTTGCTTAAAAGGTTCAATAAAACACTTTCTTTTTGTATTTATTGGCATCATTATGTATTTTAAATTTGCTAAGACTTTTAATTAGGCGGGCTAAGTAATAGTATAGGTACTAATCATTCCTATCTGTCCAATTTGAGTAAACTAAAAGTTTGATTAAAGGACGATACACACGCCGCCCGCGCCTCGCCGCCTGTGTAGTGTGCATGTCCCACGTCAGTCGCTCCTACAAATTTTGTATGAAATATGAAAGGAGCGGTGCAGCGCCCACCTTGTCACCTCGCCCGCACCTCCCGCCTCTTGTGTATGTCCGCTAAAGCCGGATAGCCGCTTATCCAATTCACAAGTTGTTTTTTTATGATATTTTCTCTAGCTTGGCTTCAGTAATAAGTACCTAGTAAAGGTGATGGGTGTAAAACATGGGTAGGTAAATAATTATAATTTTATTACAGAAATCACTTCTGCAACTTTTGTTAGTTGGTGTTTAGGAAGGCCCATAGTCCGCAATAATCTTTGACGTAACAACTTGCACTGAACGCGGCTTCGCCCACGTGGATGTCGGAAAATATCGGGATTTATTCCCGATATTTCTCGGTATTCTGTGTGTTAATCCAGGTTATAAACTATCCGTGTACCAAATTGAATCCAAATCCGTTCAGCCGTTTTTGCGTGATTGAATAACAAACATCCAAGTATACAAAGTTTCACATTTACTATGATTATATAAACATAAGAAGTATCGTTTTTTTTTAAATTAATTTGACGAATAGATTTGGGACCGGTTTCGAGTTTAATGGAGTAGGAAGTGCCGATAAAGGGCTAATCACAGTATGGAAAAATTGCAATATAAGTGGTCGTGGTCCAAAAATATTGATTGTTTTTGGATACAACATGACATTACCATGGTTAATTTAATTATGACACTATACTGTCATAAATGTAACAACACAAATAGAACGAAACTTTTTAAAACACCTGAGTCCCACGAATCGTGTATTTTTAAACAAATCCCATGCACCCTCTCCTATTGTTATTGTGCGACTGCGCCCCAACAGTATAGGATACACACGTAGGGACTCACGTGGGGTACCCTCATTATAATCGTCCATCCATCCATATTATTATAAAATGCAACGTCTCTAAAATCTTTTTTTTTATAATTCGTGCCAAAGATCCCTCTTTTCCAAATTAGAGACTACCTAGACTAGACTACACAGACTTTAATTTCGTAAGTCAGTGAGCCAGGCAAATAACGGAAATTCAAAACCAATTTTTTTTTTTAATTTGTGGTGTTGTTTTTGAAGTCGGTTTTTTTTTTGTAAACCTTTTTTATGTATTTCGCATACAACCTGGCTGTTTATACCCATGACCGCTTTGATAAAACAATCATTCGAACACAAAATTATACGTCAAATAGCTTGACAAACATTGATATTATTTGGCTTTTATTTTAACAAATATTTATAAAAGTATTGCTTAGTTTATTTAGTATAGTATAGTTACAAATTCGCCACCATGCCTGTGCCTGTAATGCCTGTTATCCGCCATATAAAGGGGTTACCCCAGGATCTATATGCAGCTGACGGGCTGATGTACGAAGACTGGCAGGCTGTAACCCCATGCCAAAGAGCAATCACCACACGAGTTGGTCTAGAGATACAACGAGAGCAGGAAGTCTACATAAATAGACATCCCGAGGTAACGTTCGATAAAGTTTGAAGGTGCCTAGGTGCCTTAAAGTTCGATAAAGTTTGAAGGTGCCTAGGTGCCTTAAAGTTCGATAAAGTTTGAAGGTGCCTAGGTGCCTTAAAGTTCGATAAAGTTTGAAGGTGCCTAGGTGCCTTAAAGTTCGATAAAGTTTGAAGGTGCCTAGGTGCCTTAAAGTCAACACATAAACATCACATCACGACTATCTTCTACGTACAGCGAACCAACAGTACAGTCCCAAAGTATGAGGGGGTGAATCTATTGTGACAGCTTTTGAATGGCAACTGTAAGCACTAATTGCTAATTATTTACCGAAATTGTTAATATACTCTAAGCTTACCGAAGAATATTTAGCTAAAATATTGCCATAAACCGGGCAAAAATTCAGATTCCAGGCCGATTAGGACCAGGCCCGGGTCGATGGCGCGTCTTGTACCACGCGCACCTCAAAGAGATGTCAGCACAATTGGTGGGGTCCGCTAGAACCGATGTCTGCCAGGGTTGCGGGTTAGTCCGAAAGGGATACCGGGACCTTGGCAATAGGCAACTGAAGGAACACGGGTGGGTTTTAGTCAGTAAAAGTCTGACACGCTCTTCCGCTCCGCCCAGAGCGGGAGAAGTCATTGGATGATTTCCCACCCTCAAAAAAAAAAGGCTGCTTTTCCTTTTTTTTTTGTGGGAAAACCAAATAACACTGCCCGACCTGGGAAGCGAACCCAGCACGCGTAGCATGACAATCATAGAAATGGGTTTTGTTGAAGGGAGAACAGACAAAAAAAAAAACAGTTATACGATTACAATCTGTCATTTTGTCTAATCTTCCGTCGACATAATAGCTATTAATATGTTCTATTAATATTGTAAGTGTATTGTATGGATATATGTAACTCTTAAGCAGTATTCATTGTTAGTCCGTGTTCTCAAAACCAACAGTGTTATTTATAAACACTAGTTCAATTTTAATCAATTGCTAAGCAATTGATTAGCGAAATCTTTATTTATAAACGCTATTTAGCGCTAAGAGGTCGCTAAGCAATTGATTAGTAGCTGTCAAAATGAAACACCACCGGTCCACTGTTAAGAGGATGGTAAGAGGCAAGATGGCGGATTTTATTTGAATCAGCTGATTGATCCCATAGTTATATTGTGTGCTTCGAGGTAATTTTGATCGTAATAACGAGTTGTGCCTTAGTAAATATGGATTTCGACAATCTTTTACGGGATTTCAGAACGACGTAGAAAGATTACATAATTTTGAAACGCCGCCCGGCGGGAACTACACCTACAAAGCTCATTTAAATCCACTATGAGGATCATTACCTAATAAATAATATTCTTCATTCGAATTACACAGTCATGATCAAAGGATTTCTGGAAACCTCAGTTAGGAGGAAGCTCAGTAGGTGTTTAGGAGATTTGAAGAGAATCGAGTTCGTGAGGAAGCTCATCGGAAGTTATTATCCAATGCGTTATCCCATGTGCCCCTCATCTTATTGAGCCAGTTCTAAGGCCCAGAACGAAAGAAAAGCTACGTTGTGGCGGTCATACAAATAACAAGAGACATTTTATGGAAAATAATTTATATTGATACATAATAAAGCTATTTTTTTGTTCTAAACTATTTTTTATTGATTTCCAAAATTCTTCTTCCAAAGACATGGGTGCCATTCTTTTCTTTTGCCACTCGTATTCCTCATCTTTTTCACGTAGCATGGTCTCCTCCCTCATCTTTACGAGGTTGAATAGTATTTGTGCTAGGTGCTAGTGGCTTTCATAGCAGCAGTCAAACTTGTACCTGTAAATAAGTACATGAACTGTTAATAAAAGATACTGAAACCCTGGTGCAAAAGCAATAGGAAGTCATATAAAACAGACACAGGTATCTGCATAAATTTCCAAAATAGTATATTCGTTTTATCAGGCTTGTAGCATGAAAATACATAGCTACTCGTTTCACATTCATTTGGTCAGATTACATTGGTTTACATAAGTATGTAGATATAAATTCAGACAAATACCTTTTCCAGATAACTCCAATTTATTGACGTTTATTATTTTCATTGATATACCATCGCAAACACAATTATATAAACTTATTATACGATTTTAATCACATTCTAATTTTCGTAATTTTCCGATGAAATTGTTGACTTTTGTCTGTCAAAGTCACGACAGATACAAAAAGGGTGGTTTTGACAACTTTTTTCTTAAAATTCTGTTTTTTAATAGACTATTTTGATTATAATCTGTGCCGAACGCATATTCGTTATTCATAACCTCTATTTCGTTTCGCAACTAATCATTTGCTAACTAGTGTTTATAAATAAAGAAAAGATAATCATTGATTAAGAGCTAATCATTTGCTTAGCTAAACAGTCGCTAATCAGTGATTAGCGATTTTTTTATAAATAACACTGCAAGCGGGCAACGGAAATGAAGTACCAACGCGTTAGTATGGAGATCCAACTAAACTATATTGTATGGGCCGGCCTCGAAACTATCGAGAACGGAATATGAGCACTGGGCACAGTAACCAACATAGAAATTACCTTCACACTCATCATAATACGGTTAGGTTTATACGCTACCAAAATGATGTCAGTTAGTCAGTTTCGATCACAACGAAGAATCGCATTCTTCTGAATTTAACTGAGTAGGCAGATATGTATAATGCAAGACATGTCCTGACATTGCATTGACACAAATTTTTGAAGCATCCTTTTTTGGCGTCGCTTGTCTCGCCCGGTGGTTTTGGTGTCCCTTCGATGACACTTATTTACGATGGCACTTATATATAATGCCTTCCAGAAATTATCATAACACGGCGGTTTAAGCACCTTCATCCGTTTAGGTCCTAAACTTTAGGAGGTGATTCTACCCGTCAAACACAACAACTATGCAGCTATGAATCTTATAGCAGATTCTTGAGAAAAAAAAACAAATACCTGTACAATAGTAGACAGACTATTTCGATACATTTACGAAAAGTTCTTTTTTTACTAATCTGATATGAGTTTCCTAGTGAAAGTTGTTTGCAGGTGGCTAATTCGTAACCCTGTATTAATTGCCGTCATATATTAATAGATGAATCATGACATCAAATATTACCTATTACCGAAGTGTCCATACATGTATTTATGCTCGTCACTTTACGAGACACGGATCCAAAAGTTCATGTAGCAGTTTATAATAAACGGTGCCCGCGTTCCGGACGAGTCTAGGCCCTTTTTCAACTTCAATGACGTAATACCCACGTTTCTTCTGTGTTCAGATCTTAGCAATGCTCAAAATATTTATTGCTAAAATGACAAAAAAAGGAAACCGAAAGGATGCGATGAAGGATGCTGCTCTCCATTTCACAAGACCTATTGAGGAACTGGATGCAGAACTCAGAATCTTTCTGGAATCACCGGAGGAAGGACCTTACGTTAATTTGGTAATACTACTAGTCTGTAAACTACGATACGCTATTTGTAATGGTATTTCCTTAGAAAAAAGTGAAAAGTGAAAACTTGTAAAAAGTGAAAAATTCCATATAAAAATACGTCGAGACGGCCACATTGCGCGCCTCTCCGGCTCAAATAAAATCACGTGGTAGGCAAACAAGTAGGTACCAAGTGGAGTCGCGATTGTCAAATTCGATTTTAGTTCTGTCAAAATAATTTTTAAAATAAGAGATTTTTTTGGCAGAATAGCTCTAAGATTCTCATAGTAAAAAGTAAGGAATTTTAGTGATAGTTTAGTTAGTTTTGTTCGGTGTACAAGAGAATCGGCACCATTGTATGGAAAATCTGTCAAAAATTAAAAAAAATATTCGCTTTATTAGACAGCGTTTATTTTAAAAGTGGGCAACTTCGCAAATAGATGGCAAATATTTCGCTGTTTTTATTAATTTGGCAATATTACTGTATGGAAATACGAAATAAATGGCTTACTAGTTGTCTAAAATATTGATTATGAAATGCAATAAATAATATCGTAACACCGAATATTTAGTTTTAGATATAAAAAAGGGTTTGGAAATTTTCCAAATGCCTTTTTTACATCTAAAACCGGTTACAACTTAATTCAGTGTTCTATTTGCAATTCATTATTAATATTCTAGTCAGTTAGAGCGATATTTCATAGTTCCATACAGTAATATTGCCAAAATAATCAAAACGGGTAAATATTTTACAGTTATTTGCGACGTTTCCAACTTTCAGCATAAACGCTCTTAAACTAGGTTAAAAAAAATTGGTCCCTAAGAATCTAACAACATTTTTGTTGCAGGACGATAGAAAGTTATACGAATCCGATGATCTAGATTTAGTGGCCGATATAAATAAAATCATCTTGGAACACCATCCGCTAGAGCCTTGGGTCTTTCACACTCCTCCACCTAGCATTCCTAATACTCCCTCTTCTTCTTTCATTTCAATACAAACATCAGAGAATACTCTGCCAACTCCAGGTAAATATATTATTTTGTGCATACTGTCTTGTCTTATAAAAGAACTCGCAAGTAGTACTCGAACTCGAAGTACTCGAAGAAGTAGGTCTGTGTAGTAACCCAATAGTGTTACAGCACATCGCGTTTAACAGAGATTATGAGTGACTGAGAGTTTCTACAATTCGATGCGCCATGTTAACCGCCCCTTTCGAATTTCTTATCGATATGCATGTATTTTTTACCCGACTACGGCGAAGAAAAAAGGAGGGTTATGATTTTGACCGGTATGTATGTATGTATGTATGTATGTATGTTCATCTGTTCCCTCCTATCTTCCAAACCACTTATCACAATTTGACTAATGAGGTATCGTTAGAAGCGTCGTGATTGTCCGCTGGTTATAGGCTATGTGAAGTTACATTAAATTAAAAATGGCGCCCTCTAGAGGACATAAAGTGAGGAACTTAAAAAAAAAATGGTTTAATCGTACCCTGTTGGGTATCAAATGAAAGGGCTTAATGAGCACATTTCAAAAATATATATATTATAACCCCAAAAGAATTTAAAAAAAATCAAGTAATAAAAACTAAAACCCAACTACGACTTAAAAGGTATAAACAAGTCACCACAGACAGACAAATTAAAAATCCGGAGTCACACGTAATCTGTTCGATTTATGCCCTAACACGTGTGACTCCGGATTTTTAATTTGTCTGTCTGTGGTGACTTGTTTATACCTTTTAAGTCGTAGTTGGGTTTTAGTTTTTATTACTTGATTTTTTTTTGTATAAATGTATTAATAGCTCTTTGAAATATTTAATGAATGATAGATATTTTTTTTTAATCTTTCAGTGCCTGTCCCGACTCCGGAGCCAACCACATCAGAGTTATTTTACAAATTGGTCTCCCAAACTGTGGATAAAGTGATCTTTGGCAAATTGGATGATGCAGCAGTTAACTATGACACTGCCTATGTGGAACTAATGAAGGCAGTCGAAGAAGCCATGGAGATCCCTGTCATAGAGATACGAATTGATATAGCAGCTCTTTTTGATGAAGCTTACCACATGTTTGAAGTTAACATCATGGAAAAAGAGGCATATGGTAATTCCTGGAGTACTTATTTCATCCTGGTGTTTCGCCGTTCAGTTCAGGTTTTCAATACTCTATACTCAATTCTATAGTGCATTTCTTATGTGTTACATAGATGGTATAACAAGTAAAAGATCATTAAGAGAGAGGAAGAGGGCTAAGTAAAAAATCAATCAATTCAATATTATTAAAAAAAATTAGATGTGTTTAATTGGGTGTATTGTATAATTACATTTCATGATTTAGTTTCGTCATTTTCGAAGATCTGTCAGTCCAGATGCTGTTCATATCTAATTTTTTAACCGTATTCCATAAAGAAGGAGGTTCTATGTTCGTCCGTATGTTTTTTTTTAACGTAGTTCCATTGTCCATCGATATTTTCGTCAATTGTAAACCGATTTTGTTTTTAGGGTTCCGTAGTCAACAAGGAACCGATATAGCTTCGCCATGTCCGTCTGTCTATCCGTTTGTCTCGGCTGTATATCGGCGGCTTAGCGAGACTTTATTAGAAAGCTGTAATTTGGCATGGATATACATATTTATCACGCCGTCAAAGTGGTAAAATAAAATCATAAAAAACCTACACGTAAAAAGGGGATGTTTATTTTCTCGGCTATCCTATGGTTTGGGGTATATCGTTATAAGAGTCGTTCAAAAATATTGTGAGTTCGTGAAATATTAGCTTTAAAGTGCTAATTTTTATTTGAGTTAAGTGTCCCCGGGCATTGCCAGCTAAATGGTTGATTTTGGATAAGTGAAAAAAATCACAACAATAGTATAAAAACGAAATTAAAAGGAAAACTATTAAAGCTAAGTAGGTATAATTTAACGAGTAATAATCGACCAACTTACATTTGCAGTTGCAAAAACATGTTTTCCGATACATTTCTTATGGAAGAACATGTTTTTCAACTACGTTGTTAAGTTTGTTCTTGGGATAAATTCATCCCAACTACGGAACCCTTCATTGTGTTTGATCTGAGGCTATAGACAAAATCCCTTTTCTGTAAGCGTTAACGCCAACGGAA
Source organism: Lithophane socia (assembly GCA_947522985.1). NCBI lineage: Eukaryota > Metazoa > Arthropoda > Insecta > Lepidoptera > Noctuidae > Lithophane > Lithophane socia. The sequence continues at coordinate 10,388,688 of OX383251.1, forward strand.
AGATCAAATTGTATGGAGTTGACATTAGCTTTAGAGATGTCACGTGATTGCTGCTGTCAACTCCATACAATTTGATCTTTCCGTTGGCGTTAACGCTTACAGAAAAGGGATTTTGTCTAGGCCCCCTGATATGCACTTGGCCGGTCCTCCACCTAATGAAAAAAACTAACCACCCAAGTTAATAAAATAGTCCCTGTATAAATTTTATTAACTTGGGTGGTTAGTTTTTTTCATTAGGTACCACGCAAGCTTCCTAGCTTGCGCGGTGGTCCCATATAAATCTTATTAACTTTGCTTGGGTAGTTTTTGAGTTAGCTTCAAAAATACGTATTTTTCTCATTTAGCTGATGTGGATGTTGTTATAGGTTGATATAATAACTTCCTGTCACTGTTATTTACATAGCAGGTACCACAACTCGACATTGAAAAATAAAAAGTAATAAATTTTTTTATACGATATATTTATTATTTCCCTAAGTTTGTGTCACCACATAATCGATTTCGATAGTGTAATTATACAGCATGTAACAAATATCCTGGCCGATCCGAAAGGGGGCGCCTAGGTACCGCAATAAAATTACTAAAAAGTAATCAAAACATTTGTTTTGATGAAAATGAATGCAAGTTATTACTATTTAAAATTCACGTTTTTAGCACTCAAATTACCCCAAATTCATTATAAATTAGTATTTTTTTTACAGAAGTCATAAGTTACAACTTGGTACACACCCGCTAAACGACAGCCGCCCGCGCCCCATGTAATAACCCAGTAAAGTCCCCCATTAAAGAAAAAAATGCGGCATATTTTTTTTTCTTTTTAACAAAAAACCACCTAAGTAGACTCTATTAACAACAACCTCACGGATCGGGCAGGGTTTTTGCTACACGCTGTATTATTTAATTAAAGTCTATCTAATTACATCAGCAGCACTTACAATTAAAATCGAAACATAGGACGAAACATAAAAAAACAATAGTTTACCTTTTATATATATAATTTTACTTTAATAATGCTTATTTACAATATATACCACAACTTTACCTTTTATTGTATGGACAAAAACTAAATACTTAGAGTAATTTAATTTATAAAATAAACATAAGTAAAATAAACATCAGATTAACAACTTCTGTAATAAATTAATAATACACAACTGATTCATACACATTTTCTTGTTTTCATTACCAGTGAAAGGTATTTATGATTAATTTTCATAAATCTGGTGATTATCAGGAGAATAATATTTATAATTATTATTGACTCGGTATGCTGAGCAAATTCAACAATTTTCCGTCTGCTCATGTGATGGTACCTATTCATCAGCCGTATTACGTCCATTAAATAAGCTTTAACGCAATAGTGCCTTCAGTGTTGTTTATTTTGTGAAATAGAATAACAACCGTATTATTTATTGTGTGTTTTCAGCCGCTGAGATAGCATGGGAGAGACGAATGAGGAAGAAATTAAAGAAGACGCTGAGGCGACAAAATAACTTTAAAGGTTTTATATTTGTTTCCTAACCTTTTTCCGATACTGTCTTTTTTGTCAGTTTACGAAAAAAAAATCGTATCTGACAGCTTATGTCAAATACTGTTTGTCTTCTTTAAACAAAATTGTGCAACAAAATAAAAAATATATCAAAAATATCAAAATATCACTTACCATTATAATCAAGTCAATATTGGGAATATGAATAAAGGTGTTTCAAATAAAATAACTTCGTGGAATTAACAAAATAAGTGTCTATTCGTATAAATTGGTCAACGTGAGTATTGTGGTAGTGCGTATGCGTTAGTCTTCTGTCTCATTTCTTTCATTTTTTGCACGGATTTTATTTATCACTAGCTGAGCCGACAGACGCTTTCCTGTCCCAATAAATACAAAAAAAACATAAAAAAGAGCACTTTCTGCTTTAACCAATTTTCTACTTTTCCTTAAAACCTAATTCGGATGATGACGGCCAGCATGGTCTTATCGGTGAATAGGCTAGTACGTGTTATTATTATTTAATAGCTGACCCAATCGACGTTGTTCTGTCCCAATAAATACAAAAATCCAATAGAAAAAGCACTTTGTCTTTACTAAATTTTAAAAATTTCTGGGCAATTTTACCAAATATCCAATTCTGCCAAGCTGTTCTCAAGTGATTCGCTTGCAAACGAACGCATTTCATTATTATTAAAAATTGTTTTTTTTTTAGTTAAGATCATTTATTTGTACCTAGGCTACACCGTGGGCTGAGCTAACTTAGGGTTGATTTTTCTAAACTCCACGCTAACAACTCTATAACAAAGGAATAATTAAATTATTATACATTTATATAAGCAAATACATTTATATAATATATACATCACAAAGAAGTATTAAATATTTTGACAGGATAACGGTACAAAAAATGTTGGACATCAATTTATTCCACGGATAAAAGCTATCAAGCGTTGGAAACATCAGCTATAACTTAATTCTAAGTTCCATGAGCCCGATAAACTAGATTTGAGATAACTTATCCTACCTAGCTTATACCTTCTTATTGGTGGGCGTTTTAAAAGAATGCTTTTACGATTCAAAACCTTTTGTAACTAACTTAACATCTCATTTAATTTTAAGGATTTTTTTAATTAATACGTCAGTGAATGAATAAAACTTATGATCAACAGGATATGAAACGCCACCCACACCTAAGAGCGAAATTTCATCCCACGAGAGCTATAAGAGGCCTCCCCCGAGGCCTTGCGAGTGTCAACCATTGGCCCAGTACAATCGATATGGAAAGGTGAACCCTCAAATATAACTATTAAGCCAAATTCAGCACCCTACTTGCGTAACACACTCTTGATAACAATCCAAGGGTTTTGAAGAAAATTCATAATCCATTACTTGATAGGTTTGAAAAATTCGTTTACTCAATACGGTAAATAACGCAATGAACGTGTATGAACTGCCAAAATGAAATGCAATCGATTCCCATTGTATGTGTTTTACGCAATCTAACTGCAGGTTGTCGTACCAAGGTATCTCAAGATGCAAACAGATGGCGGTAGATGACATTGTTCTTTCTGAATTATCCAGTGTGGTGCAAGGCAGCTTGTGTTCCCAATACTGTGATCACAGAGGTCAAAATGGCAATCACTCAATGTAAATAGTTATATTCGCCCAGAATTAAGCCGAGTCCACCCAGAATTTATAAAGGAGGGAATTTTTTCAAAAAATTTGGCAACTCTGTCCTACCCTTCAAAAACTTAATTCAGTGAAACCTATATTGTTTCGATATATATATATATATATTGTTTTTTTTTCCCTTTATGAAGTATCACGGTTGGTGTTACTTTATTCACATTACAATCGATATTGATTGATAAATAAATAAAAACTGAATAATTTATAATGAACTAGAAAATGTTTTAGTTGAAACAGGCTGCAATCCAACCTCCAGTGCAATGACAAACTTTGCACACTTGCATCATAGTGTAGGTACTATTTGTTAATTTTATATTTTATTTTTAGGACCGCTTCGGCATCTACCTGCCGCGCGAACAAGAAGAAGATTTCAAGATAAATATAACTACGACTCCAGACTGTATATCAGCAACAGATTCCAAAACAGGAAATGATGACAAGACGGAAACCCGGTCTAGTCAGACTAATACCAACAAAACCAGTCGCTGATTAAAACAAAAGAGCACCACAAGATGCCACAAACAGGCAAGTTTTATAGGACTACCTATGCGACATAGTAATAAAGGTACCAAGAGAATTTGAAACACCGATTGTTTTCAATTTGCCTACCGATTGACAGGAAGCAAGTACCTCATGATGATCACAACATACCACACTTGAGTTCTCTTCATTGCCAGAAACAAAATTATGATTCTAATAAATATTAAAAAAATACAGAAATATTCAACTACATCCATGTTTGTTTTCTATTATGCCTGCTACACACGGCAACTATTATATCGTAGCGATTTGAATTTGCACAGTTACATATATCCGACGGCTTCACGGCCCCATGTTGACCACACGTCACCGATATCTGCGTGGCATATTCCGTTTATCCACCTCAAAAATCCACTCTAGGGCCGTTGGTCGACCGCACCGGGACTCGAAAGAGAAACAGATGACGCCGCGGTTAGCGTCTTTTCGTCCACTCTTGCCCCTCTCACCCCTCCCGTGGCCGGTCTGCAGCACACTAGGTCTCGTGGTGTGACCACTGGGCAACTTAGTGAAAAGCGTGATCGCAACTTCGAATCCAACACTATTCTTGCCAGTAGGTCAACCAGCGGTCGGCGAGCCATAAGTACGGCGTCGCCGTCGCCTAGCTGTAGCCAAGTCGACGTATCGGAGCTGCTGGTCCGCTTTTGGTTATGTGCTTACGTTAGGTTGACGCCGGTTTGACGGCGAGGCGAAAGGCTGTGACGATCTGGTGTGTCGGTGGCAAACAATAAAACAACCGTCTTGCTCGCTAGCTAGTTTTTAATACTGAATCTCCACGCACCGCGCGGACACGGCGCGGCGTACGCGTAGGTACACACATTATAATAAAAGTATAACTATGCAGAAGGTACATACAGATCATCCCTCCAACATTAATTTGGGAACCTGTAACAATACAAAATCTTCCTCACTACATAATACAATTATTTACCATAATAAAACACTCCTTATCTTAATTACTAAAAATATTTCCTATAACAAACAGGTTTTCGGAGTCTCTTAGAGCGCTCAACCGGAGTAGTGTTTACAATACTTGGCTTAGTATGCTCATTTGAAACAGAACACTGTTCAACCGGTTGAGTCTCTTCATCCATCGCCTCGCAAGCCTCCGCCCACTCGTCATTGTCGGTATCCCTCTGTTCCATTACTTTATCAAGGCCATATTCTACGGTGCTAGACGCGACCTGCAACTCTCTCTCCTCCTCAGCACTAGCTGACGGAAACGAAAAAGGTGCCTGTGGCGCCGGCCTCGCGGGGGATTGTACATCGGGGTCCGTCGTAGAGAGCGGGGGCCGCGGCGGCGGCGGTGCGTCCAGCGCCGGCACTCGGTCGCACAATACTGAACTGTCGACGCCGGACGTTCTTCCACTAATATCTACATCAGTATCTTTGCTCGAATTAGTATACTTCCTCATCTGATCTATGTGTCTATTACAACTAGTTCCGTACTCCTTAAAATAAATTTCAAACATTCTTGTACCTATAACCTTTTTTACAATACCTATACTCCAAATACTTTTCCTTGCAATAAACCACTTAGCCCATACAGTCTCACCTATTTGAAAACATCTGTTACATTTTAATTCCGATTGTTCGGTGCCCCTAACAATAGATTTAGCCTGTGGTAGAATTAAATCTAATCTGCATCTTAAATTACGACCAAACATTAACATCGCCGGGGTGACGCCAGTGGCGCAGTGAGCAGTGTTCCTAAAATTAAATAAAAAACTCTGTAATTTTTCATGGATATCTTTTTGACTTCTACCCTCTGCTAATATACATTTAATCATTTTTTTACATGTTTTTACTGAGTTTTCCGCCTGCCCGTTGCTAGCTGGGTGATAAATAGGCGAGTTAAGGTATTCAATACCATTTACTTGGCAAAAGGTATGAAATTCTGATGAACTAATTTTCACATCATTGTCCGATACAATAACATTGGGCACACCGAACCTACAAAACATACCCTTTAATGTTTGAATAAGCGCATTACTCGAGGTACCACGGTCCATTTGAACACATTCTAGCCATTTAGAATACGCGTCTACGACGACAAGATATACCACCTGACCTATGGACATGTAGTCTATGTGAATGCGGTGCCACGGGCCCGGCGGCCGCGGCCAGGGCGCAGGGGCCGCTCGCGGCGGCGCGGCTCGCAGCGCAGTGCACACGCTGCATGCTCCTACCCACCGTAATATATCTCTGTCAATTCCAGGCCACCACATTCTACTACGTGCTGCACTTTTAGTTTTAACGACGCCAAAATGAGCCGAATGCAGTTCTTCCAACATCCTATCTCTGTAGACAGGTGGAATTACTACCCTATGTCCGCGAAACAAACAACCATCGATTAATTCTAAATCCGATTTGCATTGTAAATACGGCACTATAGATTTACATTTTATTTTCCTAGGCCAGCCATTAGACATATACTTAGTTACAGTTTTCAACACACTGTCGGCGGCGACCGCTCGCTTGATATCGTCGAACAAAATCGGTTTTACGTTAGCCTCTAAAAACAGAAAATACTTGGAACTCTTTTCATCTTCCTTATCACTGGCTGCGACCGATAACGGTGACCGAGAAAAATAGTCCGCGACGTCATTATTTTTACCGTTTACGTATTGCACCGTATAGTTGTATGCGGATAAAATTATTGCATATCTTTGTAGACGTAGGGCAGCCGTAACGGAAATACCTTTTCCTTTACCAAAAATTGATAACAGAGGCCTGTGATCAGTTTTCAAGATAAAGGGGGTTTGACGACCATATAAGTATTGGTGGAAATGTTTTACGCCAAAGATAATAGCCGTTGCCTCTTTCTGAATTTGGCTATAATTCTTTTCACTAACCGACAGCGACCTTGAGGCGTAAGCTATCGGTCTCTCATGGCCCGGGCCGCTTGCGGGACCGTGCGCAAGCACGGCGCCGAGCCCGCACGGTCCCGCGTCCACTGTTAGTACCAGCGGCGCTTCCGGGTCAAAATGAGCCAATACGCGTTCACTGGCCAGCTCGCGCTTCACGCTCTCGAATGCCGCTTGCTGTCGCTCACCCCACTGCCACTTCGCGCCCGCGCGTAGTAGTTCATGTAGCGGACTCAGCACAGCGGATGCGCTCGGAATAAAATTCCTGTAGTAATTAACTACACCTATAAACCTTTTAACCCCTGATACATTGGTGGGAGTAGGTGCATCTAGGATAGCCTCGACTTTTGTTGGACAAGTTCTTAACCCGTTCTTGTCTATTACGTACCCTAAGTAGGTAACCTTACTTTCGAAAAATACACATTTTTCCCTTTGCAGGCGCAATCCGGCATCTTGCAGCCTACATAAAACCTCGCGCAGTCTTGACAAATGTATTGCTTTTGTTGATCCGGTTATACAGATATCATCAAGCCATACACTAACTCCTTCTAAGCCTGACAACAAAGTTTCCATTGCTTTTTGGAATATAGCTGGAGCGTTAGCTAATCCGTAGACGAGCCGGCTGTAAGAAAATAACCCTTTTTGTGTATTTATTGTAGTTAATTTCTGCGATGATTTGCTTAATTTAAACTGGTTATAAGCATTGCTCAAGTCTAATTTCGTATAATGTTCCCCACCCCACAACTTGGAGAATACTTCCTCTATACGAGGTAGGGGGTACTTGTCTATTTTTAGATCTTTATTTAGTGTACATGAAAAATCACCTGCTATCTTTAACTTGCCATTTTCTTTCAATACCGGCACTATTGGTGTGGCGTATTCAGAATAATTAACCGGAACAAGTATACCTAAACTCACTAACCTATCAAGTTCTGCGCTGACTTTGTCTTTCAAAGCAAAAGGAACGGAGCGCGGCTTAAAAAATTTTGGTGTGGTATTGTCTTTTAATTGCAATATGACTTGGAACCTATTAAAACATCCTAGGTCATCCTTCCAAACATCTGGATATTCGTTCAACAACCGCTGTACCTCGAGAATGTTCTCATTCTCGCAAATTAGGCTGTTATTATTTGACGCAAAATACATACTAAATTTTGTCATGAAATCACGTCCAAGTAAAGGGGGACCACCGTTTGCCATGACATACATTTTTATATCTTTAGTTATGTTATAATATGTTATTTTAGCAACAAAATATCCCAAGGGCGTGATTTTATGACGGTTGTACAGACACATTGTTAAATCACTTTTATCCAACCTTAAGGTAGAAAAATGAAGCCGATACAATTTCTCCGAAATCACAGTGGTTCCCGAACCCGTATCTAACTCCATACACAAATCAATTTTATTTACGTTTACGTTAATTTTTATAGGATTATGGTCAACATACCTCATGTTATAAAGTTCACACTCTTTGCAGTCGCTTCCTTGAACCGTCTCCGTATCCTCCGCACCGATATTATTAAGATTTGACTTCCTAACTGCGCACAATTTCTTTAGATGGCCTTTCTGCCCACAAATAAGACACTTGTAGTTCTTAAATCTACACTGAGCCGCACTATGCCTTTTTAAACCGCACACTGTGCAACGCACTTGATCGCCGTCGCCGTCGTCGGCTCCGCGACGGCCCGCGCCGCCGGCGGTAGCGGGGCCCCGCGCGTCGCGGCGGCCGCCAGCATGCACGTGGAAAACCGGCTCGTCCTTGACAACCAGCTCGGCGCGCGCTTGCCGCGCACACGCCGCTTTCTGGGCGACCTCCAGCGCCTGTCCAAAAGTCAGGCTCTTGGAGTCACACTCAAACAATCCATCACGCTCCGGTCCCGTTTTGAAGCCAAGCACGAAGCGGTCACGCAAAAGCATGTCCAATTCCGTGCCAAAATCGCAGTACACGGCCAGCCCTCGCAGCCGCGCAGCCCACTCCTCGATGCTTTCACCGTCGGATTTGCTCGCTTCATAGAACTTCGCCCTGTCGGCAAACGTTGATCTTTTTGGCGTGAAATGTTTGTTGAGTACGTTCACTAGCTCACTAAAGGCGATTCCCTCGAGCTTATTCGGATGCACTAAGTTCCGAACCAGACGGTAGGATTCGTCCGACAAATAAGTTAAAAGCACTGCACTTTGATTATCGATAACAATGTTGTTTAACTTGATAAACTGTATCAATCTACTGTGAAACACGTCCCATTCGTGGATTTTATGATCGAAAACACTTAAATTTCCAATGAAATTCGCCATTTTCTCAAAAACACGTGCGTCGATCGCGTCCTCCCTCGTCGCCAAATGGTGTGTCGGTGGCAAACAATAAAACAACCGTCTTGCTCGCTAGCTAGTTTTTAATACTGAATCTCCACGCACCGCGCGGACACGGCGCGGCGTACGCGTAGGTACACACATTATAATAAAAGTATAACTATGCAGAAGGTACATACAGATCACGATCCCTTTCCCGAGTTGATATGTGTGCAAGGGTCAGTTCACACCGAGACGTGACGCGACGCGAAGATGCTTGAAGAGGCCTGTGGTTTTGCGCTGCGCAGCGCGCCGCCGCGAGACGCATCGTGAAGTCGCTGGCAGCCCCAAGCTTCGGTGCGCAACGAGGTACCGCGCGGCGCAGCGAGACACACCGCGCGCAGCGAGACACCGCGCGGCGCAGCGGAGCGTGTCTGCCAGTGTTTCCACTTTGGTACGCCGCGAGGCATCTGGAGGCGCAGCGCGGTGTAGCGCGACGCAGCGAGGCATTTTCAAATTATCGATGTGTCATCACGTCTCGGTGTGAACTGACCCTCACGTTCCTGGAGTTTCCACCACACACACGTTTTTCATTAATGCACTGTTTAGGGTTTCGTCAGAGTGAGTGAGTGGGTGGGTGTGAGTGAGTGAGTGGTGAGTGTGAGCGAGTGTGTACAACACAGTAATTAATGCACTCGTGTTAATCTACATAACATAACCCTCGTGCATTAATGCACTCGTGTTAATCTACATAACATAACATAACCCTCGTGCATTAATAACTCACTTTCCGCTCGATGCAACAATCTACTATTACTTTTGCGTAGAAATAAAAAACAACAAATGGACAACAATATTTATTAGTAAAATGACAATCCCGACTATAAGCAAAAATAATACTAAATAACTATAACGTATAACTTTAGCGTAATCATTATTTTAAAACATTTCAAGTAAATACTCTCAAACGTAATCATTATTTTAAAATATTTTAGGCGACATAATATTTTAGTATTATTAATCAGTACAACACCAATCCCAACTATATAATTATACTAAATAACTAACAATCTTTATTTTCAAATATTTCAGGCGACAATACTATAACATGTTAATAGTAAAATAAAAAAATATTATTATTATGACTTAGCCACACGCCCTTTGAGGAGGTTCATGACTAGATGGTCAGTTCAGAATCAATACAGCTACTGACACACATGCTCATGGAAAAAGCTAGCGTGATTAAATCTGCATGCTACAAAATAGCATACGAACTATTGCATGTTATATTGTTTAATAGACTGGTGTCCGCAACTCCTCGTCCAAGCGCTTATTTTGCGTACACAGCATGCTAAGTACTTAATAGGAATGTACAAAATGTACAGTTGAACAAGCTATTTAGTAAACAGAAAAAAATTGTGAGTGGTTTCAGTACTCAACAACCCTCTTACGTCACTAAGCTCAAAAAGTTAAATTACACGCACAATCAAAACGAATTTTGGAAGTTTAGCGGAAAATTAATATTATTTTGCCTGTATACCAAATAGCTTGTTCGTACACGCACAATCAAAACGAATTTTGGAAGTTTAGCGGAAAATTAATATTATTTTGCCTGTATACCAAATAGCTTGTTCGACTGTACAAGCTTCTTAGGAAAGCAGTTCCGTCATATTATAAGGCGCGGGACATACGTTAGAGACGGGGTGCGGACGAGGTGGTGGTGTTGCGCGGCCGCACCGTCATCACCTCGCCCGCACCTCTGGCCTCTGTGTCCCGCGCCTAACGACCGATAAGAAAATCTGTAATTTTCCCCAGTATACGCTCTGTATTGAGACAGCCGTTAATGTGTGATCGTTCGCCTCTTTCATGAAACCAAAGCTTTAGTAAGTTGCAATTGCTAAATAATAGCATGCTTCCGTGTTAGCAATGAGCATGTCTGTCACTATGTTACCGCCATGTATTAACATCAGGCTCCTAGTCCTAAAGGACTAAACTTCTTACATCGAGCGTCTGGCTCACTGCGATCCCCTTCTAGTATAGCTTCAAAGGAATATGGACGAAACGGCCAGCCACCACCATGGTAAAACTTACTCATGAATTCCACCCTGAAAACAACAACAAAAACTTATAAATTATCTATCTATATCTTGCTATCAGATTGTAAACGAACATGAATTCATGCTGAACTGGGCCTGTTTGGCGCAGCCGTGAGGCGCACAATACTTTTTTTTTTTAAGTTCTTTGTTTTTTTCTATAAATATTGTGTGCCTTACCTGGGTCAAATAAATTTATTTTCTTTCTTTCTTTCTTTCAATTAGGGGGACCAATCAGGCGAAGTGTGTTTATGTTCGATAGAACAAAAAATTACAATAAAAGAAGTGTATGTACATATTGGTGCTCGTGACTGTACCTAATTTCAATAGAATACAAATATATTAAATGGTGCTGAGTGTACAAATATATCATATTTTGAGAATAGCATAGTTTGAGAATATCATATTTTGGAAATCATATTTTGGGAATGAAGGGCTGAAAATATTTGACAATAAACAACTTACCAGTGTAATCTAAGGCAATGAAGGAAAGCGGATAACCCTTCCATTACCACCAGGATGGAGATTGTAAATACGGCCCATAGTGTGAAAATTGGAATCAGTCTAATAGCACCTCCTATGGTGCGAACGTGTAGGGCGAGTTTTGACAGAATCATGGCCCATAACATCTCAGAGAGTTCTGCAAAAATATCAGTGGGTTTAAATATACTATTTCTAGCAGCCCCCGGACCCTGTTTTGCACGGGTGCAATGGCGACATGTCAAAACATTGAGATTTCTGTGCTATAAGACGCTGCTTTATCCCTTTACGGCCAGAGGCTATAGACAAAATCCCTTTTCTGTAGGCGTTAACGCCAACAAAAAGATCAAATTGTATGGAATTGACATTAGCTTTAGAGATGTCACGTGACTGCTGCTGTCAACTCCATACATTTGATCTTTCCGTTGGCGTTAACGCTTACAGAAAAGGGATTTTGTCTAGGCCCCCAGTTTCTTCATCAAAAGTAACGTCAAAGAGAAACAAATTTAACCGTTTCTTGACTTTTTGACGTTATTTGGCTGTTACTTTTGATGAAGTCACTGGCCGTTAGTAAATAATCTACTGTTACAATACAGTGATGTTTAATAATTTCTTAGCTTGATGCAATGTTTATAAATAAGGGTGTTATAATTCAATGTAGCATGGCAAGTTACGACACAATTTTGCTAGTCACAATAGGAAAGCAAAATGATTAGAATTGATTGTACATGAAGACTATTTTTTTTAATGTTGTGATTGCAGTAATTTGGCTTATATAGGTTTTTATTTTTACAAGCTTTCTAATAGCTTGCTCTGTTTATTATTTTCTTTAACTTATAAATATATTCTTTTCTATTTTGTGAATGTGAGATCGTTGTAGGTAGGCTTAGTGGACTGTAGATTTTGTTGACCATTTTCTATTTTGTTAAGTACCTAGTACTTGTTGAAAGGCCTATACTGTCCTCTCATACCTATTACCTATCACTGTTATTTAAAAATAATGTAAAAGCCAATTATTTTTTATAGAGTTATCGTAATTTCTTGCCGGCTCTTTTCCATAGGAAACGACGAATTGAAACCGTGCACTTCTGACGTTTCATAAGTGCTTATGTGAAATAAAATATTTTGATTTTGATTTCCGCCGATGATGTCATCCGTGGCCGTCGCACCGTTGCCAGATAAGAACACAAAACCTTGTCGTACCGTGCTTCCTGTGCTAATTATACTTACGTGAATGTGCAAGTGACAGAGCCCACAGCCGAAGGTAAGAAGCTGTATGTGATATAGTACTGAGCACAAACTCAATGGTGTGAACTCCTTGGTGCAACATCAGCTCTCCACTTGGGACCGAATATTTTTCTATATCCGCCTGTAACTTTTCTGTAGTCTCCGGTGCACTGATTCCTTTGTTTTTGCAGTCTCTGAGAGCATTCTAAAATGAATTTTATTTCTATTATTGCAAAGGCAAGGGCTTCATAATTATCGTGCAAATGTCACAAACTTCCAGGTAGCTAATGTGCTCAGAAATTGGTTCCATAAGTTCGGAAAGTCTTAAGAACTGCTAAGCTACCTGGGATACATTTTACTAATATGTACAAAATAAGGTGTACCTAAAGGTTGAAAATCAGTAATTTCGTGATAGTAGTTTATAACAACCCAAAAATACAAAACAACTGGAATCAAATACGTGCCTCAGCTTTAGCTTTTTGTATTTTATTACGTCTTATCAAGTAAAGCGGTGTTCCCAGGAGCATAATAGGAACACATGCTACAGCGGAAAACACCAGAGTCATTTGGACAGTTCTCTGGCCTTCGAAAATGTATGCCTTTGTGCACCCTTCGTTTGCCGGCTTGGTTTCGGACATGAGTACCATGTCAATAAATAATAATAGGATCTGAGGAGCACAGGCAGTGTTAAACTCCGGATCTTCTGCAAAAAGTAAAACACACACACTGAAAAAAAAATTGTTTTATGTTAGATTATGTTATATTAACTCGCGTGCCGAAGGCTAGTCTCCGTTGAGATTGGCCGCTATGGCCGAAATACGGTCTGGACTGCCTACCATAATGAAACATTGATTTTGAACTGAGAAACAGATTAGGTATATCAACTTGAAAGACACAGACAAATATTCGTCATATATTATTTGTAGGATATGGCACAAGGTTGGCAGGTAATATTCACATGTTCAGGACATAATACGCTGCAAAAAGCGGCATACCTATATTTTATTCTATTTTATTTCTTAAGAAAACAGCGGCATATTTAGAAATATGCCACTTATAAATTAAACATAATTATGTAAATAACATCCTAACTAATATTATGAACGCGAAAGTGAGTTTGTTTATTTGTTTGTTACGCTTTCATAGGACATAGGATACTTGTTAGCCCGATATTCCCACGGGATCGAGACTTAAGCGGGTGAAACCGCGGGGCGCAGCTAGCACTCTAATAAACAATACAAAACACAACAACAATATACTTAAAGATACCAACATTTATACTCTATTATCACTACCTACATACTAAAAAACCAATTCCCCTGGCGGGTCTTTCTGTCTATTCGCGATAATCTTAAAAACTACCGAACGGATTTTCATACGATTTGCACCTGGACGGAGATGTTCAGTCTCAACGGTTAAATACTTGACAAAAACAGTTCTAGCTGGGTTATCGTCACTCTGGCCGGCTCCTCCAGGCGCTCTCGGTGCGTCGAGCAACTTCACAAAGAAGTTGCTCGACGCCTTGTCGCGTCTGGAAGGAGACTATTTGGCCTAGATAGATATAGTCTTGGACATAAGGAACCTCAACTGAGAAAATATGAGTGGGACCCAAAAAGGTTTGTATCTCTCATCGCGATAAAAATAAGTATCAAAGTGCCTTTTTCGAGTTCACCCGAACTCCAACGATCATTGAGTACGGAGGCAAACATAAGGTGACCCAATTCAAGGGTTTTGTGTACTCCCCCTTACTTCGGACTCTCAATCCAGGAATGTGCCACCTTATTTTTCCGAGCTCGTTCTTCTAGCTGCACTACGTATTCGTCGAGCCGCAATGTGCGCGCATTATAAGTTGCCAGGGTTAGTTGGGTTTGGCGGCCATTCGTAACACGAGGCCTCCTCGCACCCCCTACCTCTTCGCACCGCCTATCTAAGTATGTCTAAAAACTCCGAAAAAACAGTCTTAACGCACTTCTGTCTACTTTAAATGAAAGGGTCAGAAAGATACTGAATTGTTTAATTATTATGTAAATATGTAAGTATCTAAGGCATGACATTGAGCTACCTAAGGCCTGAATTCCTCTGTCGCTGACGTCGGTCGCGTACCATCAGTCGCGTAGCGCGCTGGCCATCAGCGCCAATGAAAACATCCGTAGTGCGATACCGACCGCTCCACGGTACAGCCATCAATATTCATGGCGACTATACGCGCGCGCGTACCATTTAGCCGACGGTCGGGAACAGAGTGAGGACACTCATAGCGTTCTATAGCGCGTCAGTCGACCGACGTACGCGGCGCTGACGAGCGAGACCGACGCGCGCTATACGCGGCGCGTAGCTACTAGCGCGCCGCTGATGTCAGCGTCACAGTGTGGTGCTTTATAGAACACAACGTATATTCGTACGCGAGACCGACGTACGCGACCGACGTCAGCGACAGAGGAATTCAGGCCTAAGAAATTGTAATAATATATACTTTTACTTACCTGCTTTAGGCGAGTACATGAACCATTTTAAGAAACACAAGACTACCAGCCAGAAGAACAATAATGTCAGAAACAGTATTTCAGGAATGAATTGTAAGAAAATGGAATAGTATTGTTTGAAATACCTGAAAAATATGTTAACTTTTAATTTGGTAATGTAGGTAGGTACTTTCTGTTCAATTCCCAATAGGTACAGTTCTCCCAGCATAGAGTATACGTTTCGGTAATGATTGTCAATCTTCGGAAATACGAACGCGTGATGATGCGATCTAATGGCCCGTTCACGTACCACAACCACACCACATCGCAGCGACAAAATATGGGCAAGCCGTGAAGATTATCGCTGCAACTTCTTGTCGTTGCATTGCGGTTGCGTCGTTGCGGGTAGATTCGATGTGGATACGTTGTGGCTAGTGTTTGCAAACAGACCGATTGTTGTCGTCATGGTTTTTGTGTTCTTGTGGTACTCGTATGTGTGACTGGGCCTTAAAGGTGTGTTTAAACAAAAGAAATTGTACCTGAAATCTCTTTCGTTTAAATCAAACGAACATAATTATAACTATAGCAAAAACTGAACTCGCGGGACGTGACCTGACCGGCCGCGAGCGCGACCCCTCCCTCAGTCAGTCAGCAGTTTCACTAGCGAGCACGGTGTAGGCTAGAAACTTTTTTTAAAATCTTTTATTCAAAATAACGTTTTTTTTTTGTGGTTACTCGGTCATTTATTTTTATATTTAAGACAACAAAACCCATGGTTTGAGTGACAACGGTGTTTACCCTGACACCCTGTATGTTCTCATCAGATGACATCTTTTAAGGGTGGCCTAACTTTTAGTTTACGCCAGTTTAGTATAAATGTCAGTGCAGTGTAAGTGGCGTTCATTTGGAGCAAACATTCGAGATTTGCTCTAGTTGTATGTTCGTTTGCGTTAAACTCACCATAACACTCGTACAATACAAACGTCCAAAGTGGAAGAGAAGTAGAGCAAGTGTCATCGAGAGACTTTCGCCACTCGGCTCCGTTTTTTCAGTGGTTCCTACGAAATGTCACTATGGTGGCATGGTGCGCGATTTGACAAACTCTTTAGGGTCAAAACAATCATTATGCTCGAATGAAGATACAGCAGTAGTCAAGTCCAACGTAGGTATATACTACAGATACATATCTACCAAGCATACTTACTTGTAATTGAAAAAACTCAGTGTTATGCCGAACAACATATGTACGATTCCAATAACTATAGAAATTTTCATTTTAAAGGAGTTCTCGAACATAATTTTATTTTTCGCCAACTGTAAGAAAAAGTAAACAATACAGCATCGCAATAGACAATCTGACACGTTGCCATGTGACCATGAGACGCTTGCGCAGGCACGAGTCTAAAACTACATTATATTTACCCTCCACATGGGATCTTCACCAAACGGGTACGGGCTTCTTGTTTTAGCAGATGGATTCAAGTCCACATTATCATCTTCGGCCAAACTTGCGATATTATGGTTATTAAGCCAGTATGATGGATAAATAGATAAAGCTCTAGAAAACATATCGTTGTAACCAGCTCCAGTGAACATGCTAAACAATCCCATCAGTAGCACCACGTAGCGACCTGAATATGAGTTATATACATACGAATTTATGGTATAAATAGTTGAGTACTGCTTAATTATGAAAGGTGAATTAAGACGATAAAGCATTACGGTTCGTCAAACTTAAACCATGTACGATTTACACCGGCAGGCCAATGCGGCCCGAAACGTGCCTGCCGGCGGCAGGCACGTGTCGGGCCGCATTGGAGCACATTTCACAATGTGTTAAAGAAAATTGAAGCATTAATGAAGCAGGTAAATGTCATATTTGCCTGGAATTTACACAACTCGGAACCCGGTTGCCGCAACATCTGCGGTCGGTAGTTCATTCGGTTTCTCGCGCACGCGGACGGCTACGTTCGGCTTCCGTTGCGTTTGGCTGCTGCCACGTGCGCTCGGGTGTCGTCATCGGGCGATGCTGGGCCTTCTATCACAAAACTTTACAATTACAATTTACAAGGGCGTATACTACCAAAATCTAAGGCTACACGGTTACCTAGAAGAGCACACTATTTTAACCGAAAGAACCTTAAATGTAAAATGTAGCGAAAATTGTATAATTTAACACGAACATTAGTGAAATTTCTATCATTTAACACAATTTTAGACATGTGAAATAGATATTTATAGTTGTAATTTCCATATTACCTTATTTTTTCTACAAGTACTAAACAATTTTTTTTTAATTGAACAATTATTGTAAAATTTCATGCTATAGGGCACTCTAGCCATGATGCATGCAGCGGATGGAAGGCACGTACCCATGGTCCAGCGGATTTAAGCAGTCGGGCGGACACAGTTAGTTCCCGCCGCGTGTACGCGTATCCATCTTGGCTCTGCTAAAGTTATTTAGAGCGTGTATGTCGCTGCGGTGCGACTTGCGGAGAGGAGCGGGGCGGCCCAGGACAATTCGAGCGCCGCCCCGCGCTGCAAGACGCACGCTCTAAATAACTTCTAACATTTGTTCTCGCCGTGGCTGCAGACGCAAGACGCAGGTCGCGCGAGCGGTGTTGTCGTGGCCAAGAGGTTACGACGACGCACTACGCCGGCGCCGCGTGAAAGCGCAGCCTAACAGGTGTAAATAGTATCTACATTAGCCCAGGGTAGCTTTTCAATTTCAGTCGTCATAACCCGGGAAAGAATCTCATATTGAAGATTTTTTTTTTACGTTGGTTGTTTTTATTTTCTTTACAGTTCGAAAATTTACTCGATAAACTAGAAACGTCGTTTAACCCGGCCCCACAGCATAATACCCTAAAAAAGTTCTTTCATTTGTTTTCTCCGTTGTCACCACGGCCACGGGGTAACAAAATAAACACAAAACATTCCTTTGCAAAAAAACGGGTGGTTTGGATTTTTCTGTAAAATAGCCAAACTACGTTACTGGTACGTAAGAAAGAGTTAATTCCAAATTCGAAAGTTTTGTTTAAAACAATAATAATTCCTTTTTCAATTTGTGACGTTTTATTCACTTTTCGCGGGTTTGCGGTTAAAAGGTTATCAGGCAACTAAAACTAACTTCTCGTTATTTTTAGTAGAATAATTTGGTTGTCTTATGATCCAGCCTTATTGTGACTTAAAACTTCTTGTTCTTAAAAAATCTTTGTGTTGATTTTAATGGCAGAAAAAGCAATATGAGCTAGTAAAATTATAGCGCTGCTGGAAGAGAGGTGGTGTAGCCAAAATACTATATTCTCATTGATAATAAAAAAATACTGGTCAATTATACGCTAATGACCTAATAAAAAATATTAATATTATCCATAGAAAAGCTAATGACTAAGGTATTATTTATTTTTGTCAACATATTTTTAAATAAACATGCAACGGGATCGGATTACTTTTACCGGGTTCCGAGATGAAACTCGTATGAAATAAAGTATGTTGTACCCGGGGTACTGGACAACATACACTCGCTGGGTGAATGTTGCGTGAGCGTTCTGCCCGCTGAATATAATTATTCCAGGTGAACACTATAAAGAAATTAATATAAAAGTCATACCACCGAAAAGTATACTCCAGATTTCATTAGTTGCCCTCTGAGCCAAAAATTCCTCCTCGTTCTTCACCATCCAATAGGCAGTTAACACTAAAATAAATCCGTGCCCCATGTCTCCGAACATCATTGCAAACAGAAACGGGAAAGTGATGAGTGTGTAAAGTCCTGATGATAAAAATCGTACAGAAATAAAAAGTTGCTATTGATGACAAGATCTGTCAATTGGCATCGTCGCATCTCTGGACAATTTTGGCGTCCGTTTTGAGAGAACATAATGAGTCACATTCACACAGACGACCATGCAAGGCATTGTTATTGTTGTCTGCTTGTTACAATAGTTGTTATTTTTACCCGACTACGGCGAAGAAAAAAGGAGGTTATGATTTTGACCGGTATGTATGTATGTATGTATGTATGTATGTATGTATGAATGTTCATCTGTTCCCTCCTATCTTCCAAACCACTTATCACAATTTGACAAATGAGGTATCGTTAGAAGCGTCGTGATTGTCCGCTGGTTATAGGCTATGTGAAGTCACAAAAATGGCGCCCTCTAGAGGACATAAAGGGAGGAACATAAAAAAAAATATGGTTTAATCGTACCATGTTGGGTATCAAATGAAAGGGCTTAATGAGCACATTTCAAAAATATATATATTATGACCCCAAAAGAATTAAAAAAAAAATCAAGTAATAAAAACTAAAACCCAACTACGACTTAAAAGGTATAAACAAGACACCACAGACAGACAAATTAAAAATCCGGAGTCACACGTAATCTGTTCGATTTATGCCCTAACACGTGTGACTCCGGATTTTTAATTTGTCTGTCTGTGGTGCCTTGTTTATACCTTTTAAGTCGTAGTTGGGTTTTAGTTTTTATTACTTGATTTTTTTTCCACTCTAATCGGCATTTCGTTTTTGTTTGGTAACACATTACGCAACTTATTTGTTTTTGGCCTCTGACCACAGACTATGTAGCCTCTGACCCTATTATCATAAAGTTTTTATAATGAATACGAGGCTTTTGGCAAATAACTTAAAATATAGAATGTTATTCTTTTTTTTTGTAATGTAATGTGCGTTTCGTTTGTGCAGAATAAACAATTTTCTTTCTTCTTTCTTTCAAGGCAGACGAGTGTAATCATTTAATTTCAATAAATTTCTAGTATCACTTCCTATTGATAACTCTGTTCAGAGAGCGCTAGCACGCATAAATACAGTATTTAGTTGTTTACCTGGATTTAGTTCCCTATATGTGGAGTCACCGTAAGCATTAATAAGATTCTGAAATCCTCTCGTGAACTTGTTTACTCGATGAAAAGTAGGATGCATATCATTTGTTGGAATCTTTGAGACGAAAGAGGGTACGTTGGATTGCGAATTTTCCTGGAAGAATCATAAATTGACGAAAATGAAATAAATATAAGGTTCCTTGTTCACTACGGAACCCTAAAAAACGGCAAAGTGCAAGTCTGACTCACACAATAAGGGTAGGTACCGTTGTTGCCACCAAATCTAGCTGTGCCCGAGGCTTCGCTCACGTGACTTTATTCTTTTGGCATTATAAGTTAATGGGTACATCTTATAGAATTTTGATTTCAATGACCAGTTTTCAGTGTCAAGAAAACCTTATTAATGTAATTTCGTTGATAAACCGATTGGAGAACATAGCACAAGTTTGTGTAAAGTAATATAGTTTTACATTGCCACATAAAGGTTCACGCGCAGACAGGCGCGACACGACTAGTAGAATAATTTCTATAAAAAAAATCAACCGGCTTACTTTGCCTTTGCTTTTCAGTTTTCGTTTTTTGCCTCCAATTTCCGAAATTAAAGTTATTTTTCACGTTTTTTTTTTTTTGGAAGTAGGTTGTTTTTTTTTCACTTTTTAGTTGTGGTACCTACCCTACACAAATTCGAATACCACTACCAGCTATGTAAATAACAGTGATGGAGACAAATAAAATATCATCTACATAGACTAAGTTCCATTTTTTGAAGTCGGTTATAAATTAATGGAAATTGTTCTACATAATTGCGTCGCACCATCGCGTCGCGCCTTTCTGACGCAACGTTGCGTTTAACCTACTTCAGATTTATTTGACAAGAAAACTTTCTACGTTACTACGAAACTAAAACATATTGAATTAAACATACGGAACATTCTGATAATATCTCGTTGACTTCGTTAAAGTCTTGATCGGGTATCCAACACTCGCAAATTAGATTATTGTCAACAGAGCGAAACATATTCATAGTGAAATAAATTGCCTTCGATTTTTTAACGTTCCCCAAATACAGTCGGAAATTCTTATACACCTCACGTAGACATTTGCAGCGAAGATATCTTGTCTTTGCTAAAACCTAAAAATAATATAATTTGTTGGAGCACATAACCATCATTTTTTCTAACCGTTATACGAACAAAACGGTATATAATCGATTTGGTAATTCTGAATCCAAAAATTCTAATTTCAGAAATTTTCCGCGTCACGTCTGATCTGACAGTATTTTTAAATATGTCAAAAAAAATACCGAACTTTTTCATAGCAATCTGTATGAGAATGTAGTTGAACGATAGATTTTTGATACCTACCGAAAACACAATTTTTAGAAACCACTAAGCATTCTAAAACAAGCATACTATTTGCTTAAAAGGATTCTCCCCATTGTAATTAGAATAAGTTATTTAAGTTGAAGCAATAAACTATTTTTTTTTTTTTTTCACTAGCGTCACACGTGTCCAGAAGAACATTTCAGAAAATTATAAGTGAGTCAAAAAATAAAACCCCCATAGCAACCCGTCTGATAATCTTGTGTTCAGGTGAACATTGGTCAGTTGATGCGAATAAATCATTTTTCTGTAAAAAGTGTGAGCATCATAATCATAAGTGTTCTATTTTCAAGATTTGAAAAACTTTATCGATTAACATAATATTCACGTCTGAAAACTGTTGGTTGCTTAGACGTAGAAAATATTTATTTATGCTACAAGTGCGGGAAGTAGGTGATTTCCGACGAGTGACATTTTTATTCACAAGCGAGCGAAAAATGCGAGTGTATAAGTATGTATAAGTCGACACGAGTTGGAAATCATCTTACGCACGTGTATCATACTCATAGAGAGATAGATAGCGTTGAATGGAGTATTAGTTTTTTATATGAATGACAATCTGTACTTAACTAATTTTTTAAACTTTTCTCCAATCATAAAAAGCGAGCAAGAGCAAATAGGACGGAGTAAAAAAAACAAAACTGAAAACTATAAAGCACTTGTGTGAAAAAGTGGCACTTTCCACACAATTTGGCTACTTGGAAAAGCTCTTTTCAAGCACATGCATTGTAAAAATTATGATCAGACAAATTTAGTGTCTCGCGTTACTAATCAGACAACTTGTCGATATTTAGTCATTATTAATAAATCGTTTTGTGGCGTTTATACGCACGGTTAATAAAGAGCTTACCGAAATCATCGAACTTTTTCATCGGATTTTTTAATACATTGGACAAAAGGTAACTGGGTTAGCATTTGAAAAATATTGTTTATTGAATATCACTGTTTATTGAATATCATCGGTGTTGCGAGGGATAGGAGCGTAACTAAAAGACTTCTTAGTTTTTGTAAATATCTGGTGACATTTAATATTTCTGAAAACAGGTTTTTAGTAACCCGGTTATTAAACAAAAGATTTAAAAAAAAATTAACCACGTTGATAAGAGACAGATCGGGTAATTTTTTTGACATGTTTGAAAATGCGTTCAGGTCACATGTGACACGCAAAATGTCTGAAAACAAACATTAATATCAGACATTTGTGATGAAACCGTCTGCCTATATTTTTTTGACATAGCAAAAATGGGCTCCCATAAAACTGTGACGTTTCTGACCGGTACTGCCCACCGAGTCGTGTTAGACTCATCTAGACTAACGATTTTATATAGTTTTGGCCGTAAAACGATCAGACGTGGTTTAAGTCTACAATGTTTTAAGTGAACAATTGTATTTTTTTTGTAAAATTGTTTCTAAAACCAGGTTAACTTATATTTTGTGCTCATTACAGTCTCAGACCAAGGTATAAAACCAAGACAGAGCGCTACAAACTATACAGTGAAGCATGTCAAAACTACACCCTCCGGTCTGTGCATACACGCTCACACGCACACATTTACAACCATTTACAATCAAATTACAATGAAACTACACCTCACTAAGTGCACACATTTTTACGAAACCGGCTTCACGTCACTGTTGACAGCGCTTCGTCTTGGATTTTTATTTGGGCTGAGGTTACAGTAAGCCTCAAGACGTAGACGACAATAATTCATATGATTGTCTGTTCCTGTAAAGGTGTGTCGAAACATCGGCCTGCTGCGCTGTGATTGGACGACTAACGCGTGCGAACGCTTCTGTCTTCCTACCGCACACAAACATTTTTACCTAACTAGAGCGCGGCAGAAATGTGTCCTGCAAACGCCGCGTTTTGCTGCAACGCTCTTACCGCTCAATATTTGAACACACTTTTATATAATATCTAAATGAGTAATATGTTTTGTGGTTACACATTGACAACATATTTGGGAAGAAAGATTGTACGACAATATATGAATTCTAGTGTACACCTACACCTACAACATCTTTTTGAGGCTGACTGTACCTAATGCCCGTATGCTTATTTTATTCTGAAAGTGATGCTCATCTACTCAATAGTGCTCCCCTCCGCCACAGTTTCTCTCGCGGCCGCCGAAAGGAACTTTCGTTCCAATACGAGTATAAAGTTATTTAAAACTAATTATTTTCATTATTAATATATTGTAAAATACACAAAATGTACAATTTATGAAACTGCCATGTTACAAAGTAGTTTTTTGTTTTTTAATTTGATCTACATTTGAGTCGGAGAAGACTAACTAAATGACAGAAAAATCGGAGAATATCTCGGAATGTTGAATTGTCAAAAGTCGAGATAACTTAGGTGCCATGTTAGGGTTTGTAGAGAAAACATCAAGTTTGATAGAACGAGTTGAGTATTTTACTCACGCGAGAGTGAGTAATTGTCGGTGTGTCATGTTCACAGTTGTCCTGTTCTACAGGATTCTGAAGGGTGTCGGTTTTCTCTGGACGAAATGATGGCCAAAATTGAAGGTGATTACCACCCTTACGGTGAAAGCACACCTCAAAAAATATGGTCACGATATTTTGATTGCCTTCACTGCCAGTATGGCTCCTGTGGTTTGCACACGGTATAAGTTATTGACTTAACTTCGCGGCACTCTCGTACGCTAAAACTATACATTTTACAAAAAGTAACTGCATAAATTATACGAATTTTCGCTAGTTTAATTTATTTTTAATAATGTTTATCGTAAAATGAGTCGAAAAGGAAATATTTTTTTAAATTATTTTTGGGCGCCATTTTCCCAATATAATATGGCGGTGCGAGCGGCAAAGATACCGAGCTAGGAAAATACAAAGAATAAGAATAATATTTTAGTTAGTAAAAAGAAGAAAAAGCATGTCACGTTATTATGATATTATTACATATTTTGTAGGTACTCAATTTTTGTGAATAATGACCCCGATGCTAGGAAAATCTTATGTTATGTCCGTTATGATTATTTTACAAAATTAGGCAAGCTAAAACGTGTAACAGTAGCAATTGAGTAGATGGCAAAGATAAAATGGCGTAAAGAATACAAAATAAAACCACAAATTTTCAAAACTACTTAAAACTACCAAATGACTGGACTAAAAGGCTTCTTTTCATACATAGGAAGCAAGAGCTATAATTGAACATTAACCTTATTTCCACAAAACCGTGTTTATCAGTTGTTTAGCCTAAACACCTTTTAAACATGACATTTCTGTAAGGAGTTTGACATAAAACTGACATTAAACACGCGTCGGGCCTCATTGAGCATTGTTTTTTTTTTAGATATTCTTTTTCATTACCTACCTGATCTATATCATCGATTCTATCTTGAAGTTGAGTCTCCAGTTCCATTCTATTGTGAGACGTGTTGGGAATCGGGAAAGTGTTAACTTGAAATCCAGTGCAAATCTTTTGTATACGTGCTGCCAGTGCTTCACCCTGGCAGATGACTAAAAAAGCAATTTTCCGTATTTCTTGGCGCTGTAAAATTAAGGTGAATGTTTAAATATTTCTGCCAAAGTGGCACGACATCCCGAATGTTCTCGAGAACTATGCAACGTATAGGAACTTCAGTTTTTGCATAATGTTAGATCTGAATGACGAGCACATCGATTGCTATAATTATTTGGCTGTATGGCGGTTTCGTAACTTTGCCTCTTCTTCAACTTGCGAGGACATGGTGCGAGAAAAACACAGCTAAATTATATTAAAATTACAATATCTTTGTAAAATAGGAATCAATATCTAATAGCTCTGTAATAATGGTAGCCACACACGTAACAATTTCAGCGATGGACTGATGCGCAACGTGTCGCGGGTTCGATCCCCGCACGGAACAAATATTTGTATGATCTGCAAATAGTTGTTCCGGGTCTGGGTGCACGATACAGGAAGAAATTCTTAGTGTGGGGCAACGTTTTAAAAAAAAAAAAATTTACTTGCGCAAATTTTGGCAAAAATCTTCCAACACACGTAACGATTTACTTGCAAAATTTACGTGTTGGAAGATTTTTGCGCAAATTTCTTCCAACAAGTTTAGTCTGATAGACTTGCGCAAGCCTAAAGCGCAAATAAATCGTTGCGTGTGTGGCTAGCATTATAATCTAAATTTTTGAGTTATAAATCTGAGATGCATTTTTTGACTGGCGATCTGGCGCGCGTCAGCGAGACCTAACATTATTTTATTCAAATTCCTATGTTGCATTGTTCTAGAGAAAAACCTCTGTGGCAGACGGACAAAATAGTGAGATTATTAAGGTTCCGGGTTTAATTATTTCGGAACCTACATCCTACCAAAATAAATGCTTACTTACGACGGCCTTTTTGTATCCAATGACTTCTCCCGCTCTGGGCAGAGCGGAAGGGCGTGTCAGACGTTTACTGACCAAAACCCACCCGTGTTCCTTCAGTTGCGTATTGCCAAGGTCCCGGTACCCCTTTCGGACTTTCCCGCAACCCTGTCAGGACTTGGGACGGCCTGGTTGGCCTATGTAGTATGAATCTTTACCAAATAAATAAGGTTCATTATCTATGTACGCACAATACAGTAGATACAGTTACGTATGGACAAGAAAGTGATCTACACCTTCTTGTTATGTCACTGTACCTACATTAAAGATCTGTTTCCATAAAAGGCCGGAACCCTAATAAATAAATAAAAAGTATACGTACAGACTGAGGATCAATAACGATCTTATCTTGTGACGCCTGTTTGAAATAGACGATGCCATGAGAGATCCTCCACAGCATCATTTCAAAGGCATGACACCTTGTGCGTCGCACCAACCCTGTCACCACCATCAGCCGACCAGTAGCACCTCCTTTCACGACCTTCTCGCCTTTCTTCTGAGTAGTAGGCTTCCTAAGAAGAAACTGAATGGGTATACGCATGATCTTAGAAAATGTATAGTGGTTAAGGCCTCGTCCATAATTCACGAGGTTGTGGGTTCTAATCTAGGCAAATGCCAATTCGTCATCAGGAACAGAGTTCAAGCTGCTGGAGGTCAGAGCTCTAGAGAGGAACCTCAGTAAGCGTGCTTGTTTCCAGCTGTACTGCTTTATGAATCAAGCCCTTCCCTCCTGAAGTGTTGGTTGAACCTCTCCGGTATTAGGTCATTAACCGTAACGATTATCAGTACAATTTTTGCAGAGTCCTTCCACATGTTGACAACCTTGTGTGCTAGGGCAAGATATTTGTTTTTTTTATCTATCTCAGCTTTCACGAGATTCTCGTCATGATCGACACCGTTATCAACTATATTTGCACGGCACTCTTGTCGATCGACACAATACTCGTATCAGGCTTATTGGCAACATTTGTCCTGTCAGTAATGATAAATCGATCCCACTACAATTTGCCATGGCCATTCTCAAGAGCTGGGTCGGGCACATACCTGTAGTATGGTACTTTGGAATCCACAAGGTTCTATTGCAAGGCAAGTTGCTGGTGGATAATCCTAGCCACTAAATTGTGTTTGTGTAAGTACTTGCCATTAGTAAGACGAGAACAACCAGAAATAATATCAAATTGATTCACCGGGACGGTGGTATGCCTGACAGATTTCAACCGTACCGTCCTTCAAAATATATTTCCGAAAACTATTCGTCACCAAACTTTACCACAATCGCACAGACAAAACCTTCGGTTTCCCCGAAGAGATCGCCGAATCGCAACCACGATACGGAAGCCAAAAGTTCTACATCAGGCCCGTGAAAGGCCTTTTGCCTTGCTATACTTCTTTACGTTAGTACTGCTGGTTTACGCCAGTTCTCTTTCACCAAGGAGAGCAGAGCGAGGCCCTTGTCCACTGCGATCGATGTCGTTGCATCCCCCCACGTCTGTTAGAAAGTGATATAACATCGGTTGCAATGGAATTTCTAATTTGTCCTATACAACATTGAGTTTGTGTTCTAAAATTTGTGTGTATGAGTGAGTGACGTGATACGCATTGCATGTCGCCAGTCGTTTGCCGTCCTAACTTCAGAACCCTCTGGAGGTCTATATCCAGTTAAACAAGTGTAAGGTAGCACTTGTTTACTACTTGCTCTATTATTACTAATTATTAATAAATAAGTATACTTATAATTACTTAGATGTGAATAAAGTTTCTTTTCTTATTTCCGAGTCTCCTAGCATGGGTCCAATATGCTTCAATACATAGTGAAACTCGACCAACTCCAAAAAACTCTTCAATAAACCGACTTCGTTTCTGGTCATTTCTTGAATATCATCTTTCCATTTTTCTAGCTCAATCTGTAAGGAGATAAACGTTTTAATTAAGAAAAATTTCTTAGTTTTATTCTTTAAACTGCATTGTGTCCTGCTGCTGGGCAGAAGCCTCCGCTTTTTTCTTTCAAACTTCTCTATTTTGTGCCCCACAAATATGATTAGATCGTCATACCACCTTGGCCGTCTATCTCGACAGCGATGTCCTCACTCTAGCGTCCAGTGTGTCTTTGCCCATCTTTGCGAGTGCATCTGCAACCTGGCCAGCCATTACCACTTAATCCGGGCTGTCTTTTCTCCAACATCCACTATACTTGGGTTATTAGGTTACTAGTGCTGGGTTGTGTTTCTAACGCAATCTGTTCGCTTGACACTCATTATGCTGTGCTCCATTCCCGTTGGCAAATCTTTGTTCAGTAAGTGACCAACTATTTGCACCAGAGGTTAGGATGGGCAGGACGCCCGTTTTTTTTTTTTAAACAAACATTTTTAGTCCCGAAGATATAGGTGTAGATGTATAATATAAAGTATTAGTAGTAGTGTTCCCACACTTGCGCGCACTTGCTTGAGTGACTGCACCGGTTTTGGGAATGAATGTGAATGCTCCTTGAGGCAGGGAGGTATAAAACCACAGAGCACTGAGAAACGTCAGCGGCCGTTGCTAGGAGCGGCATTGTCATTATTTCCATACAAACCAAGCGTTACAACGTTTACTCACACTACGAAATTAGTAATGATACATACCTAGAAATGGCATTGAACACGGTCTGTGACAGAATTTTTGCGCTCAAAGCACTTTCGGGGCCACGAATTTTATAAGAACGGCCGTCTCAAAATAAATATTTTTGTATCCAATGAAGATCAAATAGGCCTACCAATATTTTTAACCTGAACGAGACCCGAATACTGAACCTTCAATGTTATCCATCGTTAACTAACTGCCTGTATCATAGATCTATCCCTAACCTTTTTTTTTTTTTGTTTGGGAAATCATCAAATGACTTCTCCCGCTCTGGGCGGAGTGGAAGGGCGTATCAGACTCTTACTGACTAAAACCCACCCGTGTTCCTTCAGTTGCCTGTTGCCAGGGTCCCGGTATCCCTTTTGGACTATTCCGCAACCCTGGCAGATCTATCCCTAACCTGGATCATGTTTGCAATAATGCAACCGCTGCTAAATTACACCTTAAAGGTGTGTCCAAACATTGAGCGGCAATCGTGCGCTTTGCCCAGCAGTGGGACAAAAAAGGTAGAAAAAAAAACAAAAGCACCTCAAATTCAATGAATTCATGAAGCGGTCTTGCTTTAGATGGCTGTTCCTGTTCAAGTGGCTCTATGTCATTCAGTCTCATTTCATTTTGTATATAGTTAAGCTTACGTTCCATTTCAGAAAAACGACACACCTCCATGACGTAATTCCTATGGAACGCGTGTACTTCGGGATTCATCTGGAATTAAGAAAGAAGAAAATCAGAATTTTCATTCATTATATTCAACGTATGTTTATATATATGACACTCAGCAGTTTAATTTTGGTAAAAATTCGATAGAAAACGTGAAATTACGTAAAATTTGTTGCTAACTATTGCTAACTTGGAAGTATTCCCTTGGAACCAATATTAAAATTCGTAACGGCACTATGCACATACGTCTATGAACTGCACACAACCCAGCTCTCCGAGCCGATCCAGGACATCAAACGCAGTCTCCGGTTGCAGATACATACTGCACTTAGACATCTTGTCACTTCGTAGCATACACCCCATTTTGAATCTGAAAAGAAAATAAATGCTAAAGAAGTAAACATAGTCAGGGATGAAGAATGGTGATGGAGAAGGAATGGTGGTGGAAGTCGTGGCTAATTAATAACAGCCGCACCGGTTGACAGATCAGGTTAAGCGATGCTTCCCGCCGTCCGGTCGGTCCGTGGATGAGTGACTATCTTT
Source organism: Lithophane socia (assembly GCA_947522985.1). Taxonomy (NCBI): domain Eukaryota; kingdom Metazoa; phylum Arthropoda; class Insecta; order Lepidoptera; family Noctuidae; genus Lithophane; species Lithophane socia. Next base: position 10,418,256 of record OX383251.1, read on the forward strand.
ACATACAAAGACTCCTCCGTGCCTCGGAAAGCTTGTTTAAACCGTTGGTCCCACCTGTCATTCGTGGATCTTTAACCAGCCTTACCAAAAGGTATCATATTCCCCAGTAACGGGGTTGTGGACGTCAGATAGGAAGTTGCTCCAAGAATACTTGAGATTCAGCTGCATCCGGTTAGACTGGAAGCCGACCCCAAAAATAGATGCATGCATGTTACGTTACTGTCATGTTCGTGGCGCCGCGCGTGCGAAGGCTTATTTCTAGGGCGCGCAAATGCACGTTACTGCGCGTGTAGCCGACATAGATATGTCGGCTAACTTATATTCCGCTTGACTTTACAGCATCTTTACAGGATATGCTTTGGTTTCCGAGAAAAACTATTACGTCATATTTTAACGGCCGTCATAGAAATTTGTCATGTTCACCAGTATTTCACAAGGTGTAAAAAAAACGCTGTTTTTGGACAGCCGTTGTGTGACCGTTCACCACGATGTTAAGCCCCCAGTACACGTTGGCAAAATCAAATGGCAAATCACGCAAAAAGGTCCAATACAGGTTGGCCGACGGACAGGCTTGCCCAACGTGTGCTGAGGGCTTCATGAAACCAAAGCTTTACGGGCATTAGATATTCAGGCAACACGGCTGTAAGAATCGGAAATATAAGCTATCTTAGAAACATAGACTTATAATTAAGAAAAAAGAACAGATTCACGTATAATTAACAACTACTACAAAAAAGGTTTAGTTACCTCTAACAATTCCTTTTATTCGCGTAAATGTACCTGTATTTCTACAATATTTCTGTCCCAAGCAAGGAACATACTATATAAAAATGTACTCTTTGCACTTAACTACGGCGGTCCCAAGTTTCCAGACATGGTATACTTTTCAACTTTGATGTTGACAGACGTTGATATTTATTTTAAAGTTTTCTTCTATTCTATTTATAAAATTCAATAGTAACTGCCAGAATGAGTTTTGAATAGGTAAAAAGTTTTATTTCGATAAGGCGTTAAAATCACGATCTCTAGAGGTCACTGATAATCAGTAGATGCCACAGGTAGATGCCTAGTCTTAACACAATACGACAATCAAGCGCATTTTTAGAATTCCTTACGTCAAAAGGGAAAATCGGATACCTTAGGCATAGGATCACTTTTGTTATCCGTCGGTGTCTGTCAAGACCCTTTTTCTCAGGAACGGGTCGACGAGGTTAATACCAAACTAGATGACCCGACAAACGTTGTCCAGGCCAAATGTTAAAATCTGCCACAGATGTTTTTTTTTTAAAATGATTATGTAGAGTTCGTGTTTATACATAAAATTGTACTTATTATCGAGCCTACTTATATCGACGAGCAACAAATCAGCCCCAGTTCAATCGATTACTTTGTACCTTGCTACCTTCTTCTGTTATTCTTCACGTCCGTAGGGGACTACAGGCGCTGGAATAATTTACTGTTTGCCAACTAAGTTTTGAGGTGGGCCTGTAGTTCCCTAGGGGTAACGAGCCCATTTTCTCCTCGTATATTATAGTCAATTGCAAACATTACTTTGAACAGAAAAGTGAATATATCTAAGTAGTGATATCAGATGTAAAATACTTTTTTTTTTCGTTTGGACAGTACCTATTTAGTATTTTGCACAAAAATATACTTCTATCTTTCGATGATTGTAAAGATCTTTGGCGCTTGAATGACGTTAACAGGGGGGCGCTGTTAGTTTTGTGACATTATTTTGTGATTTTTTTTATAGAAACAAGATTGCGGCCTTAGTTCCGAATTTGGCCACGTGCCAAAAGATCCTTGTACAGAATTTAAGTAAGTTTTACAAGGGCGGTAGGCCTATACGCCACAACGGGAGTGATTTCTGCGGATAGGAACATTATAGGGTGAATACAAGAAAAGGAATATTTCTTCTTGTTAAAATTGATAGAATTATGTATATATATTATGAGTAGTAGATATGTAAGAGGAAGTCAGAAAGTTGGCACCTCGTGTTGACTGAGAATTTGAGTGAAAATTCATGATAAGAACTTATGGGCATCTGATGCAGAAAAATGAGCAATATGTTTTTTGGAACAAAAGATGGTTTGTGAACATAAATATGAGTGGCTTTATGAGTAGGAGAAGACCGAAGAAACGATGAATGGTTTGTGAGTAAGATCATATGGCTAGTAAAGGGGTGACTTTGGAGATGGCGGCTAATAGAGATGTATAGAAAACGAAGACATGCTGATCTGACTCCTCACGAATTGGAGTGAGGGCAGGAGAATGAGTAGGTATTGCTTGCTTTTGTCAAGCCTTGACAAGATTATTTTGTAGTTTTCAATCATTTTAGGAAAGTAGGTAGTTCCTATACTTTATTTTTAACATAACACATTTTGACAGTTATGGTCATGTCCCATGTGAGTGTTGTACGAGTGCAATCAGTCTGTTGTAGATTCGGTATTATTGGTATTAGTGTTTTGTACTGTTTGTTAACCGGTTGTAGGTACTATTGTACGGTGACTCCTGTCGGTGATTGTTCAATACAAAGCTTTGACAGGTCTACGTTCTCTCTCAGTAGTGCCAGATGTGTCGATCATAGAACTACTCAAATTATCCTGTTAAACTCTGGTCAAACTGAAGCAAGTGAGCGAGCGGGTTGCGGTATTGGGCGGTTAACCCTTCTAGGGTTCCATGTTTTATGTAGCCCACATAAAGTCAGAGAAATGATTGCTAACCAAATGGAATTCAAATTATCCGTTTATTAAAATCACGTATGTGCGTGATTTCTCAACGGAATTATTAACTGCCATGAGGGTTTCGTTACCCATCTCGTGACTCCTTCCAACTCCATCTCGTGCGCACCTCCCAGCTCCATCATCAGACCAGCTGGATAATACCTTATTATTGTAATGTCATCTGAAGTACTCGTACAACCTTTTGCAAAGTTTCAAATAGAGCTGCGACTTCTAGAAGTCAGTGGTATTCTTAGATTTCTTACAAACAAACACAAGTTTAATTTCTCCTGTTGTTAAAATTAGAGCTAAGAGTTTCCAAACCAACTCACAAAACATAACTTTTTATTGTTTTTACAATTCTATGTTTACTCGTTATTCCGAGTCGAACAAGTTTTTAAAATGACAAATAATATGTGTAATCAAAAGAAGCCTTGATATATGCAAATCTCTGTATTTGCTCTCTGTATTATAAAAGGAGCTTCCTGAAATAGGTAGGTACCTACATAACACATGCTATTCACAAGCAAAAGATCGGTACCTTCAGGGGCGTAGCGACCGCTGTATCAGCTATAACAATGATACGGGGACCCTAAGCTTCAGGGTGGGCTCATGTCTGAGCACAAATTCTTAAAATATTATCCAAAACCTCCGATTCTTAGTGATAAGAGGCCCGTAATGTATGAATGCCTTATTCAGAATTTCATGTCATATCATGACATTCTCAAGCTCTTGCATTCATCTTATCATAGTCAGAATGGCTCCAATGTTCGAGTTCGTTTTGTTCGGTCTTGCATTCTATTAGTAAACCTGGTATAGGTTGATTTAGTATCCATTGTAATCAACGGGAACTTCACCAATCCCGGTCCAGTATGATGGAATTTTTGAGCTCGCTCCGCTCGCTCAGCGCACCTGTCCAAGTCAGAATTCTATATTGTAAAAAATAATAGGTAGGTACTTACCCTTCTTTTGAACTTCGCCGTAATGGGGTAAACGTCCGTCCGCAGTACGGTCCGCCGTCAACAATAACACCTAATTCCGGACTTGAGCAGTATTTAAAGTCAAGTGATGAATACCATGTCGATCCGTCGGGATTGCAGATTTATTCCGTGCACGCACGATGTAATTAAAACGCATAGAGATATTTTTAACCCTACGTGTGCGAAGGGGCCTTTTGCATCATCGTCATTCAGAATTGCACGTCCATGTGACGTATATACGTAGCGATGATATCAAAGGGTTTGTAACGTTGTGGCTTCACAACAATACTATACTTACTTACTCGAGTGACTGACGCTAAATATTTCACAATTAGTAAGTTGCACATCACTAAAATCAGTTATAAGAGTAATTTCGACAGATGAGTTTAAAGCTCTTGAGTATATAATCAAGGAATATGATTTACATTTTCTACACCTAATAACACAAGTTTTTCCTTTTTAAACTCTATTTTAAAGACTAGATGAAAACAAGATTTTAGTTCGACTATACCTACGTAGAGATGACGTAAGCGGCAATGTATTAATACAATGTTTACTGCATTCATTTGATATTATTCCTGTTTTCCCGAAAGGGGTACACAGAGGTAATAGTTCACCCACATTTCGCCCCTTAAGCCGTGTACTGACCGGTGTTACGGGGTGTAATGTAACGTGTTACAAAGCGAGCATTCGTGCAGTCAGTACGTGGAAACGAGCACGAGCGCATGTTATACGGAGTTTAGAACGCGGCGTAACGTAATAATATGCTCGCTACGAATGGTACATTACGCCCCTTCAGTACACGCCTTTACGTAAGTCTCAAATTCAGACTTCGGACTGATAGTGAGAAAACTCAATCATACTTTTCCGGTCCCTGGGCTTGGAATCCAAGATCCAGGAGGATCATTGCTCAGTAGTCGACCTCTAGACCAACAAGATAGTAACTGTGTCCATAGTAATTTGTCACTTGAGTGACCAAACAAATAAAACATGTTTTATTTTCCAAACTGTAACGCGTATAGGTAAATAACATTTTATGTATTGAATAAAAACAGGTGGCTTGGTGTTATTTTAAAATAATGATAGCCTTCACCTACATCCATTATGTTCGTAATAAAATCACAACATTCTAAATAATATCAAATTGTCTATTCACGAATATTTAATTTCGATAAAGACTACTTTCACCCAAAAGTCGACCATGCCCATATTACCTATGTACCTACGTATATAGGACATCGCAGCCAGTATGATGGAGCTGCCAGTTTTTAAACAAAACCGAAGCCACAGAATGAAATCCAGGGATCACCATTCGCTGGACTTAAATTACCCATCGTACATTTCACCCGCCAGGTTTACGTAACGTGAGTCTCTGTAATTAGTTCTCGTGAACGTTAGAGAAGTGAATTAATAAAATTCCCCACCCTAACTTGCTCTTACGAGCGGAGAAAATAAAATGTAGGGGACCTCTAAAATATGAGCCATCTGAGAATTCGCCGAGCCTAGTCATTTGTTAAATGAGGAAGTTTTGAAATAGGTACAAAGGGTATTGTTTTAATCAGAGACATTATAGCTTGATTATTATGAGCTGTGATTTCCATTGTGACCCACTGTTATGTATTTAAGCGTTTATTTCAAGAAATTAAATATAGTCCTTGAGAAAAAACAATCTTTCTTGAATTCTTGATAGGTTAGGCAGAAGTAAAAAATTAATGTACGCTCGCGGCCGATAAACTCGGATCGGGAAAAAACCTTGTTCCAAATTAAGATTTTTTGTGACCGACCCGGATTCTTTGCTCGCAAGACCTATAGGTACTGTGCTAGATAAAACCTACATCAAGAGTTCACCGAGGGATGTAGTTTCTCACTCCCAAGCTGTTTTAAAAGCTAAATTTGAAATGGCGAAAGAACAAGTGCTTTAATTAAGATTTTTTCGAATTTGATTTGACGTACTAGATCTGCCCTATTGTAGGTTTAAAGGGTGTCCCTGGAAGTATTGGTCAAATCAAATAGGGGCATGGGCAAGGTCATTTCCAATCTTTGTAACCCTGTCTGTCTGTATGTTACCTTTTCAAGGCTAAACCACTGAACGGATTTCGACAAAACTTGGCAAGGAGATAGATGTTATCCTAGGGAAGGACATAGGCTACTTTTTATCGACATACCCCGCGGGCGAAGCCGCGGGCGGAAGCTACTATCATTATAATTATGCAAGTCTTCATATTCAATCGTTCGAGGATTGTTAACGAAAACAGGCATTTCCAAAAATACTCATGGACTTTTAAAATAACTTACCTACCTACTCATAATGAAACAAAGAGATAATAGGAAGCATGAATGTGAAGAATAATTATTTTAGAACCATAACCTACGAAATTGAAAATATGAAACCATGCATCCGTTTTCATGAAAATTCATTTACAGTCAAAGTCAAATGATTTAGTTCAAATAGGCACATAAAAGGCTCTTTTTGAGGTCAAAAATGGAAAAAAAAAATTGAATTGATTCTAGTCGCCCCTTCCAAAAGGTAGTTTTCGTATGGAGTTAATCTTATAATGTTTTACAATATTTTGTATGTACATTAATTATAAAATTATATGTGAAGACGATGCACCTAGAATAAAATTACTATGCCACATTATATAAAGAATAAAAAATGAGGCATCGACAGATAAATTAATTATGTGATAGATACATGGTGCTCACATAAATATGTACAAACAACGACAAAAGTTAACCATGTTCTTAAAATTTTACAATTAAAAAGTCCGTGTGTGAGGAAGTAATCACAGAACGTAGGTAGTCAATTTAATTTTACGGGCCTTAAATAATATTACTGCTGGGCAAAGCTGCCCGTTGCTTTCAGTTATTTTGGTGAAGTTGACCAACGTTGACCATTGATTGATGGTTTTGTCGAGCTCGTCTCGCCGAACCCTACGTGTCGTACTGCGGCACCTTTCTCCCCACGTAGTAAATATTAGCCAGACCAGTAAAACAACTCAAAAAATATTTCTAGCTAAATGCTGATGTCTGCAGCCGCTACGGTAGACAAAAAACAACAATTTAAAATCATACCTCCATTTAAATACTGCAGACAAACAATAGGTCGGGCAGATATTAATTAACTTCAGACTTCGAATGTACGTCCCCTAACCAACAGTAGCAATTAGCCGTGGGCATACGAGATCTGATACTGGAAGTACCTAGTGTAACCGACAACTGTAACATTGTTCTGTGTACTGTACGCAAAGGAAATTAGTATGCAGGTAACTGCTGCATTGTTTACAACGTGTCTGTACTACAGTAGTCAAACGCGCCTCAGTTCTTTTCTATCTAAAGAAATACGCAGGTGGTATCGAATCGTAAAGTTATTAAGCTGATATTTATTTAATTCCAGCGTTTTTCTATCTCGATACTAATGAAGTTTCTGACGGCTTTAACTTTGGTAGGTATTAGACCAACATGTAATGCAACCACACGTGCGACTGCGTTACATATTTTCATCACAATTCATAAGTTGTTAATGGATTATGATTGGAATTGAAAATGATGATGATAAATGACATCTGGAAATTAGTAAAATCTAAAGCACATATTTTGTGCAACACTTCATCCATAACTTTTCAAAACGGTCATACAATCCAGAAGGAGTTCTGTACACACTTAATATAATGAAGTGCTCCAATTCTATACAGGCTATTTCAAAACAGAGAGGCTCATAATGTCCTTACGATCTTTTAAGTTTATTTACTCAAATTAATGAGCCACTATGTACACCATTTACTCTGCTGAATGAACTACCAACCTGTTAATTGACAATGCACCAGCAAAACCCTTTGGAGTTACAAGTATCTTTTAGCAGTGATACTTCATTCAACTTTGGCCTGTTTAAAACACTCATTTCACATGTTTTTTTATGCGTTAATATTAGTTTTCGTTGTTAAAGTGCACACCAATCTGTTTTGCCATGCTTACCAAAAATTCAAAATCTATCTAGATAACGTTATATAATTATGATGAAGCCACAATGGTGTATTTCGTTTCATTGTTCGTTACCTTTCAGGCCCAATTAAAAAGATTTCGCGAGCCATGCGCTTTGTTTGTGGATATTACATGATTGATATCGGATAGTCTCGCCATTGTGGGGCACACGGCACCTAAAGATAGAAGGTTTTTATTATGAGCGACATGTTTCCTGTGCCCTCTGACTTTCTGCAAGAATTATTAAAAGGCAACTGCATGCAGGTGAGATGAAAATGTTAAGAAGGTATGTAGGTATGTATTACATTTAAGTGGTGTGACGAGAACTGATAAGATAATTAGTAGATGTTTATGAGGGATTTTGGAAGTAGTAACTAATCGTCGAGGCCAATCGAATGAGCCTCAACACGATATGTCTGCTGCTCTAGTTTCTATAGTATAGGATCTTCGAGTTTCTTGCCTTTCTTCTCCATAGAGATCTACGTTTTGGAATGGGCAACTAGCTTCAACTTTCTGGCTAACTGACCGACTCTTTGACGATTCAAAAGTGCCTGTAAATTGTTTAATTTAAATAAAGGCTTTGAGTTTGAGTTTAGTACCTTTCAAGTCAAGGACGAGTGAAAATGAAATAAATAATAACCCCACAGACGTATCTCTACGTCAGCTATACTCTAAGTGTGTTCCGCGGAACCCTAGGGTTCCGTGATACCTCTGTCGGGGTTCCGAAAGAATTAAAAAAAAAAAAACAAAACACCTCTCTCTGGTCGCTCCGCGGCCGCGCGGACTCCGCGGCCGCGCGGAGACAAAACGCTATGAACGTTATTTATTTATTTATTTGTATTTGTAGAAACATGTGTGACAATAGCTGGTACAATATCTCATAAGTCGAGAGCCGAGTTACAAATGTTTCTTTCAGCAGATACTTCTTTTAATTTGAAGGACCGTTTGTATGATAAAACTTGGTTGTTCCGATTGTCTTTTATGGCGGATATCTTTCAAAAACTTAACGAATTGAATTTATCGTTGCAAGGTAAACAGACAACAGTGTTTCAGGCCTATAATAAAATAACTGCTTTTAAAAGAAAATTAGATTTTTGGATCATTTGCATTGGTAAGAAAGAAATAGAAAGCTTTACGTTACTCAGTGAGTTTGTTAGCGAAAACGACTCAGTAATGTTTGAAGATGATGTGTTTGAATTGGTCCAATATCTCAGTTCGATGCGCGCATCTTTTGAAAAGTATTTTCCCGAAGAACACAATACAAAAATTAAAGTGAATTCATGGATTCATAATCCTTTTTTACCCAACTTGGAAAAGCCTGAAAACATGTCAAACGAGATATATGAATCTCTTTTAGAAATGCTGATGACATTTCTAAAAGAGATTCATATATCTCGTTTGTACACACACAAGTATGGAGTCACTGTTCAAAACGACGCCTCTCAATGATTTTTGGTGCAGAATCCAAGATGAATATGCAATGCTTGGCCAAATGGCTCTGGATATTCTGCTCCCGTTCCCAACTACATATTTGTGCGAAACAGGATTCTCTACCTACGCAGTCACGAAAACAAAATATCGCAATAGACTGGACGCCGAAGCTGATATGAGACTCCAACTTTCTTCCATCAAACCTGATATCAACCAATTGATGAAAAATAAAAAACAGTTTCATACCTCCCACTAGTTAGATTTTTTCTTTTTTAATGTTTTCTATTGTTGTCCTTGCCAAGTGGTGAAGTAAATAATAATTAGTAACTGTTACATTGTACTTTTATTATGCTGATTAATAAAAAAGACACTTATAAAAACAATTGTTTTATTGTAGGGTTCCATCAAGTATTTTGCTTCCCAAAAGGGTTCCGTCATTTAAAAAGTTTGAGAACCACTGCTCTACGTTAACGTCGTGGCAGGACTTGCGCGCTTCTGAACTCTACATCTGTGCCAATAGAGTTGATTTTGCCGAAACAGGTCTAAGGTGAGGAGCCAGACTAGGAGAAAAAAAAAACAACATGTTTTCCCATACATCGATATACGTCACGGTCAATACTCCAACTGCAAATGATAGTAACCGCAAAAAAAAGATAATAATATATACTTAATTAATTGTGATAAAATTACAAATTAACAATATTCGGACTTCTTCCCTGTACCTTCCCTTTTTCCACATTTCATGATTCTAGGTCAACGGGCAGTACCTAACCTATAGGTTTTTGTTTTTGCGAATATCAATTTTTTTTAAGGTATACGTCATAATAAAGGCCGTAGATATTAATTTCAACTTTATACCTCCACGCGTTCCTGAGAAAATGAACTGACAGACGGATAGATAAATGGACGGACAACGAAGTGATCCTATAAGGGATCCGTTTTTTTTCCTTTTTAGGTACCTACGGAACCCTAAAAATATATACAGTCATAGAGACTGTCGACAAAAGTGAAAACTTAAAACTATGAAATAAGAGTACTTTTTTTAAAATAATTATCTATTCAAATTAATTGTAGTATCAAAAATAAAATTTCATATTTTGTAAATTAAATTGATCAATTGTTTATGCTTTCACTGCTGGCAAAATGCAACACGTTATACTCATAGCACAGATAAATTGTTTATCGGTGACATGAACAGATAAGATTCTCCCCTACCAAAAAACGCTCGAAGAAATTATAGAAGTATTCACATTAAAAAAAAAACGGCCCCAGACGGAAAATATTATTTTCTCCATATAATAAACACACATTGGTTGAACTGCAAAAACTAACAGGTTGCGGGAGAACTTGTTTTGATCCTGTAACTCGATGAGGATGAGCCTCCCGCCTGGCCCATCAAAATGCCCGTAAAACTGACTGCGGAACTCTCCAACACCGGGCTCGGCCGACACGGTTTTTCGACTGTAGGTATAAATCGACTCCGAAATACAACGGTGTTTCGTACAGTAATCATATGAGATAAAAAAACGGTTCGAAGTGGACAAATATTCATCTTTTCCACCACTAAACTGGGCCCCGATAGACCCTTTTTTATATTCGTTTTTTTTTTGGAAGGAATTATGTTTCTGCTATTTGTTGGGGGTAAGTAAGCCTTATAGCGATGGCAGCAGTCGCCGCGCTGCCCGGACTAATAGGTACTTACTTTTGTTACAAGTGGTTACCCCACTCCCTCATTAGCGAGTTCCAATACGATACTGAAAATACTAGTCCGAAAATATAGTATGCAATTTGAATATTTAAAATATTCTATGAGTATTTGCTTCTACAGTAACAAGTTGGTATTTATCGGGTTGGCAGTAATAGTTGAGTTCGCTCGTATTAGGATTGAGTTCGTAGAAGCGCGTGCCTCTTCCTCAAAATGTTGTAGTTGGCATCTTGTATAACAGGACCGTCTCTACCTCGTTAAATCGATTCGCCGGGCGTATCGATATTTTAACAAGACGGACTTGGATCACCCCAAACACTTCGGAACATATTTCCGGTATTACGAGTACGGATGCGGTCAAGTGCAATACTAACTGCGGAACTTCGACATCACAATTGTCTATTCCTCTTTGCACGGATTACAGTCGTGCCACGATTTGCGCATTTGACATTTTAGTCGTAAGCCTGTGATCATCCTAATCCACCATTTAAAGAGAGAATCTTAGTTATTTTTAAAGTGTCATTACTAAAGGGTTTGAAAGGGTTTTTAACTTCATAACGGAACCAAGAATCACACATGCATCACCCGTTTTCCATAAAACACCTTGAACATTGCTTTATATTATTTTAATAATTGCCTACAAAGCCAGACATTTCGTACCCCATATTATATTTGACAGAGGTCGGTCAAACATATTTTTAATATGTTGCTTATTTGGAGTCTACCTTGTTAGATATACGAGGGAATACAATGTATATCCCGCGAAAAATTCTAAAATAACTACAAAATCTCAAGTATGTACATAACCGCTAAAGGCGAATGCTATTATATTGCCTACGGCAAATCAAAGCTTATGTATTAAAACTTTCTTTTATTCCTCAATCGGGATTTATTTATGTCCATAGGTGTGTCCGTGGTATCACAGCGGGCCCTATCAGAATACCAGGACTGCGGCATTTAGTTTTTAAATATCGCAGTATTATGCTGAGATAGAAGTCTTTTAGGCCTCCCACAGGTCTCTTTTTTTTGTTACTTTCAAAATTCTTTTTATTGTTTTCATGATTTTGTAAGGTTTATGTTTTTTATTGTTTGTATTTCTTGTGTTTGTTCTTTATTTGTTTTTTATTGTTTGTAAGTCCCACATAAAATAATTTTCTTTCTTTAAACGCACCGACCTCTTCTCCTTCAAAGTATATTTTTCTAGTGGATACTTCAAATAACTCACAAATCGGGCAGAAGCCGCACTACTCCGGCCCTTCGTGACGCGAAGAAGGCCGATCATTGGAAGTACACACATTAACTTTGTAAACATATCCATCGGTAACAATGGCGCCCAATTGTTTGTTTATTTATTTACCCACTTTGTGTTTACAACCTCTGTTTGGATTCGGCTTTGGTTACAGGTATGAGGTTAGTTTATCACTTCAAACCAAGTGTAAGAAAGACTTTGAAATATTTTTTTAATTTCGTTTTATTTCATACTAGCTGTTGCCCGCGACTTCGTCTGCGGACCAGGATGAAAAGTAACCTATGTCCTTCTCCAAGTCATGGTCTACCCATGTGCCAAATTTCATCCAAATCCGTTCAGCTGTTTTAGCGTAATGGCGTGACCAAGGGAAATAGGTATTTATTTTTTACCCGACTACGGCGAAGAAAAAAGGAGGGTTATGATTTTGACCGGTATGTATGTATGTATGTATGTATGTATGTATGTAAGTATGTATGTATGTTCATCTGTTCCCTCCTATCTTCCAAACCACTTATCACAATTTGACAAATGAGGTATCGTTAGAAGCGTCGTGATTGTCCGCTGGTTATAGGCTCTGTGAAGTCACATTAAATTAAAAATGGCGCCCTCTATAGGACATAAAGTGAGGAACTTAAAAAAAAAAATGGTTTAATCGTACCATGTTGGGTATCAAATGAAAAGGCGTAATGAGCACATTTAAAAAATATATATATTATAACCCCAAAAGAATTTTAAAAAAAATCAAGTAACAAAAACTAAAACCCAACTACGACTTAAAAGGTATAAACAAGACACCACAGACAGACAAATTAAAAATCCGGAGTCACACGTAATCTGTTCGATTTATGCCCTAACACGTGTGACTCCGGATTTTTAATTTGTCTGTCTGTGGTGTCTTGTTTATACCTTTTAAGTCGTAGTTGGGTTTTAGTTTTTGTTACTTGATTTTTATATAATATAGATACAGGTGGTGTTAAAAAGAGGACCTATTTACTAGGCATAGAGTTCGACTTCATTTAGGAAAATGAAGCCGAAATCTTCACCCAATAATTACGTTAAGCAAAAATAATTGCTGGGAAATTATTACACAGCTTTTCGGTGTGTGGACGACTACGTGGAAAAACCGTTGATTGCAACAGCTATTTATCGATACATATTATTAGAAACGGCATTTTTCTCTGTCTATTCGTTTAATTTATTTATAATAGATAGAGTACCTATCACTTAAACAATTTAGTTAGCTACCTATCAACGTGTTTTTTTTGTTACCTAACAAATATATTCTTGTCTAAGATTAGTTTATTAGAACACACCAATATAACCAGATGCACAGCTACATACCAACCAACGAAAGTTTGGAAAAGCCACACACACATGTAATGTGTACCTAGGCTTTTCCCAACTATGTTTAGGTCGGCTGAATACAGTATTTTGCATGGAGCAACTGACCTCCACAACCCAGTTACTGGTTAATACGATACTCCTTGGTAAGACTGGTTGTAAGACTTTCGGGCTTCTGATGACCCGTAACGACTGTCAAAGATCCAAATGATAGCCGGGACAAACGGCTTAACGTGATTTCCGAAGCATGGAGGTTTTTAGTTATAGATGGTCACCATTCCACGGACCAACCGCAGCAAGCGTAGCCTAACCTCATCGATCGACTCGTGCGGCTGTTATTACTTAGCCACAAGGAACAAGCAATACCTATGTAATGTACACAATATAAAGTTCAAAATTCGATGGGGATTAAATGCGTTAGTACCCACCTACGCCCAGTGGACCACGAATAAGTACCTTACTCGAAACTTGAGACGGACGGCTTGGTTAACTCCTCTAGAGCAGACAAACATTGCCCAAGTCCATTCATGCAGCTATTTCTTAAAGTTTACTATGTCCTGTTGTGATACAAGCAAAAGAAAATGAACCGTAGAGGTTTATTATTAAAACCCTTTCTATTCTGAACATCATTGCGTTATGATACTTTCGGTAGTTTACAGAATATCTCTTAGTTCAGTGTGCCTTTTGGAAAACTCTAACAACTTCCACCGAGTCCTATGTCTTGTAACTCTTCTCCAATTTGGACCCGCTCAGTACCATAGACTTTTATATTCGTCTAAATAAATCGAATTGTAGGCAGCAATAATTGAAGTATTTCTAAATATTTAAAATACTTAGATGTGACAACTTACCATGTGAATTGATAGACAATGGCCAAACGTGAGACAATCAAAATAAATATTGTTTAAAAAAAAGTATTCTTAAAACAGAGAAAATACCATTGTAACGTGTAACGTTGTGTTGTATCTCTTTGTATCAGACAAATAGGTGTGTTGTAAGTATACCTAGTTTCACTATCAGACTATCGACTACTTAGTGTTAGCAATGTAGGTATTGTCTAGATTTTCCATTACGAGGTAAGTAGTGCTAATGGCATTGCACCATGTGACTTTAGATGGCTATTGAAACCATGTGTAAACCGTATGTAGCGATGCTTTGATCTTTCGCTGTAAACTAATGCAGGTACCTGCTGTTAGATCTTATAATAGGAACTTACCAACTAATATAATTATAATTATTGTTTTGTAAAGTAATGGTGTCCAGACTTACGAGTGCTCTGTGCGGGCATAAATCAAACAAATTACGTGTGACTCCGGGTTTTTTATTTGTCTGTCTGTGATGTCTTGTTTATACCTTTTTAGTTGACTTATTTGTCGTAGTTGGGTTTTAGTTTTTATAACTTTAATTTTTATGTAAATTATTTTGGGGTTATAATAAATCTAATTTGAAATAAGCTAATTAAGCCTTTACATTTGGATAACATTTTTTGTTTTTACCCGACTACGGCGAAGAAAAAAGGAGGGTTATGATTTTGACCGGTATGTATGTATGTATGTATTTATGTATGTATGTATGTATGTTCATCTGTTCCCTTCTATCTTCCAAACCACTTATCACAATTTGACAAATGAGGTGTCGTTAGAAGCGTCGTGATTGTCCGCTGGTTATAGGCTATGTGAAGTCACATTAAACTAAAAATGGCGCCCTCTAGAGGACATAAAGTGAGGAACTTAAAAAAAAAAATGGTTTATGCGTACCATGTTGGGTATCAAATGAAAGGGCTTAATGAGCACATTTCAAAAATATATATATTATAACCCCAAAAGAATAAAAAAAAAAACAAGTAATAAAAACTAAAACCCAACTACGACTTAAAAGGTATAAACAAGACACCACAGACAGACAAATTAAAAATCCGGAGTCACACGTAATCTGTTCGATTTATGCCCTAACACGTGTGACTCCGCATTTTTAATTTGTCTGTCTGTGGTGTCTTGTTTATACCTTTTAAGTCGTAGTTGGGTTTTAGTTTTTATTACTTGATTTTTTTTATTTGTCTGTCTGTGATGTCTTGTTTATACCTTTTTAGTTGACTTATTTGTCGTAGTTGGGTTTTAGTTTTTATAACTTTAATTTTTATGTAAATTATTTTGGGGTTATAATAAATCTAATTTGAAATAAGCTAATTAAGCCCTTACATTTGGATAACATTTTTTGTTTTTTGTTCATGACTTTGTCCTCTAGAGCGTGCCATATTCACATTAATGTGACTTCTTTTAAGCTATAACGGGTGGACGATCAAAACGCTTAAAACGATACCTCATTTTTGTTAAATTATTATGAGTAGTTTGGACGTTGTGAGGGAACAGATGAACATACATACATACCGGTCGTAATCATAACCCTCCTTTTGCTTCGCCGTAGTCGGATAAAAAGTAATACAACAAATTGAGAAAACAAACAAATTATACAAGCATGTTCTGTGATGTGACTTAATAAATGCTATGTTGGGGTCGGCTTCCAGTCTAATTGGATACAGCTGAATATCAGTATTTTACACACAGCGACTGACATAAATAGAACCAATAAAGCACTGAACGTGAAGAGTTTTTATTGTAAAGCAAACATTTATCAAATGCTCCGTTTTCTTATTAAAGGTTTCCTCCGTCAGAGTACTAAGAAAGTAACTGGTAAATAAATTTTACACAATTACTTCAAAGACATGCCATAATATCCGTTTTTCTCCGTTATTGCAATGCAGTGTATCAACAAGAAAAGAAGCATTCAATTACTTCGTTGACTTGTAGAACTGAAGATGTCGGGCACATATTGAAGCGGTTTCCTGTTGGAAAATTTTATAGATAGAAGTTTATATCCTTCTTTAAACAAGAATTTACAGGAAATAACTTCCTCGATTGAACTTCGTGTTGAACGTTGCTGGCGGAACATTCAAATGATTGATTTTTGTAATAAACTAGGTTTGCATACGACGTCGTTGGATTGGTTTATAACGGTAGAGTCTTTCTTTCAAATTCTTTCTTTGTAAACATTTTGGAAAATAGATGTTTATTTGCGAATTCTTTTGTGCTCAATCAGTCAACTAGCCCTGGAATATGGCAGTATATTCCAGGGTTAGTAGACTGATTTAGTGATTGAGTTGTATCTTTTAAATATTTGTAATCGTCGAGAATTGCAATATTACGTAGAGGATGAATTTTTTTAAATTTATCAACATTGAAGATGATTTATTAGAACTTTTATTGGAATACAAGTCGTGAGTAGTGATTCCCAAATATGGACATGGTCATCATTCTCCAGCCGTTATCCCAATTTATTTGGGGTCGGCACAACATGTCTTTTTCATGCACACTTGTCTATTAGGGCTCGTACAAACTAGCGCGATATCGCGGGCGGGACAGGCAGCTCGACGCTTGTCATGCCCGCAAATCACGCCTGCTTGTGGGAGCCTTTAATCGTCGTCTTGGTAGTCACCCAAGAGTTCACCAAAAATCACTACAATAATATTCTTAGAAGCTAGTCAGCACAGGAGAATCTTAGATACAGGTAGGTATATAAGGATTTGTCAGATATATAACTCGTATATACGTAGTGATACCAAGAAGGGTAAGTTGCTAATTTACCGTCTCATTTTACTTGACTGCAGAATGTGCCGCGACTCTACCGAGCATTGAATCGTGTTAGCAAGTATGTTTCCATTATCCTTTATTATGTTATATGTTATTTCAACTGCTGTTTTATCCGTTAGTGACAATTTCTGTCTCGTTGTATTTATAGCTTTTCTACATAAGTTTGAAATTGAATAATATAATACCAACAGGTTCCTTTACTTTATAGAAATAACATAACATCACGCCTATAATCCCCCAAGGGTTAGGCAGTGATGTACCTTTAGTACTTTCACATTTCGCCAGTTATGTTCAAGTCCCATGTTATAGCAGTTATATCAGGCGACCTACGAGACTGTCATCAGCGTAATGGAATTCAGGCCTAAAGAGCTACTTTTTACCCGACTACGGCGAAGAAAAAAGGAGGGTTATGATTTTGACCGGTATGTATGTATGTATGTATGTTCATCTGTTCCCTCCTATCTTCCAAACCACTTATCACAATTTGACAAATGAGGTATCGTTAGAAGCGTCGTGATTGTCCGCTGGTTATAGGCTATGTGAAGTCACATTAAATTAAAAATGGCGCCCTCTAGAGGACATAAAGAGAGGAACTTAAAAGAAAAAAATGGTTTAATCGTACCATGTTGGGTATCAAATGAAAGGGCTTAATGAGCATATTTCAAAAATATATATATTACAACCCAAAAAGAATTTAAAAAAAATCAAGTGATAAAAACTAAAACCCAACTACGACTTAAAAGGTATAAACAAGACACCACAGACAGACAAATTAAAAATCAAAATAAAATTAAGAGTCACACGTAATCTGTTCGATTTATAACACGTGTGACTCCGGATTTTTAATTTTATTTAATCAGAGTCATAACTAGATAAAAGGTTCATCTCCTGAATTCAACTGTAACGATTAACATTGAATTAAACACAAAAAACGAAACTTAATTCATCCTATCGTAAATCAAACATAGATACCACAACAAAAAGTTTTAAACGTCTTCGATACGCAGCACAAACCAAGAGATTGAAAGAGCTCTGGAGGGCGTGAACGACCAGTTGCGATCCGTGCAGTCCAAAATCGAGGGGCTGGAAGAACAACGGAATTTTTTCACCTCACAATTATCTGGCATCGAGCAAAAATGTGATTTCTTGGAAAAATCCCTTATAAAGACGAGCATCGAACTAAAGTATGTTCCACGAATGGATAAAGAAAATAAAGAAAGTCTCTTCAGTTATGTTACACACCTTTCCGATTGTCTTAACATTGTTTTGAGCCCTGGCGACGTGCGCGATGTCTATCGCGTACCTAATAGAAAAGACCCAGCGAAGTCTTCTGTAATTGTGGAACTTTCCAATACCTTAATAAAAAGTAATTTTTTGGCATCTGCGAAGGGCTTTAACAAAATAAATAAGCTAAAAGTCAGTCATTTGGGGATAGATAATAATTCGTCGCCACTTTATGTTTCGGAATCTCTTACCGCCAAAACTAGGCGACTTCACTTCCTCGCAAGAGACTTTGCAAGAACAGAAAAATACAAATATTGTTGGACATCTAACGGTAACGTGTATGTGAAGAAGCAAGACGGTTCTGAATATGTTCGTATCGGTGATGAAATGCAATTACATAAACTAAGACAGTCAAATTGACTAAAATCACCCAAAATAGTAATCTCATGCATGTTAAAAATCTCTTTCTTCTTTTTCATCTATGTTTGTATAATATATAACAATTATGTAATGGGTATAAATAGTGGTACTTACAACTTACATTTACACATAATTACACAATTCACATTTCCTAAAACAATACTACTAATAATCACTAATAATCACTACAACAACTACTCTTGCGTGCAAAATAAATCTAAATTATTTCCAAATTGGGTCTCATACGTGGAATGTGATCAAGTGAACAATAATTTACTTTCATACGTACAAATTCGTTACATTATATTTCTACCAATTAAATGCCTAAACCTTATGATAAAACCTCACAAAGATCATAAAATAAGTAACACTAGGGTGATCATTAGGCGATTAAGCTTAACCTCACTAATGATGTCGATAGGTTCGTGCTGGTCCATATCTTATAATAATGTTTCAGTGTTCTATTTTGTGTTACTAGTTATATTTCTACCAAAGCGCCATGTTGGATAACGCCTCATTTCTTGACGATATTGACGGCACGCACCTCTCAAATTGTATTGAGCTTGATAACCCCGATCTTTGTAAGGAATATCTTGATGTTGCTCACGGCAAACTTACAATTCTGTCTCAGAATATACGCAGTATAAATAAGAATTTCGAGTCGTTACTCATATTTCTGCAACGCTTAAAATTCAACCCCGATCTTATAATATTGACTGAATGCTGGATTGGTGATTCCTTTACTACTATTAATCTAGAAGGCTACAACTGTAATTATTCAAAAAACTATATCAACAAAAACGACGGCATTGTGGTGTTCTCCAAATCGGAACTTTGCGTTCTTATAACTGAGCCTTCTTTCAATCATGCCAACTGTCTATAAGTAGATGTTGGTCAATCATACTCTGTCATAGTAATCTATCGATCACCATCATTCTATAACATTAGTGACTTTTTAACTTCCCTGGAAAAGGTCTTGAGTAACTGCAACAGCCAGCACTGTGCATTAGTTGGTGACAGTAATCTTGATATTAAAGAAACATCAACTGATCCTCGTGTTGATGACTACCTAAACCTTATAGCTCACTGTGGGTACGTTCCTGGCCACACTTTTCCAACGCGTGGTACAAATAGCTTAGATCATTGTATGACTAAATCGAGACTCGCCTCTACAACAATTGTTTGCCATTCTGATATAACAGACCACAGCACAGTATTGTGTATCATGGGATCTCCTTTTTCTAGGGACAAACAAATTCACACATGTACCAAAGTTGACTACAAAAATCTACTTGAAGACCTAAAGGAGATTGACTGGTCCAACCTATATAATACAATTGACATTAATGAAGCCACTAAACTTTTTATCGAAAAATTTAATGTTGTCCTTAATCAGAATAAATCTACACGTAAAGTGAGAAGTGCTGATGTGATTGTTAAGAAATGGATAACACCAGGTCTCTTAAAGTGTATCAGACGCCGTGATGAGCTGCACAGCAAAGCCAGAAAAAATCGTAAAGACCTCAATTTACAGGAAAAATACAGATTATACAGAAATTACTGTATTAATATATTGCAGCAACAAAAGGAACAATACGAACAAAAACTTATAACTGAAAACCAAAACAACATTAAAAAAACATGGAACTCAATAAAAACGATTTGTAACATTAAAAAAGCTGCCAATAAAAATGAAGACTTACTCAAAATTAAACCTAATTCTGTAGAGTCACTGAATATAGTAAACAACTATTTTAGCTCCATTGGCGATCAGTTGGCAAGTGCGGTACTTAGTAAATTAGGACAGACAGAAATTGAACTGACAAGTAATACGAGCCAATCAGGAAACACCTCACCACTTTCACTGTTTCTGCCACCAACAGATGAAATTGAAGTAATTAAATTAATTAGTACACTAAAACCGAGTGCAGCTATTGGACACGATAATATTAGCAACGATATGCTAAAACAGACCAAACATGTCGTAGCAAGCCCTATAGCATACATTTGTAACTTGAGCATATCCTCGGGCGTGGTGCCTAATGACCTGAAGATAGCTGACGTAATACCTATATTGAAAGCTGGTGACTCTTGCGAACCAGCTAACTACAGGCCTATTTCGCTTCTGAGCGCACTTTCTAAAGTAATTGAAAAGGTGATTAATGTAAGGTTACTCAAATATCTTGATCAAAACAGCTTATTGGCCGGGAACCAATTCGGATTTCGGACTGGCAGGTCCACGGAGGACGCCGTCACGCATCTCGTTGATTTTGTCATTAGCAAAGTGGATAAAGGACAAAAGTGTGTCGGCGTCTTCCTGGATCTAGCTAAGGCCTTTGACACAGTTTCCCGGCCCATCCTGCTAAAAAAACTAGAGGCTCTTGGGATCAGGGGCTTAGCTCTGGATTGGTTTAGGTCCTATCTAGGAGAACGCAAACAACGCGTTCGGATTGGTGAACACGCTAGTGATTTTGCAGATGTTGGTTACGGCGTCCCGCAGGGCAGTGTTCTGGGTCCCACGTTATTCCTGATCTACATAAACGACCTATGCTCTCTTGAACTCCGTAATGCTAGTGCCTTTACCTTCGCGGATGATACCGCAATAATCTTTCACGAGAAAACATGGAGTGATGTCGTTTGTGTAGCTCAGGAGGGACTTGAAAAGGTTGCTATCTGGCTGCAAAACAATTTGCTGACCTTAAACGTTGGCAAAACCAAGTCGGTGTGTTTTAGCATTACTGATCGGTCTGCACCTGATGAAGAACTAAAAATAAAGATCCATGTATGTGGCAGTGTCAGCAATGAGAGCTGACTCTGCAAGCAAATTGAACAGGTTTCGTGTATA
Source organism: Lithophane socia (assembly GCA_947522985.1). Taxonomy (NCBI): domain Eukaryota; kingdom Metazoa; phylum Arthropoda; class Insecta; order Lepidoptera; family Noctuidae; genus Lithophane; species Lithophane socia. The sequence continues at coordinate 10,439,799 of OX383251.1, forward strand.
AAATATCTGGGGATACTAATTGATAAACATTTAACATGGAAAGAGCAAATTAATGCACTCGTAAAACGCATTAGGAAACTCTCGCACATTTTCAAAAAATTAAAGTCGATCGCTAAACCTAAACTCATCCGTATTGTTTATTATACCTTATGCCAGTCAATATTATGCTACTGTGTATCAGTCTGGGGAGCAGCAAACAAAACCAATCTGCTTGCGCTGGAACGAGCTCAACGAGCTATTCTAAAAATAGCCTACAAAAAACCTTGGCGATATTCTACTGACGCCCTGTACTCTGAATGTAGCCTCCTCCGTGTGAGGCAGTTGTTTATTGTTTCGACTCTCCTACGATTTCATAGGCATGCCAAAGAACTGGCCCGCCATTCATACAGAACGTTAAAGTGGGATCGGCCAAGAGTACATTCTGCTTTTGCGTGCAGATCTTTTGCATTTCTTGGGTCATACCTCTACACAAAATTCTACTCCCACAATAGAACTATAATCAACTTAACGTACACCGGCTGTAAAAATACTTTATTTAAATGGCTGCATCCCAAAAATTATGACCAAACGGAAAACCTTTTGCACATTCAGTCGTAAAATCTGACATAAGTATCCAACAAAATGGAAAAAATAAAAAAATAAAAATGCGCGCACCAAATCCACCCACTTTTACCACTTACACCCCCACACACCCCACACACATCCCTCACTTCACACACACACTAACACCCCAAAGCACCGGAAACTCTAATAATTTAGTCAGTTAACTTTCTTTATTACTCTGTATTTAAATTTTTCTAACCATTTTAATCACTTTTTATCGTTTCACCTTTTATTTTTTATTTTTTAACTAATTCAACTAAATAAATAATTGTTTGCCTTACTTGGGAAGAGACTGGACCCCACGACACAGGGAATCCTAGTGTGGGGTTCAGGGTATTTGTAAAAATCTAGCACCTAAGGCTCCTATGTAATCTGTTACTCGTTTTATTCATATTGTACCGTGTCTTCTTTGTATACTGAATAAAGCTTTCTTTTTTTTTTTTTTTACAACAATAAGTAAAACACATTTCGCATTCCGTTTTTGCAATTCGCCTACGGAATTTCAAAACGGGGCTCAGCATGAAACTAATGGAGTTAACCAGAGCCCGTAACGCCCCAGGCGTTCGGGCTCTGGTTAACTCCATTAGTTTCCTGCTAAATACGTTTAGCGCTCATGTCCACACACATTTCTGTCAGGTAAGGGTGATACAAAAATAAAGCTAATCCGTTGTAAAAAGAAGCATGGAAACACAGCCTGGTTCCAATGATGCTAACGACTATCGGCAGAAGGCGGCAGACGGTCAGAGTACACACACAAGCACTGTCACAACACCTCACCTCATTGATAAAATAAAAATCTCACTGTCATCCTAGATTTATTCAACACTACTTGGACTGATTGTATTTTTTTTCATAGAATCCTAAGTGAAAATTCTGAGGGTATGGTTTCTGTTGCTATTCTCGGTCTGTACCTAGGCCTAACACGAACGCGCAAGTAAACGTAACGTTTACTACACATTTCGTTAATTTGACTTTATTCATATCTATGGGTGGTATGGGTGGATACATAATGTGCTTGTCATTAAAATATTGTACAACAGTATAGTTGTATTTTCAGTTCAAAAATCGTTCTAGACCTCTTAACCCCCCAGCATGAACGCATAACGTGAACCGAAGCCTTACAAAAGTATCGTGGCGTATTGCACATTGGAAATAGTTTAAAGCGTTCATTAGGTATTCGTGAAACAATAAGGCAGACATGGCGGCATTGAAATCGGCTGCCAAGTGACGCGCTATTGTGTTACGGTCATTTGTCTATACCTGTACTTGCCCCAGCAGGTTATCCCTTCATACAGCACTAATTGCTAACAGATTTTTGTTTACAAGGAAGGATTTTGAGGGAAATTCCTAATCCAGTGGTTTACATGTTTGATAAATTCCTATGTTCGACGCAATGAATGTTGTCAAACTGTCAAAATTAAGGCAAGGCATTGCAACTGTTAGTGTGTCACGCAATCGGCCCGCTGATATTCCAACCAAGACTGCAAATTCGAGCAATACCATTTTTCAAACCAACATGGGGTCCTTTAATCCACTAACGCTACCTGTGTTAAGTACGTCCATTAGGGTGGAATGAAACCGACAATTTTTTTTTTTTAATTTTTTCTCGTTTCTCCTGTATCATTAATAGTTGACCCTATAGCATAGAATTAAGTATAAAAAATATCAGGAGCGTAGGCCTTCATCTTCAGGTGGCCCACGGAGGATAGATAAACATAAAAGTCAGGTTATACTACATACTACAACCCGCTATTAAGAAGTGTTTTAACTATTTTCACCTTCATTATGTGGTTTTATTGCGTTCATAATAGCTTACAACTACATGGATACTTGTTATTTACCCATCATTTCGATCAGATTTTATTTTAGAAGCTTCAAATTCAAGCCAATTTCACGAAAATTCGAATCTACTATACAGTTTTGTGGCTAGGTAAACCTGTGAAATGCCTAAATTACGAAAAGATTTATGTTGTCCATTAATTGGTCTTCCTAAAAAAATAAGTGATAATGTGTTGACGACGTATTTTGATGCAATCAAATACTCTTTGTGGATACGGTGTGATTTAATTAAATTATGTAACGAAAAGATCCTGCAGTTGCGAAATAATTGCGACCGACATCGAAAAAATATGGAACAAACATCTATTCCTATTATCAGCCATCAAAAGTTGTTGCGAGATTGATTTAATATTACAACAAGTCCAAAAATATTAAAAAAATACGTAATGAAAACAAAAAAACAAGATTTCTACGAAAAATCTTTGAAAAAGTTATTCGTTAATGCTACATGCAAGTTTTGTACTTGAGAGACGATCTAAAACAATTGTCTTAAATATACAACATAATTCATTAGTTGTGCATCCAGAAAATGTATTGCTTGCTATGTTACAAGATGATGCACCAGAAATAAGAGACAGCTCTTCGAACAATTTTGAAGGCTATGGTACAGACCAAAGTCAAGAAAATACGTCAGTTTCAGCATACTGAATTCAGATTTAGGCGTCACTACTGTGACGCCTAAATCGATACGATTAAATAGACTGGTCAAAAAAACAAGTTACCGAGTCACCAATGACAATGAAATACAGTGACGGCCAAATCAAAGAGATAAATAAATAAATACAATAAATTGCCTCCAGATGACATCCATCTGGAGGCAATTTATTGTATTTCCAGAAGTTCCCTTGTCACACCCAGGCTGTAGAGCGATGTGCTAAGCTTGTAACATAAGCTTCTTGATTCGTTTGCGGACCAGAGGCAAGAGATGGGTTCCTAAGATCAAGAATAAAACCTAGACAAGACTTACCAGTTTATGACACAAAATCACAATATTTCGTTCAAAAACAAAGACCAACGACTCCTGAAGAAGGCCCTGAATGCTCTTTATAAAAGTGTATTTTGTTCAAAAATGTATATTATTCATTCAATATCTTCAATAAAAAATTATAAAACATTCGTTTTTCATTATGAATACCTAATATTTGTAACTCGAGTTTTAGGTATTAAACTGAAATTTTGAAATATGGTGCGCCACCTGAAGATGCTCACTGAGCAGGCTGATATTTTGCGAACATGTATTTTACTTCCCGGGTCAGTGATTGGTAATACAGGAAAATAAAAATTTAAAAAAAAAAATTTTCGCTCCACCCTAACGTCCATACGTCGTTAATGTATCACTCCGATTCTCATCGGCCGCGTTGACTGACCGTACCGCAGCTAAACTCGTTATTTTGTTCCCCGGATATTTCAGATGCATTTCCTAATCCCGTTGCTATTTGAAATATGCGTGCCGGAATAGGGAAAATAGCTTGCCTGTCCACCCTAGCTTGTCCACCATCAACAGATAAGGGGATTACGCTGCACGCGACTTTGAAACGTGACTTTCAATACTGTTATGCATGTTGGAAACCTTACCATTAGTATCGGTACAAAAATACTGCTTGATGTTAAAAATAGACCAATCTTGTTTCCATTAAATTGCAGTAGCTTTGCAGCAGCAATAAGAAAACGGAATTAAAAGTTCAGGGCCGTGAGCTTTATTGAATTATCGGCAAAAATACGATGGGATTTCTTCGCGTATCGGCTGATAGATCCGAGTGCGGTTTAATCTTGAGCTTAACCCGTAATATTAGACAGCTGAACGGGTTTAGATAAATGAATTAGCCACAAGTCACTTTGATTTAGAATTGCCTGCTCAATGAATGCAACAAGTTTAGAAAGTTTGCAGGCATTTCCACACAGCTATTAGCTGAAAACTAGGGCTTCAGCGACTGTAAGCGTCATAAGTACAACACATAGTACAAGTGGCCAGATGGTTGCCAGACATGCATCTAGGTATAACGGTTGACCTAGTGAATTGAAATGATAGCATGAATCGATTATTATAACATTACGTTCCAATTCTTTGTGGCTGGAATGCGAAATATACGATTTCGATAGGATCAATCGAGAGTTTTATGCGCAAACCGATAAGTTGGTTTTTACGACCTGGCGAAAGACGTAAAATATTGGATATACACGTCTGAAACAAAAGCCTGGCATAAAACATACTTGGCATTGTATATGAGTAAATACGACGCCCATTATAAATAAAATGATCGTATGTATTAGGTACATACCGTGTCATAACCACGTAAGCTCTTCATTACGATTTGTAATTCGAGTATTTATAGATAATCTGACTGAATGCCTTTTATAGAATGTTTGCTTGAATGTATATCACGGCATATATTTGGAATGTTCGGACGATATAAGTGCCAAACGTGCAAGCTGCATTACACATCCTCGGAAATCCGCGCTCCGTTCGGCTTCCTCCGTTTGTCTCGGTGGTTTTCCGACAAGGAAATCATTCGGAACAAAAGTCAGTATATTTCTGTGTGGCTCACGGTTAAACATAGTCTCGCCCACGCTGCTCACGCGCCGCACGGCCGCCACTGCCCAGTCCCATCTTCCTTCTCGCCGCCTATACACGCTCCAGGTTAGTACACATTTTAAGATTCACTTTCAATGCAACCCCAGCGAATTGTCTCTTCTATCATATTTATTTGCTGTGCGATATTTTGTTAATGGATCTGCAAATTGTTTTATTTGTGAAAGCAAATTCTATTCTGTTTCATTTCGTTTCAAAATGTTAATCTAGGATTGGTTACCGGTAATGTGCGTTCGAATTCCTATTGCGTGATTATTTTTAGCCGTTCAGCGTTCAACGAGTGCATATTACAATACCTCGTGTCCGACTAAAAACCCGGTTTTCGATACTAAAAATATCCCGATATCGAATGTTTGCGAATTCTATTTTGAATTTGTTTCACTGTTCAACGCACGCGCCGTTGCTCGGGGAGGGTAATCCATCAGGACCCCTCCTAGATAGGTAGATGAAACAAATAGCGCTCCGGTCACCGCCGATACCATTACATAATTTATTGATTATGCATTCGTAGACATCCGTGTCTGTGTAGTAAACATTTATATTATGTTTATATAAAAATTCATTGAAGTGAAATGCTCGTTGAGGATTTTTTACTATTCCATGCCAAGAATCTGGACTTGCGTATGATAACATCAAAATATATCGGTTGAACATTTGTCTTGTCAAATTAAAAGTTTCTGACTCTATTTTCGTTTGGCTGGTGAGCATAAAAAATGTTTTATCTACGGCAACAGGATATTACGTATTGTTGCCTTCACTGAAGCCGCCCGCTGTGCCATAGGTACCTACTGATTTTAATTATTTCGACACATTGTTTTTACAACGAACTTGATGTGTCTGACGTGGTGTTCATAAAATACACAAGCTGAGATTTTTATAGTTTCACAAACAAACCGGGCGCGTGTTCAGCTGAAACACGGAACGCTTACAAAACAGAAATATTTCAGAATAAACGACACGGTAAATAACTCTTTAATTTAACTCGTAATGAAGTTTAGTGTGCAGCAAGTAATTACAATAAGTTTTTGTTAATCTGATGAAAATTCAATTAGCTTCTTATGGATCCCTTTTGTTTAATTAAATACACAGACACAACTTTACCTTTCTTCTTCTTTGTTTAGTAAAACACAGTCATATCAAATATTTTTTGAGGAATAACCTCAAAATAACATTTGCTATGACTGTCTTTTGAGAATAACAACTCATATTGAGCCATACAAAAATCCGTCACCCATTGTTCCGAATGATTGTAATATAATTTATAATAAGTATTGGTAAATCGATTAAAATATATTTGAATCATTTGACCTATGTCTTCCAATCATTTAAATTGCGTTTGTTTTGCGGTTTCAAGTGATTATTTTTAAATATAAATATTCATTAATATGTACGAAACAAAATCGATTGAGCATGTTCACTAATGTTACTTAAATAATATCTGGGGGCCTAAACCGGCCACATTAGCAATTTCTCTAAAAGCAGTTCATTTCCGGAATCCCCTGTCATTAGCAATGCCTCTAATTTGACATAAAAGCAATTCATAATTTGTGGACCATTTTACAAATCTCCACAGAAAACTGTCAAACAGATGAATTATTTCGTAATATGAATCGCACGCAGATCATTATTATGAGTTGCCAGTTTGTGACAATTTACGATGGTTCATAATATTTTCCTTTTATGATTCTGCTAAAGTGTCTGTTTTAAGTCCTGTTCTACCAAGCGTGCCTGATTGGCGGTCTGCTAACAACGCACAGCCTTCAATGTATCGACACAAGAATACGATAATAATAATGATATAACCCTATTATACTCCCACTGCAAAGGACTTTTCTCATAAAGAAAAGGCTCGACCATTGAATTTGATTTCAGACTTTTAATTCTAACTATAATGTCCAGGTTTATTCACGATGATTTTCCTTTACTGATGAAATGGGAATAGGTACGATGATGATTTACTATAAAAAAAGAGCAAATGAGTTTTGTTTCAAATAATATTTTCTTATGATCACTATGAGGATCGAAGGTTCGAACATTCGCTAAAATAAAAGTTACAATTTCAAAGCAGTTCACTGTCAAAAAATCAGAAAAATAATTTCAAATGCCTTACCTTTACCTTTGCCTCTACTCCTCTTGTCTTATACAATAGTGGTTACCTAGCAATGACCTAGTTGTGGTACTTACGAGCATTTTTCTTTTCTTGAATTTTCTTTGCGTTGTAACACATTTCAAATATGAAGACACTCTGTCATCCGCCACACCCTTAATATCATCTAAGCTTATTATTAGAACCTAAAATAAATATTACGTATACTTGTGCTTTCAGTGCATTACTAAGGTCTAAATTCGTGTAGCAAAAGCTGAGATGTAATTATCTTAGCAGAGAAGTGTCGCAAACAATCAGATGCCTGCCATTATTTATCGACTGACTGAATTCAAACCTCGACTCGCGAATCATGGATTCAAAGCTATTTTGAATATCGAGATTGTAGTTAATATTTCATTGTATTGAATACTCCGTAACGTCGCATTGCAAGCGATCAACCGTACCTGCGGCTTGTTATAAACTCGTACTTGCCGTTAAGCTCCCGGTACACTAGGCGCAATTTATCGACAAGACTATGCTACTAATTTAACGTCATAATAATAATTATAAAATATCGTTCCTAAACAAAGCTAAGAATAATCGCGAGTCGACGCGATTGTCTAGTGGCAAATTGCGTCTGTGTGAGAGGAGTCTTTAGCGTCCGTGTTGCATCTGAGAAATTAATTATTATTGGAGAAACTGGTCGTCTACGACGCAGCTGTCACCTTTAATTGGAAGGGAGCAGGACAGGTACGAGGTAAAATGATTAGAAGTGTATACATATTGGAAGTGGAGTAAATAGTTATTCTTGCGTCCAGACATTGATAAAAAATAAACTGTTTGTACGTGTTTATAGTTACAAGGATCTTTTGGCACGTGGCCAAAATCGGAACTAACGCCGCCATGTTGTTTTTTTTTAATACAATTTCTGTGATAATTGCAAAAAAAATTACCAACAACGCCCCCCCTGTCAATGTCATTCAGGCAATCCTCTTACCACGTGGTTACCAGCATAGTATTTTTGTGACTTTTTCATTACGAATATGTGGAAAAAGCTTGCACGGTAATCGCATATAAATTTAACTTGACTCGGGTACCTAGTGTTTGAGTTATATTTGAGGTATTATTGAATAATACATGTTTTTTCCACTTAGTTTACGTTGATGTTATTATAATAACTTCCTGTCACTGTTATTTACATAGCAAGCCCTACACAAATTCGTATACCACTAGGTACCTACACGAATTTATCACTAGATATAACTAAAAGGTATCGAGTAGGGTAGGTAAAGTGAAAAATATAAACTTTTAACAAAACACAAACCGACTTCGAAAAGGAACACTACAAAGTGAAAAATAACTTTAATTTCGGAAGTCGGTGGGAAAAACTTTTTTTTTAAACATTGTTACGATCATGAAGCAACTGAAGTGATATCTGACTTTCACGCCTCAATGACTGCAATACTGATAAGTATGGATCAGTGGTCACTGTTGTCAAAAACTACACATAGAAGTTAACATTGTTATTTGTATGACAACAAAGGCTTATCCCTCGAGGCTTGGTGTCGTGACATGTAAAAAAACCACTAAACAAAATAGCCCCGTATTTAACTATACTTTTTTTTAATAATAATATTATAAATGCGAAAATTACTCTGTTTATCTTTCAGTCTGTTTATTACCTGTCTACGCCCTAATAACGGCTGAACGGATTTCGATGAAATTTGGCTCACAGGTAGACCATGACCTTGGTTAGGAACTAGGATACTTTTTATCCCGGTAGTAGGTTCCCGTGGGATAATTTTCAAACTCTACGCGGACGAAACGGCAGGCAAAGGCTAGTCGTAAAAAAAGAACGCTACATTGTTGCAGCAACCTCATTTAGTGTTGTAGGCTGCATATTTTACACATGAACTGTATCAAATGTTGCCAGTAACAAGTTTTCCAGGACACAAAAACATGTTGGTAAAATATTGCTGAAATATTGTTGTGCAACTTTTGTTTTATAAAATGATACGGAGCTTTAGCATCAAATACTTCAAAACAGAGATACTCAATACTCAATTATCTTTATTGCTTTACCATAATGTGTACATATGTGGTAACTAATAATTTAGATCATTATGGACCCTGTAGGGCACAGTAAAAGGGTAGGAGAGAGGAAGCCCTGTTTTAGCGGGAAAAAGTTTAACTTACATATTCAAAAAAAGGAGATACAAAATGCACACTCATCTGAATAGTTTGTGCCATTTTCTAAGGAATTTATTTATGTGAGGGATATCCCATCTGTCCCTGTCACCTGTACTTACACTTACAGTTGCTCGGAATGTTCTACTTATTGAGTGTGAAACCGGATTTCCAGAGTACCTATACTCTCTTCTCTAGGCAAGAATTCTAGGAACAGCGTTGTGGTAACATCGTACTGCGTGGGTAGCCATTAGACTGAAAGCTGACCTCTACGGTCCCTTTGATTTCAGTATTATCATGTAATCCGGCGAGTTAATTGCGTAACATACATAAACGGCAATGCCATTAATTTTGACGGTTAAACAAAATTAATGGCGTTATTTACGTTGTCGAGCGATCTTTCAAACATAAGAAGCGTTTAATTATTTTCAATTCGTTCAAAGTCTTTCGGATTATGAATTGGAATTCAAGGTACTCCAAGAACACCGCGTAAACCTATAATTAAATGTAAATATACTGGTGAAATGTGGGTGCATTGTAGGTACTCCAGTTTCATCCCCTCGGGGACTACATAACAGGCGTAATGATTGTTAAGTTTTAAGTGTAAAATGCTGTTTAATATTAAAGCCATCGTCCTTTACTTAATAAGTGAAACAAAAATGTAGATTGTATTCTCTTTGTACATACTTGAGATATGCACAATTTCTCGCTCTACATAATTAAGTGAGTCAAGTGCATGTGTGGCGTTGTTTTTCCAGGTTTTTCTTCATAATACATCCACCTCAAGACAAACAATTCCTTACAATGCAATCCGTATTGAATTACACTTTGTTATTGGAAAACACAATAATGAAATCGTATTATTTGTAGGACAAAGCTTTTACCAACATCTTTTTCTCTTTTGTGCGTATTCTGAGGTCAATAATAGTGCCACAGCGCAGGCTGAACTGAGATTAAAGAGCAATACCTAGTTTATTTATTTTTATTTTAAAGAAAAATGAAATGGAATTTGAGTGCTGTTACACTAACGCTGGTAGTCTGTTCTGAGAATCTGCCTTATAACACGTCACAGAAATATTAATAATTATATTTTTATAAACATTATGATGTAAAAAATATAGATGTAAGTGCTTAGTGCTTACAGAATAGATTCGCTCATTCAAGATTTATTTATTCTATTCCTGAATCAATTTTCCTTATTCGGGCACCCGAATTTCATACCAGGGCCCTATACCACAAAACTTTACAAGTCTACATATATTTTACAAAATAGTTAAACTATAGAAAAATTTGCGTAATACAGAAATTATGTATGAATTACAATATTGTAGACTTGTCACTACAATATATCGGGTCCCCTATTTGATTTCGAAAGTTGATAATTCGATTTAAGTGTATTTAATGTATTGTTAAGGTTTTTCCGTTACAATAAAATTGTGTGTCTTAGAGATATTTTTTTGTACAAGCACTTGTTTCTGATAAGTACATATAATGTAAAAAAATTGTAACTGTAAGTTTTGTGGTATAGGGCTCAGGCGTTATTGGGCGCATACGTTCTTATTTATGTTCCGTTCGGAAACATGTCATGACGTTCGTTTGTACTGGCATGGCAGTAAAAATTCCAAATGAAAAAACGGAATGTCTGCGGTCCGAAATTCTGAATCTGTATTCCGTATTTGAAAATCGAATCAGGAAACCGTGCAGTAGGTGCCTAGGTAAAACAAACCGTGGGGAAAATCGGAAAATTCATAGTTTTTTCTGCATAATCAGCTGCCCACTGCTGGAACACAGTAGTAGCACAAAGTGGGCTGTAATCTAATACTCGGGTCCATTGCGGGTTGGTAGATTCATCGTTTTGAGAGCAGTGGCGATGAAATTATTGACACGAAGTAAAGCACCTGTCTGGGTTCGAACCCACAACCTACAATTCGTCAGTCGGGCCCAATACCACTTGGCCACCACTGCTCCTCAAATTTTTACTGCACTCGTCATAAAACATGCATCTAAATCTTTATGTTTTCTTTCTTCTCAGAACACAACAAGATGAGTCGTTTAGGCCGGACCCGACGCACACGCGTCTACGATTGCAACTTCGACAAAGGCGAGAGCTACTACCGTCCAGTTTTGGATCGTTTGGACGGCAAGATACCGGTGCCGCGCGCCACGGAACCGGACCGCGACCGCATCCGGGCCGACGTTGACAACCGCATCAAGAGCGCCCTGGATGAGGTCGAGGGTGGTGACGATCTGTTCGACTCCAGGGGAGCCAGGGCACAGAGGGGCAGGCCTCTGTCTTCTGCGTTCGACAGCGAGGAACTTTCTGATGATGTAAGTGTTTCCTTTCGTTTTTTTTTTGTTCTTGGTTTGCAAATGACAAAAAAATCTTTAGATCAGAATCGGAAGAAATCAGTCTAAAGTAAGAGGTGCCTATCATTATTTGCATCGTTTGAGATGTACTTAGATTTAAAAAATCTGTGAAGATCACACTGTGATCTGTCTAAAAAAAATACAGCTACGCGTCGTCTTGAGAACCTCCTCTTGTTATCGGCGGATTAAAAATAGAACGTCATCCCGGATGTCAACATCCTGTCTGCCAATATTGAAAGCTTGGAAGCACATCGTGGTAACGATGTTACAGGATAGCAAGTTAGCCTTGTTAGCGGGTTTTATTGGCCTAGAATATTTTTTTATAGTGTTAAAAAAATATTTATTTAAAAAAGGTATAAATAACTCCCAATATTTTACGCTGACAAAAGCTGGTTTGATAGGTAGATAATTATTTTCGGCTCACTAGATTTGCGATATCGTAGGTCTAGTTGAATGATTGAAATTAACTAAATTAAATAACAGTGGTGCCGATTCTCTTGTCACAAATTACTAAAAATCACTAAAATTTAGTTTATTCCTGTCAAACGACGATTTCCCATTCTGAAAATAGACTAAAGTGACACTACTTAACTATAATTTAGTTTGACAGCACTAAGATGGCACTCAGTTTTAATTTAGTGAAAATGCTATTCTGAATTTGACGTTTTAACCAAAATTTTTGTTCTTCTAAAATCCTCTAAGTGACTGTGACTATTTTTAATCACGATTAAAAATGTTTGGAATAAAATTAGATGTCAAACCAACACCTCGAATTCAGTATCGTACTCGGTACTGTATCTTTTTTTTATTTTCTTTAGCTTATATCTCGAAAATGGTACGTCCTATCGCAAAAATAATGAAAATAGTGACTCCCTTTGCCACCCGCAAACCCGTAATACTCAACAGGTTGGTAATTTGTTTTCTTCCAAAAAGTTAAAAATTCCATAGAAAAATACGTCGAGACGGCAACATTGCGCACCTCTCCGGCTCAAAAAAAATCACGTGGTAGGCAAACAAGTAGGTACCAAGTGGAGTCGCGATTGTCAAATTCGATTTTAGTTGTGTCAAAATAATTTTTGAATTTAGAGATATTTTTGGCAGAATGGCTCTTAGATTCTCATAGTAAAAAGTAAGGAATTTTAGTGATAGTTTAGTTCGGTGTACAAGAGAATCGGCACGATTACCTACCTTTATTTAGTATTAAATAACCGGGCCCATTCGATTCAAATAATTCGGAGATCTCACGGAAATCTTTTCCCGCACCTACTGACCTATAATTTCAACAAACCAACTTACTTGCTTGGCCAACTTACCTTCGAATCCCTTTAAAAACCAAAAAGCAACATAAACATAACATTACGCCTGTAATCCCGGAAGGGTTAGGCAGAGGTCTACCTATAGTACAACCACATTTCGCCAGTTATGTTTAAGTCCCATGTAATAGGGACCGATCATGGCATCAACCGGGTACAGAACCAAACTCCAGGCTGCTACGGAGAAATTCCTGACAAAAACAACATAATTCTAGATAAGACGAATGACATTCTAAATTCCGTTAAAAAGGTATAGTCTCGATTTTCGGAGAAACCACATAAGTTAAGTTTTTCATATTTTTAAACGGTTTCCTTTATCATCAAAACGAAACTACTTTAGTTTTTTTTAAAATAAATATTAGAATATATGGGTAGTTCTCCGTATCACTTTTAATTTATATTTCTATTATGAATAGGGCAACCTACATAGTGACTCGAAATATTCGTAGAATTAATCTACATCAAAAAGTATGTATTGTAATAATTCATAATACTTTTCAATTCCAATTTATTTCGGGAATATCTAATTCTTTTTCAATTTTCGATTATGTAACTATCTGTGAAAAACTATAAGAATTCATTATCATTTATTAATACAATTTTTGATTAATGAATACCTACCATAAAAGAGAACAAATGTGAGAATACGAATTGATAAAATAAAGGTTTGTTCCACGAAGCGACGCGCGCTTTACTTGTAACCAAGTGTAAAAACACGCTGTAAATGTGCTCACAGTAGCTCTAGGTGCCGTCCGAGATACGGGCGAAGTCATAAGTGTGTGTGAGTACTGACGCTACTCGTCTTCACGCATACATTCACAGCGTGTTTGTACACGTGGTTACCACAAACTCAGACTAAATAAAAAACCAAGACAGAGCGCTGTCAACAGTGACGTGAAGCCGGTTTCGTAAACATGTGTGCTCATATTTTGGTGTAGTTTGATTGTAAATGGTAGTCAATGTGTGCGTTTGAGCGTGTACGCACAGAGCGTTGGTGTAGTTTTGGCATGCTTCACTGTATTGTTCGCAGCGCTCTGTCTTGGTTTTTTATTTGGTCTGAGACCACAAATGAATTGCGCGTCGCTTCGTGAGATAAAAATACTAGGAACAACTCGCATGAGCGCAGGCGGTAGGAACAGTCAAGTACCGTTTCCGATGACTTTTAAAATATATTCCCACGAATTACAAACTGCTTTCGAGAGAAATATGGGAAATCACACAGTAATTCGCGTTAGCATCAATAATTTACCAGTGCAGTGAGACAGCAGCTCAAGTATGCCAAGTCTAACTATGTTCACTAAATAGATTTCGACAGGAATACATTTAATTAATTAACATTACAATGAAATACATCAACATTTCTGAAAGACATACAATTTTGAAAGGATTAGGTTTAATCAGACGTTCTAGAATTTACTAACAAGACTAGATAGGTAACGCCTTATAAAAATCTCTTCATTTCTTTAATATCTGGAAATGTTATGTGATATCCCTCGACAAAGATGTTTCGAGCTCTATAAATCCGAGGCGTCCAGTTATTTCACCAATTGCTTATTGCAAAGTGGCATATAGGTGCAAATCCCGGGCAAGTCCGAACGGGTGTGTCAGGTAGTTTGAAGATGAGAATTTCTAAACTTGACCCGTACATTGTTCTGCCAGCGAAACTATTCGAACCAGACGTATTGAATACTGTATTTTAACATTACATGTTAGAAAATATTTATTTTTATTTTAGTGTTGTTTTGAAAAACCACACAACAGAACAGAACTGAATTATTAATTGCAATAATAAGAACTCCAATTTTTTGGCACACTTTTGTAAAAATAAAACAAAACGTAAAATATTTGTGTAATGTTTAAAGGGTGCTCGAACGCTAGCCAAACTAAGCAAAAACTAGTTTTCGGCACTTTTAAAAACGCGGATTAGAGCCCACATTTATGTAGAAGCTGAGTAAAGGGAACCACCGAATATGAATACTAGAGAAATAAGAGGCGGAATTCAAAAGCGAATATTGCAGATTAGGGCCGATTCACACGACGCCGCCGAGCGGGTAAAGCGCCCTGAGTCAGCCTGAGTGACGGGAATAAATGTGATACATTTTGCATACAGGCCGCCCGCCGCATGGCCACTGTGCATAAACACGTCACAGCGACCGTATTTTATTTCGTCATTGTTAGGACATGCCCTGGCTCGATAGCCCACGATACGGCGAGGATCACATTCACGTGTGACTAATCTATAGTATTTAAAGGTATTAGTACGTATTAGGGAGTACGTAAAATACGCGGTTTGGCGTGGGGTTGCGGATACCAGCCCGTATTACCTATTAAGTATTTATTAGGTACATACTTGAATAGACCGAGCTGTTATCATTATTTAGGTTTCTCAATTTTAATTGGAACGATTGATTTGTTGATGGTTGCTTAATTTTGGTCCTGTCGTATGATATTTTTATGAAGAGAGAGAGAGAGCTATAATACCATCACAAACTGAATTTTATCATTGCAAAAGCTGTCAATCAAAAAACACTCACAGCTCGAGCATTCATTAAAATTTTAATTTAACAGTTCAGTTACTACGTTTCTACAACACAGTATTCCTCCATAAAACATGTACATTATGGAAACCAACAGTTTCAAGTAATTATTTTGATAAAGGCTAAGTACTGTATTGACGGCATAATTTACAAAGTACCGACGGCAAAAATATCTATACGTGCAGTCTAGTTTCTAAAAGCTTCTATTTCAACGAGAGACCATCTCGTTTTTCGAATTTAGAATTTTCCATAGAACTATTTCAAAACTGCCAAAATTACTAGTACTTCTTCTTAGTACCCATTTTGTTTACAATTGCATTCACCTTTGCTTTTTTTTTGACCCGCTAATCTGATAATTGTAATTTTACCCAATATTTATATTTTTAAATACATTGATTCGTGTTTTTCCTACAAAAAAATAACGAGCAGGTCAATAGGTACCTGAAATAAATATCACCGAGCAAATATCATCGACTCAACTTAATTTGTTTTTCTATAGAGCTCAACTGAACCCTAAAATTTGTAATCCCGTATTTTTAATCAAACCGCAAAAAGGATTTTGTATTTGTTATGTTACTGGTACCTCTTTCAATTAACGGCGAGCGCCCCATGCGTGGGAATTAAAAAATATTTTCAATGCATTCGCTTGCTATAAGAGTTCATGGTAAGCCAGGGGCCCGTGTCCACTGAGTCCACTATTACTTGTATAAATAAATAGAACGTGACCACATGATATTTTCCTTTTGAGGTTTCATGTTTTCACTAAGAATAAAATAAAATCAGAATTAGTATTCTACTTAATATCCGAATCAACCTCAACAAACACGCGTTTAAAGAATTTGGTAAAAAAAAAACCAAATTGGAAAATAATTATGTAATTACCACCCTGCCCAGTACGGCAACACTGACAGATAAACGTCTCTTCATTATGTTTAAAGTGTAGTTATTACATTACCCAATTACCCAAAAAAGCGTTAACAGCGTATAATAGTGATCGAAGTTAACTTATTTAATCATTCTGTTATAATTATTAACACCTCATCTGAGATGATTAACACGTTCCCTGTCCCAGTACCAAAATGCAAAATTGACCGACAAGTCCAATAGGATTTTCTTAATTATTTGTTTTTTTTATAGTCATAGGGTAGCCCTAGTAATATACAACATGTAACAGAATAAGCGCAAGACCTGAAAGTAGTTTGCTCAGAATCGGCTTCTGAATCGATTTCCATCATTATTTATATGTGTTAATTTTTCATGAAAAAAATCTTTTCTTTAACTGAAATTAGAACCACCGCGTCTTACCAAGATAATAAGATATTTTATTATCATAGCTAGCCATAGCTATCCTATGTTTCATGTTTAGTCAGGAAGTCTATTTTGTAAAAAAAAACTAGGTGTCGTTTAATTAAATTAAATTACAGATATTATTTTAGTCTTATAATTTAATATTCTAATCGGGGTGTATGAGCTCTTGCGTTTATTCCGTTACAGGTTGTATATATATATTTTTTTTAAACTGTTGTAGGCTTTACTTACCTGAAACACATACGGTTCATGAGCGTAGGGAGACATTTTTGCTTCTGCACGTTCATGAGACACATGTGGTTCAGGGAACTTTTTTTAGATTTTCAAAAGTATTTGTATGTGTAAATACTTTATTATTATTATTTATGTATTTTCACGACATTTACGAACTTTGAACATAATATTCCATAGATAATCTACTTCCATAGACCTGTCAGTGTCAATTATTTTACGTCACTGACATATTTTTGCGAAAAGAAGGTACAAACTGGCAAATTGCTGCAAAACGAGTAAAACGAGTGGATACTGAGTGATTGCATTGCAAAAAATCGTTTTGTTTATGCTGTTTCCAAAACAAACACAATAAGACATAGTTCAGAAATAATTTGTAATTTCTTAGAAAAATAAAAATATTTTTTCGTACGTCCCGGCGTTTTTCTTTACTTTATGATCGTACCAGTGCGTCCAATGCAGAAACAGTAAAGTTCCAGCACGTCCAGTGGAATTATTCGCTTTAGAAGTTGTATATGTCTCCTGACGCACATATGGCTCAGGAACGTATTAGTGCTTTTCAAGTGCACGTTTCCTGAACCATATGTGGCTCAGTGGACAGTGAACGTGTTAAGTAGATGTTGAAAGATTTGGCGAAATAATGAAAAAATAACCATAAGTATAGTTTAATAATACGGATATATAGCACATTCCAAATACAGAATTCATCCTACATGCTCCCACGAAAAGTTGTCATAGAAATAATATGGAGCATTAGACGCTTGGTTCATCTCATCATCTGGCCCTTGATTGCGTCTAAGCTCTCAAACAGACGGTAAATGCGAGGATAATATATAAAATGCTAATGATCAATACGTATATTTGCAACGTATTTCACTGAAAGCAGTCTCTGAGGCAATTCCGGTACGTTGTCCATTGACGGTAAAGTCGCGTCGCTAAACTTACAAACAATCTCTGAAATACATCAGACTAATTTCATACCTTGTGAACACCTAAAATTGGTTAGTCCTAGGACAGATTAAAGTTATCAATATCATTGTTTACGTACTTGAATTATAATAAACTAGGTTTGTAACTTTCTTTATTATAACAGGAAGAAATAGGTGTACCTACTAAAATAGAGACTACGATTCATTGAAAGTAAAGATTCGAGAACATGTTTATAAACATAGCAATCGGGCGCATAAATTACTGCCGTTCACGCATCCAGAAATAACCCGAAACTTCATTCATTCAATGACAAATCTCATATAAGTTTAAAAACACCTAATACGTCTCGGGACAGCAACATTGAAAATGAAATAGCATTCTATATTTAACGTTATGAGTAGCTTTGAGACAGGTGCAGACACGTGCATAGGAATGTGCAGGTGTATGCGTAGGTACCCAATGCAGCCATCTAGGTATGCGTTTCTCTAATTACATAGATACTTTGAGTCTTTTCATGGCGCATGGCGAATGCCGGCGAAGCAAAAGCATAGCGAATATTCGAGTTAATGTTTCGTACTGTTAGTAAACGGTACGGAATGTATTGAGATAATTCAAATATTTTGCTGATGAAGGCTGATTCCTGTTGTTAAAATATAATATAATAATTATGATCATGTATTTTACAATGTACCTACATTATATTTTTGTCATATACATATATCGAAACTCTTTTTGAAATTTGAAATGACTTATTTACTAGTTGAGACATAATTATTTATACATTATGTAGCGTCCACATGTGGCGTGTCACACTCACAACGTCGTAAAATAAATTCGTACTAAATAAATAATACTCGGAAAATATTCTACTGACACATTTACAGTTTTAGTCCAGTTGTGACGACAAGCGTGTGATGGACGTTTGGCAAACATTCCGTATGCGCACACGCAACTATACGTCGCGGTAACTCAGTTAATACATATTATTATGATGGATTGGTCGTTTTGAACTGTCTTGCTGCGTTAGCGAAACATACAGTTCAGAGTATACGTTTATTTATTAAGTAAATGATTGTTGTATAGTCGAACCGCTTTATCACCCTAAGGTTGAATGTCACTTAGACGTCAAAGAACGTCAAGGTCTATTTGTCTACTCGACAGATAAATAGTTTCAACCATTGTCATCAGATGATGAGAATAGGCAGATACTTTTCCCGAATGACACGAAACAACGAGTGACAGCCGGGACCAACGGCATAACGTGCTTTCCGAGGTACGGGAGGGGTCTTGGTATGTAAAGATGGTTACCCATCCACGGACCGACCGCGGCAAGCGTAGCTGGTCGATCACCCGTGCGGCTGTTATTACTTAGCCACGAGCCCCTCAACCGCTTAAAAATAAACAACGGAATCAACCTTTAAAAAAAGTAAAGTTTCAATTTATTGGGATTTTTTGTCTAATGTGTTATGCCACTTACAAGGTCAACCTTACAATTTTTTTTTAACCTTCTCATGTCAGTAGCCCCCAGTCCAATGCTGGACTTAAAGTCAACACTCGACTTCCTTCTGCCTTCCGCATCTTGGCAGAAAAATGATAATCATATTTTTTCTGTTTATTTTTTATTGAAAGCTGAACTGAAAACTGATGAATCATGATGACGTAGCAGCTAATATGAAGACTTCCATGAAATTTTAAATTACTTCACGGAAATATTTACGTCCATTCAATAAATAAAATTGATGTTTACTATATTACTACTATTTTCAATTTATTTTATGAACCAGCAATGATATAATAAAACGAAAGTAGCAATAAAATAATTTTATTTGATATGCTTCCCTAGTTCAACCACTGCGGTATATTTACGCGTCATCTAAATGTAATTAGGCAGCACTAAAATCACATGTAGTGGAACATTATTACAATTACCTATTCGCAAAATATTTAAACGTTTTATGAAGAGCATGTGAGAATAAGTTCCTATCTACATTAGGTTTATAAAATGTAATATAAAGTGAAAAAAAATAAAAAACGAAATAAAAACTTGTAATTATTTAAATTAAAACGTACTACGACAAAAACGCGAACTAAAAAGGTATTAAAAATCCGGAGTCACACTCACACATAATCTGTTCGATTTATGCCAATACATGAGGTGTTATGTTAGTGTTTTCCTTTCATTTTTATTTCAATTATTTTGAGTTTTGGGATAATTCCATAGTAACATTTGGGGTTTACGTTTTTGTATTTAAATAAAACCATATATATTTTCAGAACTTTCAGTCCTTAAATATCCCATTTAAATTCCGAAATACGATACTTAACACTTTACATCCGCTATAAGCCGCCATGTTAGATTTTATGTTACGATACGACTTATAGCCTGTAAATCGCGAAACAACATGACGCTTCCAACGATACCTCATTTGTCAAAATTCGACGAGGAATTTAAGAGATATGAGGGAACAGATGGACATCCTAACTAATATTATAAATGCGACAGTGAGTTTGTTTGTTTGTTTGTTACGCTTTCATGCTAAAACGGCTAAACGGATTTGGATGAAATTTGGCACAGGGGTAGACCATGACCTGGAATAGGACATAGGATACTATTTATCCCAATATTCCCACGGGATCGTGACTTACGCGGGTGAAACCGCGGGGCACAGCTAGTATATACATACATAGCCTGTTAAAATCATAACCCTCGCTTGGCTTTGCCGTAGTCTGCCACGGTTCGGAACCTTTTCTGCACAAAAAGGCACGACTTGTAATTGGCCGGTTCTTGATAAGGTTACCCTTTAATTACATTCTCCATAAAATGCTTGTAGCAACACGTTGTACCTATAAAATATTTTTCCCTCGATGGAAAATTGTAAAATTTCTTCACCTCATATTTTCAACCTAAACGAAGTCATCCACTTATCTCTTTAAAATTCCTATCGCACATAATAATGTTATGCGTATAAAAATATACTTTGCCTTTTCACCGCTTCGTTATGAACCGTAAGATTATTCGAAGTAGTTTTATAAAACATAGTCATTTGTTTATTAAAATAAATGATCCTCCAAAAAATATTGCAATTTATTGATTGTAGTAATATTGTCAATCGCTTCATTTGCTTTTGATAGTCGATCAATTTGTGCAATAATCACGTAAAAATTGACAATTCAAATTGATAGTTTCGGAGACGCATAAAAGACTCCTTGGACTTTTTGGACTTATTACCTGAATAACTGACAAGAAACTCATAACACGTTTTAGTGTTAGTTTTTATATACTGGTTTCTTACTTCTTTACCATGATTATGTATTTATTTTTAGTTTTATCTTTGATATTCTTTTTTTCATTTTTGTGGGCCCTGCTGTCCGAGTTGTTCACTGTTCTGTTTCTATAAGTGAAGTAATTTGCTGGCAGTTACACTTATTACACTTTTTATAATGTTTTTTTTAATTGTAAGTCTTCCAGAGATCTTGAATTAATTAATAAATAACCTAAAACACTGACTTCGAGTATACAGGGTATAAAATGACCCTTCACGAAGCAACTACGTATGCTGTACTAAATAACTTTGTGAAAAAAATAATTGCTAGGAAATTACTTTCATTTTTGGTGTGAAAATTCGTTGTTTACGGTAGGTACATAATGCGCAATGTAACGCACGTAAAACATTGTGCTTTTGGGTGCATGCAACGTTACAGGGATCATTGGAGCATTGTATAATGCTTGTATAATGAATGGATGACCTGTGTAACACAGGTTCCACCTAGCATGGGGGTCATTGATCAAATCTCTGTTTACTTGTACATTACTTTTGAATAATAAATTATATATTATTATTTAAAGTTAAGTTATAACATTTCAAATATGTTTTCGTAAAAAAAACATTAAAAATGTTTCCAACTTTGACCTCCAATATCTTCGTAACCAGAATGTCCCCAGGTATGGTCCAGTGCAAAAAATTATCATAATAACAGGGAGAACCAGCGACTCCCGGTTTACTTATGTATATAGGTATTTTAGCCGGACACGGAGCTCTGTGGCGGGCTGTGACAGACGTGAGGCTTGTCAAGAGACCCGACCGCCGCTTGTGATATAGAATAAAATGAGAAAACCCTCAACGGAAGCATTTTCTTCTCACCCGACCCACCCCGACCACATTCTGGCGCCCTAGCCGGCGGTGTGCGAACTCCTCCGTGGACATGGAGCTCTGTGGCGGGCTGTGACAGGCAGACAGGCTTGTCAAGAGGCCCGACCGCCGCTTGTGTTATGGAATAAAATGAGAAAACCCTCACCGGAAGCATTTTCTTCTCATCCGACCCACCCCGAACACATTCTGGCGCCCTAGCCGGCGGTGTGCGAACTCCTCCGTGGACACGGAGCTCTGTGGCGGGCTGTGACAGGCAGACAGGCTTGTCAAGAGGCCCGACCGCCGCTTGTGTTATGGAATAAAATGAGAAAACCCTCACCGGAAGCATTTTCTTCTCATCCGACCCACCCCGAACACATTCTGGCGCCCTAGCCGGCGGTGTGCGAACTCCTCCGTGGACACGTAGCTCTGTGGCGGGCTGTGACAGGCAGACAGGCTTGTCAAGAGGCCCGACCGCCGCTTGTGTTATGGAATAAAATGAGAAAACCCTCACCGGAAGCATTTTCTTCTCATCCGACCCAACCCGAACACATTCTGGCGCCCTAGCCGACGGTGTGCGAACTCCTCCGTGGACATGGAGCTCTGTGGCGGGCTGTGACAGGCAGACAGGCTTGTCAAGAGGCCCGACCGCCGCTTGTGTTTTGGAATAAAATGAGAAAACCCTCAACGGAAGCATTTTCTTTTCATCCGACCCACCCCAACCACATAAGCATTTAAAACACAACTCAATCGTTGGACCTTCGATCCTTTATTTAATGTGGCTATGGTGTTATAGCCTACAGGTACGAAATGCTCCTATTTACGGACGGCGAGTATCCCCGTAGGACCGTTGCCATGACAACCAATCGCTTAATCACCTCAGCAGAGCTGTGGGTATAGTTAGCCAGACAGGGGGCACCACAGTCACACAATATTATATCGACTTAAAAAAAGGAAAAGATTCCCAATTATATAATATAATATAATTATATATATTTGTTTTTATGCTTGTTACCTCAGAACTTCGTTATTTATGAACCGATTTTAATAATATTATTTTTTTGTTTGAATGGGTATAGTCCTGAGATAGTCTCATATTTTGGTCAACTTCTCATGAGTGGTTGCTAGTCATTACAATACGAGATACAAAGAACCATGGTCACATGATTCTTTGTATCTCGTCTCGCTCGACACGAGTTTATTCGATACGAAAATAGCTTTACCATGACTGAACGAATTTTACATCCAGCACACGATGTGAGGTGTAATTAATAAAAATAGTCTAATAAAAACCATGATGACTAATTATGTAAGCTGATCTCGAAAAGCGAACAAACAACACAGTAGTGTTTAAAAATTCATTGGAATGAAAGTTTACTTCAAAGAGCAAACTTATCTTAACTTAAGAATCATAATTTCGTAAACTTCTCAGGTAAAAGCTTTCACTATCAAGTCTTCATAAAAGCGATGTATCACAAGCAAAAAATGAGTCTCAGTAAAGAAACTTCAAAAGGAAGGCATGAAAGTATTAAAGTTTTGAATGTTGGACAACTTGGAAGAGACTTCGTTCGCTAAGTTAATTGATTGAAATTAAAATATGCACTTTATTTAATTATGAGTACCGTAATTACTTAGTAGCTAATATTAAGAAAAATAAGTTTTCAGTGCTTAAAGCCATTTTTTAACTAAACAAAATATTAGTGCAAAGAACAATAGAAATATGCAATTTTCATTTTAATTGTACTTATTGTATTGTGGGAATCTGATAAATAAGGAATCTTGTATGCTGGTCATCTGGTATTTGAGAGGGAACAAAGGCAACAAAAGCACGACCGAAGCACGTTTTTTAACCAATTTCATTAAATCCTCGTTAGGATATTACTATACGGTATGTTATTCTCGACAGCATCTGCACTATTAATTACATTCAATATTTTTTTGAACTGTTCTTTCTTTCTTTTCTTTTGAAAGATAAGTTGCTTCCCGAACGAAATCCTGGATCCGCGCCTAAACATAATACGCGTAACCACTGCAGACGCACCCGGCAAAAGCTAGTTAAACATTGACATGTGAAATGATCCAACTTTTTTTGTTATACCATACATACAGTGGGCAGCACTTATTTGCTTGTCTATTATGTCCCGGTTGTGCTTCAAAAGCATTGAGATAAATTACTCAATTTTTGTAAGCGCCATCACCTGCAAACCAAAGAGTTGCTATTAACTAACATGATAAACAACTCGGTTATATTTACAGGTGTGCATAAGCATAAGAATAATTAGCCTATAATGTTCCCACTGCTAATACACAGGCCTCCTCTCGGTGAGAGGGAGTGGGCCGTAATCCACCTCGCAGGCCACTGGGCCTGCGAGGTGGTAGAGTAGTAGATAGTCGTGTCGTGTCGTCGATAGCGTGTTGGTAGAGTAGTAGATAGTCACATATCTTCGAGTTTTTGGATCTAAGACATGGCCGGCCGGTTCAAGCAACTGTCTGGGTACGAATCTACGACCTACAACTCGTAAGTCGCGGCCGTTTACACCGGGCCACCACTGCTCTCTGATGAAATTTTATTTTAGTGCAAATTGAACAAGGATAGAATGTATTTGTCCAATATTAGTCAAAATAATTGGCGTTACTAAGATGCGCGAAAAATAAAACAATAAGTACTGAACTTCTTAAATAACTCGCTTTCTCACCCCAGTGCCGTGCGATGGGAACACAGAGTAAAAATATCAGATGTTACTCTTATTATTCGATGGCTCAATGAATTGATATTGATGCTTAATCGATACCATTTTTTGCAGAAGTGTGGTATGAATATAACAAGCGCATACGAATTGAGATACCTTCTGACAAAAATATCAACATGTACCCTTTTGAGACGCAAGTCTACTCTTAACTTTGTTTGTCAAAAGTTTTTATCCTGAATTGGAAATAGAACCCACTAATCAAATTATAAACATATTTTGAAAACCCACAGCCTAATTTATTCGGTGTCTGAAGTTTAATTTATTCAGTCAACATTAATTTTCAGCGATTTTTCCGGCATTGACATTCGCAACCTATCCACCAGTTGGTCCTACATACGAGCATTAGGGCGGGTTGTTTCACGTCCACTTTACGCACGGGTAAACGTCAAAAATGGCGCTAACTATCGTCAAATCAAAAACAAGCGTTGCTCACGAAATAATGGAATAACTTTGACAGAACGCTTTGTATTTAACGAACGTTAAATTTGACGTACGTATGTTACGTTAACCAACCGTTTGAAACAACCAGCCCTTATTGTCAGGGAATTATAAACCGTGTGTTGTTCTTCATAGAAGCTACTTAATTTTCTATATAAGTGGGTGAGAAAGTTAGTGCGAGTGTCTTCATGAAATGTGTATGCATAAATAATCAGCACTTCGAAGCGGTGACGGAAAACTTTCACATATTTTTATAATAAACGTACCTCTTTGATTATTCAATTTTAGTTGTTGTTACATAACAATCATGTGGAATCAAGACACGTAAGTAAATCAAGTCATAGGGAAACTAAGTATTTACATAACGAAACAATTAGGTAGATTGTTTAAAATACAGCACATTTATAAGCACTGTTCGAAACAAGCCCAAAAGTATATAAAACTAACATAAAATTATAAATTTTATGTAATATAATTCAATTGATTATTCTTTACTAATTCGTGAAAAAAACGCTCAACACGTTTGAAACCCAAAGATAATAAATAATACAATCGATGCAGCAAATGCGCGACCAGTACAAGAATGTACCTACATAGTAGAGGTTGTATAATATGAACACCGTGAAGGTGCATCCTTAACCATACTGAATTAAGGTATTCAATATATTGGATTCCTGGGCCCCTTGCTACGGTGCCGGCTGAATCTCAAAATCTCAACGTAAAGGCGTAATATCAAAAGAGAATCTGAATATATCCTCATATTGTTTTCGATAGTGACTTGGTATACTAAATTGACTCCATTGCGAAAAGGTCAATTATTATCTTTATTTTTGCATTTAAATCCAACATTTAATCCGTCTGCACCTAATTAATCCCTCTGCCACTGAAGACAATAACTACTGTATCAATCTATATGTAAATTTTTTACGTCATGTATGAATCCTGTGTGAATTTTTAGTAATAGGAAAAGAAATTTTAATATACGATTAGTTAATGTCAAAGAAGTAAAACTGTCAACCGTATAAAGTACCTTAACAATATCTCATAATTTTCTGTTCAATATGACATTACTTAAATATGACAAATCAATCATTTACATCTAGGCTTGTTTGTGGATCTAGGCGTGTTTGTGGAACACGCCGACAGTTAATCAGAAATGGTGACCACAACCACCTTTGTGTACATGGCTTTCGGTGCACTGAGGCCAGAGGTTTAAGGTGTCAAAGACAACGTTTCAATCACGCCACCATTCGATAATTGATATTGTTACATAGTTTACATACATCACTAGTCCATTCTGTTCCCCCTCCTGACGGTCGTAGGTACGCCTAGGGTACCCTAGGTTCAGTTCATTTGTGTCGGGTGCAAGCGTAGGGTGCAAGATTCTGACAGTAATTGGTTATTCGTCATTTATAGGTGGTAGATAAATGCAATATAATGTAGGCACCTAAATAACGGTGAAATCAGTTTTAACTTAAAACAAATAATTTATCTTATTTATCAAGCTCAGTTTTGCTGTCAAAGATGAACGATTAGTTTTAAGTTAGGTACTCTGTCATCTTTGCAATATAGCGTATTTTTATAAATTCTTATTTGTAACATTCTATAAATCCTCCTCTTTTAAAGTATTATAAATTATCTACTTACTATTATTTTATCTACTATTTTTTTATTTCTAAATGAAAGATGGAATTGTAAGCTGACATATTCATAATATTTATTACTACTAGTTTTTTGGCTTCTATAGCAAGTACAAAGAAAAAGTTACAAAGAAATGCTTTAACAAAAGGCGTAAAAACGACTCGAATCGAAATATGAGCTTGAAAATACTGCTCAGGCAGAAATTCAGACTTGAGATGCATTTTACAGCTATGGAATATCAAATGACGCAGAAGGATCGTTATCTGAACCTAACGAAGCCTTGTAAAGCTATGCCTAACATTTTCACATTCTATTTTAAAGAAATATCAGTTGAAATTTTTAAAATTTCAGTCAGGAGCTCTATTTCAAAATTAAAACCTATTCACTATCTTAGCAGAGACTTCGCAGTAAAACACGTATAAAATGTCATCAAACAGTCAAGAAAGTCATATACTATCCACAGAGACATATTTACAACACCTGAATCACCCTGTATAATGTTTTATTGTCGAATAAAGATTGCTGCATTGCTGTAAAAGCTATTTTATGATCAAACATGCTGTAGATATCGTGTTTTTTTTGTTTAATTTTTGCTCTTTTTGTTCCTTGCGTCCACTGAATCTTTGGCCCAGTAATCGCAAGCGCTACTGCTGAGCATGAGGTCCTGGGTTTGATTCCCAGATCGGGCAAAGTGTTATTGGGTTTTTCCATCAGGAATTTCTTTGACTTCACGTTTGCTGAACGCTGGACATACAGCGCCCTCCAAAAGTTAGTTGAAATTTTTCCACTTCAGCTGTGATAGAAAAATACAGGTATAAGGGATTAGGGGATAATATTTTTTATGATAAGTAATAGAATTAGTCAAAAAAAACGTTATAGTGTACAGTTCAAACATTTGAATTTAAAACCATAATCTGGCAAAATGTGAACTTACTTCTGGAGCACACTGTAAGTATTTAGGCGGGGTTTAGACCTCCTAGGTTGTAGTAGAAACCAGGTTGTTCACCAAAAATAATTTCTAACGCTATTTCGAATGGAATTGGTGTAGCCTTGCCCTAGCCACTCATTAGCCGACACAGTATAACAACATTGCCAGTACAACAACGAAATATGCATGCACTCCTGGCATCTTCGGAAGTCAAATGCGAGAGCCGAATTTCGTACATTTCTCATTTCGAGAGTAGGGCCGCATTTCCGTTTATATTGACAGAGAGATATTGACAAAACAATGCATGTTTGGCTACCTGTTGAAGCGGCAGCGGGTAAACACCATAAGTATTATATAACGGAAAACCACATGGTTATAATCTTACGTCACAAGTAATATAATTTCATGGCAATTCCAGACTCTCCGGTGTGCTAATATACCTACAGGTTTATGGCATATTTTCCTTCAAATAACAAAACAGAATGTATAAACGTTCATAAATCTACGATTAAAAAGATTTCAGAAATAACATTTCTAAAAATTAACATTAAGTAGGTAGGTAGGTCACAGACTAAACAATTTACCAAAATGTCAGTTTACCAGTTACGCTTATGCCTATCCAATGAAAATTGTTTCACAGCGTGCCACTTTGATGCTGTGACGTTTGACACGTTTCAGATTGTTAAAGAGTCAAGACCGTGACAAACACTTAAAGGTGGGTACTGACTGGTGTTATGGGCCGTAATGTACCATTCACAGAGAGCATGCTACGTTACGCCATGTCCTAAAATTCGTGTAACATGCTCGTTTCGAACTCTTTGTTCGCCCGTGCTCCAGATTCGCAAGACACTGTCAGTTAAGATGTCTGACGACGACGCGGCGTACAGACTGAACCGCGTAACACCCAAAGGCAGCGAAAAAAAAAACCGCGGGCGTAGCACTCGAAACGAGCAACGAGCCCGTCGTTGCTCGTTTCGAGTGCTACGCCCGCGCCCGTGTTCGTGCTCGTTTCTACGTCTGACTGCACGAATGCTTGCTTGCTTATGACATGACATGACGCACCGTATCCCGCCGGTGAGCACCCACCTTAAGATCTTTCTTGGCAGCCTAAACATTATGTTTAGACGTAGCTAATAGACTACGAACTACAATGACCACCTGACATTCCATTTTGATTAATCACCATCATTTTTATTTTAGGCCGTACACATTCCCTTCTGAACATTGATCTCATCACAGAGAAAAACATGAGTGCAAGACTGTCCATGCAGACATGTCGGCATGTTTTGAACTTCCAAATGAAATAACAAACTCTACTGTGCGAATGAATGTAACAACCAACTATCAATAGCACTTTCTGTACTTAAACTATATTTTATTAGGTATCAGTCCCATCATAATTCATGACAAAGGGATTATCGGCATCATTACTTACCAGTGCTTTTAAGTTTTTTTATTTTTATTAATTACCTTCCATATCTCCTGAGAGTCGTTCCTTAGACGGGGAGCAGTGGTGGTCCAGTGGTAACGGCCACGACTTACGAGTTGTAGGTCGTAGGTTCGGACAGGCGCTTTACTTTGTATAAATTATTTCATCGCCACTGCTCTCAAAACGGTGAAGGAAAACATCGTGAGGAAACCGGCATGTCCTAGAACCAAAAAATTCGAAGACATGTGACATCTACCAACCCGCACTGGGCCCGCGTGGTAGATTACGGCCCACTCCCTCTCACAGAGAGGAGGCCAGTGTCCCAGCAGTGGGAACATTATAGGCTGATTATGCTTCCTTAGAGTCGCAAGCGCGTCATGAAATTACCTTTTTATGTATACAAATACTCAACGTAGCCACTTTGTCGATGTAAGTATTTATTTATAGAGTGCAACATAGTTTAAATTGCATGCCCTTGCATACATAGGTGCCTGGGTTTAGAGTGGTCCGTACGTACAAAGCTCGAACTATCGACAATTGCGGTTTGGTCCCCCGACACTTCCGCCCACTGGGCCAACGCAGTTCCAATTCAATTAGTTTAGCACTGATACTCGAACACAACTATTTATGGCTGGACATGTTACATGTCCATTCTAACTAAAATTAGCATTTTCCTAAACTAAACCCAGTTGTTAGGTACGTAATCGTATTTAGATCTTCAATTGAATTGGTGAACTGAATTCAGTTTGGGAGCATCAACAGTTTAAACAGATGTGTTCACTTTATTTATCCTTTTCTTTTTTTCTGAATGATTAAATTTAAAGTCAAATAATTTATTCCAATTAGGCACATAAAAGGCACTTCTGAACGTCAAAAACAAAGAAATAGAACTGATTCATACTAAGTCATACTAAGTTAACTGTCCGTCATTTTACGATTTATTGTTATAAATTATAGTTATGGGATTTATTGTTATATATATAGTTATTATATAATTAAGCGCAAAGAATTAACAAATCGACCCGAAGCTTATAGTAAAATATCTCGGAGACATCGGAATACTTACACAACAAGTCGAGTATATAACATTGACGTTTTTCACAGGCGGTTGAAAATGTCGGCTAGAAGTCAAATGCAGCTAAATTGACTGATTTAATTCTGTTCAGCATAGTACACACGGCTACACATCAAGCATATAAATTATTATTATACATTTCCAAGTAGTACAAGTACAAGCTGACCTCGCATTTTACGGAAATCCTTTATAATATGAGATCAGCATAAACTGGAAATGTATAGCTTGTAGCCGTGTGTACGCAAAAATTCAATTCCGGACACAAAATAAGCCAGATACTAACATGAGGGATCACATTAGTATCTAGCTACAGTTGCAGACCATGAATCCCTATAATAACGTCATATAGAAGTATGTTAATGTAAACCCACGGAGGGCTAGTGCACCGCCATGTTTCCTGCAAACAAGATAAAACAACCCTGTATAACTCATTACGGGACTGTGGGTACTTTTTACTCAGAAACACATACACAGAGCTTTTCTCCTATTTTGTGCGATCTAATGGATTTTCAGAAAGTTATTTAAATACGTAACTTTAAAGCTTATTAACAAAATTATAATAATAAATTTATTTGAACATTGTTACAAATATTTCTTTAAAATTTAACTTTTTTTTTTTAAATAAGAGTAATAATATACAATCACAAATATACAGTCTAACACTAACATAACTAACTATTACTTATCTAATGGAATCCTAACTAATATTAATTAGAAATAAACAATTAAATAATATTATTAAAATTATTTGAACATATTACGTAATTCTTTAGTTTATTACGTCCCGATAGTTGTATGCGTATTACGTGTAAAAGCTATAAGGATCTTGACAGAAAATGAGAATGTAATCGATATTTTTATATTTAAAATATTCCAGATCTTTCTAGTACGTAGTTCCTACCTTCATTTATTTTCTTTGTCAAAATCGGCTTGTGTTGTTGTTCACTATTCCGATTTGTTATTTCTGAATACAAAGTAAAGAGAAAAACGTTAATTTATGTCCCAATGTTAAAATTAACAATGACTAGAGGTGCTGTTACCTACATGACGGCTCGCAGATAGCCTGACCGAAATAGCTCGCCAGCCACTAGAGATGATAGGACTGCCAAACCAAATGACATGAGCCACTCGAATCCCAAACAGATTTTTATTGCATGCCGCAATCAAAATGGTTTATAATGGGATTACGACGAGAAAAATAAGCTCAGCTTTGTTGTTCAGAAATGAGATTAAGAATGTTTTATTCAAGAAATAATCTCAGTAACCTTGGCGCATAAATTAAAAAGCATTACCAGCATTGCGTTTTAGTTCTTCACTAGTACCTTAATTGATTTCCTTGTCACGTACACCGGCGTGTTCTAGAAATTATATCGTAATGCAACAAGCTAACATTGATTGTGTTATCATTTCAGATCACAGAGTCCCTGAAGCGTCTGCGTGCTGGCAAAAAGTCATCTCGTTTCTCTGAAGACATCGACTTCGAGACCAACGTCTCCAATCTCGAGAACCGCATGAGGATCTCCGACAAAATCCTTGAGAGCGTTGGCATCGGCTCGTCAGAGGTGAGCGGCGCCAGGAGAGCCCTGCAGGAGAACGAAGAACGCACAGAGAAACGCATCGCGCGTAGGTTAAACGAAGATAACTCGCTCACAAAGTGGACTGCGATCGGCAAGTCTGATGATGAGAGCGCGGCTGCACAGCGAGCAAAAGTGTCCAGAGCGCGTCTGACTGACTTGGAAGACGAGATGAACGAGCTGAGCGAAAGGACTGCCATGAGAGAAAAGCGCGCGGCTCGACTCCGAGCCCTCGTTGCTGACTCAGAAGCCTCCGACACGACAGTGTCCTCCTCCAAGGTCACCATCAGATCTGAGAGGGAAAAGAAGCAGGTCACTTTCTAAACAAACGTAGCTGTCTTGTTGCACTCTCGTCGCTCTCGGCTCTAAAACGACTCGTTTTAGGACACTGTGAGTTCTCTTCGTTTCGAGATAGTTAAGTTTGCTAGATTGTGTGATCCTGCATTTGCCTATGTACAATGGTCGAAGTTGATGTCTATTTTATATTTGGATAGAATAAAATGAAATGCTATGTAATACCCTGTTTTCTATTTATTGAAGAGTTAATAGAATAATTTTACATTCAAGATCATAGTTTGATTGCCAATCTCACTTTGTGTAAAGAACATGCAACTAGCTTCATAAAATGATAAATCTGTGTTTCCAATCTAAAAGATTGCCGGTCGGCTGTCCAGGAAAACTTTATTTACAGAGCAAAGTGTAAGTTAATTACATTACACGATGTCATCGTATTACTTACCGTGTTTGAGGGAAAATATTCCTGAATGTATGCACATTAAAGGACCACTTAGCTGTATCCGCGTATGCGCGGCTGCATCAACAAAGAATCGAAAAAGTAAACTATGCAGTGAACCCGAAACAGAGCATGGTACAGGCACTGCCAAAAAAAATATCCCTGATATATTTATAGTTTTAAATTTATATTGGTATGTACATGCTGACCTACTGAGCCCATCTTTTGAGGATGTCGAAACAAAACAAAGTTCTAAATCAAAGATAATTTATTTTTCTCGAAGACAACATCAAAGAGTTCTGCCGCAAGAATGTAATGAACATATTATTTTATATATAGATATAGGTTTGATTTTGCTATAAGTAATAAGTATTTTATTCTCATCTGTACCTACATACGGTGAAGTAATGACATTACCTGTACAAAATCGAGCTCTGGAGCTCTCCATACAAAGTCTTGTATTACTTTTTATTCAAAGCAATATTGAATGTGATATTGGTCACAGTGGGGAATATAAATGGAAATATCTTAAGCTGCGCGTGTATTTTATATGATAATATGCGTGGGTGTGGTGTCTACCTACCTCATGCACTCGTAGACGTCCACTTATACAGATGAGCTTCGTTAGATCCTTTATCTAAGTACTATATTTACTTATTCAAAATCTTAAATTCAATCATTCACCGACAGAACGCACAGCCTGAACCGCTGGGTCTAGAAGTATGAAATTTTGCACAAGAATTCCTCATCTAATGAAATTGAGCTTTAAGGACGGGTTTTTTGTATAATCACCCCTTTGAGGGCCTAAAAGCAATGAAAGTTTGTGTGGAAGTTCGTTATTTTTGCCAATGGGAACCCCCATCGGGTACAAGCCTTGTAAATCAATATTGTAATCACTACATACTCTTGGTTAATAATTTGGTGATGACAGTAATTTTCTGTTAGGCAAATTGGTGGAGCCACCCGTCATAATTTTGACATACCTGGGCCCCTACCACCAGCTCAGATATTACTTCAGTGTAGAAAAGAGATGAAGCTCTACAGGACGTATAGCTCCATCTCTTTCTCCCACTGAGTAAGATTAAAATAATACTGCTGTAAGCGGTTACTACCTGCGGACTACCAGTGGCTACCATGCAGCACCGTGACTACCAGCACGGTAGTCAGCTACTGCCGCTTTTCATGCATTGCAGCAGCCTGTTCCACAAAGTTCATTCTCCTCAGAAACAAGCTTTCTTTTTCCCAGGTTGAAAAAATTATATAACCAAAATACACTAGAAAATCACGAATTCAATGGAATCTTTGAACATGAGTGTTTTATTGTTTAAAACAACCACTTGCCTCAGATACGAGTACGTCTAGTACTACTCAGAACAGAACAAGTCTATGATGTCTATGATTACTGGAGTGGTACGGCGAAAGTTTGAATCCTGGGAATTTACACGAAATAAAAATACCGTAGGTTAAGTAATATTAAAAATACTAGATTTAAAGGTTTGGTAAAGTTTCCTGCGTACAGCTCATTCTTAAGAGGACAGTTCGTGTTTTACCGTATAATCATTTTTCACGATTATTTTTTACGGCGGCAATGGTTTTTAAATAGCCGTAGGTATACTTACGCACGAATAACGAATCGTGAAAACTGACGGGTTCGTCCCGTGCGTCTTATAAAAATCACGTTCGTCAAAATACACGAATCGCTATTATTTTGTGACGGGTTCGCTGAAGCGTTCGTCCAAGACTGAACATTTCTTCAAAATCACGAAGCAAGTGTGAACTCGGGTATTTTGACGAATCACGAAAAACCTCGTTTTCATAAGCAATATCATAAGCCGTCATGACGTATCGTTTTTTTTTACGAATCGTCAATGACGGGTCCCGTTTGAATGAGCCCTTAGGTAGTTTTAGAGCAAATGGCTCACATGATATGCCTACTTTGGCCTATTTCATCTGTAGATGATAAGTACCCTTCATATCGTGCACCCACCAAAAATCCTTTGTAATTTCAGTGAAATCCACAGTCCACAGTCTGTGTCTACAGCAATGCTGCAATGCTAAATAAACAGGTTTGGTGCTACAGTTTCCCAGGAGTTCTACTTATATATTTAATTTATTTTTCGGACCATGTTTATGAGATGTCCAGCAGTGGACGTTTTTCGGCTGAAATGATGATGATGATGATATAAATAATAAAATAACATAACATAAACATAACATAATCAGCCTATAATATTCCCACTGCTGGGACACAGGCCTCCTCTCTATGAGAGGGAGTGGGCCGTAATCCACCACGCGGGCCCAGTGCGGGTTGGTAGATGTCACATGTCTTCGAAATTTGAATAATAAAATAAATAAATAAATATGTGCGGCAAATAGCTGTAATCTTCATGCTAAAGCCTTATGGATTAGTTATCGCAGCATGTTGTAGTACCTAATATACTAGTGAGTCTCGAGCCTCGACTGCTGCTTATCTTTTTGGTTCTTGATTATAGCTGGTGATTTTAGAAATGCTCTATCACAATACCCTATCTACCCAGACTATAGAGATATAAAATTACCTTATCGAAAAGTCACTCCTCGAATAAACATCAAATAAAAAAATTCCCGAACCGGGGATCGAACCCAGACCCCAACAGTCGCACTAACAAGTAAAGAGAAGTTGGCATACTATCGTATATAGTAATTTAGTCTAACATAATTCCTAGCGTAATATAATCGACCCTAAAATCATTAACCACAAACACAGGGGAAGTGACGTAAGTATTATTTTTAAGGATGGCGACCGTAGCTCCATCTTTCGAAACTACTACAAACTATTATAGGTTGAGTTAGGAACAAAATTATAATCTTGTAATGATGCTTTTGACGTTCTTTATTTTTGAAGGAGTCATTAGATGGCGACACTAACTAATAAATAGTTAAGCTAATACGTGAATGTAGTGAGTTCATTCTGAAATATTGAGTTATTATAGGCACGACTGTTGTTCGACATGATTTGCAGTATCAACTTTAATGTAATGGTAAAATGTGGGTGTACTATTGATTGGTCTGTCTACACTTTTGAATAACCCTTCGGGGAGTACAGACCAGACGATTTTTTTTTTTTTCGAAATTTGTGTGTACGTTTGAAGTAGATAAAAATAGAATAAAGGCTCTTGAAATGCGTTTCTAAATAAAAGAATAGGTAAGTACCTAGCTAGGTACATGGGTGCAGTTTTATTTTTTTAATGTACAGTCATTCATTCAGAGTTACCTGAATGATTGATTTAAAATTAACATGCGAATGTCTGGTCTGAAAAAAAAACGATTTTGTTTAAAAGTATGATAAGCGGATCAATAAACAACTTTCGCTTATTATTTTTTTAACTGAAAATTCATGCCTACTCTTTGTGAGAATAAGGAACCGCTCAAACGTAGAACCTTTAAAAACCGACACGGCACACCATCACAGCACACACGTCCATGGGGCCAAGTTTACTATTTACAAACGTGTCAGTGGTCTCGCAATGATGAGTTGTTGACAGATTTTGTATGGCATATCTGTCCAAAAAATGATCATTGTGACACCACTGACACGTTTGTAAATTAGTAGACTTGGCCCCCTGACCAACTGACCAACTCCAAAAGTGCCTGTAATTTGAGTTTGAGTTGTTTGTGTTTTTATTACATATTTATAAATATTAAACTTACAGCCAGACATAATTTGCTGTTATTATTTTTTAAACTAACGTGTTTCCATTTTTATTTTACTTGCTCTCACAAAATATTATAATTTTAACAAAAAAAGATACCTAACTTTTCAACATTGCTTTCGATATTTGTATTTTTGGCCATAATTCGTCTATCACAAGTACAAGGTTTTAAAATTGCTAATTGGGCCGACCGCTTCGTCATATCGAGAGCACACTCTTACAGGGTGTGTTATCAAATCACGCATGGTATATGAATTTTGAGTCGAAAATGGCGTCCCCCTTCCCCCTTCCCCCTGGACGTCGATCTCAAATTGCATTGTCGACTGACGGGGAGTAATGGTCAGCGAAACGTGGTATAGAAAATTAGCGCTAGCGCATTAATTGTCATGATTAAATAATTACGTGGATGTACAATAGGTGCACCTCTGCCTAAACCCTTCAGGGAATATAGGCGTTATGTGTTAGTTATTTGACGTTTAAAAGCCTTCGGTTTATAATTGAATTGTATCTGATTACTGGTTATCTGCTTACTGGTTTTCTGATTGCTGGTTATCTGATTACTGGTTTTCTGATTACTGGTTATTTGATTACTGGTTATCTGATTAAGGTAAGTCTTCATAAAAAGTAAGAAATCAAATCTATACCAATATTATAAAGAGAGAGAGCGAACTTTGTGCGTTTGTGTATATGAGGATGGTAATCTCCGGAACCACAGCTCCTATTTGAAAAAATATTTCACCGTTTGAAATATACATTATTTCAGATCGATAGTTATAGGCTCTATATTATGTACAAAAAGAAGCACCTAATAATATCAATGAAATCTTAAATCTTAAGTGCATGCAAGCCTAGTTTATTGGCCTAGAACAGAATACCGTGTTCACATGTAAATTGTAACCGTGCGAATATGAATAATAATGAAATAGTAATGTAAAAACTATAGATAAACATTAACCTTATTACCACAAAACCGTGTTTATCAGATGTTTAGCCTAAACACCTTTTAAACATGACATTTCTGTATGGAGTTTGACATAAAACTGACATTAAACACGCGTTGAACAAGTGTCTAAGTTTTTGTGGTAAGGCTTCAATTCCTCAGTCTTCCGTAAGGGTAGGAAAAAAAAATATTAAAATTATACACAATAAACACTGCTCTAAAGTTACCTACGCAAATTAGTCCTTATCAACCATATCGGCAATCAAAAAAACAAGTAGGTACGATACAATATTATGATTTATATTTCTCCGTTTATTTTCTAACCATACACGTCTGGCTGTTGCATTGTTTGTTTTCTTACAACCATCGATAACATCCTATCCGTTGTTGGCCACCCCAGCGTTTATCTGACGTTCGACAGATATGTCCTTTACAGCCTCAGTTACCTCCGAGTTTTAAAAATCCATTACATTTTCCGCTCACTCGTAACAATTTTCGATTTTTATTTTTACCAGTAGGTACCACTTTCAATTATTAGCTCAAATACGTTAAAAAAACAATTCGTTCTGTGAATGTCAAAATCATTTATTTCTAAAACAAACTTCAAATTCAAAAATTACATAGAAAAGGTTTTTTGACTTATTTACAGTGAAATATACTTAAATACATTAAACAAGCTTACATTAAAATAATAATTTATAATATATCTGCGATCCAGGATAAAACGTGACGAACCGATGTCTTTCTCCAGGTCGTGGTCTAACCCTGTGCCAAATTTCATCCAAATCCGTTCAGCCGTTTTAGCGTGAAAGCGTAACACACAAACCAAGAAACAAACTCAATTTTGCATTTTAAATATTAGATAGGATTAGGATGAACGAGTACCAAACCAGGGGAAGATCTCTTTGGGCAAGAGGTAGTTCGCTTTCCGTATTTTAATAGATTAAAAGTAAAATTAAGTTTTTAATTATCAGTTTCCCCTATCTCAGAACAGAATAGGGTATACAAATATGTCTGCGGGACATAATTTTACCCATCACTGAAGTTTGATTGGGAAGTTAATGACTCAAATTAATAGTTTCCTCGACGCTCACGCTGATGGTGGAGCATTCTCGAACTAATTATAATTTACTAGCAATTGGATTTGGTCGTGCTTGAAATAATATCGTTTCAAACAAGTAAGTGAAATATAAGTGCAAAACTGTTTAAGGACCTACAATTTACTTCGAAAATGGATTAATTTAATAAGTAACAAAGAAAAAGGTTTTTTGCGTAGTTAGACCTGTATCAAAACCAAAGACACCAACCAACCAAGATACCAAAGATAAAATTGGAGACCATAGATACTGTACATCTACTGAGGGAGACAAAATAAATGTCCAATCAACGTGGTGCATTTGTTTTAGCTCTTTTGGTGTGAATTGGGGTGGGGAGAGTTATTGTATTGTTAGTTTCTTTTTATTTATTTGGCTTGTCGTTTTATTTTTATGGGCCAATGCCTGAAATAAAAATAAACTAATAATACGTCTGGGGTACGAAATAATTTAAGACGAAAACGATAGGTTTGAGTTTTTGATCAGTTTGCTTACCCAAAAAACACTAATCTAACAATAATTAACTTAACTACTACAGCACTATATAATATATATATCTTTATAATAATAATAACTACGTTATAAAACTTATGCCGTACGCAAAGTCGAGAATTCAAGATGATCCCGTAAATAGCTACACTAGTGCTACGTCGTAGCAAGTCTTCGTAGCACCGCCGACACGGACCGCAATGTTCTACGAGTCGAGACCTTGTTCATAGCACGGCGTAGACCCTACGTAGCACTCACATATACGTACATTGCGTTTGTGACCACTGTAGGCTGTAGATACGCATGTTTTAGTTATCCAACGACCAATTTTAGGTTATACGATAACTCTTGAAATTTCACTAAAACAGATTGGATTATTAAATTCTGATTATTCAAAGTATTCAAGAAGATTTGCTTCCCCAGAAAAATTCTCAATGTTAGAATAACCAAAAAAAATATATATATATATCAAAATTAGGATGAAAATCAGCGTTTTTGAATCTTAATATTACATAAGACCTTCCCCTAAAACGCCCGTCCTTCACCACTTCCTAGTGCTTTAGCTGTGAAGAAGAAGTGGCGCCTCAAACTCCCTATAGGCTATATAATCATAATATCTTATAAGGCCTAATCCAATTTCACTAATATATCATCATCATATACGTTCCAGCATATCCAGCGATTAGTTACGTATGCAAATGCTACTTACGACTAACTTGATTGTTCTAAACAACGCAGCGGGAACACCCTGTAGATTGGCACTAAAGTAGGTCAGCGTATGACCGTTGATTGCAGCCAAATCATCCGTCAATATTTTATTGTGGGTGGGTACATCAATCAACGTCTGGTTCTACTATATAGGAACTGAGGAATTTATCCTTTCACTGAGCTCGTCTGCTTACCCCGCGGCCTAATTTAAAGCGATTTTCGTGCGAATACGCGATCTTCGCGTCCATATATTATGTAACTTTTTTTTCGGAAAACCGGAAGACGGTGTCGGCGCGACAACGCGTTCAAGTCCACCGAGCAAAAAGTGACGTGACGCGTTCGCGTATTCGCGCAACAATCGCTTTGTAGGACGCAGCCTACTCCAGATTTTCGATGTCGTTTTAAATTCCAGGCGCAGAATTAATCTATCTCAGCTTTTTTTTGACCGGTATGTATGTATTTATGTATGTATGTTCATCTCTCAGCTTTTTTGGTTTTAAGTTCTTGTAAATTATGTTGTATCTATAAAAAACAACACAAATACGATGCAAAGTTAAAAGCACGCGTGTGAAGTATGTACACTGCATTGTGAACCTAAATGCGGTGGAACAAGAGACACTTTTCGAGACAGAAATGATTTCCTATATTTAATAACGATTACTGGTAGACACAAGTCTTTCAAATCAAACAATGAAAATGTGAGTTAGGTACACAGCAATGTGGAATAATAGTGTGTTTCAAAATAATTGAGTAGGTATAACCTGATGAAATGATAACAAGGGCAATTTACTTTATATAACTAATGTACTTAAAAGATTCTCGTATCGGATAATGTTAGCACACTTGACAGATCGAATACAAGTGAGCGCTCCTTCTCTTCTTCATCGTTCCCTCAATGCTGAGGATCGCGACCACATATGACGCGTCTCCAAGCTATGCGGTCTTCTGCAGTATGGACCGCTTGATAGATGCTGCCTCCAGCAACCTTTTTGATCGCGTCTGACCATCTTGCTAGTGCTCTGCCTTGAGCGCGTTTTCCTTCCCCCCGGTTCAGTATCAAAAGCCTTTCCAGACTATGCTTAGGTGAACGTATAATACTTATGTCCGAAAAAGCTAAAGGCACGCTCCTGACATACAGTAGATAGCCGCTTGGTGATGTTGAGTTCCTCCAGTATGGATTCATTCGTTCTCATGGCGAACACATGAGCGCTCCTTAGACAACTATATACATGTCAGACTAGCTTCCGCCCGCGGCTTCACCCGCGTGGTATGTCGATAAAAAGTAGCCTATGTCAGTTAATTGATTCAGGCGTGACTTTGCGGAAATCCATTATAAAAAAAAACAAACAACAAGGTGAAACACGTGTCGATTTCTTACAGGGTTTTTATGACTCTTGAAGAATAGTCAAGCGGAATAGGTTACTAAATATATCAGCGTCTATTGTATTTTAGCCTATGTCCTTTCTCAGGATGCCATCTATCTCCCTGCCAAATTTTATCGAAATCCGTTCAGTGGTTTAGGCGTGAAAAGGTAACATACCGACAGACAGACAGGCCGACCGACAAACAGACAGATTTAATAGTATGGATTGAATTGGTGCAGGGTCCGTACTTTGATCATTAAATTATTTTGAAACACACTTTTATTCAAAATTTCTGTATTTTGATTTAAAAGTATCATAACACTTGCCACAATATTGCAGTAATGAAGTACTGTTTGCACAAAGCGATCTGTCCTCATCATTATGCGAAATACCTGGTTTGTTATGGCTGAGTATTGTGACAACAATGAGTTTTCATTTACACCAAAGCGATAATAGAAATAATAATATGTATTTTACAGAAATTAACATACATAATGTAAAATACAATAGACGCTGATATATTTAGTAACCTATTCCGCTTGACTATTCTTCAAGAGTCATAAAAACCCTGTAAGAAATCGACACGTGTTTCACCTCTCAACGAGGCATGGACGAGACCGAGCGCTGGACGCAAAGACCACGGTGTGGTAACACGTCGCGTTCTGGTTTGCAATTGGTCAATCGTCATCCTGAGGATGCCTCGTTGAGAGGTGAAACACGTGTCGATTTTTACATGGTTTTTATGACTCTAGAAGAATATTCAAGAGGAATAGGTTACTAAATATAACTACGTCTATTGTATTTACTAGACTATAGATAATGTAAATTAACGAATTATATTTTATGATTCTTGATTTTAAAGTTAGCAATAGACCAGTGTTTTGTACTTTTTGTACAGTACAACAGTTTGTACTTTAGTAACATTACGGTTTACATTAAATCCAAAACCAGAGAGAAAACAATATTTAAAACTATACCCAAAAAACAAAAAAATACTGTCAATTATAGCCAAATACGAACAACAAAAAATAGGGTACTTTTATCGACATACCACGCGGGCGAAGCCGCGGTCGGAAGCTAGCCATTGAATATGCATACCGTGTTTAAGTTTTTTTAAATAATAAAATTGTTTACAGCTTAATTCCAAAAAATGTATCATGAAAACACATGAAAATCAAACATTAAAAATAAACAAATTCGTCGGCTAATATTGAGGTGAATGGAAATGTCAGTGATTCAGAATGCAACTAGTTAATTTAGGCAGTGGCGAACATGCGGGCACGGCCAGATAAAGGATGGACCTCATTACACAGAATCGTCAGTCGTTGCGGACCGCGCCATGTGATGTACGCAGCTCCCACTGTGGCAACCAGGGATGAGGAACATTTTTACAATGGCGTGGCCAATAAATAAAAAGGCACGACAATTTTTTAATTATTGATAGGGTCACAGTTGACCACTGTGTCACTTGATGGCGAGTGAAGATGACCTCAGAAAAAATAACATAATTTAAGGAAAAAATAACAAAGGATGATTTCTAACACGATGGTTATAATATGTTTATACATAAATTATGTATATTCCATAACCATTTATGTTCTAACTTCCATTCTTACTCTCTCTTAGAGAATAACCGTGTACAGTGTAATACTTAGAATAAGTTTATTGCATTAAGATATCGGTCTTCAATCAATTTCATGGTCAGAAATTTCTATTGCGTGTGACCGTACTCTTACAGTAACCAGGCAACAAGCACATTGGATTTTAGAAAGAGACTGTCACTCTGATATGATTAACAGACACAACGCTCATCACATATCAGTGAAGCGACTGTTCCGACACAGTTCCGGCACAGTGCAAAATATTCTTTCATATTCCGGTGTCGGCACTGACACTGAGACACTGACACTGACATGTGGGGATGCGTTCATAGAGAATGTATGAAAGAATATATTGCACTGTGTCGGAACTGTTTCGGAACGGTGGCTTCACTAATATTTGTGTGAATCAACCTTTAAGCAAAACTATAAAACATTAATATTAACAGTCACGTACTGTGCCATAGGTTCGCCATCCCTGGCGTGCGCTGTGTATCACACCTCTGTGACAATGTCAGTGTACAACACCCGTATTACTGACACTTACGTTCGCTGCGCCATTGGTCGATTTATCAGTCGACGGTCAAAAGGCCACACCTAGAACATGTTCACAAAGGTGGAAGGATTATGTATCGTGATGATGGAAAGCGTCACACTCACGTCTTTTTCTCATGGTGGTAGGCAGTCCTTCTATACGGCAATGACAGGAGGTATACCTACTGCAGTCGCCAATCTGTATGATGTTTGCAATTTTGAAGAAGTAGTTGCCTTTATTTATAAACGTTGCTTAAAATTAAGCTATGATTAGCGTCTGTTATGATTCGTGAGAGCAGTGGGGCCCCTGTGGTAACGGCCAAGACTTACGAGTTGTAGGTCGTAGGTTCGAACCCTGATAGGCGCTTTACTTTGTGTAAATTATTTCATCGCCACTGCTCTCAAAACGGTGAAGGAAAACATCGCGAGGAAACCGGCATGTCCTAGACCCAAAAAATTCGAAGACACGTGACACCTACCAACCCGCAATGGGCCCGCGTGGTGGATTAAAAAGCCCACTCCCTC
The DNA here is from genome assembly GCA_947522985.1 of Lithophane socia. Lineage (NCBI taxonomy): Eukaryota > Metazoa > Arthropoda > Insecta > Lepidoptera > Noctuidae > Lithophane > Lithophane socia. The sequence goes on from OX383251.1 coordinate 10,483,432, forward strand.
TCGAAGAGAGGAGGCGTGTGTCCCAGCAGTGGGAACAATATAGGCTGATTATGCTTATGCCAGCGTCTGTTTAAGACAGACATTTTTGGCGTTTAAAAGTTTTTTAACTTTAAGCAACATTTTGACATTTGAAATGGGCCTCTGTTGTTTCAATATTAAATCACCTCTTCATGAAAAAGAAACTTTGATTATTTCAAACACTTAGCATATAAACAGTTGTCGTATTTATGAAGAAAAATGGTAAATACAAGGATTTGTCCTACTTTATTTTCTCTATGCAAAGAACTAGAAAAGAGTCCTTTCCAGGAATTAATTTCTTAGCAGAGAATTTATTACAAGGTAAGAACTTCTTGCTATTCTTAGATGGAATTTAAATCACTGAGAACTACCTTGTTTTTTAATTGGGTACACCGTTGGGAACCGGCAGTGGCACTACTGCCCGCAGCCGAGATTGAAAACATCGAGTTGTATTAATGATTCTTATGATAATAATTCTTTAAATAAATATTTGATACGGCCGGGAATCATATTTAGATCAACATACACGCACGGGTCGATCAGTCAGGTTAAGCTACGCTTGCCACGGATGCTCTGTAGATAGGTGAACATCGTTACATTCCAAGAGACCATATATATAAAAGTACTCTGTGGACCTCCGTGACTTGGAAAATACGATAAACCGTTGGTCCTGTCATTGGGGGGCTGTCATTTATAGATCTTTGACAGTTGTGACGAGTCTTCAGAAGCCCGAAAGTCTGACAACCAGTCTTACCAAGGAGTATTTTAGGTAATTGGGTAGTGGAGGTCCGATAGTCCCACCATGTAAAATACTGGTATTCAGCTGCATCTGGTTAGACTGGAAGCCGACCCCAACATAAATGGGAAAAGACATCATCTACCTATAGATGATGATGTTGGCAAAAACAACTGAACGATAGGTACTGTTGAGAAATTAAAGTAGGTATTTATCAGAATTTTAGGGAAGAAGATAAAATAGCGTGTTTATTTTTTTCAGAATAGACAAATTGTTATTTTCGTAATTATTTGGTGGAAAAAACATCCTATTCACAATATCAAATTCTAAATAGGTACCTTATAACCAGACGTTTATTACGCCTAGACAGGTATGGCCTGCGCCTGGTGTCGGGGATCCTCATGGATGATGCTTGCTAAATAAACACTTCCACGGAATAAGCATAACGGATAGTCCTCTGTGCAGGACATGTATGAAGGCTGAGGAAAACGTTGCGCACGTGCTCTTTGAATGCACGGTTGTCACCCAGATTAGAACAGAAACCCTCGGGGCATCTTTCACAGATGTTCCGGACCGACCAGGAGCTTTAATTAGCTTCTGGAGGTAGATGGGCTGGTTGGAAACCACCGACGGTCGCCATGCCCCACGCACAATGGTACACCTTAAGGACTAAGTGCGGAAACCAAACCCCATAACATAGAACATAGGTACCCTTTAAGCAAGACTTATGACCTTATATAGCCCTGTCCCGTCTGTTCGTAAACGTCAACACAACCAATATAGACTATCAATACTCATCTCTCAATTTAGACCACTCTAAAATTCATATTTGTTTTGACTACTAATAACTATTCGTATACATCTACGTATAGGTATGTCCATCACGTGGAATATACAACATATACTATAATATATATATATATAATAATAATAATAATATATATATAATAATTATTATACATATAAGTAAGTAAACATAGTGTTTAGATCAAAGAACATAGGCGAGATGTGATACGTGGAAGAAATTCTGAAATGTTAAGTGCTATAAAAGCTTAGGGTGAAGTCTCCTATTAAACGCTATCGGTGACTTTTGACAACAGCGTAAAGGTTGCCGTATGTGGTCAGTAAAAATAAATCAGCTGTTCCCTACATTTATGTTTGCATAGCTCGTCAAAATGTAGGAACAGCTGATTTTTTTTCGCGATTTCAGTGTTGTTCCCATTGTAAAAGTTGTTCATAATGAGTACAATGACCCCTTAAGAGATTTCGTGTATGAAAAGATAGGAAGAATCTAGAGATAAGAAGGTCTCTTTGAAAAGCTAACTGCAGCTTAGTAAGCCTTTCAAAAGACTACATGAGTCTTATTTTCCCACTACAAGCATCTTGACTCGATGTAAGTACGTTGTGACGCTGTGTACGCCAATGATGTTTACAGGTGTCTTCACCCTTATAGGGAACTTGCTTATTGCTTAATTCGACTTGTGTGACTCACAGTCACATGTTATTTATAATGTCCATTATTTATGACCTGCCACATAGCCGACGTCTATTTACCTGCAGATTTTTCGTCGGATGCCGACGTCGTTATTAATCAGATGACTACTATAATTAGAATTGATTGTACGACTTGTATTGACACTATGGTAAATCTTTAAGTATAGATTCTGGGTTATCAATGGTTCCTCATATCTGTCGATTAGTCTCTATATTGTAGCTACATTAGCGTTCTAATTCTGGTAGAATCTACATTATCATTAAAAATTGGTGAACGCAAAAAATAACAATAAATGAATCAGCAGGATACCCCTTTGTAAGTCTGGTATTCAAACTTTCGGGCTTCTATAGAAAGTTGCACATTACGCTAAATAAAGATGAAACTGTGCAACTTCCTAACAATATCCTTCAGAAGCCAATTTGTAAACACAGAAATTAAAAATGTAAGGAGCATTACGATCGATCAATCAATCAATCAACTCAACCCATTGCCACAGTCCGAGAATTAGCCTCCAGGAGGCGTTTACACTCGTACATATAATTTTCAACATTACCACTCGTCTCTCTCTGGATAAAGGGCTTTGTAGACTTCCCAAGTATTGCCACTCATAACAGCCGGTTTTCAGCTACCCCTGTCCGGTATTCTCCTAAAATCTAAGTTGTTACAGCGGGCGCGGCCATTTTAAAGCATCTACGTAAGTAACGTATCTGTTGACTGTAGTGTATTATTTGAAAGCCGGTTTCAGTAAACAGTGATACTATTGAAATAAAAAGGGGTGTTTTTAGATATCTATCTAAGTATTATATAATACTATACATACAATACTATACATACACTATATATATACTATACATATGTATACAAAAGCTGTCTTGAAACATTCGAGCTTGCAATCCTGCAGATACCGTAGCGTGGTCTTTGAGGTCCCTAAAATGCAATGACTCTTTCCTCAAAAGGCCCTTCCAGACATGGCCCTACATGGTTAGCCTCAATCACATAATCAGCCTATAATGTTCCCACTGCTGGGACACAGGCCTCCTCTCTATGAGAGGGAGTGGGCCGTAATCAACCACGCAGGCCCAGTGCGGGTTGGTAGATTTCACATGTCTTCGAATTTTTGGTTCTAAGACATGCCGGTTTCCTCACAATGTTTCCTTCACCGTTTTGAGAGCAGTGGTGATGAAATTATTTACACAAAGTAAAGCACCTGTCGGGGTTCGAACCTGCGACCTACAACTCGTAAGTCGCAGCCGTTACCACTGGGCCACCACTGCTCAGCCTTAGCCTCAATAATATCTGAATAATATAAAGTTTGCACTTTCAAAGAGACCATCTCCTCTGAGTTGATTTCGGCACTTCTTCTCAGGGATCAGTCAGCGAGGAAATGCCATCTCGTTTTAAAATATTGACCAAAATGTAAAGAGTAATAAACATAATTTCATTGTAATGAGAAATAGACCCACATTTATACATTGTGATTTTAAAGTCCATGGCAACACGATTTGTTTTGCTAACATTTCGGGTGTAGTGTAAATATACCTACTTACAACTGAGAAAATGGACATAAAAAAAACATTTTCAATAGATATGCCATTTTCGCAAAGCCTGACCGATCTTTCCGTCCAAACAGATCGTTTATTTTGATCATATTGTCTTTAGACCGAGACGAAATACATTATCTGAAGCACGCTTGGCATCCGCCGCATTCATTGATATTGCACGAGTGTGAAACGTTCGGTAATCACCTCCATCGGTATTAATCCTCATTTATTATCATAAAACATGCGGAACGTCTGCGTAATTAGCAGAACTGATTGCATCCGCGACTATTAATTTTCTTTTCTGTAAAATATTAGAAGATTGGAAATGTCTTACAGAATGATAGCTGAATCCTTAAAAGTCTGTTCACACGATACGTTGCGGCGCCACAAAGATTTCACCACATTGCCGGTCACACGGGCGTTGCGGCGCCGTAACGTTGTTACGCCGCAGCGGCGCAGCACCGCTAAGATTTCGCCGCATAGGCGGTCACACGGTGAGACTGAGCGGTGCCGCTCCGGCGCCGCAACGCGTACGCCCCTTCCCACCTCATCTCGTGGGTTACAAGTCCGGTGTACGTGCGGTGCGATGCCGGAATGTATGTGTGGCATACCATAGATATTATACGTAGGACGCCGCAGGTTCCAGCGCCGCGCCACACCGCTGCAATGCAGCGTGTGTGGATTGTATGGAAAAAACCATAACATAATGATGTTACGTTAGTGAGACTTAAAATAACCAACTACAAAGTAGGTAATCTCTTACAAATTCACTTACATAAATAAATCAATGAATTGTCTTCCGGATTTAACAACAGATGTGACATCATTTTGTGTTAGAGTTAGTGACAACCTGGCTCATTTCCACCCAACTCAAACAAGATCTAGCGGAAATTTATATCTTTGTTTTGTCTTTTCATCTGACATCCGTAACTAATGACCTCGGTACAATTAATACATTCGTGTGTAGATCACCATTATAGATATCGCAATTTCTTATGAAAGCAATTTGTAACAGTGAGTTGATTTATTATTACAAAATACATCATTAACCATATTTATGTTTGTTAATAGTAACATCGCGGTACATAATATTATGATTCAATTAACAATCATTTAAATTATGATAAACACTTTTCCAACATCAAAAGCGGCAATGCGTCAGTTGGCACACTAATTAAAAACGACTAGGAATTTGTCAATACAATGCACGGTCAGCGTATTGACAGAACATCATTGGCAGCGAGTCGCACCAACATAGCGCTTGCGACAGTCAGGTGGGGTCAAAGGGAGATAAATCGGGAGGCTGCGTACGACACCGGGGGACGGAGCTGACAGTCGTAGACGAACGAGCATCCGCACCACACGTTTCTCCAAACCCAGTTAGGTCTGTGATGAAGTGCCGCGACCGGTCGTGATAATAGTGAAGTTCCTTTAGCAAGTGTCGGCAATAATTCTGTGGTTTTTCATCGCAGAGTACCCCTTTACGAGATGTGGGACGACGCAGATGTTCAAGATGAGACCCCTGCACCGGCGCCAAAGCCGGAGGCGGCCGCAGCAGCCGCCGAGCCTGCCGCGGCCAAGCCCGTGGAGGCCGAACCCCCCGCACCCGAGACCGTCATGGGCACTGAACCTCCGAAACTAGTATTTAAGCACTGGATCAGGTGACCAACAATATTTTATCCAACTTTCCTAAATTAAACTCAAACAACAAACACTTACCCTCAATTGGTAAACAACACAGTTTGCGAATTTATATTTCGTATATATAAAATACTTTTAATAAAATTGGAAGTAATTTTAATAGCTTCAACCTCCCTGCTGAAATATCAGTATGTAAACATTTCTCTTAATTGGCCACAAATCTATTTCGAGTGGTACATTTGTAAACAGCCGCCCTAACGTTACAGGCCCAGATTCCTCCAATACAACTACCTGTACGACTACCAGCACAACTACTACAACGACGTGATCAACTACCTGGACAGGCGGAACAAGGGGCTGCCCGTGGAGCGGCCGCGCGCGCAGACGTGGGGCGAGCGCGTGCTCCGGACCTACCTGTCCAAGGGCTCCAGCGTCAGAAACCAACAAAAAGACTCCACACTCCTTCGCCACATATCGACGGGCGCCAGGTTCCATCGCTACCACAGCAAGTCCCTCATCTCGAGGAAGTATTCCAGACTCGGATTTAACACCGTCTCCATCTAGCTTCGCTCTAACACCCTCGCTTGACCTCGCTTCAGCGGACCCACTCCGGAGTGCCGGCGTGACCTTTGTGTCGATGTTACAGGATTTCGCTGGTGTGATGCAGCATCAGCGGCGCCGCCGCAACGGTACAAACAGTAACACTGATCGGAAGCCGTCCGCATTCCTCTTTTAATATATGTCTTATTTGTGTAAGACAATAAAACTTGTAAGTTAATTTACTTGGTTTCATTTGCTTGCGTGTCCCTGTAGGTACCCTGATCTGACCTCTATATAGCACTATTAAAATCGAAGTAATATTTAACATGTTTTTCTGCAAAGCGACACTCACATTAACCAGCTTAGCGATATGAGTATTATAATTCTTAAAAGCTTTCAAAGACTTTGATAATTTTAATCAAGACTCAGGATTAAATCTGTTTCCTAACATGCACATGAGTCTGCGAAGATATTAAACTAAATGCAAACATAGACGCAGATTTCAAAGATAACACCTGAACACGAGACTAAAGATAAATATCTTCCAAGCTTTGATTTACAAATATGTTGATACAACTACATGTTTCAGTCTGTAGGTACATGTGTACATGTAGCGAGTACTTCAATTAGCAAACGCTATATAAATACCGATGCACATGGACCAACATCCAATCCATTTCATATTGCATTAAAAAAAACCACCTGCTGACTCTATACTACTCAAAATTACAACCGAAATCAATCAATCTGCCTAGACTTTTCTAGCAACTATATTAGGGTCGGCCGGTTAGCTTCCAGTGTAACCGGATGCAGAGTATTTTACAACAATTTTAATAACACCCATACACATTATTATAAAATAATTCAAATAAACATACAAAACAATCCTGCAACAATTTCCCGAATAATACGAAAGAATAATATCGTCGCAATCGATCCCCGACAACGACTAATAAGGTATATTAGATTAATATCCAGATAAATGGCTCCCATTAACTTCGCTTAGAATAATAAATCTGTGCGTTGATTTCTTAATAAACGTGATTTATGGATGAATAATTTAAAATTATTTATTGATAATACAAGTACCAATAAGTACATTTTTTTAAATTAGAACTGAATAATTTTGCTAATGTATATTCTGCTCACAAAATTGCAACATTATCTATGAAATATTGCCAATATATAAACAGCTAATAGAGACAGTGATAGTTATGAGATGACTAATAACATCAATGGTAAATGATTTGTTTGTAACATAATGCTGTAATAAAGTATGTGTCAGTATTCTGTCATGACACGTAAAGCCAGTAATATGGCTCTTAATGCAAGACGTTCAATGTCACAATCGCGTGACACACACACTCAGTGGGCGCACACAAAATTTCAATGTCGAGATATCTAAAATAACTTATCTTTGACAGTTCAGTGAATGTAATCACTTGGGCGTGCGCCAAGCGTTGGGCTACCTAGCAGGTAAAGTAGGCAATCGGCCAAATTGAAGATAATTAAATGTTACAATGACCAAGGGAGCCCAGACATCGATTGGGTACTCGATGTTTATAAATAGAACGCTCAATTTGAGACATCGATGCTCTCGCAGCTTTAATTACCCCACTGTATGTGTTTATAATTGTTTCCCGGAAAATTCATCCAAACTTCGTGTTGTGTGCAATTCGTTCCAGATTACAACGTTTCACATCTAAGTATATTAAATGTTGTTCGCATTCAAATTCAACTACAATTACTTAAGTTTTGTTTAATGAGTTTCTGAATGCGCTTTACTGAATGCAACAAAATGGTTGCGTTGAGATTATCATGTTACTGGACTCCAGATATTAGGAAGGAAGTTAAGTTAACAATTTACAAAATGACCATTCGCACTACCATAAGCAAGCATGGCAATGACTTAAGGTCTTATTAGACTTTGTACCTAAGAACTGAATTGGTTCTTTATGAAAATTGAAAATAAATACATTAAATTACGGTAATAAGTACGAGTAGGTACTTGGGTCTCATAATATGAGAGCGTTTAAGCACTTGCATCAATATACTTGAAGTTCATCGCTTTTGTAAGCCATTCTTTTCCTTTTGTACTTCCATATGCAACCTAGAAAACTCTCCAAAAAATCATTATGCATTTGTCGTAGTAAAGTAGCCTACGTACATAATATTGATGCCTCCCTCTGTCACCGAATAATAATCGATCGTCAATTATTTGAGTGAGCCGAACCGATCGCCGAGACACTGCATCATCCATCTGCCTCATTTCTGTGGACGAGGCTCATCAATTCATTCATAAATGACCGAATAATTGATGGATCTGGCAGCACGGGTGAATTTTAATTACGGGCTGTATTGTACCTTTCGATATTACAGATGTAAAGGAAGTAATACGGTCCATTAGTTTATGTTCGGACACCTGCATAAATTGTTTTTCAGTTTGGTGGAGAAGGATCCGAGAGGGATATACACAAATGATAAAAGCAGCTGAACATATTTAGAATAGAAAAGACGTAAAAAGTACAGCAATATTAGGACTAAAGAGAGAAACACAAAACGGTCTTATTACAAAACAAAGTTTTACATTTGCTTTGTTTAAAAAAATAGTAATAAAAATGTGGCGGTATCTACATCGCCACATGCGAACTACGCATCGAAGACCTGACGTCACATAAATCCTGCATCGCGCAATTAGAGTTTACCGTGCAGTGAACATATATACAAAAACCCAATATCAATCTTTGGGCAGTTGCCCGCCAGACACAACAACCGTCTGGTCGGAGGATCCTCACTTTTCTATGGGGGTTGAGTGAACTTTACACCCTGTTCCTCATACCCCTAAAAGAACTTAACCACATTTAACGCTTGAAATAAAGTTATTACACAGAACTGTCAAATTAGCCCGGTAGGTAGATACTAAATTGTCCGTTTTTTTATCATGAACTTTACTGTAGTTGGAATAAAGTTTAGATTTGAACATGGCTTCATTATTTCAATCTGGGATTGAAGATAAACCTTGTTTTGTAATGACATTTAGGGCGAATTTTACTAAACTTATATACCAAGTATAAGTCTTATCCTGCGAATAAATTTTGATTTTTTGACAGTTTTTTCGTTTCCTAACAAACCGGTGAACGGTTACACAACAAAAATACAGCCCGTTTTTTGTCACCTTCATGCCAAATACTGGTGAAAATGACAGATTTTTATAATGGCCGTTATAATATGACGGAACCGCTTTCATGAAACCCAAGCCTTACAGATGTACGAATGGAAGATGGCACATGTCTTCGAATTTTGGGTTTCCTTACGATGTTTTCCATCACCGTTTTGAAGCGTAAGCGTAAAGCGCCTGTCTGGGCTCGAACCGACGACCTACAACCCTTAAGTCGCGGCCCACTAGGCCATCACTGCTCCTACTATGTTAACTTACTATGGTGTTGTAGCTAACTATGATAACTTCCATTAAAGAATATTTCGTGACACCGTGAAGAGAACAACTGAAGGATAATATGACTCTTTATCATCTTTAATCTACAAAAGTCGAGAGACAGATATTCCCATGTCAATATCCACATTACAAAGCAGCAATTAAAACATTTAATTGCTCTTTTGTATATACAAGTTTATCAATGGCCTAATTTAAATATTTCGTATATCTACTCTTTTACGAGTAGTTTAAAAAAAAATAAAAAACATTGAATTTAACTTGTAGCTTTTGAAATGAAATGAAATGAAATGTATTTTTTGCAAGAGTTGTAGTAGTTACATTACAGATGGTCGTGTTTTTAACAGTTTCTAACACAATTCGCTAAAACTAGCATGCAAAAGTAAATGAATTTACTAGCATCTGGTGAATATATTTTTTAAATCATGTCATGAAACTGCGCTGTTAAGTGTAAGCATAGCGTAACCAGTTAGCAGTTTTCCTATTGCTGGAACATAGGTCTACTTTCTGTGAGAGGCAGTGGGCCATAAGCACTACGCGTGCCTAGTGCGGGTTGGTGGCTGTCTGACCTCTTCGATTTTTTGGTTCTAGTGCCGGTTTCCTGGTAAGAATAACAATCCGCTTTAGAAAATAAGAACTGGGCATTAGTTCATATTGAATTTGCAGTATTGTCGCGCATGACCAGACGAATTAGTTTGTCGTTGTACGATTTGTTGGCAGCCTGTCACGGCATATCTATCAATCAACTTATTAACTAAAGGTAGTCATGCCAAACTAAACCTAGTAATACAGTGTCGATAGATATACAGCAACTAGTTTCAGGATCCATTGCAGTATTAATTGGAGTTAGCTATCATGCCTGTCATCTGTCATTTGATATTGTCATAGCGCTGCAGTTCGTGTATCGGCTGGTATAGTTATGTCGGTTCATTATCATTTGGGGACTGTTTATTTACGATGTACATATATCGGTCACAATACGGATAAGTTCCTCGAAATTTGCAGCCAATTCTACGAACCTAATATATAGCGTTCATCACGCACTATAAAGTTGAGCCAGATACAAAGGAAACTTATGTCTAGTATCCCTGAAAATCTGTTTTCAGCCACAAAAGCCGAGAGGGATTCAGAGAATTTCATGTTTTGTGTACATCTTGTTTTATATCAATAAATAATGTTATCATTATTTAACCAGGACCTTTGGAAGGCTTACGAGGGGCCGAGACCGGCTCGCAGCGGCCCTTTGGACAATTTATAAGGTTATTTTTATTATATTTTTCTCAGGTTAGTTCTAGGCATTCTCAGAATCTCACGGGTGTGAACCAAGGTGAGATTCTACGTAGTTATTATTCTGGGAAGATAAATTGCTCAGTACTGCAGTGAAATTATTATCTAAGTGTAGTTGGGTGACACCACCTTCCAGCTCGCTACCTGTCTGCGTCTGGGCGCTCCTTGCGTGGCTCCGCATCGCTGCCAATGCGGTGAAGGTGTCGACTGCCTCGGTCACCATGGCCTATCCAGCAGTAGAAGCGCAGGTCGGATAGCACGGCACGCCAGCATCAATGACATCATCCGTCGTGCTCTTGCCACCGCCGGGGTGCCAGCTGTTCTAGAACCCAATGGCTTGGCACGCGACGATGGGAAGAGACCAGACGGAATGACCATAATGCCTTGGATGCCATCCCATCTTCCCAGCACGGCGGGCTGTGCTGGAGCTGCTGCTGCAGGTGCAGAAAACCTCAAACGGCGCAAATACTCCAATCTTATCGGGACGTATATTATGTTCGAGCCGTTTGGGGTTGAAACCCTAGGGCCATGGGGTCCGAGTGCCCACTTGGTTTTTCAAGACATCGCCAAACGCTTGGTCGACTCTTCACGTGACCAGAGGGCTGGCCAATTTTTTGGGCAAAGAATCAGCATTACCATACAACGTGGCAATGCTGCCAGCCTTTTGGGCACTTTTCCTGTTGACAGCGATGCGGACGAATTTTTTGATGCCCTTTGATAATTTTCCCTTGTACATAATTATTATTATAGATATTATAAGTCTTTGTTAGTTTTTAAATTACGTTTGGTGATAATTAAAAAATATATGGTCATATTTAGGGTATTATGAGCTACAACCTGAAAGTTTAAATTATAGTGTAGTTGTAGAAATTTTCTTACTATGCGGCAAGTGTTCAATATGGCAGCTTTTTGTTATGTTAGATAAGTGTATTTGGATAGATCGAGTGCATTAAAATGATTGATCATTTGTTTCGGGATAACACCTGTTGTTGATATTACTATTGGGACTATATAGTGACTCTATTCATTTTCCAAACTCTGGTAATTTCCTCTTGTAATTCTGTATACTTCCTGAATTTTCATTATTATTATTACTACACAATTGAATAGGTGCACCGAAAACGCTGGAGTAAGCTTTCGTTATCAAAACAATGTGTGGGTATTAGATGGTTTCGGTACATGAAACAATTATTTGTTTTGGAATGCGTAACAAATGCACGATCTATTCGCGGTTGATAAAGTGCAGGTGATCAAGAAGCGTAGTTAGCGATGATGAAGTGGACAGCTCGAACAACATAGCATGCACTATATATTAATAGAACAAAGGTCACGACTGCAAATGAGTTAGATAGCTAAAATAATGATGTGCCTATGTTTTGACTGTACCCCGCCGAGCCGGCCGTCAAATTGTTTCGAGTTTTCTTTGAGCTATTTATTGGGTAGCTCGGCTTGGATAATTTGGAAAAATTGTGGTGTCTCTTCCACAAAAGACATTAATCAAGAGTTGAAGTTGAAGCTTAGCTATTGAAATGTGTATCTGAAATCTGATTATGTTTAACTAGCTGCGCCCCGCGGTTTTACCCGCGTAAGTCTTGCTTCCGTGGGAATATCGGGATAAAAAGTATTCTGTGTGTTAATCCAGGTTATAAACTATTTGTTTGCCAAATTTCATCCAAATCTATTAAGCCGTTTTTGCGTGATTGAGTAACAAACATCCAAACACACAAACACAAACTTTCACATTTATAATATTAGTAGGACAGTAGGATTAAATTATGGTGGCTGATTTTTTATATACGGTTTTTATTACGGCATCAGAACGATTTTTGTACGTAAAGTTGGTCAATCTCGAATAATTTTAATACATTATTCGTAAATTATACGGACAAACGCTGAAGAACTTGATTTAAGCCCCGTGCATGCATGTTGACTGACAGTCAAGTCGCCACAAACTTCGGACCACTCACAGACTAACAACTAAGCTGTGAAATCCTCTCAATTTCCAGACTATTTTGATTAAATACCACGCTGAGGTAGTTTAGCAATTCCACTAAATTAACTTGACAAATCAAATAGCTGAGTGAGTGAGCTAACTAGACCCCGACTATTCACTAAACAAATACACGTCATCTGAAATTTAACTAATATAACAAAGCGTTCGTTCCTCGACACCACAACTCGTCCATGGGAAGTTTTAGGAACTCAGTCTAAACATTCTGGAATTGAATACCAATTTATGTGAAATTGAATTGAGCGTGTCCATCCGTATCTGCGTACACATCACAAACCTTCCAACTCGGTTCGGTTTCCATTCTAACCGGTTGCAGCCGAATTTAACAAGGAAAGACGAAGAATTTTGTTCTTAACAATCCTCGCGGCATTGATAAGAACAAATTCTTTGACATACGAGTATTATCACTTTGAGTGACACTAAATGCCAAGCGTTATAACAATAAAACTCCTATTATGTCTCGTTCAGTGTCCTTGCATGCTTTAATCTTGTGCATTTGGTTTATGTAGGTGGTCGATATCATAAACAATGTATAAGATAACACGTACGTCGTAATGTACATTGATGCACCTTTTCGTCTGGTATTCAACCAACACACGTCAGAGATAGGTATTATCGTTAAACCACTTTAGATTGCATTCTAAACAGAGTGGATTTGGCTTTCATTGTACATTTGAATTCAATCTTGAACGTCACGTATGACTTTGCACCCAATAAATCAATTGGCTTTTTGAGAGCATCTCAACCTTGACTTTGGATTTTGTAAAAAAATAATCATCTGCCTAGCCTTTTTCCAACTATGTTGGGGTCGGCTTCCAGTCTAACCGGATGCAGCTGAATACCATTATTTTACAACCCAGGAACTGGGTAATACGATACCCCTTGGTAAGACTGGTTGTCAGACATTCGGGCTTATGACGACCCGTAACGACTGTCAAAGATCCACGAATGACAGCCGGGACCAACGGCTTAACGTGCTTTCCGGGGCACGGAGGAGTCTCGATATGTGAAGACCACCCATCCATGGACCAACCCCGGCAAGCGTACCTTAACCTGATGGATCGACCCGTGCGGCTGTTATTACTTAGCCACGAGCTCCTCGTTAAAAAATAATACAGACAATTTATCTGGAGTATCAGATCTGCGAACTCACACTAAAGTCGTTGCCGCTGAATATTACTCAAGCAGTTTCGACAAATGAGCTGGTTGTCGATTTGTCTTAGTGATGGTGATGGGTGGTAGGTGCCATTCGAAACCGTTGTGTAGGGTCTTGGCCTATCATAAACAGGGGAATAGGAACACCTTACCGTTGTTTACGCTCAATACTGTTCGATATACACATTACACATCCCAAACGAAAACCCTCTAATCTTAAACAATAACATCTTGAACAGCTTGTTTGACAGTTTACTGATTGCCGAAACAGAAAGACTCGTCAAACAAACAGATTTTTTTTTAAATAAGCATTTTTATAGTGATTACGAAGATTTACATTTGTACTTATTTTTATGACCACTTTAAATGCAAAAAATGACCCAATGTTGGTGGAAGCTCGAGTGATCCAGAAGTAAGCCCAATAAAGGAAATAGCCTGTTCATTACATAATAAAATAAATACAACGAGTTTCAGTAGATTCAATAATATTGTAAATTATCATCTATATGACAATGGCGGCATTTCAGAACACAGTAACGTCCAAGTCGCTGTCCGGTCAAATGCTCTGTGATTAATTAGATGCAAGACCTTAGATTTACCACAAAACACTATTTTATTGTAATGTTCCACAAACAGGTACTAATTACATTTTAACATGAATTTCGTTTAGCAGACATGTAAAGTAGCAAATTCGACCTTGCAACCTTGTAACAAATGCTACCAAATAACTCACACAGTGTGTTGAATAAACTTGAAAACACATGACTTATGTCACAGCCGGAGATATATTATTAACATTTTCTTACTCTAGGCCAGTGTCTTGGACGAGTATTTTTAAACAATCCCCAGCGAAACAATTGTATAGATAGATTTCTTTCGCCAATTGGAAAGAGTTGGAGACAGTGACAGTTATAAATCGTTGTACATAAATATTTCCGAATATTGCTCGAGCTGGGCGACAATGTCGGAATGAATCACAATAAGGAAGCAGAAGACAAAGCTCACTCTGTAGGTAAATGAACCGCATTGCAATCGCAATCCTATATCGATGATATATTTTCAAAGATTTATGATAACATTTCCGCGCTTTTGCATTTGTTTCGCATTAATCATTGCAACATTTTTCTGATGTGCTGAAATACCTCGGCTTTTTATTTATATTATTTTGATAAAAACACTTTTTTGATGCTATGAAACAAAATGAAAACTATTCCGATAAGGAATTCAAACATAAAACTTTTGTTATGCATAAACCTACCGCGATTTCATCGAGCCATAACTACAGATTTCAGAAAAATAGGAAAGGTGAAAAACAATTACTTGTGTTATAGGTACTTATAATGAAAGGTCATTTGTATGTAAAAACATTCACTGTTTTTAGTTCATTTCAACTGCTAGTTGGAAAAACAATAGAAACAATAGAAAAAGAAGCAATTGACGAAATCAATTACAATCTTGAGAATGCGGCTGATGGAGAAAAGTATATCAACAAAATTGTCAATGTCGAGAGTAAGTAGTGCTTTATTTAGATTATTATCTAGAACATTAGTAGATTGTAATGCAACTTAACTATTGTGCGAAAAATTCATTTTAGAAATCCCTGAAAAACCTGGAATCTTAATGTTCACCGCTCCTTATAAGTTGTGTGAGGGAGGATGCAACGGAAGTGCCGGAGGGAACATCGCACTGCAGTTCCCTCTGTTCATCGGAGCGAAAGGCCGAGAGGCTTACGGACGTATTTTTAATAGGGATGTCAATGTCTTGCACGCGCTGAATTCTCCTGGACCGTTTAAGAAGCGTACGACTAAAGCCACCACGAGAAATACCCCATGTATCATTTTGAAAATCGCGGACACCACTACCCCCACAACCACTACTACAACACCTACAACTACAACGACTACAACTACAACGACTACAACTACAACGACTACAACAACAACAACTACTACCACAACGACTACAACTGAGGCCCCAACAACCACAACCATAACTACCACCACCGCAACTACGGAGCCCCCCACCACCCAGGCCGCTGTGCGATGTCCTTATTATCCACCTGATGTGTGCTTGAAGAAGAGGAAAAAGAGTAAAACCTACGACCTCAAAATATTTGAACAGGCTACTGAAACACCTTTTATAGAGGAACCCCCAACAACTGATAATGGTGTCCATTACTTGGATGAAAGTGCAAACGTAACCGATGGTAATGATATTACAGATGGTAATGATGTAGCGGCGCTAAGAATGGAAAACGATGTCTCATCTCTTGAAGATATTGATTACAATTTTTATGAACATGGCTTCCTACGAATTTTATAAGACAACGGGTCAACATTAGTAGCATTTATTTTGGTCTTAATCATAAAAATAGCAGCAAGTAAACTGGAAAAATCAAATATTGGAATTTCCAAAATAAATAAAAAAGATTTTCGGAACTGCATTAATTCAGAGTGTAGTCTTAAGCCAAGAGTTGTTCACAAACTATATTTATATTATGTTTTTAAAGATATTGAGTTTATTTTGCTCCAATATTCAAATAATATAAGTACTCTCATCAATACATTTATTTTAGTCGATAGCTGCTTTTTTATTACTGAGTGCTTTCCCTTTATAAACTAAATAAGAGCATATAATAATGGAATTTAGACATAATATTTTGTTTTTTCGTCTACTTGAATATTAATCATTTCTCTTGGCAGACGGTTTATATCGCTCTCATTCTGACTTCAATGGTTTTGGAGTCAAGGCAGTTGGAGATGCCCTGGGACAAATGGATGCGGTCCATTGAGGAACCTAGTAGAACCAACAATAACTTCCGAAGAGCTGAAAACCTACCCGTTAAAGCGCCTTCTTTTGAGTGCGAATGTCCTCCTCACAAGGGTAAGGGTAACATGATTTTTATACTTATACCAACCGCAGAGTTATGTTGCTTGGAGTCTCTCCGAGGGAAGGGAACAGGCCTCCTCTCTGTCAGAGGGGCTGGGCCGTGGTGGGTACCACGTAGATCCAATGCGGGTTGGTGGATGATAGTTTAGGATTATGAGGAACAGGGTATAAAGTTCACTTATCCACCATAGAAAAGGGAGGATCCTCCGACCGGACGGGTGTTGTGTCTGGCAGGCAACTGCCAGACGATTGATGTTGGGTTCTTGTATATAATTATGTCCACTGCACGGTAAACTTTAATTGCGCGATGCAGAATTTATGTGACGTCAGGATTTTTGTGTAACGTCAGGTCTTTGATGCGTAGTTCGCATGTGGCGATGTAGATACGGCCACAATAGGTACCTACCTACCATGATTGTCTTCTTAGTGTCAGGTCCTATTAATTATCTTAACCAAATATTTTAAATCAATAATCATTGGTTTAGACAAATCGGGAAAACATTGGGTGTTCAACCTTGACACACCTCATGTGTGGGGTTATTGTGAACATCTTCGCAGGGTGGCTGAAAGTAGCTGGATCAGAGTAACCGGAGATTGAAGAGGCATGCCATGCTATGTACCTATGTCCAACAGTGAGCTGCCACAGGCTGATCATGGATGATCATTGCTATAAATAATGGTTCTTTGGACGAGAAAGATCTTTCCGTCTCGTCCAATCAAAATCATTAATAACTTTTTTCAGAATGCGTTGTTGAATTCAAAGTCGACAAAGACATGGCAGACTTCCTCAATATGCAAGGACTTATCAAAAAAGAAGACCTGAAGAAAGTTCACGAAGATCTGACAAAATTAGAAAATTCTAGCGGTGTATATCAAGGGAGCCAACCAGGAGGACAAGAAATCAGGAATAGACGCAGTAATTCCAATTACGAAGAAAACTGTTGCTGTCCTCCCAAAAACATATACATGCCTTCATTTATAACCGACCGTAAATTCGACGAAATAGTTGATAAAATTAAAAAAGAAAAACCTTAGTTTTTTTCTGTTTAATTTCATCAAATATTTGAAAACTAATATTTACCTATTTGAGTTTAGACCGCACGGAGCGGAACTGCGGCAATAGGTACAGTCAGGAAAATAAATTGGCAAACTACGCCAATTCTGTTATAGCCATTTCATACAATAATTATCAATGAATGACAGTAGTGATTTCAACATACGAAAATGGTGACGGAGATGATGGTAGTCAATTTTTGTAACAATCACGTTCCATCTGATAAGATACGTCCACACTCGTGCACTTTCATCTCTAACTTTTGTCTTGAACTTTCAATTCATCTTGCGTTTAACGCATGCCTTAGTTGGAACGTCTACTTTTGTAAGCCAAATCGGCGTAAAGCAACTGGTTTTGTAACATAATATGTTATTTTACACGCTATGGTTCACAAAAAAAAGCAACAAGAAAATGAAAGCGCTTCAGTGAGTTACAGACCTATAATGCAATCATATTATAAACAATCCCGCGTCATTTTGTTACAGCACAGTTCCGGTCAGTGCGGCCTTACCTTTACACTCGAATAAATGTTCAGATAACTTTTATTGTTTTTTTTTGTCGTCAGTAAAATGTAAATTGGTTTGTATTTCGCACGACATAAGAGTGAAGCCGTCTCAGTTATAACCATGCTTGCGGTTATTATATTGGTGGGGTTTTCGTTTATTCACTTTTCGACCAGTCAAGAACCAGCTCTTACATTGGGTGACATAGTTCTGGACGGTAGCGGAGTTAAGGGTATGTACCTACTGAATTGAATCATAATTATTTTGGTCTAACAAACAATCAATCTGCCTAGCCTTTTCCCAACTATGTTGGGGTCGGCTTCCAGTCTAACCGGATTCAGCTCAATACCAGTATTTTACATGGAGCGACTGCCTATCTGACCTCCACAACCCAGTAACTGGGTAATTAAATACGATACCCCTTGGTAAGACTGGTTGTCCTCATTTCCGACTATTGGGAGTAGTTCAATATTACTACTTGTGACTACTGGAACAAGGAAAACTGATAGGTAAAAAAATTAAAATCTCCCCGAAAAACTCCTTTCTGCTACCTTGAAACAAACTTGGAGAGAAATCTTTTCTATTGTTTTAGTGAACCGATTGTCTCCAAGTTTTTAGTAAAATAACTTGAGTAGTTCCGTCTTGTACGGTCAACGATCAGTGTTACTAACACTGGATCTGTTAAAACCACCATAGGTTACAGCTACCGTTAAATGCTCCAATCTCGCTGTTTGTGAATTCATCCGCAGATATATAACAAAAGATCTTTGTGAACCACTTAAAACACGGTTCGTATTTTTTGTTTCAGCTGGTTGTCCTAAAGCACCAGTAGTGATTCAACCTGTCATAATAAAACTATTTAGATACCCAAACAAAAAAAAAGGCTCATCAATAAGAGAACAGCTGGAAAATATGCAAATAGGAGAATTTATAGGATAAATATTTTGACAAATAAAACCGAGAATTTCCATTTTGTATTTTTATTTATAGAAATGATAATTAAAAAGTGTGTTTTATAATAAATTCTGCAAAGAACGCATGATTACACAACTGTGCAGGTGTAACACAATAGAAAGTGACGTTGAACAAGGACAGAAAAAATAAACAGAACAATGCGATAAGTAGGTGCCAATAAAGTGCGAATGAAAGAAGTTGACGTTAAAAACCAAACACAAAAGAAAATGTCGGTAAGTCTCTGAAAGATTAGAAACCTTTCACACGTGTCGGACTAACTATTAATATATGCTCAGAATAATACTAAACTACAAGATCATAATGACTATCAATGTACCACGTTACTGGATTTTTATCCATTCATCTTTAATTGTTAACTTCAACAAAAACATATTTTATTTGTTAGATACACAAACGGAATCCATGTTACAGATATATTTGTAACAGTTCGCTATTAGTACGAGTAACGATATTCAAAAGTGGTTACTGACGTTCAATATGTGAATCATGACCAGCAGGCCAACACCACTTCTCATGTAATTAAGAGCCGTCAACATTGTAATGAGTGATATCAAGAATTATTATTTGCAATTTATTTAATATTAATTTTATAATTATTGAGAGAACTTATAAATACGCTACGCCTACATATTGGCATGAAATTACTGCGAGTATGAATTCATGAATCCCGCATATTCGTTATTTTCATCTGATAATGACGAGCAGCAAAATAGTAACTAATTAATAAACATTAAATAATCTATTTACGTTGGTTGGTCTATGAATGTGTGCTAGCCCGTCATAGGCACTCTAATAGCCGTCATCATTTTAATCAACTACTTTACCAACTTGTCTAATTAATATTGTGAACCGAATACTTTGCATTTCTATGCAGACTACATTAGTGGTTTTAACTTATTGATAGCTTATTAGTGGCGAAATTAAACTTTCTTTTCTTATACCTACATTCAAATAGGCATATTGAGGTACCCTAATAAAAATCTGAAAATAGTAATAAATAATTCTCGGAGATTTGACGCTAGTCAGGTGAAGTACTTACCGAAATCTCAGAGACGTAATTAATCTAGCAAAAAATTTAGCAAAATTTTTAAATGCGTAGAGATACTTAATAAGTTGATATTTTCAGCTAAAATGGATAGTTCAAGTATTAGTGCAGTACGAGATCGTAGTACTAACGTCACCATCCATAACTGGCGTCACCTACAGGGAGCACTTCGATTTCGAGGACAGATACAGAGACGCAAATGAATGTAACCCGCTATATTGGCATCCGCTACATTTGCCCCCTTACTGCGCAGAAGTTTTTGAGAAATTAATAAGAGCCAGGCTAGCAACTAACACTCCTGTCAGAATCACGAGGAAAAGGGAAAAGAAAAAACATCACTACCCTGAAGAAATCTATAATTACCCTTACCCAATATATCAAATATCTAGCGCAGATTACGAATCATATAGTCCACCTTTGAGCCCATATGAAGAAATGATAGAACTTTTGAGAAAAGATATTGAGAAAGATCCTAGCTCTCCAACTGTTACAGTTATTCCGAACTTAGGTCCTGTTGCATTGTACAAACAAGGTATATCCAGGAGAAGTGAGAATAGGATAAAAGAGATGGCAGAAGACTATGTCAAGGCTACTAAAAAGATGTACGAACAATATTACGCAGCTTATGGCAAATATCCTTCTGAGCCAGAGATATTCGTATACGACAGCGCGAAAAATAAAACAGAAGAAGAAAGAAAGAAAAAAGAAAACCGGAAAAAAGAAAAGAAAAATAAAGTACACAGAGTGAGAACGAAACACGGAGGTGTAGTCACCATAATAGAGACGAAGAATTTAGAAATGATGAAAAAAGAAGAACCATTTAATTTTGATCATGTTTAGTAAATCCACCAACTTTTTCCGTGTAATATTACAAAAACCGTGTCTTATGTGCTAAAAATACAATCAAAGTGTAGTTGAAGTGCAAACCCTAGTGTGTTATTGTTAATTACACAGCAAATTACCTAAAACACCTTAAAATAGTAATCAAAACTTTCGAAATAACCCAGTGAAAAACTTCTACCCTCACTCAAAATTAAAATATCTCAACCGTATTTATCCGCTCCTGTCATTGCAAAATGACAGCTATTGTCAGTGTCATGTCTGTCACGGGCTAGTGTTGCCATGCCTTGGGAGAAAAACTCCTCCATACTAATGAATCAGTCCGGGGAGATTCCCTGCAACCAAGAGCTGTCAAAAAAACACTTGACGCAGCAAGTGTTCCATAGAGGTCTCTTCACCACCAAACCACGTTCACAAAGCCTTACAAATACACCTACGCAAAGTACTGCCAATATAGACCTTACTGATGAAACCTGTTCAAAATCAGAAGAAACTGAAGATGGTTTTAAAGAAGTCTCATACTCTAAAAAGAGACAAAGGAATAGTCCAGAGTTGCACAGAAATGAAAAACAAACTAAACTGAATAACTATTGGTTAAGCACACCAATTGAGACATCAAATAGTTTCGCCAATCTCGAGGAAGATGTCCTTACTTCAAATACCCAGCCTCAAGAAATAACGAAGCCCCCACCAATTTACGTTGATAAGGTCAGCAATATACAACCTCTTATTAAATTGCTTGATGAATATGCCAATGGAAGCTATGAAATAAAAGTTCTCCGAGATGATCAGGTTAAGATTCAACCTAAGTCCCCTGAAACTTATTCACAAATTGTTAAACAACTGGAGATTAGACAAACGGAGTTCTACACATACAAACCCAAGCAAGACAGGAGTTTCAAAGTCGTATTAAAAAATATTCACCCATCTACAGACACAAATGACATTTCAAATGAGCTTCTTAGTCTAGGCCACTCAGTCATAAACATCTGGAATATTAAGCAAAGAATCACCAAAAAAGCTTTACCAATTTTTATTGTGGAATTAAAACCTAAGAGTAATAACAAATTGATTTATGAAGTTGCAAGTCTGCTGCATTGCCGTTGTACCTTCGAGCCTCCGCGACCAAAACGTGAGATTCCACAGTGTGCTAATTGCCAGCAGTATGGGCACACTAAAAGATACTGCCGCAGAAAACCCAAATGCATTAAATGTGCCGGAGACCATTCCTCAATTAGCTGCGAAAGAAAGGTAAGATCAGATAATGTCAAATGCGTATTGTGCGAAGGAAATCATCCCGCTAATTATAAAGGTTGTGCTGTTTACCAAGAGCTTCAGAAAGTTAAATACCCGACTATTAAAACAAAGATGTCCTCAGATCCTAAAGCACCCAAACTTGTACCACGTCAAAATGACCCACCAAACGAAGCACCTTTACGTAAAACGTATAGCCAATCAGTTCAAATAAATAGAAATGAACAACCACCACCAACGAGTGCAGCCCCCCAAATTACAAGTGAAACAGAACTTATGTTAAATATGCTAAAACAATTGATGCAGCAAATGACAACGATGACCAACCTCCTTATCAACTTCATGACTAAAATGACTCAAAATTCGATAAATTAAATATGGCCTTATGGAATGCCAACGGCTTGTCACAACATGTTCTAGAACTAAAACCGTTTTTAGAAATTAACAATATAGACTTACTTCTTATCTCCGAAACACATTTCACAGATAAGAGCCATTTTACAATGCCTCGATATACACTATACCACACAATGCATCCAGATGGCAAAGCACATGGTGGATCTGCAATTCTTATAAAATCAAACATCAAGCATTATGAAAACACCCCCTATTGCACACAAGAAATACAGGCAACTAGTGTGACTATTGAAGACTGGAACGGATCGCTTGTAATATCATCTGTTTATAGCCCACCCAAACACAAAATTAAAACTGAAGACTATCAAAAATACTTCAATACATTGGGTCATCGATTCTTAGCTGGAGGCGACTATAACGCCAAACATACACACTGGGGATCCCGGATAATTACAACAAAAGGACATCAACTATATCAAGCCCTCCAGACACAGAATCTTGATGTCATATCAACAGGAGAACCAACATACTGGCCAACGGATGTCAACAAAGTACCAGATCTTATCGATTTCTGTGTAACCAAAGGCATTTCTAATACATGTATTACTTGCACCTCAAGTCAGGATTTGTCGTCGGATCACTCGCCAGTATTCATCAAACTGAGTAGAAAAATTCTGGAGAAAGCAAAGCCTTGTAAACTTCACAGCCGAAAAACTATATGGCCACTATTTAGACAGCTAATTGAGGCGTCTATAAATATAAGGCTCCCTCTGCAGACCGCAGATGATATATTTCAGGCAGTTGAGCATTTTAATTATTGCATACAGCAATCTGCATGGAGCGCCACACCTACACCGAAAACGAAGCCTCCAGATATACTGTGGTCCGAAACAGTTCGAGAACTGCTAGAGGAGAAGCGAAACACAAGAAAACGCTGGCAAAGGACGCGATATCCCGCTGACAAGAAACACTTAAACTTCGTCACAGCACGTCTTAAATCAGCACTAAGTGAAGACCAAAATCGGGACATGGAGATATATACCAGGAATCTAGATGCAACGGCAAGTTCAGATTATTCTCTCTGGCGAGCAACAAAAAAGCTTAAAAGACCGGTAGCAAGCCATGCACCAATACGCAAAATCGATAACACATGGGCGAAAAGTGACTTTGAAAAGGCGCAAACCTTTGGCGAGCACCTAAGCAAAGTTTTCACTCCTAACCCTGTCCAAGGATCTCAGGAATTGCACAGTGACATAACATCATACTTAGAGCAAACATACCAACTCGATTTGCCTATTACAAAAGTCTCGAAAAGTGAAGTCAGGATTGCTATCAATAAACTCAATGAAAATAAAGCACCCGGATATGACTTAATTACAGCAAAAATTCTGAAAGAACTACCTGAAACAGGAATTACTTTCCTTACAGCTGTTTACAACGCCATACTCTCGAAGGGGTACATTCCTTGTCAATGGAAAGTAGCCCAAATAATCATGATAGCTAAACCGGGAAAGTGTCCTGAGGACGTTAAGTCCTACCGACCCATTAGCTTGCTGCCCATTCCTTCAAAACTACTGGAGACACTGTTCATCAACAAACTAAGACCATTAATAGACCAAAAATCATTGCTACCTGACCACCAATTCGGATTTAGACAAAGTCATGGGACCATAGAACAAATACATCGGCTGGTCGAAAAAATTCATGATACATATGAAGAAAAAAAGTACTGTTCAGCTGCCTTTCTGGATATATCACAGGCTTTCGATCGAGTATGGCATGAGGGCCTTTTATATAAAATTAGAAAATCATTTCCAATAAACTATTACATATTTATTAAATCTTATCTGGAAGGGAGATACTTCTTTGTAAAACAAGGCAATGAAGTAACTGGACTATACGAAATTCGGGCAGGAGTTCCTCAAGGCAGCGTGATGGGTCCTACTCTCTACCTTCTCTACACAGCTGATCTCCCTGTGTCTGAAGGAATAGTCTTAGGCACATTTGCCGATGACACTGCTACACTGGCTGTGCATGAAGATGCGGTTCAGGCATCTAAGATCTTACAAAAGAGCTTAGATGAAATTTCAAACTGGCTGAAAGAATGGCGAATAAAGGCAAATGAAACTAAATCCGTACACGTGACGTTCACGACAAGAAGAGATACATGCCCTCCAGTACGACTAAATAATGTTGAAATTCCACAAGCAGAAGAAGCTAAATACCTCGGAATGTACCTAGACCGTAGACTAACCTGGAGAAAACATATATTCACGAAGCGTAAGGCATTAAGCCTACAACTAAGAAAACACTATTGGCTACTTTCAAGAAAGTCCAGGCTTTCGTTGGACAACAAACTTCGGATTTACAAATGCATCATAATGCCTATTTGGACATATGGAATACAGCTTTGGGGAACGGCAGCTAATTCAAACATAGACATAATACAAAGGTTCCAATCAAAAATGCTAAGGATTATAACTAATGCACCATGGTACATAACTAACAATAGCTTACATCGGGACTTAAAAATGCCAAAGGTTAAAGAAGAAATCACACAAAGGTTCAGTGCCTACAAAAATAGGATTGCGACCCATCCTAATAAACTAGCATCAAACCTAATGAAAACCAAGACATTCAGGAGGCTTAAAAGATTGGCCCCACAAGACTTGATATGAAGACCGGCAAACTATATTAATATATAGATAGATGTGGATGAGCCAGTGGGCGCATACCTAAAATGACTGAGTGAATGAAAGATAACAACACAAAAGATGCTGAATGTCAAAAGGTGGACAGATTGCATCAAAAAAAAAAAAAAAAAAAAAAAAAAAAAAAAAAAAAAAAAAAAAAAATGTTTAGTAAATGCATGTTGTTTATTTAATACCCAATTACCGAAACGCTTTTCATAAATACAACAAAAAATACTTTGATTT
The DNA here is from genome assembly GCA_947522985.1 of Lithophane socia. Classification (NCBI taxonomy): domain Eukaryota; kingdom Metazoa; phylum Arthropoda; class Insecta; order Lepidoptera; family Noctuidae; genus Lithophane; species Lithophane socia. Next base: position 10,509,160 of record OX383251.1, read on the forward strand.
AAATCCTTGGTAATTGCATATACACGGTGATTTTTAATTCACTGGTAACCTTTCAGGGGGTGAAAGTACTCATGATTATAAACAGCTTTCACCATGAGAACAAATAAGAGACAGCAAAAACAAAATCCGTTACATACATTATCATCGGGTAAATATTGCATTTTTGTATGCAACAGCTGATATTATATATAGTGAAAGTTGCTCTAAATCATGAGTAGTTTCACGCCCTGAAAGTTAAACAGTGAATTAAAAATCACCGTGTATAAGCTCCTCATAATCAAAACTCAAAAGTGATTTGAAGATGTATCTATTTAATAATACATAAGTGACGATATATTCTAGAACATCAGGTGTGCCAGGCGACTGCCATATGTATCCCTGGACAGTCAAAACTCTCTATACCTTCCTGGCTAACTTGTTTTACCACGCCATCAGCCAGCCTAATACAACGTGTTTTTTTTTACATCTCAATCTAGGGACTTATTTTTACCTCGTAAGGGGTTGTTTTACATAGATAATCGTGACTTTGTCGAATTCGTTTTGAATGAAAAAATAAAATATGTATACGTGTTTTTTTTATATCCCAGATTTATGGAATATAAAAAACACGTTGTATATATAGTTCGTGTCGAAATCAGAGAAGAAGTAAACAAAGCAAAGACAAAATGCAATGTAGTTATTAAGCAACTCAGAAAAAGTATGATGAATACTATGCAGCCTTTGTTAAATACTAACCGCCTTAATAATAAACTTTGTATAGCGCCAGTATAGTTACACAACGCTTTGTCTTCTTCTTTCAAAACTCAAATTACTTTTGAAAGAAGAAGACAAAGCGTTGTGTAACTATACAGGCGCTATACAACGTTTATTAGTAAGGCGGTTAATGTTTACGACAGTGCATTAAACAACACTAAAACTGAAGACAAACGGATGAAAAAAAGGGTAACAAATATTAAAAAAGAAAAATCCATGAAAAACAAAGTGCACAGAGTCAAAACTAAACGCGATGGTGCACAACTACACCATCGCGTTTAATTATTTTCTTACTATAATAGAAACGAATAATTTAGAAATGACCAAAAATAATGGATTCTCACTTTGATTTTGTTTTACTTGATGGTATTATTAAACGTGCCTTGTCATTGAGATGATTTAATTTACTACTTTACCAATTACGGCCTCATAATATTAAAAAAACTAGTGATGAAATTATTTAAATGATTATAGCTAACATGCGCTGCCTTTTTGGTCAAGTCACATTAGGGTGTTTCTACCGGGAATGAGAGATAAGCTGTAAACTGGTATAAATCTTAATTTTATCATTCAAAAAGAGATGTCTCAAAAGTCTTATAAAATCTCGTGTGTAGGTCTTAAGATATTCAAGGTCAAAAAAACCTTTTTTTTCCAAATATCACGCTTCTTATGGTTTCAATTATATTTACAACATTTTTCTAAACGCAAGCGTTTTTTTTTAATAGATGATGGAGAGCGCACCGCGTTCACCTAATTAATCACAAAAAATAATAATAATAATAATTTGCATGATTAAATAATTAATACATCTACATACGTTCTAAGGAAAATAAAAATAAAAATCGATTTCTGATCCGTAAGTAGTAATAATAACTGAATGGTACCAAACACTTGAGCAGTAAACGTTGTCAAGTAAATAAACATCTATTTCTTATATACGTAAGAAATCGATATTTAAGAAAACATAAAGTACATTATCGTATATTACGATTATCTGCGGTATGGTAACCCAGAATCGAGCCTGCGACAAAAAATGGCGGTGCTTTAGGCTCAAAATACTAATTATTACAACTTTTTTCAAATAAAACTTTCCTGCAACGAGTTTCGCAACAATATGTACTGTAGAATTAATTATATTTATTTGTTAAAATACTTTTTACTGAGCAGCTTGTCCACGTCAGGCCGAAACTGAGCAATTCCCTTTTAATTTATCAAATACATTCATTTAATAATACTACTTAGATCAATTATAAAAATTATAAGTGAAATTTTAATCTAATCTAATCTAATCTAACTAATATTATAAACGCGAAAGTTTGTAAGTATGGATGGATGGATGGATGGATAGATAGATGGATGGATGGATGTTTATGACTCTTTCACGCAAAAGCGGGTGAATGGATTTGGATGTTTGGCAAACAGATAGTTTATAACCTGGATTAACACATAGGATACTTTTTATCCCGATATTCCCACGGGATCGAGACTTACGCGGGTAAAACCGCGGGGCGCAGCTAGCCTATATATATATTTTAACTAGCAACCCGCTCCTGCTTCGCACGGTTTTTACGACTTGACAAAACATCGAATTTCTTAAATTTTGAACCTTTCTTATTAATTATCAATACACGGATTTACATAAATCGTGTTCTGACCTTTTTTCATCCTGTCAAAATCCACATAGCAAAGGATTATGTCGTAGTTATGACGGACTTCTACCGAATAAAACTATGTGGTCGCCAGCCCCAATTGGGCTACAGGATCTACGATGGATAGCAAATAAGAGGATAATCAAATTCTTAGTAGTATAAGCAAAGAAAGGAAAGAAAAGATCCAAGGTATCCCATTGTTACAGTGAAGCCGAACCAGCATCCTGGTCCTTATCACGCCATAGCTCAAAATGCTGAGGATATGGTCAAAGCCATGGCTGAAGCTTATGTCGCAGAGTCTCGGAATAGGCATAAGGAATATATCGCAGCGTACGAAAAATATGAGAACGACAAAAATAAATATATGAAACATAAAAACGACATAAATCCAAGAGATGCAGTTAAAGTTATAAAAATTAAAAATTGGGCAACTGTTTAAATTGAAGGTACCTGTATACTTTCCTGTATTAATCAAATTCAATAAATGCAAATTTTTAGAATAATTTTTGAAATGTTTTAATTAACCTAAGCCTACATCAAACGCTGCTGTTTTGAAATAATGTCTCTTCCTAGATATAAAGTGCATTATTGGCAGCGTGACCTAACTGCGCCACCATGTCTTCCCCCGGGAAGTAGGGTCCTTGATACGAATACGATAATGGGGGCTTCACCTTCTGGCTGATGCAGGGACTCTCTGGCCACGGGTGTATTCTAAACTATCTGAACTGTGTCGCAGAGAGGAAACATCTTGGCACCCTTCACTTTGGAGTAGCTCGCTGCTAGTATTTGGACTTATTAGCGTAAACGATATCTATATCAACCAAAATATTGGGACCTTCTACATGGCATGTGAAGTCATCAATAAATTATACCATCGATTCTAAATCACCTTTTGTCCGCCAATTATTTGCATCTCCATCACATTATGACAGGTTCACGTCAAACGTAGAAAATGTCAACAATGCACATCACGTCTGAAAACACAGATGCAGGTTGTGGTGGTTTCAGTTCAGAAATAAGGAAAAATAATCTTTCGAGTATTGTAGTGTAAGATTCTATTGTTTGTATTGAAAAAGATTCATTGTTTCGTTCATATTTGTAAGGTGTTTATAAACCCCCTGTTCGGAGAGACTTCAGTCTCTAGTTGTTAGTACGAACAAAATGTTTTACATTAAGTCCATCACAAAATTAAAGGTAAGAATTATTTATATAATAAAAAAAAATATAATTGTTGTTTGAACATAGCGCCTGCGCTAGATTTATGCTTTTTGCAAGGCAGTCGTCCGAACCCTAAACAGGAAATCATTAACAAAATTATGATTTAAAAAAAATATCATCTACCTACTTTAAAGTAGTTTATATTTAAGTATTTAGAATATCGCTAGTCCATGTCTGGACACACTGTTTATAAAATCGGGATTTATAGAGATCTAAAAATTGGTTTACTGCATATAAACCAATTCCATTCATACGGAAATAACGAGCACGATGATTATTAGGGGTTTATTTATAAACGTTGCTTTAAGCTGTTACGCTCAACGTCAAAAATGTATGGTTACTTAACGTTAAGCGACCTTTATACATAAACCCCTTAGTGTTGTGTTGGCTTTTACGCCTCCGTTGGAACAAATCAAAAGAATAATCAGGAATAATATTTTTTTGAATTTATGTGTTTGACCAAAAACCTTTATTTGTTGCAGTTCCTATTTATAGTACTGTCACTGGAAGGCATAAAATGTTCCATAGACGGTACATTCTCAAAACATCGACCAAACGGTACAAAACCTGGCGAAGATCCATGCAATCCTCTCTACTGGTACCCACAGAGCATTCCGGAGTACTGCAACTTTAAAAAAATGCCCACTCCGCCTACGGACCCTGGACAAGAAATGCCTATTCCTATCCCAATACCGGTGCCAATGCCGGCACCTCTGCCGATGCTCCCTCTACCGGAGGTGCCTCCAATAATGATGCCCCCTCATGTAGTGCCACCTGGCCCTTCACCGCCATTCGCGTTTCCTCATCCTATAATGCCACTGCCAATTCCTTTACCTTTTGGCATTCCCTTGGCTCCTACAAATCCAATGGTTCCAGTAGCTGGAATACCTCTTCCGCCCGCCCCACCTGTTTTTCAGATGCCATTCCCGCCCCAGTATCCACTACCTTACCCGCCACCTTACGGGTCACCCTATCCTCCTCCTTACCCGCCTTCCTTTCTTTCACCATATCCGGGGCCATATCCGTCTCCATATCCGTCTTCATATCCTTCTCCGTACCCAATGCCACCTCGTAGCGGAATGGGCATGGTTCCCGGAATATCAGGCTTGATTAGTCCCGATGGCGGTATTAACATAATGCCATTCTCAGATGCTTACTCCGATATGTTAGAAAACCATAAGCAGAAGATGATCAGAAGACGTCTACAGAAGTTTCTCAGCGATTATGAGAGACCTCCATGGAAGAGCCGAAGAAAAACGAGGCGACAGAATGGGAATGAAGTTATTTATGAAGAAAAATTTAACGACAATACAATTGAGTGAAGTGCAACATAAAATGTATGTGAAAGTGATGTATAGACTCATACTGTATACAGCAGTGGAGTTAAAAGTTTTGTATTTTTGGTAGCGATGAATAAACATAATGAATCAAAAAGTTTTTGTACTAACATTTAGCATTCTAGATGCACTGTTTATTGTAAATGTAATTATATCCGAGGACTAAAGAGGGACAACGACTAATTAGTGAAGTATGGAACTTGCATAAAACAAAAAAACCAAGAACTCATCTTATACATCGGATAAAGGACATTTGCATCGCAAAAATTGCGATACATTCGAAGCACCCTTGAACCGGATGATCCTACTAATATTATACATGTTAAAGTTTGTGAGAATGGATGGTTTGTTACTCTTCCACGCAAAAACGACTGAACGGATTTGGATGAAATTTGGCACACAGATAGTTTATAACCTAGATTAATACATAGGATACTTTTTATCCTGATATTCCCACGGGATCGAGACTTATGCGGGTGAAACCGCGGGGTGCTACTAGTATTTTATAATCCACTCATTCAACGTCTCATAATTACCTACGTTGAATGCGATATCATGGCATATAGTACGCGATGGAAACCTTTCAGGATTAAAAATACAGTTTGTAGGTAACGGGTTTTTCTAAAAGGGGTTTTAGAAATATCTACAAAATTGTACTGGAATTGCTACGTTGAAAATTTTGAGTTTACAAAGAGTTGCTAAGCCGAGTTAGCCGACCCCACACAAATCCGTCGCGTCCAAATAAATGACAGATTTGTTTATTTCGTCAGATTCTCACATAAATATTTGTATTAATATTTTGGTAAATACATGATATTATCTATTACCTACAATGGAACTGACCACTGTCAAATCCGAGTATCACGGCTGTCCAGATAGAGGGGAAACCGACCTAAACAATACTATTAACATAATTAGGAAAAACGAAAAAAAATATCACCCAAGGGTAATTTAGGAACAGTCGCATTTGTTACTTATTCCACCAATTAACAAAATTGGCGGCTCTGATCTTGATTACATGATTAGCAGTCTGTTTGTAGCTATTACGTCATTGTCATGATTCAGTATAGGATTTACAATAATACAATTATAACGTCAAATTGTGAAATAAACTTACTCGGAAAACAATAAGACTGGCATTTTCAATGTTAGTTTACTTTAAAACCAATACAATGAAAAAGCTTTTCCGTTAGTTAACTATAAAATATTTGAATGATTAACGATGTAAAGTCAAGACACGACACATTTCTCGGAAGAGGCGTTTTATTTTAGAATAGTATACAAATACATGTGGACACGACAACTGTGAACTGCGTGTGAGTGATGTATCGTGTGCGTTGACGGAAGCGCGCCAAAAATGTGTAGCAGTCCCGAAACATTATAGATAAAACTATACTTAACTAACAAAGACTTTTTGTAAAAAGTCTTTATTTTAGACTTTTTAGTTATGGTACCTACCCCAAACAAATTCGAATACCACTACCTGCTATGTAAATAACAGTGTTATCGTCTAGATAAACTAAGTGGGAAAAAATACGTAATATTTAAGCTAACACAAAAACAACGCAAGCAAAGTTAATATTTATATGGGACCACACGGGAAGCACCAGCAGCAAAGAATCATCAAAATCGGTTCACCCAATCGAAAGTTCTCAGGAAACAAACATAAAAAAATACAGACGAAACCTCCTCCTTTTTTTGAAGTCGGTTAAAAGTTGTGAATACAATTTTTTCTTTAATTTAACACAGACTAGCATGCAAGAAGCACAGGACCAGTCAATGTGACGAGGGTTGGGGCCTATGTCCTATGTCCAGCAGTAGCGTCTTACAGCTGAAATGATGATGACAGTAGACTAATTTTCTTTAAAACCGTTCAAATCTAGTCTACAGGCAAGATAGGTCTCCGCGCGTCTGAAATCGGAACTACTCGTATGCCGTCGTCTTGTCGCTTATATATGGTCAAATCAATTATAGATTTATTTAATTAATTAATAATATAAGATTAAGATTATGTATTAAGATAGATTTAATAGACTAGAGTGCGCGCAGATTTATGTTGCGCGCACTCTAATCACAATCTCATCTCAGTGATAATCAATGTCACAAACTTTTCAAATGTGTAGGTAATATTTTCAAAACTGTAGTAGTAAATAAGAAGATTTTTTGACTTATTGAAACTGATAATAGAATGCGACCGTTCTTAAAAAATACTGAATTACCCCTCTAAATAATCAAACGGCCATTTAACTTTTTTTATTCTCATAAGTCTTTTCGTTGCTACATTACACACATGCATAAACGATGGCATTAACAGCATTCGAGATTGAATGACGACATAAAATGACTTCCATTTTAGTCTTTACGTGTAGCAAACCCCTTAGGCTGTCAGTTGTTTCTATTAGAACTTTCCGAGTCACGGAGAAGACTCGGTATGTAAGATGGTCACCCATCCACGGACCAACCCTGACAAGCGTAGCTTAACCTGATGGATCGACCCGTGCGGCTATTATAACTTACTAGCCTATAACTACTGTTATTTCACAGGAATTTTGATGCTGTTACCAGAGTTGGGTAAGCGATGTTTTGTTTTGACCGTCGTCTGTCGAACACCTAAGCCTTGTCATTCAGCAGTTTATTTTGGCACTTCGGAACGATCGTAAATAAAAACTTGATATAATGTTGCAATGGAGCCTTATCTTTATGGTCAAAAGAATATCATAAAACGAATGCGTGAAAATGAAAATTCTCAATGTTCATCGAAAAAATTCGTCAATTTATTGTTTGCCAGTACCTAGTAATAATTTATTTGTCCCCAAATTTAATTTTCGCAGAAATGCTGTGCCATTCATGGGTATTTGCGAAACAATGTGAAATACCTGTGAGTCGGAATCTGCTGTTAGCACTCGTGTCGAATGCGGATTTGTATAGGAATGGCATCATCGCTTTATTATTATATTATTAAGCCTTTGCTGTGGTTGCTGTTCGGTTTTTATGGTCGTTTGTGTACGGGCACCATGATTGTACTATTGTTCGTATGACAAAATAATGTGTTTCCCGTGTTTGTTTTTGGGTAATATTTTCCCATTTCCAAACTGAAACTGAAGCCTGAAGCTGAAGAACTGAAGCTGAAGCTGAAAATCTCGACGACTGATTAATGGGAAATAATAATTGTGTTAGTAGGTATAGTAATAGTAGGTTTGGGACTATCGATCATTAATTATAATCGATAGAGATTTGAGTAAAACTTGCTCTTACTACAATTCATAGAGATCTTTATGAAACAGGTGAGCAGGCAGTAGGTACTTCCAAGGACATGCACACATGCAACCCTTGGACAGTGTTTATCGATCATAATCCATCCAAAGTTTTTATCGTAAATCAAACAATCTGCTTAGCCTTTTCCCAATTATGTCGGGGTCAGCTGCCAGTCTGACCGAATGCAGCTGAATACCAGTATTTTACATGGAGCGACTGCCTATCTGACCTCCAATTACCGGATAACACGGTATACCTTGGTAAAACTTGGTAAGTTTTCATCGTAAGTACTACTTTCTAATATGATTTTTTCGTTACTTAGCTTTCAAAATTATATGAATGTATGTATATGTATTAGTTTTTCAGGATTCTAAATTTAAACAAATATATATTCTTAAACATTTATTTCCAATTCGAATTTAGATTTAGTTAACATTATGTAATTATTTCATAGAATATAATTCTAATAACATGACATGTTCTGATTTCAAACAATTTTGATTGTAATACTATACGTGCTAATGTTACCCTAGTCATTAAGTCAGAAATGTATGTAGTGTAAACAGTTGTTGGTTAACCTAAATAAATAAATAAATAAATAAGCGTCGATATGATGAATAATAAACAGGTATATTGTTAATACTAAGTACTAAATCTTTCAACTAAGTGGGCAGAATTGAATACTTGAATTCTTGTCTACCGTCATTTATAGTGTAACAATGAAGAGGACTAAGTACACAAAGTATTATGACTGAAAGAGGACTAAGTACACAAAGTATTTTTATGCTCACAGTGCCAATACTCGTATGGTAGCAGCTGATGCATGATGTTTTTGGAACGAAATTCCTTATCGCGCGTTATACTCTGCACATTTGGCGAATGAGAGCTAGACCGAAAAAAGTGTAACATTTTAAGGCTCGCGCCGGTCTGCACGAGCCTTTAACCGTCACGACACTTTTTAATGTATTACTCTCAAACGTTGCATGTTATTATTTAGCTTGTATACATAATATACAGCGAAAGGAACTTCGTCACAACTTTTTTGTTTTTTTTTTTATAATAATTCTCGATTTACGCCAATTAAAAAAAAAGCAGCCCCGTTAAAAATAATGTGATGGTTTGACTAAATTCATTATTATTTCAAATTCATATTACATCAGAATTAGCTTAATATTTAAATTAGCTTATAATTTAGTGCAATACAGTACATAACCTACAAACACAATAATATCAATTTAAATTTGTATAAATATCCTATATATTTACTTAATAACTCTATGTATTGGACGGAATGCCTGAGGGTTCCAGATATATACAGATACCTTAAAATCTAAAAACAATCCTAATTTTATAACTCTACCTTAAAAGTTAAATCGTAACTAGGTATTCAAAATGTGTATAAAATGTTTTGTTATATAAACTAGGTAGTTTTAAAACATGATACAAAGTTAAGTCTAGTAATACGGTTGTGTAACAAAACTGTTTCGTTGATGTGAAAATGTATTTTGGCCGAAGATTTAAACTGTTAGATTTGCTCTCACCGTATTAAGTCGCGCCAAAAAGTGTCCAAACTGCGAAGAGTGAGCTCACGCAATACTAATGGCGTTTCCATGACAACAAAATTAAATTTCAGCGAGATGTGTGTATGTCAGAAGTATCAAAACGAAACAGAAACGCGACACGGCAGTCTCAATTCTGCAACATTTCAATTGCCACTAAAAGCGCTTAAAAATACAAACATAAAGGTGGAAACATACTTATCGACGTAAATCCGCATTTAATTGGTTGTTTATGAACTTTTCATCCTCATCATAAAAGCTCTTGAAAACATGATACGTGAGAGTACCCACTCAACGCTTTTAAACATGCAGACTGATGTTCAGTATATACAGAACCATTTTTAGTAAGGCTGAGTAGGGATTAATTCTGCAACTGCATCTAATGGAGTGCGCTAATTAATTGCGGATTTATGTTCCACCGTATTTAGCACTGGAATGCAAGTTTCAGGTGACAGAACACTTTGGAAAACCATTGGGTGACATTGGTTTCATGTTTGGCACTTTTATAGTGAGCGATTTTTGCAACACCATTCACGGCAATGTCTGTTTTTAAGTCTATTGTTTATTCTCCAGCTGTCGCGGGAATATGCTGACACATAACTTAAAACGAATCTATAAAAATACTTATTTTAATTAAGTGCATAATGCCGCAAGAGTTAATAGAAGTCTTAAGTAGAATTCCAGCTTTTTATATATCATACTTATCTTTTACACAATGTCTAATACTTATAAACCAGATACATTAACTCGTTATTTATTTTAATTAAATCTATTCTTTCTACGTCTGTGATGTTCCAAAGAGTGGTTTCAAAATTGCAAGTGTATGTTTTTTACATGTAATTTTATAATCACCCTGTACCAACGGGTCGACTTAAAATAACTTTTAATCTTAAAAACTACTTTTAATCCTTAAATATTCATAATCTATTGAAAATTGTGCAATTCTCGTCTAAAACGTAATGGAATGTAAAGTATGGACGGTTTAAAAGTGACTTACTTACATCTAAGATTTATAAAGATAGAGTAATTATTAAATATTTTTACCCTTACATTGCCTCCCTATATTTACTAATACTAAAATGTGATGCAAATCTAACTTATATCTAACAAGTACCTACGACTATTCGAATACCTTCCAGCTCAGATCTTTTGCAATATTAATTTTATTTGACGAAAACTTCGGAAATTATTTATTTGAGATTCAAAATGGCGAGTATTTAATTGTTGAGAGCATATCCCTTTTAAGACCTAATACTTATTTATACATAAATCAAACTAAGTAATAGGTACGTACTCCGATGGTTTGTAATGCTGAGGAACACACGTAAGTAGCTTATGGTGCAAGAGATTAGTGAGGAACTGTGTGGAGGCGCATTTACACGTGTCTAGTTCTTGGTAGAGCAAGCACAAGCTTGGTATATTCCTGTATTCCGGTTAATGTAGTTAGCAAAGTGGCTTCCTACCACGCAATTCGTAGCCTACATACTCGCATGAATAAAGACACACAAATCTCCACCATTAACGAGACCTATGTTACTGAATGTGTCAAACAGCTAAAGAAACATCTTTATGCTGAAATAATTTTAATGAATTACTTCATTAAAATTATTTCAGCATAATCAGTTGATAGTTCTTAAGGATGGAGCCGCTAAAAAGTAGGTTGTACAGTGCTATGAGGCAGATTTATATTGACATTGGAGTCGTGTAAATGCGCCTTTTAGTTCGCCTTAAATTCGGTATCACGTAGCATTGGTTCTTCGTTCCTAAATACGGCTAACCCGTAGTGAAGACGGGTTTGGAAAATATTTTCCTTAGGCTTAAGGAGTTCCTTACAAGTTCCAGGTGCAATGTTCTCATAAGGGGAGTTCTCAGTGAACACATACAATTTTGTAGCGTAAATCCAGTATGTATGTAACCAAACTTTTATTTACTATTGTCTCTATAAAACTTATTTTGTGCATTATTATTTCATAAGGAAATATCGTGTCCATATTGTGATTCTGTAATAAATAATACTTTTAGAATACTCACCGAGTAATTCCTACATAATATTATAAAGTTATATTTAATTTTAAATTATTTTGTAAACAAATTCTTACTTCGATATTTCTAGTTACAAATTAAGTAATGCTACTTCCAAAACATGAAATCACCTGGCTTAAAAAAAACATTTCTTTAATATGTACAAGGTGTTAAATCAATTATTATGGAAATACTAACGAGAAACAGAAGCGAGAAACTAAGCGTTGAAGCGTGATTCCTAATGTTCTATGGCGGGGTCTTAACGGTATACCTTAATCGGATAGAAAATGAAAATTCCTAATTTAAAAGCTTCCACGCCTCAACATTGACTGGAGGCGTATTATTTAGTATACTACGTCCATAACAGGGTGGGAAGACGAATGATCAGGAGGCCATCAGGTCGCTCCAAGTGTGCAATTTTGTGCAACCGTAAAATTAACTCCACTTCCTAACAACGTCAAAACATAATCACCATTTTCTTACTCATGTAGAAATAAAATAACTGTGCAATAGTGAAAAAATACCGATGAAGAAGTATCAATTCCAAAAAGAATCTATGCATAGTAATCTATAGCTATTCGTAAGCTCTACTAACACATCATCTACCGATATAGATATCAAACATAATTTGGAATTAATTTACCGAATAACCCTATAAATCTATTATATGTAAATATTTTTTATTAGGTACCTGCCTATATCAAGGAGGAAATAAATTACCCATAAGCATAACCAGCCTATAATGTTCCCACTGCTGGGGCACAGGCCTCCTCTCTGTGAGAAAGAGTGGGTCGTAATCCACCACGCGAGCCCAGTGCGGGTTGGTTGTTGGTTGATGTCACATGCCTTCAAATTTTGGTTCTAGTACATGTCGGTTTCCTCACAATGTTTTCCTTCACCACTTTAAATATTACCCGATTGCTTTTGAATCTTATAACAGCACGAAAGCAAAGTATGTACAGAAACATTGATGATCAAAACTTAGGTGTAGATAAGGTATGAGACAAACTATAGACGAATGAAGACGATGGATTAGGGGCCAGAACTCAGCCCTTCGACTGCAGTTTGCAGACAAATATTAATCCCCGGCACTACGCTTCCATAGCTCAGTTTTAACAAAATGGGAACCAAAATCAAACATTAATTGTGTTTCGGTGAAAATTACTTAGATAACAAAGTTTAAATAATCCTTATTCTTATTCAGAAAAGCACAAATCTTACTTATAAGTGAACAAATAAAATTGAAAATTGTTTATTACCCGACTAAAATTGAAAATTGTTTATTTTAACTACTCTATAAAACCTTAACAGACTGATGAGATAATTGGAGCAAACATTTGCAAATTGTTTATTTTAACTACTCTATAAAACCTTAACAGACTGATGAGATAATGGGAGCAAACATTTGCTTTAAGAAGTATGAAAAACAAAATCTAAGTATATAAATGAATTAGATCTAACAAAAAACGAGTAAAACCTTTACGAGGAGAGTCGGTATGATAAAGTAGATAACATTCCCAAAAAAATCATAAAATCATAAACATTTTATTAATTCTATTACAAATATAAAAAAAAACTCATAATAATACGGGAAATGCTACCGATTTAGGCCAACGTCTTTAAAAATTAAAAAAGTAAATCATAACTAATGCGCACTTGGCACCGGGCATGCGGATAGCGTTACTAAAAAAAATTGAGCATCATTAATATCTTATAAAAAACGAAAAGTTTAATTTCGAACATACCAACTTCATAAAACCCCTTAAAATAGTTTACACAGTTTTGTTAGATTCTGTAACTAAACATAGTGAAACTGACTACTCCTTAAAATCGAAAGACGGTGATTACAGGGTGATTACGACGATGATTATCTTGCGCGTCAATAAAGTCAAACTGGAATATGAATACACTCGTACACCAACAACTATAGGAACCAGGAGCTGGATCCTACCTGTTGATACAAACAGTATATTTTTTATGTTCTGAAATGTCTTCTTTTGAAACCTAAAACTCAAGATCTAAGGTAGGAAGACGGTAGATTTGGGGGCCACTTCGGCAATACCTATTTTGCAAAATGTGCAAAGCAAATATCGGTAAACAATTAAACTTACAAACACAACTACAGGTTGGGAAGACGATGGATCAGGAGTCCGTGAGGTCGCTCCGACTAGATTGTGCAATTTTGTGCAAATGTAAAATAACGTTCACTTCCCTTCACAATCAAGTTAAATCGGAATAGAAATTAAATAAACGTGTGGTCGTGAAAATGACGATATATCAATGAATCTTAACTTAACCTATGATATGCTTTTTTTTGCACAGGACATTACTAATCTAATTCCATTGTATTAAAATCATGACAAATCTTAGATTCATACGTTCCACTGACACATTATCAAACGATAACGATTATTAAACTGAACTTACAAAATTTTACTAGATACTAAAGATAAAAATGCAGAACTAAAGAAACCAGACCAAAAGTATAAATAGAACACAGTAAAAAAAATTGTATGTGACGATATGAAGACTAGTCTAGAAGAAACGATATAAAAACAAAAACCTGTTTGAAAGCTCAACACACGCACAAAGCGGGTGCGTGTCGGGCGGGCGCGGTATGGGAGTACTGCGGGGTTGTATATACTTAATATTGTCATTTCTTGTATTTTATGGACGCGTGCGCAGATCGGGCGTGGAGCGGGTCGGGAGCGGGAACTGCGCACGCTTTTTGTGCGCTGGCATCCATATAATTCAAGGAATTACAATATATTCAAGCCCGCCGTACTCCCGTCCCGACCCGCGCCCGGCACGCACCCACCATGTATGTGTTTGAAAGCTCAAAACACAATCCCGTGAACAGTACAACCTCGTATTTTTTGTCTGATATATGCTTTAAAAAAATCATCGAAATAGCAAATAAGAACCAAAGTACCATAATTAATAAGATGACTATAATGCTACTTTACATCTACAGATAAAAAAATTCTCGAGAATTATTATTTTATTTAAAAGCAATCGACAAACCACACAACTTAAGGCCATACTTATTTATTATTAAACTCAAGATTTCGGAAGACGATGGCTTAGCTTATTTCTGCTGGAGATGAAATCTGTGCAATCGCTTAAAAAAACACTATTCAATAACCGTGTTATCGTGAAAATGAAATCTACTATGAAATATCAACGGAACTTTCCTTACGAACAATTTTTTGCAATGTTAGTCGGAGAAGGCAAGCCCTAAAACCTGCAAAAGCATACCTAACTAATGACTTTAGTAAAGAAACTCCAAGAACATAAAAGCTACACTTTTTCCTGAAACAAAATAGGTACAGTCACGGACTTTAATTGATGAGCCACCTTCAAACTTCTGAATTTTGCAGTTTCATACATTCACGAGATTACACGATTAAACACGAACTCAAATCGCACGCTAAATTACTTTTAATCGGAAATAGTCTTATCCATAGAGGTTGACTAATAAGTTCTCAATGATAAAAATAAATACAATGTTGCATTAAGTTTATCCAATCTATTTGATATACCGACCTCCTTTGAATCATAGCTCATTAACTAATCTGAAAACTTAACTGAAAACAGTGACAGTTGAAATATCGATGTCAGAGACGTAACTTTCGAACTTGTCGAACTGACTTATAATATTTCTCCGTACGCTAACGTTACTATCGCAACAGTAACCTAGCAACGATCGTTTATCGTTGCTAGGTTACTGTTGCTAGACCTGCAATTGGTTGACTTTGTGTAGTCACTCTGCTGTCAAGTTTGTAGTTCTGGCTCTCAGGTTAGCCAACCGGTAAAGATACGAAATATAATTTTCATCTTCTAATACGAAGACATAATTTATATGACTTTGCGTGTCGGGAACCGAATTAACCCGATTTGAATTACACGGCTAAAATACGAACAGTGCCAGGTGGCTTATCAATTAAAGTCCGTGACTGTACCTATTGCGTTTTACTTAAAAACCGTCAAAAAGCCTACCTAATAGACTAGTGGCTCTATGGAAAAGTAGAAAGCCTTTTTACTAGGTACCACTAATACAGAAACAATAAAGTCTAGGTCCAGTAGTTTCTAAGAACGAAAAACTCTAGCACGAAAGCCTTTCACTACCATGGATAATTTAATATTCTTTCAGCTAGATACCCGATACTGACTAACATTACACTATCAACTATAATTTTATCGTGTTGTGCACAATATACATATACACATGTCATACACACATTATACATAATATACAACTATATCGTGCGTAAGACGGTGACTTAAAAATAACATGGCCTTAACAAAATATGTCTTAAATTATCGACCAGTTCCGCTGATACCTCAACAAAAATTTTGTGTCAATATAAATAAATTATAAGTTTATATGAGAATATCTAAAGCGAACCAGGTACCTTCATGAATTTGAAGTAGCAATACAACTATCAGATACGACTTATATTAAAATAACAAACTATCTATCTCGTTCTATCCTCGAAGATTGATTACTAACTATAAAAATCAGATATCAGATTTTTTTGTTTACATCTTATTTTTAGGAATCCGTATCCAAAGGGTGCCAACGGGACCCTGTTATTAAGACTCCGCTGTCCGTCTGTCAGTCCGTCCGTATGTCTGCCAGAGGGCTGTATTTGAACCGTATTAAGTACACATGAAATTTGTAAACACAACACACACATGTGATACATTAAATTAGGTTAGGTACTTCTATGACCGCTTTATCAACAAAATAATAAAAATACAAGAAAGTGTAGTGAAAAAAAGTTGTAGTGTTAAATATTGTACGGTGGTACGGAATCCTCCGTGTCCAACTCGCACTTGGTCGATTCTTTTTTGCATGACATTAGTACTCATTGGAGATGTCGCTATCAATGTTTTCTAAAAACAAAGGAACGTCGCAGCTTCGGCACAAAAACAAGTGTTTACTTCATGTACTTGTACTTAGTTAGATTAGGACAGACTGCAAACTAAAATATCAACGTTGTTTATGGAAATATCCTTCAGAAATTCGATGATAAAAGTCTCAAACGTTTAATATTTAACTTGCATAGCCATCACAATCTAATAGTATCGTAAACTTAATTTGATAGTAGTCCGGATAGTATGAAGTTTAATAGATGATACAGAACTTCAGTAAAATTGTTCATGATATATTTCTACCTAAGCAATTCTCGCGACATTTCCTTCTGTTAAAAAATCTTTGTTGTTGTAGTGACTAAGAACTTGTTCGTGTTCTGTCGAGTTGATGAAACATACACTGAACTACTTACATTGATTGGAGGAGCACTCACAAAAGGACAACCCGAGTCTCTCTTGAAACTTTTGTTCTTAAGGATAGTTCGTTAACTACTCCTAAGATACCTATATACCATATGTTTCTGCCTACACGTGTCTATGGGAGTCACTGTTATCACTGAATAAGTTTTCAGTATTTTAAAATAAACCTACCTTAGGTACTTGTTTTCATAAAACCATTACATATTACGGATAATCGCGATGTGCAAACTCAAATCTAAATATCTGCCTGTCTTAGGCTTGTTAAAACTAAACGAAAAGGCACAAAAAGGAATGCTTTTATAACAAAAAATTATCTAAACTAAACTGACTGCCGAAAAAAATATTAAAAACTAGCCCGCGACTTCGTCTGCGATCTAGAATAAAAGTAGCCTATGTCCTGCTCGGGGTCATGGTCTACCCATGTACCAAATTTCATCCAAATCCGTTCAGCTGGTTCAGCGTGAAAGCGTAACAAACAAATAAACAAACAAACTCACTTTCGCATTTGTAATATTCAAGTTAGGATTAGGATTAGAATTTTCCTTAATGAGCTACTAATTCTGCCTACCATTTTGATCCGATATTTAGACATCAACTCTCAAACTTCATTTAACATCTCGTCTTCATCTATCATTGTCTTCATATGCAACTATATATATCGGCCTACTGTAAGTGTTCCTACTACCTTAAATGTTAGAATAAAATTCTTATAAGTATCTACATAATTAATTAGAAATTCGTAATCTCTTTCACAATAAAAATTATTTAACATACGTCTTTTGGTGAGCTTATATGCGTTAATTAAATAAATTTAAAGCAGACAATGAAAGCAGTACATAAATTCACTTCACAATAACAATTAGGTAGTTATATTATCGAGATTCGAGGCATTAGTGTTTCATATTTTAGAGCAGTGTTTTTCAACCTGTGGGTCCCCCTTGGGGGGTCGCGAAGCCTTACTCAGGGGGTCGTGGACACTTCACACTAAAAATACAAATCAGTCAGAAGGATGGGCCTAGGGCCTAGGGGGTCGGTTGAATTTGTTAATTTCTAAAGGGGTCGCGTATTCAAAAAGATTGAAAAACACTGTTTTAGAGGATCAATGCGCGTTTGTCCGTGAATGTTGATATTATCGGTCATTATTGTATTAATTCATAGACGAAAAGTGTATTGTTCAACAGAATATGGATGGAGATATTTTAGAAGTACACACAGGATGGTTGAGGGATAACATTGTTGTAAGTTAGTGTAGTTAGTCGTGAGCCGGCGAGTTGTGTAGAGGGCTTACACTTGGTGCGCCGGCTTAAAGTTGCCAAGCTGCTCCTTGTGCTTCTACCGCACAGCTGACGACTCTAAACCAGCCACTAGCTACCTCCGCTAATCATAAAACCAGACATCTCAACAATAAAACTTAAAATGCTACCATAAAGTTAATTTACTCTTTAACAAATCGCAATCCTTCACCAACAATAATATAACATACACATTTAACATAACCCATAAATAAAAAACTACCTCAGCCATGCTGAACATTTATTTAACCCGAGTCGAACTCGAAAATATACAACATAATTATATTTAAATATAATATAAGCAATAGGTAGGTTTCCTAACTACATACTTGCAAGTCAACATAAATAATACATAATTATATAAAATACGGAGACTCGCCAGACCCTATGAAATCTTCATAAAACATTATGTTGGTGGATCGGAATGTTATACTCGTACAAGTAGGTACTACCAGATTTGATTTTATATGTGAATACTAAATAAAAACAAAGCAGAACATGGTAAGAGAATTTGTATTTTTTCCATCACGTTAAGCTACGCTTGCCGGGGGTGGTCCGTGAATGGGTGACCATCTTAACATACCGAGACTCCTTCGTGTCTCGGAAAGCATGGTAAGCCGTTGGTACCGGCTGGCATTCGTGGATCTTTGACAGTTGTTAGGATCGTCAAAGCCCGAGAGTCTGACAACCAGTCTTGAGGCCAAATAGACAGTCACTCCATATAAAATACTAGTATTCAGCTGCATCCGGTTAGACTGGAAACCGACCCCAACACAGTTGGGGAAAGACTAGACAGATTGATTGGTTTGCTGTTACTAATTAGCAGATTGTCGGTTTATGATAAGAAATAAAATCCTCCTGCAAGTTTTCGCTGTTAAAACTCAGTAGGTAACCTATAACGTTGTTAGTTACGGTAAACGAGTCCATTCAATGGAATCTATTCATGCGCTATGCGGTATTTATTAGGCTCATCAAAATGTATCGCTTTGCAACGAACTCCATTATTCACTATGAAAATTATGTATAATGCTATTCCGGTTCCCAAGCAATGTTTTGTAAATATGTTCATCAATCGAGTCTAGCGGTAACCTGTTCGAATACAATAATGTACACTACATACAATATACACACACATGAGCGAAAATTATTGCTGAACGAATACACGTCTGTGATAGTCGTAATTAATTAGGTTCTTAATTATCTTATAATTTACGGGTACCCATGTGATGTCTATCAATTTTCTTTGTTTATTTTTCGTGACAGAAAGACGTAACATAGAAACGGTGTAGTTGCCAAAACACAAGCCGCGCGCTATCATTCTTTTTTTTTCGTTATTACTCATTAGAAACTGATTTTAAAGTTTGTTAAAGAAACGAAAATGTATTTTTAAATGATACTCATTTCAATTTGTTCTAAAAGTAGTAGCTAATGGTCAATCTGTAGAGAGAAGGCCCCTTTTCATTTTATTTTAATTGTATGTATACGCTAAGAAGGAAGTAATAGGCATGATAACTAAAACTATTTTATCCGTCCGTTATTATAATTTTTAAATGGACACGTATTTTTCTATTTTTACGTAATCAAAAGATTACGGCGATACCTACATTGAGTCAGCATGTAACTTGTATAGAGATTCTTGTGACGACGCGACGTAGCGAGCTCCCACTCCCGAATTTAATGCGTTTTATCTAAGCCATTTTTTATTAATATGATGAAGCAAAAAATACGAGTAATAATTATTTTTTTATTATCTGACTGACGGACTATATAGGTTTTTTTTTTTACCCAGGCCTCATCCCTATTTTAAGTTTTCTTCAATGACCAACGAGAAACATCACATGAATTCCCACTTACTTACCTATTTTACTTTCTAGATCTACAGGGTGATGTTAAATAGAATTTATTAACTATTGTGAATGTTGTGATGAATTTCATTACATAACATCTGATTAGACGATTAATATTTACGTTATAAATACTTACTAAATATATTTAATAACCATTTTACTCCTGATTTAAACTAGAATTTAAGCATTTATAATAATCGCGCTGCATATTTACATTGTTTTAGCTGCACCAAAAGGGCCTATTGCTCTAATAGCATTTATTTTAATCTGTAGCTACCTACTTGTTGGTGTTGATCTTACAGTTGCTTATAATTAGTTGTTCCATATATCTTAAGTACAAGTGTACCTACAATACTAATTTAATATTTTAAATATTATAATGCGGGCCATAGAAGTTCAAGTAATTTGATCAAACAGACTAGTTCAAACGGATTTGTCAAAAAATTTGCATGAATGTCTGTGGGAAAAAATGATAAAAAATGAGTTGTCAAATGGGATGAAGAAATATGAATTTTCGTATTTCTATTTGATCAAACTGTTTGAACCAGCTTGTTTGATCAAATTACTTGAACATCTTTGGCCCGCATTATCCTTTCGTTTGAAGAAGTACTTACATATTTTTATAACTCGATGATCACAACGGTTAAATTCGATGGATCGATTCTATTTTCCTATTAAATACCACAAATACTCAAAAAATACGAAGAATAAATTGATCAAAACTTACTCTACGTTTTAAACTTGACATAATAATAATGAAGCTTTTAGTTCAAAAGGTGCGTTTTAATTTAGTTTCTATTGCTAAATAAGAGTCAGATATTCCCACTACAGTTACTTGTAGAAACTAGGATCCATCCGGAATGTGTTGATTACTGAATATTTTATGGAATGTGAACCACTCCGTGAAAAATCCGTACACCAAGAGTTGGTGCGATGTGTATTCGGGAAAAGCCCTTTTTCCACCAGATAAAACTCTGACAGTAATGCATTCTGGTCGAGATAAACCAGACAAAATCCTTCCACGTTACCTGTTTGCTTATTTTATAAGCCGGAAACGTTGTGACGTTGTAAAATTGAGTGAAGGAAACCGATCCTAACGCAATAAACCGTGAACTTTAACATTCTTACGCGACAGTACTGATATTACTGGTGACCTCTATAAACCTGAAAGTTTCGCCTCCGAAGCTGACAGCCCGACCTCAGAACTTGTGGCTGGTGGCCGGCTGCTCGGGCGGGGTCACGTTCATCCCCATGTTATCGTAGGAAAAGTCTAAAGTGGTATCTTCTGCTGGGTGTCGGTTGCTAAGTGTTGTGCTGATGGTTTTCGGTGTGGTGGCACCCTGGCTCTTCTCGGTTTGTGAAGTCCTGGTCTCCAGGTCTCTCGCGTTCAGAGGCTGTTGCGGTCGTTTCGCTGGTTCGGGATTCCGAATCTCGAGTTTGAGTTCGTGTTTAGGTTTGGGCATCTCCGCGTGAGGGTTGTGATGTGTCAGGTCGTTTGGGTACTGCTTCACACGGTTCTGGAAATTTGTGAAGGATATTTTAGGTTTTTTTTTAATTGTTGAGTTACCTACTTTTGAACATCTTACGTACCTAGGTACCTAAACGTGCAGGCTTTAATAATTAATGTGGGGAAAAAAAGTAGGTAGTACAATGTTTGTAACATTGTACGTATGTACTTAAGTCATACGAATATATATTGCATGGATGTATGTATATTTCACGAACTTATTATTGTAGGTACCTTTGTAGAATTTTAAATTGCATTTAAGTAGTATACCTACATATTTTATGTCGAATGTATGTTTGTATGTTTATCATCGTTCACTAATGAATTCATTTACTTATTCACTACTAGCAGCGCACCGATCCCGTGGGAATATCGGGATAAAAGTAGGAAGTTTTTGGCGTAAAAGAGTAACAAACATCCATCCATCTTCACAAACAATAATAATAATGATAGTAGGATTAAAGTTAATTCAACTGCAAAAATAAATTTACCTTAGCCGGCTGAAATTTTTGTTTGATGTAACGCCAAGAGAACTTGCCCCTGCAGACGATGATGAGAACGAGCACCAAGATGGCCAGGGCCACGCCACTGATGATCAGGGCCGTCTGCGCCTGACGCTGCACACCTTCGAAAGCATAACCTTTGTCAACCACCATTCACCAATATTTCTAAAATGTTAAAACAGTCATAGATTTTTTGTGTTATCAAAATCTGACAGCAGCATCTTCACAATGCGATTTTAGATTTTTTGGGATTATAAAAATATGACAGTTGCATTTGCGCAATGCGAATTTATTAGTTTCGCAATAACCCTGCTTCTATTTAGCGATAATTATCACTTCGACAGTTCGCTTTAGAGAAATTTTCACACCTTTCGCCTCTCTCACTAAAGGAATATTATGATGATTTTAATAGCAAACACCGATTCTGCTGGCAATAGGTTTTTGTCGCATTTTATGATACTCAACATATTATGATGTGAACTACTTGTGCTGGCTACTGTAACTAAAGGCTCTTACAAACTGGCGCGATTGATCGCGCGACGCGAATTTTAACAAAACAATTTCTGAGAAAACTTCACGGCGAACAATGCGGCGGCGTTGCGTCGCGGAGCCTTAAGGCCTGAATTCCTCTTACGCTGATGTCAGTGGCGTACGTCGGACGCGCTTGCGTATACAACATGTAACAGAATAAGCGCAAGACCTGAAAGTAGTTTGATCAGAATCGGCTTCTGAATCGATTTCCATCATTATTTATATGTGTTAATTTTTCATGAAAAAAATCTTTTCTTTAACTGAAATTAGAACCACCGCGTCTTACCAAGGTAATAAGATATTTTATTTAAGGAAATTTAAGCCTTATCTCAAAGGAATAAAGCCTATTCAAATGCATAAACAAATTTGTAATACGCTCACAGCTATCCTATGTTTCATGTTTAGTCAGGAAGTCTATTTTGTAAAAAAAAACTAGGTGTCGTTTAATTAAATTAAATTACAGATATTATTTTAGTCTTATAATTTAATATTCTAATTGGGGTGTATGAGCTCTTGCGTTTATTCCGTTACAGGTTGTATACATTGTGTTCTATATAGCACCATACTGTGACGCTGACGTCTGCGGCGCGTACTACGTTGCTACGCGTACGCGACTGACCGTACGTGACCGACATCAGCGTAAGAGGAATTGACGGCTGACGACTGACTATAAGCAACAAAATATAAAAAATCTCTATACAAATGGAAATAAGGTACAAAATAGCACACACAACTACACAACTAAAGCCAAGCAAGACAATATTTGCACAGCTATACAATTTACGTTGTCAATGAAGAATTATTTAGGTACGGGAGGGCGCTAAGGGGACTTAGGAACGCTACTAGTTGCTCCAGGCATTAGATGTCCGCCTGTACTAGACGTATAATTCATAGTAAAAGTTTAAAGCTTCAGTTACCAGCTGTACCGTTATGGCAGGGGGAATAAGCGCGAGCAGATACCTAGGTATATAGTTTGTTCGCTGTTGCTGTCATTGCATAGCACGCTGGTTATTTTTACCCGACTACGGCGAAGAAAAAGGAGGGTTATGATTTTGACCGGTATGTATGTATGTATGTATGTATGTATATATGTATGTATGTATGTATGTATGTATGTTCATCTGTTCCCTCCTATCTTCCAAACCACTTATCACAATTTGACAAATGAGGTATCGTTAGAAGCGTCGTGATTGTCCGCTGGTTATAGGCTATGTGAAGTCACATTAAATTAAAAATGGCGCCCTCTAGAGGACATAAAGTGAGGAACTTAAAAAAAAAAATGGTTTAATCGTACCATGTTGGGTATCAAATGAAAGGGCTTAATGAGCACATTTCAAAAATATATATATTATAACCCCAAAAGAATTTAAAAAAAAATCAAGTAACAAAAACTAAAACCCAACTACGACTTAAAAGGTATAAACAAGACACCACAGACAGACAAATTAAAAATCCGGAGTCACACGTAATCTGTTCGATTTATGCCCTAACACGTGTGACTCCGGATTTTTAATTTGTCTGTCTGTGGTGTCTTGTTTATACCTTTTAAGTCGTAGTTGGGTTTTAGTTTTTGTTACTTGATTTTTTTTTATTAGTTTGTCTTTTCGATGACACAATATAATATTTTAGTTGTTACTAAAAATCAGCAAAAAATCAGCTGTTCCCTTCATTTCAGTTCGCATAGCTCGTCAAAATGTAGGGAACAGCTGATTTTTTTTTCGTGTATGGTAAGATACACATACATCATCATCATCTGTCTAGCCTTTTCCCAACTATGTTGGGGTCGGCTTCCAGTCTAACCGGATGCAGCTGAATACCAGTATTTTACATGGAGCGACTGCCTATCTGACCTCCACAACCCAGTAACTGGGTAATACGATACCCCTTGGTAAGACTGGTTGTCAGACTTTCGAGCTTCTGACGACCCGTAACGACTGTCAAAGATCCACAAATGACAGCCGGGACCAACGGCTTAACGTGTTTTCCGAGGCACGGAGGAGTCTCAATATGTAGATGGTCACCCATCCACGGACCAACCCTGGCAAGCGTAGCTTAACCTGATGGATCGACCCGTGCGGCTGTTATTACTTAGCCACGAGCTCCTATGATAAGATACACCTTACTTATATATTTTTATGCTTTAGTTGTGTATGTTAGTAGGTAGACGCTAGCGAAACTGCTGTAGTTTAAAATTCTCAATAGCAGTTGTCATTGCACATTAGAAAAGTTCAAAAAGTAACTTGACGTTTAGAATCAATAATACTTGAAACAAGTTCAGGAGAAGCGCGATTGTAACTTTATTCAACATTCGCAGTAAACATGTCTACAGTCCAATTAAGGTGTAAAACTTGGATATTCGCAGCGCAATTTCCAGAGCTTGCAAAAAACTTATAATACCTATGAGCTTCACAACACAACTGACACTATTGTAAAGAATATCAAAATGGTTATATTGTTCTTTACTTAGTACCTACGTGTTTATATACAGTTGAACTAGCTATTAGGTATACAAGCCGCTAACTTGCAACCACATGTACATACATCAATTTTTTTAGGTAGTTAATTTTTTTACTTTCTTATTTTTTCCGTAAGATTAAAAAGTTATTACGCAGAAATTAGAAAGATAAATATTTTTACCTATATACCGAATAGCTTGTTCGACTGTACAATAGGATTCGGTCCGTGAGCTCAACAGAGTCTCGGCTTATTCAATATTAACCCGACGAAGCTCTCAATTGGACAGCGAAAGGACATTCTCATATAAAACGCAGAAACCAATTTATATCTTGTTTAAAAGAAAGATAAAGTTTCGATGTTTTGTGAGACAAATATTTATTTTTAATATCACTAGGACAATAGTATTACGAATTGATTCTAACTTTGTTAGTGATTCTAATACTTCTTAGGATTTTGATTTAGATTGTATTCTGATAAGTTAGGTTATCCCAGACAGGGAATATTGACAGTGGGAATGGTAACGTAACAGCCTACCTTATAATATCAAAGTTAAGTTAAAATTGAATGCTGGTGACAACAAGTGTGGTGCCTAATTAGGTAGTAATTATCCCTTGAACAAGCATGTCACACTTTAAAACTGATAAAAAAAGGATAATAGTTTACCTATTGCTTCTGTCATTAAATGGCGTCAACCTCATTAACCCCTGAGCTTGTGGACGTAATGACGTAACTATTAATTACTTAATAAATATTATTAAGTAAGTAATAGTATACGCGTTTAATTTAATTAATTTTTCTCTGCTTTATTTTGTTCACGAGTCCCTCTTTGTGAAATTAACAGACTCCTTTTAATTGACTTTAAAAACGTCTGTCTCAAAACTCATAAACTATTTCATCCGTTTGAAACAGTTTTATTCGTGTAAAAGTAACAAGTTAAACATTACTCGCAAAAGCAAAAAAAAAAACATGTACAACGAAGTAAGCATCGCATGAACATAAACTTTAGAACAAAGGATACTTAGAAAAAAAATAAAAATAGAAAGTTACCGCTGAGATCCCCTGGAGGATGTGTGTCTTCGGATCTTCGCATGTACCTCAGGTCGAGGAGGTAGCCTGTAAATAAACAAACATGGGTGAAAACAAGTAGTTTAAATAATTAATTTTCTGGAGTATTATCCCATGCATGCATTTATCTTTGGGAAAAGGATAATTTGGTCAGGTTTCTAAGCTCATCATCTGCCTAGCCTTTTCCCAACTATGTTGGGGTCGGCTTGCAGTCTAACCGGATGCAGCTGAATACCAATATTTTACAGGAAGTGACTGCCTATCTGACCTCCACAACCCAGTAACCGGGTAATACGATACCCCTTGGTAAAACTGGTTGTCAGACTTTCGAGCTTCTGACGACCCGTAACGACTGTCAAGGATCCACAAATGACAGCCGGGCCCAACTTACGTAGCCACGAGCTAGCTATGGGACCAACCCCGTGGATAGAAAAAGTTGTTCAAAATGATGAGTACAATGACCCCTTTTCGGGTTCAGCATAAACAAAAAATAATGTTGTATATTAAAATAAATTGTAAGAATATTTGCATCCCTTATGGCCAAACATGAAGAAAACCTTTTTATGTGTTTGAACAGCCTGCATGCTTTTTCTAAAAAGATGTCTTGAATCATGGATCTTGAAATTACCTACAGCTGGAACAGACAAGTGACAGACCAATATAACACGCCAAAAAAGTCTTATGTAAAGTACTCAATCACGTAACAAAGAAAAAGTAGTGAAAAAAAATTGGCTCAAAGACTAATGCGATAGAGGTGTCGAATGATGCTGTTCAAAAACTTTTATTGTTTTAAATGAAGAGTATTAATTTCATGTGATCAGCTGACACTTTGTCTGGCAGTCTAAATATTTTCTTTTAACTTTTACAAGGACGTTCTTTAGGCTTAAGTCTATGAAGGTGAACCTCCGAATCTTCTTTTACCTAATACCTAAACTGGCTTGGTTTATGATGAATCCTAGAATCGAACCGCACCCGAATAATTCACGACTCAGTCTAATAGAGGTTAACCTACAAGGTGCGATACGTGCAACATATTTCTCCAAGAACGGTGTTCATCAAGATCGTGATTTCAGCTGGAAAACGTCCACTGCTGTACATGGGCCTCCCCCAAGCACCGCCACCTCGACCAGTTCGGCCTGCACCAGGTCATTGGTCCACCATGTGGGAGGCGTTCCAACGCTACGTCTTCCGGTACGCGGTCTCCACTCTAGAACCTTTCGGCCTCTTCGGCCATCTGTTCTGCGAGCAATGTGCCCTGCCCACTGCCACCTAAGTTTGACAATTCTTCGGGCTATGCTGGTTACCTCATATATATAACATTGTGTGACCAGTCCGTGTTGATGACCTATGACACTGAAACGTGGTCGCTCGCAATGGGCCCCATTAGAAGGCTGAAACTCACCCAAAGGGGAATGGAGAGGGCTATGCTTGGAGTTTCCCTACGTGGTTATAAAAGAAATGAAGAGAACCACGTAGGAGCACCAAGCTAACGGACGGTGTTCAGTCCTATATCAGTCATCTAACGGGTCTAAGACTATACTACGCATATATTTGAAGTCTCATTAAACATGTTCAACTTTGTACATCCACGCATTTAGCTTCTATAGGCTAGCGGAGAAAATTATTCTCATAGTTCAACAGATTCTAAGCTCAATTTGCATCTACGTAAGGTCTCCCGCTCTCACAGAGAGGCGGTCTGTGTCCCAGTGGGAACATTATAGGCTGATTTTGAAAGTGTCAAGTCTCTAGTTACAGGTTTGAAGAAAACTTTTAGGACCCCTTTCAGTTTATTCACTCCACAATGAGCGAGCTGCTAGTGTCAGCTATGACTTCTTTAAAATAACTATGATTACGACCCGTTCGTAAATACTTCTAGTGTTCGACGTAAAGGAGAGATTATAAACTATATGCAGTTAACAGAATATTTTTAAAATAACCTATACGTACTCGGTTTAAGAGGGTTCAATTGTTTGTAGTTCGAACGAGTATTTGCAATAACAGATTTTTAATCAATAGTAAATAAATACTCACTGAGTTTTATTCAGTTCGCAACGAGTATTTGCAATTGATTCAAAATCAATTGTAAATACTCGTGCTCTCTAGTCATAATATCATAAAAATACTTTTATTCACATTAAAACGAGATCTCAGCAGTTTCACCATAGAAAGGCATTAACGGTACGGCACAGGTTTCTTTGCTACGAGATAAGAAAAAATTAGGGCCGGGTATTATGTTGACACAGGCGGGGTCGGAGAAAAAATGTCCCGAGCAAACAATTAGCAGGTCGAGCTGCGCCGACAGGTGCTTGCCCGGGCCACACACACACCACCAAACATACACACACACACACACACAACGCACTTCACAAAACTATCAACTATTAAACGCTTAGCGAATACATTGTTTCACAACTCCCAGCTCTTGACGGATAAACGCAAACGTAGCACCCTGTACTAAATAATACATAAATAGTCATGCAATAAAAAAAATCATTTTGTCCGTTTCGAAGTATAAAAGTGTAAAATAAAAATGCCAAACTAAAAACCGGGCGTAGCAGAGCGCTCTTTTGTTTTCCACAACATAAGTTCATTCAAAGCTCGCTCATACTTTACTTTGTTTACAGACGAACTAATTGAAAACACGCATTTAATTGCATCGCGACATAACGCGACAAAAACAGATTACACTTGCACAATTTATAAACATGGAGCCACCTGTATTTGAGTTCACCGACGATACGGCTGCACACACAGACAAGCCGTTGTGTTCGTGTGCGTGGCTATACAAGTGTGCGTAGCATACCTGTCGGAGTCAACGGAGCATGACTTTTATGGGTATTGTTACACCCCTTACCAATGATCCTACAACTGCATTCTATTCAGTCCGTTATAACTCGTGATGTGCGAGGAATAACGACCCATTCGCAAAGGATTGGATAACTTGGTACTGGTATGCACCTGATACTTCAAAATTGTACAGATGATAATAAGCGGAGCGCGAAGCGTTCCGTGAGCTGCCTGCGTCTAGTGATAAAAAAACGTTACAGCTTTTTGTCTAGATCCAAACTTTATCCGATTTAAAATCTACTGTTGTAAGTAATAATCCCTTTTCGTCTATTAGCAGAATGAAAAAGTTACCATCGGAACCTTGAACTATTGGCAAATACTATCGTCCTTTAATTTAGTTATTATTACCAGTTGTCTATTAAATTACCTTCTAAACTCTTGGTTTACTTAGCTTATAGATCTAAAATAATACTTAGAAATTAACCGGTGTACAGCGGAAAGACTTCGGTCGAATTTGAGCCTAGTCTAACGTAGCGGCAAAAGCCAATACCATGGTGTATTGAGGATTAATATGATTAGGATAACAGGATTGGGCCTAACTAATACGATTCGTACTGTAGATCGCAAGTCCTAAGTACTAGAACTAGGTACTGTTAATACTGCCTAACTAATATGCTTGAGAGTAGCAACTAAGTTAGTCTATAGTAAGGGCTAATAGGAAAATTAAGCCAATGCCTAAACGTGAGTAAAGTGACACGTGTATGATATAAAAACTTTTTACAAAAAAAAACAACCGACTTCAAAAAAAACACTAAAAAAGTGAAAAACAACTTTAATTTCGGAAGTCGGTGTCTTTGCTTTTTATTAATTTTCGTTTTTGCCACCGACTTCCGAAATTAAAGTTGTTTTTCACTTTTTTAGTGTTTTTTTTTAAGTCGGATGTTTTTTTTTTGGGAAAAAGTTTTAATTTTTACTTTTTAGTGGTGGTACCTACCCCACACAAGTTACTACCTGCTATGTAAAAAACAGTGAAGGAGTCTAATAATTATATCGTCTACATAGACTGTGGGAAAAATACGTAATATTGAAGCTAGCTCAAAAACTACGCAAGCAAACTTAATAAACCATCTCGGGAGTATACCCTTTCGAACTAAAAAATTAACTAAAAAATCGGTTCACAAACGGCGGAGTAATCGGTGAATATACAAAAAAAAAAAAACAGTCATCCGAACGTAGTACCTACCTCTTCCTTTTTTGAAGTCGGTAAAAAAAGTAATATTATAGTGAAAAGATAGACACAGACAAACAAATACCTACATTTTGAGAAGATGTAGGTAGGTGTTTTAAGTCATTAAAATCACTGAAATGTAAACAGATTTTTGTATTCTAGACTGAACTTGTCAGTATCTCCACAATTTTGATTTTCGGATACTTTTTTTGTCTTTAAGTTTTTGCATCTTTGCTAAAATTGTTTTGATAAATCATCGGCCCTTTTTGATGGTTTAACCCAGAAATTCGTTTATCATTTTTAACCAAATACTACTGAAAAACAGTGTTGAAAATAGATACTTAAAGTTATTTAACGAGGAATATTTACAGCAGCTGTGTAGTTCACTAACAAGTATTAACGAGTTCATTATCAGCGTCGCGTGATACTATCGTAAACAGTTTTTACTATGTAACTATGTCAAGATCAATCTCCTGAACATGGATCGCAGCATCAGAAGTACGTGTGCTCACTTAATTCTCTGCAACATCTGCACCATTACCGTGTTGCCGTATAAATGTGAAACCACTCTCATAAGAGATGCTTGACCTGAAACCTACACATTCTTTACTCAAGTGCAAGCGAGACAAACCACAGTAAAACAGAGACAGCGACAACCGTAGGCGGTTTGCGGTCACGAAACCAGTTGTAAAGTTTATTGTTTAATGATAACAGCCTTTATAACTAAGACAACTGAGTGAATAATCGATTGCTCACTCTTTAAGGCTTCTATTATTATTTCATATTAGTCATCTTTATAGCTCCAAGGATTTCCATCTGATGGAAACGCGGCAGTAGTTTCTGAGAATGTTGGTCGTAGTCCAGATAACACGCATGTTTGTAGATGTTATACGTAATGTATTATTATTTCAATTTTGTCATACTCAAATTACTGTGGTTAGTTGGCACTGTAGCCAGTAAAACACTCATTTTTCCCGTCTTTTTTTTTTTTCACGGAAATCCATCCGTTCAAAGGAATTCTAATTACCTTAAAACTCTACAGTGCCTTCGCAGAATATCTTGTTACATTTTCATCTCGCAAATGAAATAACAGCTGCCGCACACGTCTATCGATCGCTTTTCCAGATATTCAATAAAGTCCTGGAGGTTCGTCAAAATAGGCTGATGAAGACTGAATGGCGGATGACCAACACCACATAAAAAGTACTTATCTATTAAAAGATATTCCTCGTATCAATCAGTTTAATTTTGCTTTTAGGGTGCAAAGCAAACACCTCCCAGTGTTTGCTTTGCAGTAACACACAAAAGGCTGTTCTTAAAAGCAATAAAAATAATAATTATCGCTTCTCGTATTGCTGATACAAAAGAAGTAGAAGAAGAAGCTTACCTTGGCACTCTTTGATGCAGAGTCCAGCATCGTAGTTGTGGCTGGTCTTGTTGCAGACGACGCTGCAGGGCGCGCACCGGTTAGTGTCCGGAGAACAGTACTCCTCGAGCTGGCAGGTCAGCTGGCCGCATCGGATGCCGTCCAGCGTGAGCTGGGCGGACGCAGCGCCAGCGACCGCCAGCAGGCATGCTAGTCTAGACATGGTTGATCTGTAAAGAGGATAGAATATTATAGAACATCGTTTGTTGTTGCTGATGGTGGTTAGCAAAAAAAAAACAAAAAAAAAAAAACAATTATATCAAAATAATCAAACGGAAAACTATTGTAATAAGAGTATTGGTTTATTTAGAAAGTATTGGTGGGATCTGATGGTAAGTTGAAGATCATCAAAAGATGATGCATCAGAGAAAAAAATGAGTTAAATGAATTTAAAAAACCGCTGCTGAAATTCCTGACACAGAAGGCATATTACTCAGTACAAGAATACCTAACCGATTATAATTTAAATAAATATTCAAATAAATTGTAGATAAATATGTGCTTTAATAATATTAGTAATATTTTAACATTTTTTCAATTTAATAATAATGTAATTATCTGCATGTAAATCATTTAATATTGTGATACTTATTTTTTTAATTTAGTTGTAAGGACATTATAAATAATTAATATTTGTATGCCGCTATCGGCTAGACATGGCGAACTTATATTTTATTATGTACACCTTGTATATTACCTATGCTCTACAAATAAACATTTGATTTGATTTGATTTGATTTGATGACTGTGTCTGATTATAACTCTTTCAATTGTATGTAAGTATAGCCTATAATTTGTGTATAATTAAGTATCATACATTTCCAAAATCATATAAACCAGTGTTGAATGTATATGCTGTTGGTATTCTTCTATGCATATTATAAATTAAAGTCGCTTTTTGTGTTTGACTGTATGTCCGCGTTGTTCTTCTAAACCACGCAACAGATTTTGATGAGGTTTTCAGCATCGTTTAGAGAATTTATCACGGAAGGTTTATGTGCGTAATACATATAATAAAACAAAGTCCTCCGCTGCGTCTGTCTGCCTGTATGTTCGAGATAAGCTTAAAAACTACTGCACCGATTTTCTTGCTGTTTTCACCAATGGATAGAGTGCAGATAGTATAATAACCGACATCTACGCGGGCGAAGCCGCGGGCATCAGCTAGTAACTAATAAATGTCAAGTTGTTTTGTCAAGTCGTACAAACTGTGCGAAGTAGGAGCGGGTCGCTAGTTATTAAATAAATATCGTTCTAAAACTAGGTAACTCGGTCAATGCACAGGCGGTTACGATAAACTATACCTATTACAATAATCATAGTCCGTGAGAAAAATGTATTTGCGTGAAATGCATGTATGGGTCCATAATGGGGCAATATCGATCTATATTGATGGCGTATCGATTCATATCCACGTACAAAAAAAACAAATGTACAATATACAGATCTGTATATTAATTGTTCAGTTTGCGTACATAAGGTATTGAGTATTGACTTCTAGTTGTGCTGTGACATCTGTCATCAACGAGTTTATTAATTGCAAACAATAATTGTAAAAGCAACAATATGGTAACCGGTGAGTCCTTTAGGTACAACGGAACACAAAGGACTTAGTCAATGGTGAAGGGGTTATAAAAACATTTCCATCCCACTCGACGCCGTTATACTAAGATCCCCTCTTATACCAACATCAAAGGATACTGGGTTGCAATCAACTTTGCAAAGGAGATGTCAGATGCAAGTTAAAATGATTAAGGGCAGCTCAAGAGGTAACTGGCCGCCCAATTGGGTAGTACACTTTCAATCACAATCCGAAGGATTTTGAAGAGAATTCCGAATCCATCCCGCGTGGTAGATTAAGGCCCGTGCCCTCTCATCGAGAGGAACCCTGAGTCCCACCCAGTAGTGGAACATTACATAGGCTGATGATTATTCTAGAGACAGGTACAACCATGAACTCATAATCCCATAATTATGACAATAGTCCTCACTTATAAGTCTGTAAAGAATGTTAATTCTTTACGCCATTCTGCACGATTCTCTTAGAAGAGATAACGTCGAATTCTCCTCTTAAATAAACTTCATTTACTTGCAGATAATATTGACGTGGTATTATCCTAAGTTATTTAGGTACTCCAGGCTTTCATTGATCTACTAAATAACTTAGAAGTCAATGGATGATTTCCCAAACTCAAAAAAAAAAAAAAAGCCTTGCATTGATAAGTCTGTAGGAGGGAGATGAATCTAATGCATTTAAGTAGGAGGGAGATGAATCTAATGCATTTAATTCAAGAATAATAATTGTCAGGTAGATGCTTTGAGAAATAAGAAGTATCTGTAAAATCATCTAAAGATCTACGAAGAAAATAATCTGTTGGTACAGTGCATTTTTACCCGACTACGGCGAAGAAAAAAGGAGGGTTATGATTTTGACCGGTATGTATGTATGTATGTATGTATGTATGTATGTATGTATGTATGTATGTATGTATGTTCATCTGTTCCCTCCTATCTTCCAAACCACTTATCACAATTTGAAAAATGAGGTATCGTTAGAAGCGTCGTGATTGTCCGCTGGTTATAGGCTATGTGAAGTCACATTAAATTAAAAATGGCGCCCTCTAGAGAACATAAAGTGAGGAACTTAAAAAAAAAATATGGTTTAATCGTACCATGTTGGGTATCAAATGAAAGGGCTTAATGAGCACATTTCAAAAATATATATATTATAACCCCAAAAGAATAAAAAAAAAAACAAGTAATAAAAACTAAAACCCAACTACGACTTAAAAGGTATAAACAAGACACCACAGACAGACAAATTAAAAATCCGGAGTCACACGTAATCTGTTCGATTTATGCGCTAACACGTGTGACTCCGGATTTTTAAATTGTCTGTCTGTGGTGTCTTGTTTATACCTTTTAAGTCGTAGTTGGGTTTTAGTTTTTATTACTTGTTTTTTTTCCTTATATGCCCGCCCTATTTGTTAAACAAACACGGTACGATAACGAGTTCTCGCATAAAAGCATAATATGACCGTCTTGCTATTTGTAAGAAACATACCTACACGGTATGAATTACATGAAGAAACTCTTCGAATTAACCATTCAAACATATTCATTCTCTTAATATCGATATCTGAGTACTCTCAGTGCACCATATTTGTTTACGAAGTAATTAAATACACTTTGTATCTTTTCATAATCTATAGCAACACCGGAGCTCGGCTAGCGTTCATGCTATCCTTTTAATAACAGTAATTATAACAATCATTGAAGAACAGTTGATCAGGTTTCCATCGAGTTTACATAGCTCAGCAAGGCGTTTTAAACATGGATGTTTTATTCACTTTGCCGACGTTCAATCAGTGCAAACATACAGGTTTGTAAATAAACATATGACAGCTCTATAACTAAAGGGTGTTCGTCCGTTTGTAACAGAACAAATATTAAAAATTTACATTTGCGTTTGACTACTGGTTGGTGATGAACTGATGACTCATCATGGTGTTACCTCGCATGTAACAGTCGATCAGAAAAACGTTTCTTACATACCTAGTAGGTACCTAGTATCAAAAGTTTTTTTTCCTGTTTGTGAAAACTGGTATTTATCGGCGCCAAGTTCGTTAAAACTGTTAACGTAGTCATTCGACGTTAGGTATAGGTTACTTTAAAAAAATATACTTACTTATTTCAATAAAACCGGATTTATTAAATAGTTATATTTCATCCAAAGTCAAATCATTTAGGCATATAAAAGTCACTTTTGAACGTCAATATTTACGAAAAAGTAGAATTAATTCTAGTCCCTACATAATAGATACCCTTTTCCCGCTGTCACCTTTTCTATAGGTACTGAACAAGGACATATTAAATAGCGGATTCAGCGGAGCCCCCGTGACATGTAAATATATCAATTTCGACCTGAATATAATCCATACTATTATTATAAAATACTTAAAATACTAATATTATAAATTCGAAAGTAACTCTGTCTATCTGTCTTTCTGTCTGTATGTATGTTACCTTTTCACGCCTAAACCACTGAACGGATTTCGATAAAATTTGACAAGGAGATAGATGGCATCCTGGGGAAGGACATAGGCTACTTTTTATCGACATACCACGCGGGCGAAGCCGCGGGCAGAAGCTAGTATAATATATACCTATTGTAGATACTGGTCGCGCGGTAAACACTGCTTGCGCGATTCAGGATTTTTCGTGACGTCCTTGAGATGCGTAGTTAGCATACACCAGTTTCAGTTAAGACGGCCGTTGTATCAGAAATAATAAATTAAAGATACCTCATCTTAATCTCCGAATCCATTACCAACGAGGAAAATGTCGTGAGGAAAGTTTTGAGTATGAATGTCGATGGCTATAAGAGTAGGAGAAGACCAAAGAAACGATGGATGGAATGTGTCAAAGATAATATGGCTAGAAAGGGGGTGACTACCGAGATGATGACTAATAGAAGTATGGAAGAACGGGATATGTTGCGTTCACTCCAAATAAATTGGGATACGGGCAGTAGAATGATGATGATCCATTACCAATGTGAAATTACTAATTTACCTTAATATCCCTCACCCGTAGGTGTTACGCAAGCATCATACGCCTAACGCATCACAAGATATTTAAAAATAAAAGTTAGATAATAAATGGCAATTATCCAATACCTACATTTAGTTAGATACTTATACATCAGCTAACAACATAAAATACGTGAAAAAAAACTCAAGCGTCTGATTTTGTATTGACTACTAGCTTCTGCCCGCGGCTATGTCGATAAAAAGTAGCCTATGTCCTACCCCAGGATGCCATCTATCTTCTTGCCAAATTTTGACGATATCCGTTCAGTGGTTTAGTTGTGAAAATGTAACATACAGACAGACAGAGTTACTTTCGAATTTATTATAATTATTAGTATGGATGCTTGAAAATCCCCGATAAATAACCGTTGCATACAATTGATACAATGTAACAAACCGTTAAGGTAACGATAGAAAAAAAAAAAATTTAAAAGGACTGCCCGTACTTTCGCTGCATAGTAAGCAGGATGAGTCATCCTCGTCCGTATGCTATGCTAGCTAACCGACACGGTATATTACTGGGTTTAACTCACTAATAAGCGTACAGGTACACTTTCTTTGTGTTGTGTCGATGTCTCCAAGTAACCCTTATTTTGTATGCTACTGCAATTGAATTTACAAACGAACCGTGTGGGCCGTTGACAATTTGAAAATATCAAAAATGTGAAACAGTCCTGCATTTAATTAATTAATTGATTTTCATTTACACCAATAGCGCTAGCCACTGAATATCTCAACAGCGCCTACGACTAGAAAAAAAAGTCGTAGGCATTTGTTTTGAATATGGAACGTGCCAGGCGTAGGTGGACGGTGTTATTAAAGAATTGATCACGTTTGACGGCTTTAGCGCTCGTGCCTACCCCTGAATATGCAACGTCGGTCAACTGACACGCGATCAACGTGACATACTCATAAACAAACAATTCACAAAGTTACAGTTACATAACGTTAGAAGATGAATGTTAGTTAATACCTGCCTCTGCATTGCCGTAATTAAAAGCACATACACTCTTATTCATAAACGTTTCTGAAAGTTAAAGAGTCGTATAAACGTCGAAAATGTATGGTTAAACAGTTGCTAATTCATAACTTAACTTTAAGCAGCGTTTATGAATAAGGCGGTTAGTGTTTAAAATGCTGATATTATTTTTATAACTTTACTGATTAATGGCAGTTTTCTCTTTACTTTGCTACCTTTTATCATTGTCAAAGCTTTATACTCTTACATTTTAAAAAGACTTATTGCGTAAAGATTTTTTATATTCTTAACTAGATACTAACTGTTGCCCGCGATTTCGTCTGCGAGGCAGGATGAAAGGTAGTCTATATCCTTCTCCAGGTCATGGTCCACCCATGTACCAAGTTTTCATCCAAATCTGTTCAGCCATTTTAGAGTGAAAGCGTAACAAACAAAAAAACTCACTTCCGCATTTGTAATATAATTATCAATGACACAATCAATATGTTATTAGCAAATGAAGTCAACTGAAAAGTATCATGCGCAATTCTTTTGTGACACCTAAAGTAAGACGATTTAAAACATCCACCCAATTTCATCCAAATCAACAATGTACGTATTTAGTGTACCAACATAAATATTTGGTTTCCGCCACGTTGTTGTCTCAATACAAAAGAACTGAATTTATTTACGGGTAGGTAGGCTCCTCTCGTAATGAATACGTTTTAAGAGGCCAATCAAATAAAATCACAATTTAAGTTGATTATAATACTGTTTGATAAACGTATATTTGCGTGAAGTTCCACCACATAATAAATATGATTTTTCTACGCAGTACGACTGATTATAAACGACCTTTAATGTGTGAGTCACCAAATAACTGAGGATTTTTGGAGGCTTACAACTACGTTTTTAGATGTACTAATTAATTTAATTTGGGTGGCGAGGAGGACCACACAGAACAATAAATACCCAAATGCTAAAAATTCTGAAATGTTTTTTCTTGGAAATACGCGGCTCATCACTATGACAAGAATACATAAACGAGTTATTAAGTATTGGGCATAACTCAACTACGAAAATTATTACTCAAAAGGCACAGAACAAGGAAGGAATAAGAGACAAATAAACGTTTCTACCTGTGAAGAAAGTATTAGTCATGTTGCGGGGTGTTAACTGTTAAGTACTCAGAATGGTTACCTGACCCAAAACAAATGGTACTTTCGTCCCCACGACACCACCACATACCACCACACACACTATGTCTTCAAAACAAACTTTCAGGGAGGAAACTGTGGCTCAAATATATTACACGATTTACTCATGATTGCTAACAAACGCATTTGGTCTGAATCACAACTGTACTGTTTAAGTTTTTACTGTCGTTGCTAGGCAACCCACATCAAATATGCGGCGCTTTGATCCATATTGGAAAGCACTGTTGAAGTGAATGTACCGCTGATGGTGGGTGACCGATGCTACCGGATGGACCTACCTAGAGCCTTTTTGATGCCGTATGTAAATATAGCTCTGCTGTCAAATGTGGATATAGGTCTTTTTTTTTTGAGGTTAGCATATCATCAAATGACTTCTCCCGCTCTAGGCGGAGTGGGAGGGCGTGTCAGACTTTTACTGACTAAAACCCACCCGTGTTCCTACAGTTGCCTATTGCCAAGGTCCCGGTATCCCTTTCGGACTTTCCCGCAACCCTGACAGGATGTGGATATCGGTCTAAAGTGCGAATCGAACGCTAAAAAATTCCGTTTTGCCAACAATTTAATCTTAGTAGAAAGTCTGAAGGACTTAATTCATGCTTCATAACTACGTATAGAAAATATGCTGACTCTAATGTGATTTTGTTTTTGTTATTAGGGTAATTCACTGAAAACCAACCGCTCAACGGCTGTCGATTGGCCTCTAGAGGGCGATAACAATTAAAATTATATTGTGCCTCGTTAGTGACAGTTGGAGATTTATAAAATAAGTAGATTAAGTGAAAATAATACCTACAGTCAGTTAGCTAGCATCAAATCAGAGATTATGTCGGAATTTTGGAAATTACTAGACATTTTCTCTCTTATCACCTTACCATCAATACCAGAATCTCATGAAATAGTAACAACCTTGTAACCGACACAACTTTATGGACTTTGCATCGAGTTGCAAAATAAAGGGAACTAAAAACGATAAATAAGACTGGGAGTGTACTGACAGGCCAAGCTGTTTATTATTCACGCATCAATCGCTCAAGTCACAGTTGAAGACTAAGCCTTACAGTTGTAAAATTGGTTCCGAGAGCAGAGCGTGCCTAACTAAGATTGATTTCAGCGCTCTTCAGACGTTCACGTTGGAATTCTTGCTGGATACAGTGGAATACAAAGACTAGACGCATGCTGGGCATATTTTAAAGAAGGTGTTGACAAACTGGATTTGATGAAGCAGATATTCAAAAGTTCTCAATTCTAACGTCACTCAAAGAATAGTTTGAAAAATTCCTGAATGAGGGTTGTTTTTGTCAATTTCTCTTTGCCAAATGTTGAGCGAAGGCCAAGAATTTGTGAGAGAACGATTTATAATATTGGTGGTTTGATGTTTTTATTGATTCGGTAACTACTTAAGTATTTTATTTTGGTAAGTCAAACTTTGGAATAGAATTCATCCATAATCTACTATAGTATAGACTTCATGAAGCCCAAGTCGACAAAATCACTAGGTATACTCGTATCTTTCTTTAACCCTGGATCACTAACCATTCGTCAAAATGACGACGCATTACTTGCGCATTTAGTGTTTTGATTAGATCCTGACCTCCGCCACCATATCCGTTTCTAATCATTAGTGACCCGCAATTACTCATTACAGATGCACTTTTTTTTTAGATCGGGATTTATCGCATGATCGTCTTAAAATTTCAGATTTATTTTGCAACGAAATTTAAAGTAAATCATCGCGGAGATCTTGAAAATTGTAGACTACATAGATCAGGAAGGTTCTAGTCAAGACGTGCCTACCCAGAACTCGCAAAACTTGCAGCTGCAAAAAAAATAGTCAGTTGACCATGAACTTCTGTAAGGGCTAGAAAAATTGCGATTTGCACGGAGCTTATTGTGTCTTTGAGCAATCATTGTTCAATGTAGGTTTTGTCTAAAACAGATTATGTAATTGGATAAAGAGAAAACTAAAACTACCAATTAAGGTCGTTTTGTGACATAGGAAGTTGATTAAATAAATATTGATGTCTTTAATCCGTCATAAGATTTACGAATGGTTACTGAAAACGTTAGTCGAAATTAAGGCTAGTGAGCTAGGGTTAATAAAAATGCAAATAATTATAAGCTGGCATTGACCACAACCTGTCTGTGTATCCCTGTCATCAATCCTTTCCTTTGAAATATCTATTTTGCGTTCCGAGGAATCCTCGCCAGACGCCAGGTGTGGGTACTCTTTGTGTTGGCATTGCCATTTTATTACTATTCGTATAACTTGATAATGCTTCAACATAAGAGAAGGATTTATGTGATGAATAGGGAAGAAAGGGATAGAATTTATGATTAAATTAAGACAAGCTTCGATATATAGCCAAATAGGCTACAAGGGCCTAGACAAAGTGACACTCTATCAGCATTATAAATGCCATTTTGTTTAAATAGGTTTCCATTTTTATTATTTTATTTATATTTTAACTCTTATAAAGATTATTTTCTATTTTGTGAATGAGTACGTTGCAGACCTAGTAGACTGTAGATTTGTTGAGCATTTTCTATTTTGTTAAGTAGGTACCTACCTGGTACCTGTTGGAAGGCCTATAGGTACTGTCCACTGAGAATTTAAAATATTGTAAAAGCTAATTATTTTTCGTGGAGATTCTTGCCGGCTCTTTCCATAGGTAGTAACAAAATTTCATGGTTTATGTGAAATAAAATATTTTGATTTTGATAACTATGAAGGAAAAGGCAAAAATGTAGATATGAGACTGACTTATACTAGCAAAAAAGCTTATAGCGATCCCGTTGAAAGTCGTAGAAATACGAAAGCGTCCCCAATTGTCTCTAGACCTAACAGTTGACCACTAATGATAACAAATAGGCTTAGTTTTAGACATGCGCTACGGTATTTGGCTAAACGTGACACGATCGGTATGCAGTGATCTAAGCGTGGATCACCTTGAAGCGAAGGCGCGCGCGCACGTAGCTCTGTGCATCCTACCTCCCAACGGAATTAGTTAATAAATATTATTGAATACAGTAACTTCAATGTATGTGTGTGTTTATAGGCTAAGGCAGTTTCGGAATCAACTAAAAACCTCAACAAGCCTTTTTTAAAACGAAATGCTAACATTTTAATTCCAAAACCTACATAGGACATCTTTTAATCATAGCGGAATTTTTATTCTCAGGAATAAACGACCTACAAGAAAATAAGCATTTAAAATAATTTTAGTGCTTTATTAGGGGGTGAGCTAAGGCGAACGAAATTAAAAAATTCTTACGTCTTTTACAACTTGCAGCTTATCGTCAAGTTGTACGAGTATGTAGAGCAAAATATGATTCGCGACCGTGAGAAATATGTATTAACAGAATCATAAAAATGCCTCACATGTCACAATTTCATGAAAATAATAGAAATAGTAAGCACCTAATTCACAGTAGGTAATTCATAGTAAAAACATCGAGAGATGTACAATATCTTATCTATTCTATTGATGATTTTGATGATTACAATTCTGTAAATACATATTTTTTATGCTCGTGAATCATATTTGGATCAACATACTACAACCTTTTAGTAACCAGCAAATTGCGAAAAACATAAGAAAATTTTAATTTCGTGGGCTACCGCGCTTTCCCGGCGTTCATTATGCTCCCAAAATACTTCAATACCCTTAGTTAAACGAGAGTGTTTTGTAAAGCAATTATGACGTTATTGTCATGATATTTTCAGCCTCAAACGTTATCTGACATTGACGAACAACCCTGCAGGCCGCACGTTTTTATCAAACAAGGTCGCAACTCGTCACCAAGTCACCGCTCAGGCGCCGACCGTGAATCGTGTTGACTGCACGAGAAAGCAACGAATCGAAGACGCCTCGCAACACCCACACCACCTCAATTGTTTCCTTCTCATTGGTATGCAACTAATACCGTCATGAGTGTCTCAACCCGACGCTCTATGTATGTCTCACAATTACTTAAAGAAACCCACGGAAAAATCAACTCTATCTCACCTAGATAAGATTCTTAACCGGATAATTAATTGTTTACAAAAACAAAAAGTGCAATAGAGATTTAGAGGACAAAGTAATATATGTAGGTATAGTTGAAACAAAGACGCCATACTAAAGGGATATTGGTAATATATATTATTCAAAGGATGCATGTGTTATCGATCCACGGTTTTCCCAAGAGTTGTGCATTTTAAACTAAGTTACAGACATAGCTTTCTTCGTAGCCTCGACCGCGGTAGGTATATTAGGTTGATTTAAAATGCAATCAATAATTTGAATAAATGATGTGTATTGGCATAATGTATTTCCTCCTTGGTTACTTGTACCTACCAGTGTACCCTCCTTTTTTACTTTACATTAGTTATACAAGACAGTTCTTTTCCTATATAGAGCGTTGTTCATTAAACATGAACAAAAAATGTAATAAACACATTTCGCACTAAAGTGAACTAAAATGAAATGCCTATAACAAATTGAATGCAGCAATATGTCATCGCCTGAACGAGGATGGGGCCGGATATGATTGGGACATTCTGTTCTGTCCCGGATATTACGCCGAGCTGTCTCAAATACTATTTGCTGTTTGCTCACCTGCCGGGATAACCGGTTTTCACAAAGCTTTTAAATAAAACTGCATTTACGTCAGTATTTATTAAGCTACGTGGAGGGGAAATGGCAGACAGGAGCAGTGAATATTTAAATCATTTAAAATAGAACGGACTCTGCTCAAAAACTGGCGTGTAATGGTATTTTGTCGTTTAAAACATGATAATTATTATTACGATGCAGTTGCCAATTATTTAGCTGCCCATATCTAGAAGTCTACTATGTAATCAATGCAAATAATCATATTAATACTGTACGAATACTCTGTTTGAAGGAAAGTTGTGGTGCAAACGGATTTCTATTTTTATTTACTACAAACTAGTTGCGCCCCGCGATTTCACCAGCGTAAGTCTCGATACCATGGAAATATCGGGATAAAAAGTATCCTATGTCCTATTCCAGGACATGGTATACCCCTGTGCCAAATTTCACCCAAATCCGTTCAGCCGTTTTAGCGTCAAACCAACTCACTTTCGCATTAACATTATTAGTTAGGAAGTTACGAGTAGGATACCTACTTAGAACTAGATTATTATGTACTTTCTTTAGAGCAAATGTAAAGTCATTTTAATACTTTGTTTATTGGAGTACCTACCCTTACAGGATTCATGTCAGATTCTGTACCCCTTGAATAACACCATGTTGTGGAATAAAATATTGGAGTTTGAGTTTTAATCATACGACGCTTTTGTAGTTCCAGATTCTCTTATTTTTAATTCCAAGTGCTATTGAAAATGCATTATGCAATAAAAAGTTAGTTCTAACTCTCGGATACCCACGC
The DNA here is from genome assembly GCA_947522985.1 of Lithophane socia. NCBI lineage: Eukaryota > Metazoa > Arthropoda > Insecta > Lepidoptera > Noctuidae > Lithophane > Lithophane socia. Next base: position 10,553,055 of record OX383251.1, read on the forward strand.
AAATCCGATATTATTAGATATACTTACCAACAAAACTTTAATTTTTATGCTTATCTACTTTGCATTGTGTGGCACACAACCGACATTGTTATACAGGTAGGTAATTTAGTACGTATTGTCGGATGTGGAATGAGACACATGGATTTTTTGTCAACAATTCCATGGAAAAACGTAGAAAGCGTAGCGGATTTGAATTCATAGGCGATTTCAGGGGATAAAAGTGTACCTATATAATCTATCTTTATATATAAATTAAAGCCCCTTTTCGTGTCTGTCTGTGTTTATTATTATGTTTATGACATTGATTTTACATTCTGTGATTACTTGAACTCACACGCTGACTTATTAGTATTTACTTGTTATTTTAGGAATATCGTATACCTACTTTTACAATGCTTGTAATGTGAGCACCATGTATCTATCACATAATTAATTCATCTGTCATTGCTTCATTTTTAATTCTTTTTACCTACTGTGGTATGGTAAACTTATTCTAGGTGCATCGTATTCACATAAAACTCAGCGTAATATTTAGAACTTATTTATTTATTTATTTATGTACCTACACACAGTAAAATACAAAATAGATACGACATAGTTAAAATATGAGTACAAAGGACTTATTTGGATGAAAAGAAAGGAAGAAGAAAATACAAAAGATACTTTTAATCGCGGTAGTACGTTCCCGTGGGATATTTTCCGACGAACACGCGGGCAGTCTTGTGTTATTTATAAATCTCTTAGAAGCCGGAACTAAACTGATAAGGCAGGAAATTCACATACCTTATAAGTAGCCATTAAGTTTACTTGATTGACTCATATGTATGTGATATCACTACCTGTGTCACTATTTTATTATGAGAAATTATTTATCATATAACTCATTAAGTACACGTACCTACTGCGTAAATCTTCATCTCGTGCGCCATCATTTTCTTCCGATATTTGTGCGTCTTCCATAAATGCAGCACCATTCTGCCCTTAGTTAATGTTATTCAAAAACCTCACGAAAACCAATGAATTTAATTAAGTTACTAATACAGTTATTTAATTCAATTGGTAGTTAATTGAATTACCCAATTAATTTGAGAACTTAGAAAAAGTATTTTAATTTTCAAATTAATTATAACGGACGTCCGTCCTCCATGCCAGGTCTTGCATTTCTTGTAGGGTACAATAGCAGTGGGCTCTAATGACGTTGCCCGGTTACCAAGCAGGTAACAATGAGTGTGGAAGTCCTACAGATGTTGGCTGTTTATTATTAGAGAAATCGATACCATGCACCACACATACACCACCTTAGTAGCAATTAGAAATGGACTTGATATCATGACTAAGAATTCAGATTATTTTCTGTAGTTGAAATGCGTTTGTAGGTACCTTTATACGACAGGCGATGGCGTATGGTCAATATACACCTCTTTGCAAAAAAAACGGGCACCTGAACAGTCATTGGCTATAATCAATAAAAATATTGTTTTTTGGCTACACCCCTCTTCCAGTAGCGCTACAATTTTACTAGCTCTTATTGCTTTTTCTGCCATTACAATCGACACAAAGATATCACTTTTAAGTCACAATAAGGCTGGATTATGCGATAAACATAAATTATTCTACTAAAAATAACGAGAAGTTAGTTTTAGTTGCCAGGATAACCTTGTAACTGCAAACCTGCAAAATGTTAGTAAAAGTCACAAACGGAAAACGGGATTATTATTGTTCTTAAACCTCTTTACAACTAAATGATTACCAATAATGTACAAAAGTCAAAACCGCCCGTTTTTTTTGCAAAGGGGTGTATACATATTATGTCATTGTTTTCTTTTAGTTAGTCAGAAACATCACGCGTTTGCAACAAGTTATAAGGTTAGACAGAAATGCATTAGCCTACAATAGTTTAGCAAAACAATCGACTATTACAGTATAATGTCCCCTCATATGGGACACATTATTATCCCACTTGGGAAAGTGCGGCTCTGCAATGCAAGTTGAGGTCCCGCGTTCAATTCCGACGAACAAGGCTTTGAGTTTTAGTTTTGTTTATACTTAGTACTTACTTATTTGTTTAGTCATAGAATAAGTACTAATTTAACAAACTCAAATTATTTGATTTGGTGACGATATATTTTATAATGTGAAATGCAATTGCGTTTAAAGTAATGACCTATCGTTTAGCTAAATATGATCATTAATAAATTTGGCTAAAACTATAATCAAATTACACCTGTTCTGGGAATTGATGGAACGCAAAAATGTTCGACAATAGGTAATTTGTAGCTACCAATTAGTCAATTAGTAATACCTACTAATCATTAGTAGGTATTACTGATACTATTAAAAGTATACTACCTACAATAATACATTCTTGGTAGGTACCACGGATATCTATGGTAGGTACTCTACACTCTATAATAAAGTGTACCAAGAATGTAATAAAGCAGTGGTCGCTGACATAAATATCCGACAACTGCTTTGGTTCTCAAACAATAGGGTTTTTTGTCAGGGAATACCCAGTTACAATAATTCAAGGGTTGGAACTGTTAAATGCCAAGGGTACTTCGTACCTACCTACATGAAACCTAATACCGCGAACGTACTGCCTAAGGTTTATAAATATTAGAGTAGCATTGAAATGCCAGTCCACTTACTCCATCGAGGATAATGGCGTGATGGTTTTATGTATGTATCTACAGTACGACACAACTTAGATGTAGCATCGGCCAAATTCGTAAAACCAATCACATTCCGAACTGAGTGTGCTTTCAAAATCTCCAATCTTTATTACTGCTTTAGGTAAAAATGATATTTACGCAAACGCAACAACTTGTAAAGTTTTATAACCATATTTTTAAAACATTCATAAAATTGAAATGAATGAATGCAAAGTTTCAAATGTATGCTACATCTAAGTTGTGGACTTGTGTCGTACTCAACTCTTTGGTCTTACTGTACCTACATAAGTACACACGTCATATTCTACGTCGTTGGTAGGTAATTAAGTAATGTGCAATTGTTTCATTATATAGGTTCTGTAGACACCGTGGTGATAGCCTACAGTACTGGTACTAATAATTAATTTTGTTATGTTAAGCATAGGATAAATTATTCCTGTAATTAAAGTTACGTTTTTATATTATTCAACTTATTCTTCTAGCTCTCCCTCCCGCCTGAGCTCGCAGGGGCTCGCTGTCCCCTCATTCTTCCTATTTTTTCATATAAATCTAACGTTTGTCTCTTATACGAGCCATCCATCAACTCGAACACACTGAGGTTTTATTCTAAAACCATGCGAAGTAAAGCCTCTACAGTACCTAGTACCTAAATCTGAAGATTGGGTCATCTTTGAAGGCTCACATACATTCGCGAAATCGCGGGCGCGACACGGGCCGCGCTGCCTGTCGCGCCCGAGATATCGCGCCAGTTTTGCACGAGGTTTGACGTGATACCTACACAGATGTTTCCTGATCCTATCATACCTATACCAATCGGAAAATTAGAAGGTAGATACTCGTAGTGTACCTCGTTGCACTTCAGGAACGTAGGTAGATAGGTGAACACTTTGTCTGTACCTTGAAAATAAAGGCAACTATCCTAAATCTGCATACAGTAGGTATCGTACACCTATCTAGTGCGACAATGCATGAAACGATTCTCAGTATAACAGGTAATAATGAAACCATTTAAATCTATGTATCACCATCCAGTAAGAACCTTTGTTTAACAATCAATGCATCCCCAGGCGCAGTTTAATTTTTAATGTACGGTGACCTTTTTAAAACGTATTCTTTTTAAAATTACGTTTAGGTACCTACTCCGCCCAAGGGCAAACATTACCCTTTCACAGCCTTAATAATGTTGAATAAATGATAAAGTGCACGTAAACCTATTTGAAAATACCATGGTTACACATAGTTGCATCAAAAACTGTACTATCGCTGATGCAGCAAGATATTGTTCTAAAAGATCACACTGCCTCTAAGTTACCAAACTTAACAAATATATCTCCAACTACATATTGTCATTTGTTACAAGTAGTATGAAAGACAAACAAAAGTCCAAGATTAAAAATACTCCATTTATATTCCTTCAAATAGTCACCATTAGGTAATCTAGATGACGACAATCAGTCAGCGTAAACATAGCAACGCGTTACCCAATCTTAATGTATAATAGAACCTAAAAGCGGAGCATTTTCCACTGAACACAGAATTTTCCAAGATTCCAAGACGGACTCTGAAAATAGCCCAGACGACAACATTCAAGAAAAAGAGTCATTGGGGAGGGAGTAAGACAATGCAAATGAAGCCTTGAAAAAGCTGGCAATAAAAAGTTTTGCTGCGGCTGGTAATAATTGAAATACCATGCGGGCACTGGTGGCCGGTTATAGGTTTCTAAGAAAAAGGCTTGTATTAACGTCTCTAAAAGGCAGATATTTCAGGAATAGCTATTTGGCTACAATAAATAACGAAATGTTAAGAAACCTACCTATAAAATTTTAATAAACCTACCGATTTTATATTGAAGAAAACAAACGCAATGAGAAGATACAAAGTCTGGTCCCCTGTACAATTACAGTTACAGATTAATAATCCTTCCAGAAACTACTATAGGTACAAGGTACTGTACCTACCAATATTTAACAGACACCTCTCAGTCTCACGAAATTCGTATAAGTAGAAAGTTTGAACCTGATGCAAGGCTTTATGAAGAACAGGCAAAAGGGAAACAAGGAGGATCAATATTTACGTAAAAAACCTAGTTTTTGTGAAACAGAAACATCTCTGAGAAACCGTCATTTGCATTAATTTACGGAAATACATTAAAGACTATTGCTCTATATTAATCTTTGGACCATTAGCAAAACCATTATCGTTAGCCGTAGAATAGGTAGGTACCTAAATAGCTGTATATTCAATGTCGTATGCTATGCTATAGAGTTGCTGCATATGTCAGTTAGCACCCTCGTCTATCATATGGGTAAGTAATAAGTATATACCTACAGGTAGGTAATATTATTAGAGCCGCTTTTAAAAGTAAGGGCTCTTGAACACGATCAACTGCTAATAATGATAATAAATTTTCAGACTATGGGGCACACGATTTACGAGTACCTACTATTTACTAAACTTGGGACTAAATTTTCATTATTTTTTCGACGTAGCATTATCTACTGGTATGCTTTCCCAAAATTGGATTAAAATAAGTATTTATTAATGAATGTAGTGTAGATTAGTTTCTTCTGCTTGGCTCTATTAATTATGACTTTGATAGAATCCACTTTTACAGCAATATTCCCATAAATATCTTCGCTTTGTTATGAATAGGTTATTGACCAGAAAAAACAGTGTAAGGAATTTCAAAAGCTTGTGCAGGAGGATAAATATCTCTTTTATTATAAACCTCTTCGCTGTACTCCGCTCCTGTTTCCTGAATATCTAATCTAATGCGTAATCTTCATACAAAGCAAGCTGCGCCATGAGACTGGTGTAACTAACATAACATTCTAATCAAGGTAGTTAAACAGAAAGTGCTATACACCCGTCCTGTTCTAAGTGATTAGTTTAAGATCATTGTTCCAAGTCCATTGGCCGGTCTTCCATGTTATGTAACATTTACCTCTTCTGTTAACTACTTTGTAGGTATATTGGAGGTTCGATAAACCTTTATATATAACCTTTATATATAATAAAAATAGAAGTTTGATAAGGAACGTAATTTAGTCAAATTTGTTTAAGGGGGAAAGGGGTGTGAAATATTATTTTCAATTGACACTGACGTCAGCCTCAAAGTAAATTCAATCCTTTGTGGATTGAATTTTACTTTGAGTCCTAACTGAACGTTATAAGACATGGATAAGGTCTCAGTACCTAAATTCAGGCGCTGGCTGGATGTCATGAGACGCTAAGCGCATGAGAGCCAACAGATCCACCATTGAGGACCTTAAACACTAGGAAGTGGGCAAAGTGAACGAGATAAAAGTAGGCACTATGGTATAAACCAGATGAATATCGCCAGGCAGAAGCAGATTTCTTAGTAAACACAAAAAAAGAAACAATATTAATCAGTCCCGGGTGTTCATTGACTACAGTAAATTATAAAGTCGCAGACCATAAAAGTAAACCTTGACAATCCTCGTGATGTCACGGTGTTAACAAAGCTTCTGCAAAAACTGCACCAAGAAATTACTGTTGGGAATTTTTTTCGTAGAATTTTACTTATTAGTCATCGAGTAAGACAAGAATGATGGATCGTAGATCGCCAAGATCATTCTCTGAACAGACGTAGTTTCTTAGTTAAATAGGTTTGAGAAAGCAGCCGATGGTAAGTAAACCTGTTTGAAACTGAATTTCAAAATCGAAAAGCCGTTTCTAGACATATCCTCAGGTATCTACACACTTAGTTAATACATAGCCTACAGCCACCATTATGTAGTAAGTAGCAAAGTACCAACCTGTGAGAAAATGTTTCCTTTGCACTGTTATCAAGTAGCTGCACTTAAACTAAGTATAAATTACTTATATCTCACCTTACAATACTGCCGACATTATGCCTCGTACCAAACCAATCACAAACACTGAGCAAAACTTTCTAAATTTAAAAAAATTTAAACGCTGTTCGAAGCCTTTGCAGGCTCGGCGGCCAATCGCGGAGGTGGGTGACGGAATGCGACTCTTGCGCAGGTAGAGCCGCGCGTGTTTGTGAACCTGCCTCTGTGTGCGTTAATGTAACTACAGTGTAGCGATATGTCAGTGATAATGTGTGTGACGTGGCGAAACATTAAACTCTGACGTTTTAAAAACTTCCGAGTCGCATGGATAGCTCCCATCGATCTGTGAAGCTGAAATGATTATGCCTTTTTTGTAAATAGATAACAGTGCGTCTTGTACGTAACCTGTGTGAATATTTTTCTGGCGGATGTTATTGAACACCGCGACTTGTTTAACTACTTCCAACCTTACCTTGTGGAGTGTGGCGCCACTTATGAGTGGACTTTGTCAACTGTGTGTGGATTCGAAAGGATACTTTAAACAACGAGTTCTACTGCTTCTTCTTTGATCCTTTGAAGTCCCTAAAACAAACCTTATTTCTATGACATATGAAAAACACGGCTATATTTTTCGAAGGGCTAGACAGAGGTACCTGTAGGTAGGCAAATTCATTTCGCCAGACGTGTCTGCCGTTTGGATGTGAGGGATCGTGCCTTACCTACCCACTGCCTACTATCTCACCGTCAAATAGAACTAGCGCACCAAACTTCGATAGGGAAGCAATGGCTAACGTATTATTATTCCTAGTGATTAAATTGAAATACAACACTCACCAAAAGAAATCGCACTGGCAAGTATCATGATGAAGTTTTATTGTAGAAAACACGCAAAAAAAAATCCCGATCTTGGAATCGAACCTAGAACACTTGTCCCGTCGCAGTTGCGTTACAGCCCAACGAAGAAAAATAGACATTGCGACATCATAATTATAATATTGTCTTGTATGGATCAGAATCTTGGGCCACAAAAGGGATGAATGAAAGGAATGGATAGAATAAGAAATGTCATTTATAATGTCAATGTAAGTCTGAAAGTGGCCCCGGTGCCAAAGTGGCTGAAAAGCTGTGTAGAAAGTTTTAAGTATAAGTTTTAAAAAACCCATGTGCGTGTCGAACCACGCACAATGAAGGGTTCTGTAGTTGGGATGAATTTATCCCAAGCACAAACTTAGATTGTAGTTGAAAAACGTTTTCTTGAACATGTTTTTGCAACTGCAAATGTAAGTTGGTCGATTATTACTCGGTTGCACTTTAAAGCTTAATATTTCGCAAACAGATCCCTGAAACCAAAAATGATTTTCATAGACTCATAATATTTTTGAACCACGTTTCCATCGAGAACCCTCACTATGGGGTAGGCTAGGAAAAAAAAATCATTCCCGCTGTTTAAGCAAATCTGTGACACACATAGAATAAAACGTTAATATACCTACGACTCACAAAATGTACAATTACCTATGTACCTATTAAGTGCAGGGGAGGCAGCCTAATTTTTTTTTCTAATAATCGAGGGTAAACAGTTAAAAGAAACGAACCAAGATTTCTCTATCAAGATAATATTGCACTATTATTCAATCCTAGTGCGAGTGATAACCGGTAAAGGGAAATATTTATAGTTTTCATCAAAATGTACCAATATATGCGTAATTATTATAGTTTTTTACAATTACCTATTTATTTTACAACGCCTAACAATTTAATGTGTGCAAAGCTTATTTATCCACTTTGCTAAGTACTTTTGCTCAGGCGAGCAATAGCCCGAGTTTAAACTTGATATAACTAGTCCCAGCTTGCATATTTATTGGTAAAAAAACGAGTACATTTATTTTCAGAAACTTCTTTGTTAATACAATAAGTAAGTTAGTAAGTTTCCAGTTGCCAGAGAGATGCTCCAGCGACCTAAAAGCAGGCATATTTTGACTCCTAAGACCAAAACTACAAACTTCAGGGAAGTTTTTTAAGAATGTCTTCATTACTGACTTAGCTAAGACTAAGCTAGCTAACTAGTAATATATTTATGCTCGTGACTGTACACTAAAAAGTGGCAAGTGACATGTAGGTAAATCGAACATGTGCAGGTAAGTAATATCATTTATTTATTTTATGGGGAAAATGCAAACAATTTTCCTTTTAAGTTTACTTCAAACAAACTAAAATGACAATCAAACTCAATACTCGTAAAATATTTCATGAGCATTTCGTTCTACAGCAGAAGAACAATGCCCTCTGTGCTAGCAGACGCGATTAAGGCTAAGCGTATGCTGAGACGCAGGTCCAAGCACCGCAGGGTAGAGCAGAGTTTAGAATGCATAAACTTACTGACATGCATGGGGCATATGAGACGCAGACAGGACGCAGACATGTTTCTGCCCTGCTCTGCACCTTGTTGTAGTGCCGGCAGAGGATTTCTGCGTGACGCCTGTAGGTCGTCACTTTTGCGAGACGCAGTATGAAAAATCTGCTCTACCCTGCGCTGCGTCACCTGCGTCTCAGCATAATTAATAATTTTGTTGCAATCGCCTATTGTTTGTAAAGCTAGGACGCGATGCCCACGTCTGCCTTGCCTGCCCTGCTTTGCAAAATTTACTGTGCTTTACTGTGCTGTGCTGCGTCAACTGCGTTTCAGCATACGCTTAGCCTAACACGTCACCAACCTTCACGTCAGTACAAAGCTGTACAGAGCAAGTTGAAGTTAACCGAAATTTAACGCGGCAATGGCGCCAAAATAGTAATAATGATGAGTTCAATCTTTAAGGTATACATAGTCCAAGAGCTAGATGGAAGAGTTTACGCGTAAACTCTGCGATCTAGCTCTTGGACTATGATATCGTATTGAATTCATTACATCTTCTAGACTAGACCCGAATAAATCTGTGACTTGGCGACTGATTCCGACTAATTGGGAGAAAAAAGGTACCCTAGTTTTTGAGATATAAATGTGGCCCTGCTGGGGAGACTTTCCAGATCAGCCACCTATAAACCCATATATATTTTGAGCCAGTGACCGACTAATTCTGATATTTGGCGACTAATTTCGACAATTTTTTTGCGTAATCACAATTTAAATCCCTGATGGTGGCCCTGCCAGAGTCAATGACACTACGAACTATACTGCTGCACCTGTCCAAGTAGGTACTAATGAAGATATTTCAGGACATAATTTATTCTGATATTGGCTAAATAAAATTAATTATACCACATGGTTTGCTCGTTTCTCTTTCCCACAATAATGACTTTACACAAAAATAACTGAATTTAGGTTGGATTTGCAGTTGGGACATTGCCCATCCTAACTAATACGAAGACAAATGGGTACACAATAAAACGAAGCAATCACTTTCCAATAATTTATTTCACAGAAATCTCATAATATTGGTGAAATGAAGTTTACATTTATTTTTTTACTTTTAATGCGAATATAACATAATACAAACGACGAGCATGCGGTCATGCATGCTCATCAAAGTCATTTAGCCGAAATTATTATAATAAATCTTTTATACTATAGAAAATAGTAATTCTCCCTCTGCCCCTTAATCTTTGATAATCTAAACTTAACAGAAGACTTTTTATGAAGGTGGTAAACTCTTATTACCTAATTATACTGATCTACGATTGATCATTTCACTTAAATCAGACACCGCTTTTAAAACTAGACGGAAAACGGATTATAAACTCAGAATGTAACATTAAACTATCAAAAACTGGGATGAAATAAGTTCAAGCGATTATTTTAACAATAAACCACGCACTAGATAAAAATAAGTTAAAATGACTCGAGATTAATTTTAAGCTTCAACTGAATTCATTACCAAGTTATTGTTATCATTAGTGCGCATGTAAATTTCCCATTTTATATAATTCTATCTAATGTATCTAGCTTATAACTAATCACACTTACATATATACATATTTAAGACTAACGTAACAAATTAATTATTACTTTTTGTTCGCATTTATAATAATCATCATAGGAATTAGTAGTCATAAATATATTTTTTAATTACTTCTATAATTTCATAAATTCTTTATAACGGATGAATAATCGTATTAACAAATATAATTATCAACATCAACAGATTCTATTCATTAAATTTATGTCAATAGCATGGCCATGACAGGGAATACAAAATTGAAAAAAAATATAAGTAATATTATTAACCATTTAAAATAAATCCTTTATGCCTATTCAATTTAATTATCCTCCTAATCAAATTCGACGTCTCTTTAATTATAATATCAATGTTTTTCTTTTTAATTAATTGAATAAGACTACTTCATGTTTATGAAATACTTTTTCAAACTTTGCCTCATGCCCGGGAAAACGAATAGAGAAATTTAAAAAAAAAGTAATCTTATTATCATCATTATTGATCGTCTTTGATACCTGCAAAATAATCTTGCATTCTAAGGCACCTGTTACACATTATGGACTACAAATATTGGTTTTATTTTAACTTTAGAATTTAAATTTTCTATAATGTCATAAAATATAATTCTTTATTCAAGGCATTGTTTTCTTCAGGACACGTGAGCTTAAATCTACGTAAAAAAATAATCACTCGATAACGCAAAAATTACCGAAAATACAACAAAATACTTTTATTCATTTATTTAGAGTTAATTCAGATCTCCGACACATCCCTTTCATATCACATTTATACTTTTAAATCAGTCCAGCTATTTAGAAGTACAAATGCATAAAAAGGACATGGCAAAACTAACCTGGCAATATCTTGCGTGATCGAGTAAATGCAAAAATCTTGTGGATGAGTGGATGATACACACAATCAAATAAACATAACGCGCTTCTAAATATATCTCTAAAAATATAACGGCTTATGGTAATTCTGATTCTTCTAATACTTTACCCTGTTTGTCAATCAATACTTCTTTATACATATTGTATATTAAAGTCGCTTTTCATGTTTGTACAGACAAACACGAAAAGCGACTTTATGTCCGCGTTGTTCTTCTAAACCACGCAACAGATTTTGATGAGGTTTTACTATCGTTTAGAGAATTTATTTCTGAAGTTTTATGTGTATAATATGTTACTATTAAAGTTAAATATAACTAAGAAATCTCGATGTTTTGTTAAGTCGTTAAAACCATGCGAAGCAGGAGCGGTTCGCTAGTTACTATTATATCTTTGTTGTGGGCACCAAAAGGAATGTTAAGAGTACTTTCAAGGAAACATTAACCATCCGATTGTAAACTATAATTATATTTGTGTATTTGTGTATCATCATGTTCGTGTGACGGTTAATAAACGTGATGTATGTGTACGCGAACTTATATTTAGAAACATTTTTGTCCTACTTTCATAGTTTCGAAACTGCCCAAGATTCAGGTACCAAAGCATGCGTCGTATCCAAACTAAGCTAGTTAACCAAGCAGCTTTTAAAAATAATTACAATAATTAGTTCGCCTCTTATCCGTAACAAGAACATTGTGTATCACAACTAAAATTAAGATCAATGACAATTAAATTTGTATATTCTTAACATTCCCAAAGTATCTAACAATAATCGTAATAATTATGAACAAATAAAAAATATAATTCGAAAATATTCAACATAAAATAAAAACAAAAGACATAACAAAAACAAACTTATAGGAATTTATTCTTAAACAGATACTCTCTCTATTCTCTCTATAAAAAACAAACTTAAGAACTTCTTTTTAATTAAACTGACATGTCTCTTCTACAATCACTGTAGTTTCCCTACAAAAAAAAAGAACTTCTTAATCAAACTTAAATGTCTCTCTACAAACACTATTATTTGGCGCAAATGGCAGTCCGCACGAACCAACAACGCAACAGAGACTAGAACTGAAGAGTTTAACTCTGGCCACACATCTCTTCCATCCAAGTCTGGTCGAGAACTGAATGAGATCTTGTTTTTTAGAAATCGACGAGCACGAGAGCTTCATTATAATTATATTGCAAAGGTCCGTTATATCGGAAGCACTGCATTAATTCTAAGTCACCTATTTATAATAAGTCATCTACGTACGTAATGAAGACTAGATATCAGGATTTTGTTGCGTTTATCACCACAGAGGCTTAAATGCAAATATTAAACATAATTGTGCATGTTGTTACATCTGGCGAGGGTGATGTTGACCTTGCAAGTAGACGTTAGTGGTTGGAATTTAACAAGTTGAGGCGCTCGACGGCTCCGCCACCATTTCCGATGCGTCATCAGAAGGTGGGGGCAGGGGGGCGTCCTCTTCATAAATCATAACTAGTCTGCTGTATTCTCGTTTCTTGCGGGAACTCTGCAAAATAAACCAGCTTTGTAAAATCCATAAAACCAATTTTACGTATTTACACAAATGAATACAGCTTGAGTGAGCCGCATTTAGCAAATTGGACGACATTCTGAAATCAACCAAAATTTCACAATATTTGAAGACCTGCCTCTATAAAAAGTGTACTCTGCCCACCATGACGTACGGCGCTGACACGTGTACAGGGTGAGGGTTTCACAGAGAACCATGGAGCTTTCCATGCAAGGCATAAAGCTTATAAACCGAGTCCCAAACGTCGATATCCGCAGACTTACGAAGGTTTTCGATATCGGATATCAAATTATGGAACTCAAATGCGTTCAAAGTTGAGTAAGACACCCGGCAAGGCGCAGTGATGACAGGTAGAGTAGGCAGTGACCAAGTAGACAATATTTCGGGGTTCAACATGATAGGGGGCAAAGATTGTAGTGGTTAAACATGGACTAAATCATAATATAAAACCCGTAGTAAATTCACAAAATTATATGTATAGTTCTCGACCTGAGACGCATAAGGTCGGATTTGTATTGTATTATAAATTCCATGTCAGACCTAATGCGTCTCGCATAAGGTCGGATTTGTAATGTATTGTAAATTCCATGTCAGACCTAATGCTTCTCAGGTCGAGAGTTATAAAATATATGACAAGTAACAATTACTTTCCATGGAAAACATTTAGGGGTAGTGTCTGATACATTAAACTTGAATATAAAGTTACCTTTGCCAAAGTGGTGCTGGTTTCTTCACCGGAGCTACTGGAACTGGTGATACCTTCTTCTAAGGTAAGCCTGGCAGCCACACCCTCTAGCTGAAGGTCTAGGTACAACTGGCTTAGCTGCTCGTTGACCAGTGACGGCTGGACATATTAAGGAGATTTAGAAATGTAATAAAATCAACGCAAACGATACTCTAACATCTGCCATAAAAATATAAAAATACTTTGTAGATCAATGAGACTTTTTTCACCCGAAGCTGTAGTATGATATCATGATTTAGAATTTTGTATGAATCAATCAACTAGACAGGTTTTGAAGTATCATGCACCCCAACTTTAGAATATAGTGCGGTACGTATACAGAGCCTTACTTTCGCTTTTATAAGAATTTTAATTTCTTTTGCTATGCCTTTAATATATTTTGTAGAATACAAGACATGAAGAAGTTACATTATCAAGAGACCAACCTGTTCCAAAGTCTTCATTCTCTGTTGGTCGGCCGTAAGGGTTTCTTCTAAAGATTTGGTGTGGATTTGGTACTTGTAGACCAGCTCGGAAGTCACGCACACCTATAAAAGGAAAAATAAGAATTAATTATGACTGTCATCGCACTAGGACTACTTTAAACTATGTGAATTAGTCCTCTGTCTAGCATTTTCCCGTAATATGTTGGGGTCGGCTTCCAGTCTAACTGGATGGAGCTGAAAACCAGTATTTTACATGAAGCAAATGCCTATCTGACCTCCACATTCTACAACCCAGTTCCTGAGTACCACGAGGCTTGAAAAGACTGTTTGTCAGACTTTTGGGCTTCTGAATACCCGTAACGACTGTCAAAGTTCTCCGAATGAGACCCTGGACCAACTGCCCTACGTGCTTTCCGAGGTGGGGTGGGGGCAAATTACTATCAAGTCACAAAAAGATGTTTAATTAAACATGAGTGTCATTCGCTGCTATCGTACCTGCTCGAGCCAGGGGGGTTCCATCTTCCTTCTGGCAGCGACCTTCTTCACGGGCTGAGGTATAGGGTAACAAGATGTCGCGTTTAATGGGCTCTGAAATGATACTTCTTTTTATTGTCTGACGAAACAAAAAAAAAGAGCAAACAAGAATACTTTGTGAGTAAAATGTACATAAATAACATATTAAGCTATAAGTACCAACCTGGAAAAGATTTAAAAACATACCTTGTCTAGAGCTTTATTGTGTCCATTCCGATAAAATCAAGTTGTGGGTTCGTTTTCGAACTGTAAACCTAGTTGATTTTCCCCACGAAGTATTTTGAAAAGTCATTTTAAAAACGACGGATAACCAATCACCCTACCCAAAATCTGACGAGGGACACCACTCTACGCGACAGGAAAACGGAAAATTCTGTGGTCACCAACCCATGTGCGACCACAGGCGTTAGAATTCCGTAGATGCCAGTTGATAGAAAAGCTGAACTGTAAGAAATCAAGACAAGCTCTAGACAGAAACGGTCGACCTTGCGACACTCACAGGCTATTGAATCCTGTGAGGGGCCCGTCCAAGGTCCGGCGCTGAACTCCTTGCGGCTGATGAAGTAAAATGCTGATATTTACCCTAACTAGTGGTGGCTTGTTGCCATTCTTGCCGTCACCACTGTCCTCGGCACTGCCGGACTCAGTCTTAAAGAATGAAGAGTAGAAGGACGAGTAGCTAGACTCTCCGTCAGTCTTGTCAGGAGTTTCCTCGCTGTTGGCAAGTCTATTTTTCTTGTTGGGATGACTCTCCGTTGGAGGTGGAGTGTTCGTCGCAGCATCTGTGCTCTGAATGGAAAACAACTCATATAGACATTGCATAAGGTTCATTTTTCTTTGAGGGAAAGTCAAAATTGTGACTTATTTATACACTATTTTTAAATCGGTTTTACCTATTCATATTGTAATAAAAGTATGTTCTAGTTGTCATGATGCTAGAATAAATATTATTACAATTATATCCTTATGCTGTGTCAATACCGAGATAACTTAAAAGTTGTTATAGATCTGCGCAGTCGCAGGCTTAGTGCTATCCAAATTACATGACTTTAATTAAAACATTTTTAATTTTTCAAGAGATTTTATTAAAAAAGAAAGATTTGGTTTTGAGTTTGCCAACAGATTGATTACCAAGTTCATACCTGCGTTTTATGGCCATCTCTAGGCCAATCCTGTCTCGAAGAGCGCGAAACCAAGTTAGGCTGTCGTAACAATTTCCTTATTATTACGTTTATTGGTACCTAGACTATGCTTTAATTCGTGAGCAATATTAAAAATAGTGTATTGACGATTTTACTAAATTATTTTAATCAACCTCACTTTATTTTATCACACGTTAAATAAATTATTATTCTAAGGATGCACTGTGTAGGTCACTCACTGGCTTGACTCAGAGCTTTGATAAAATCTTAACATTTAAATAAAATGTGATAAAACATAGTTGATAGATAGAAAACAGATTTTTTTTTTGTATGTCATTAATATTATCTTTAGGATGAGCAGAGCCCCGAAAGCTCAAGGGCTCCTTTGAATGCCCGACA
The DNA here is from genome assembly GCA_947522985.1 of Lithophane socia. Lineage (NCBI taxonomy): Eukaryota > Metazoa > Arthropoda > Insecta > Lepidoptera > Noctuidae > Lithophane > Lithophane socia. Next base: position 10,569,156 of record OX383251.1, read on the forward strand.
GGCTCCGTCTACTTATATTTGTCAAAGCGTATAGTCATAGCAAAAATGTAAGAACGAAATATAAAGTTATATGTTAGCGTAAAACAAGAATAGTTGCAAATATGAGCCCCAGGTGCAGCTCTAACCTTATGACTCAAATTGTTGGAAGACTTGATGTCTGTAGAGTATATCGTTGAGTCCTCGTTGCCACTGTGACTTTTGTGCTGCCCCGACACCTATAAAATCATTTCAAAAGTGCAAACAAAAAATCTTCACATTCCAAAATAAATATTTCACTAAAGCAGGACATGCAATAGAATGAAAGACGTAATAAAAACTTACATACTGAAACAAAATAAGAGTTAAATCGAATTGTCAGTATAAAATTTCAACAAGAAATAGTATGGTAGGATTTATACGTAAAGAAATTCTAGAAATTAATAATTTGGTAATAAAACAAAAAAAATGATCTCATATTTTTAAATCTACTTGGGATCTTCTTGCATTTCAGTCAGGGAACAAGAAAAACAAGAAATAAAAATAAACAACCATTTTATGAGTAGCATGATGAGAATCATTTTCTAATTATAAACTCTCATAATTATGTTACTATTGTTCGCGACGCTGCGTCACCAAACAGTTATGAGGATTTATCATTTTGGTGTTATTATTTCTACGTCAAGAAACCCATTCCTTTTCAAGACATAGCCGCCAGCTGATTCACGAAGATACCCGCAGTCTATCGGTGCAGGATATCAGCGCCGCCTGGACTGGGAGAGACCTACCCTCACACCGGGATAAACCTGGAGAGGCATACACCCTCCTTGAGCACTTTGCATCCAGCGATCACGCCCGTCCGGCACAATTATTGTCATACCCGGTTCAACGCATTTGATGAGAGACTATCTGTGCTGCCGATGTCTGTTTTGAAGATGCGCCTTGAGATTCTGGTCTTTTCTTGTGTCACGCGCTGCCCTGCACCTTGCCTGGCCTCAATGTTAAGCTGGGCTAACAAGCCTGTGCAGGTATTCAACAGCAGTGAGTTTATCGCCGCCGAAGGCGAATACATTTACAAAGTGTTAGAAAAAAAAGAGAAAATTTAGTAGGTTTGGTTCATAAAAGAGTATTATTAGCCAAAAAATGTGCATTGTTAATTATATATGTAACTTAAATATTTATATTATTATGTTTAATAGTAGTTACTACGATGGAAAAAATGTCTGGTCATTTGAATTAAATGCTGGCGATTAATTTAGTAAAATGTTACTGGTCACGTAGTCACTTTCAGATCAAAACTGAAGACGGTGCTGAACAAATCGATCTGGTGAAGTGGTGAGCCAAGCTTTCAAAAACAGACCAACGAGTGATTGTACACATTACGTGTTACGTAATATCTGCACAAAACATCTGATGATGCAATCAAGTTATTTCGCAGTTATCCCACATTTGTTTGGGAGTCGCATCTATCTAACGAAAGGTCTTTGCGTGTAAACAAAACATTCAGAAAAAATAATTTACAAATAAAACGAATTGATGTCCATTCTAAATTCTGTATAGCAATAAAATTATGCAAGTATGAAAAGGAAATGGTAAACTGGTGACGTACCTCTTCATAGTTGCTGCTGGTCAGACCCAAGGGGTTCATTGTGTTAGTATATTGTTGCATGGACTGTGCCATCATATGCGATCGCTCCATGGGGTATGAAACCTGCTGAGTCATCGGCGAGTACATTACGGGGTTACCCATAAGTGGATGGCCGTACATCATCACTGTAATAAATAAAAACAATAGAATCATCAAAATATTGCTTCTTATTTTAAATCATCCTCTAGTGACGCGAATGCTGCAGAAATAATATTGGTATAACAATCAGTTCCTAGATTTTTAGAGGGAATTATTAGTCACCACGTTTTCCTAACAGATTGCAACGTACAAATTGTAAAGTAATAGTGTACTCATTGTTGAAGAGCCTAATATTAAATAAATAAATAAAATTAGCGAAAACTAATCGCAGTATCATGTGAAAAATTCCACAGAAGTATGACCAATGAATCTAGGCTTAAACGGATGCCTCTTCCGACATATCTACCGAGAGATAATTAAAATAAGACCAATTTACACACATACAACAAAAACATTATATAAAAAACATTAACATACTTGGCGCCTGGAACTGATGTTGCTGGCTGTTTGAAGGTAGATGGTGAACTGAGGTTGTGGGCATTGGCTGCGGGCCCGCCGGCGCGTAGTACATCGGGTACATACCTGTAACATACGTGTATTGTTAGTATGCTCATTTTGCAACAAAGGTCCTACAGGCACAGAATAGTGCAGAAGTAAAAAATGTAGTGTTAAATATTGTACGATGATACGGAACCCTTCGTGTGAGAGTCCGACTCGACCTTGGCCAATTTTTGTTCATAATGTATCAAGCCGGGTTGTGATCTATTTAGTGTCATGGTATGGGGGTGTGATGCGGAATAATGAGGAAGATGTCGTGAGGAAAGTTCTGAGTATGTATGTGGATGGCTAAAGAGTAAGGGAAGACAAATTAACGATGGATGGACTGTGTGAAAGATGATAAAATATGCTTAGAAAAGTCATCATCTCGGTAGTCACCCACTACCGATATATTGCGTCCACCCCAAATAAATTGGTATACGGGCAGGAGAATGATGTGTGAGTGAAGCTGAGATATTGGAATGATAAGTTACCTGGCACGGCCGACATGGTGTGCATGGGCTGCATGGGATGAGGCATGGGGCTCATGATAGACATATGCTGAGGGATGCCGACGCCCAGTATGTATGTGTTCATGTTGTTGGTAGCCGGCCACTGATTGGATGCTATAATCACAACACGACGTTATTATGTAGTAGAATGTTCCAGAGAACATGCTTCTATGATATAGTGACAATGGCATGCCTAATGTATATTTAATAATTACTGAATTATTGTTTTGTTAGAACCATTGCAATGAGTTAAGATTAAACCGCGAAAATATTGTAACATGCACCTTATTGATTTAAGTAAAAAACGACTGTGACCACCAACTCAAAATAACTTGTTTTTTAGATATGAATGACCTGGCGCCCCGCTTCCCACGGTTTTTACTTTACAAAATACTACGAGAAGAATAGTACTCGATTAATCATTACTATTACTTTTACTATGAATATATTACACATAACCCTTCCGGAATAAATTGTCTAAATGATGGTGGAAACCGCATCAAAATCCGATGCGTAGTTTACAAGAACAACGTCGTCACACAGGCAGACATGAAAAGTGACTTTAAATTATAATACGTATACATATAATATGATGACAATTATAGTAAGCCATTAGTTCGTCATGTCTAGGTACCAATATACATGCCGATCTGTTATGTAAAAATGCCACTGAAACTTACGGGACGTGATCTAATAAAATGAGTTTGAAGAATTGTCATTCCACGGATTGACACTATTGACAGCTCAGTCCAAGCTCACTTGACATAAGTTTTCGTTATATTATGTACCTGTGGCCAACTGATCGATAGTGGTGGTGATGGCCGACGTGGGCTGTGTGGCGGCGGCACTGGCCGACAGCGTGCGCTTGTTGCGCCGCACCGTTCTCGGAGAAGGGCAGTGATGCTTGTGAGCGCCCGATTCAGCTTCCATCTTTGATGCGCGTTTCAAGCCATGTGGCTGATGCGGCTACAAAATAAAAGAAATCAAAATGCATTTATTCAAATTAGGCTGACAATCAGTAATTTTTTAACGTCAAAATTACATAAGGCAGTCCCCTAAAACGCCCGCCCTTCTCCACTTCCTAGTGTAAAACCTGAGAAGAAGTAGCGCAACAAACTTCCCAGTAGCACAGCTGTCTCTTGTTAGAAGCACTTAGAAGAAGAATAGTATACAAAGTAATTACCTACCATTACAAAACAAAGCAACACATCACATTAAATTGAATTATTTGCCATATGTCAGCCAGCACACCCCAAATGGTACGATCACCTTACTAAAATCTTGATCGCCTTTGTACTTTGTCACATAAAAACTACACTACGTATTGCGTTGTCAAAATTAGTCTTCAGATAATCAACTTTCGACATTATTATGTCGTACGGCCAGCTCACCACGCCCTTTCTTGAAGAGACTATATATAAGTGTCTTAAATACTTCAATATTCGTTACAAAAGTCTCAGGAATTTATATAAATGTTAAATGATTTTATTTCTGTAAGTAGGTTTGTAAACAAAACACTTTTAAACGTCTATGAAAAAATATTTTCAAGGTTTCTACGTAGAAATACTTGTTTTATTTTTATAAGTCGAAAGTTGATTATTCGATAATCGGTTGTTAGCCACAACTTATTACGTAATTAGCTGGGTACGACCAGAGTGAAATGAGCAATTTATTTACAGGAGGAATTTTTCGCTGGTTACAGTCCCATGGTCAACTAAATAAAAAAAATGTCCTTTTAAGGGTCGCCTAACTTTTATGCACTTTCTTTGACTTTAATCACACGAATTTGACTCCTAAAATTCCTGGAAAAAACGTTAAAGTAAAATGTATTCTAACCTGAAGTTCAGTAGTCCCAGCGCTGGTAGGATGGAACGACGCGTTACAGCGAGCCAAATGCTCCTTCTTCTTCATTCTGGTCTCATTCGAGTTCTTCTCTCTATCACCTTTACTGCTAGAACGAGTCTCTCTGTGCATCTTCGTTAACTCTTTTTCCATCTCAGTGTTGTGCCTATTAAAGTTAAATGATCTATAAGAAAAGTATTTACTGTACGTATACTTTTATTAGCATAATGTTTAAACATAATAACACAATACAATGAGAAGTAGATACATTTGAACATAAAAAGGCTTGGATTAGCTCTAACGCATGCAGGAAGATGTGTGTGCAGTCATAATCACCCTATAACGTTCCCACTGCTGGGACACAGGCCTCCTCTCTATGAGAGGGTGTGGGCCGTAACATGTCTTCGAATTTTTGGTTCTACCAATGTGCAGTAAGGGGGATAAAATAATAATATGAATAGAACTTATAGTACGTATACTCAATTATGATAAATTAATTGGAATTGGATACACATCAAGAACTGCAGTGATATATTTTTTATTTGCCAAGAACTCGTTACTAACTTGTTAAGTAGTGCCTCAGTAAGCCGAGTAGGCTGATAATCTTCGCCAGGCATTGGACTGCTACTGGGTATGATCATTCCATTGGACTCCGTCGAGCTTATTTCACCAGAGTCTCTCGAATGCTGTGCTATCGGCGACAGGCAACCTCTGCAATAGAATCATCATCATCATCATCATCATTTCAGCCGAAGGATGTCCACTGCTGGACGAATAATACTGTGTATCCTGTATAATCTTAGGAATCAGAATCCGCGTGTGTCGCGTCAAAATTATGTCATCACATTTATATTCTCGTCTCAAAATATTTCACGATGTCGTCGATTGACCGCGGTCTGGTTGCACCCTAATAGGTACCTAGTACAACCATGATGCCAGTTGAGCCAGTTAATATCAACTTGCATGATATGTTAAGTTTGCTCTCGCCACTAGTTAGATAATCTTAGCTAGAACGATGCCTTTTGAGACTTCGTCAACAATGGACATCTACAAAAAGGCTTCAAATGATCAATTGGTGAAATACTGAATTGAAAGTTACTTATTGGCCGAAACAGATAACACATGAAGACGATTGGGGATTCCCTAAACGTCTAACTAATAATTAAATAAAACCCCGGGGAACTACGTGACAGATCACGTAGTTCCTCGGGGCAGAAATTATTCTATGATGAACACAAACACTGTACTTACAAAATTCAATTAACATCGGTATATTAAATCACACTTACGAGTATTTCGCGAGGGGTCTTATTTCGAGTCCGAGAATACTTTGGCCGGAGCCCGCATTGTAGTCCTCAAACGAATCAGGTTGTTGACTTACGAAATACCTGAACACAAATATAAAAAAACAATTAAGTTATATTTTTGAAGTTCTCCAAGATGTTCTGGGAGTAATGTAAAACATTGAATACACGTAGAGAGCGTTTAGGACCAAGGGGCCAAGTCTACTAATTAACAAACGTGTCAGTAGTCTCACAATGATCAGTTTTTGACAAATATGCCATACAAAATCTGTCAAAAACTCATCATTGCGAGACCACTGACACGTTTGTAAAGCAGTAGACTTGGCCCCCTGAAGGCTAGACTGTAGGCTAACTTACCGTTGCAATGTTTCATTGTAGTTAAGTTGGGTGTAACTCAACGGAGTTCCGGTGCTCGACTGACTGTCATAATAATCATGATGCGGGGAAATGCCACCAAGCATTACCGAGTCCCTTTCCTGTAAGATAAAACACAATGTTCGCAATATGTCACACAATGTGCCAATACTAAGTCATTCATTCATTCGTTTAACTGAGGTACCGTAAGCAAGCCACACAACAGTGTCTCGATTTCCAGATGTGCACTGTTTAATTCTAACACAAGCTTAACAGTATTTTAACTTGGTTATTTGTTGTTGTCAACAAGTCTACCCGATTTATATTTTTAATTGATGATAATAATGATGCACAATCATTAATATCATCAATTAAAAATATAAATCGGGTAGACTGTTTACGGTATCTTCAAACACATCATTTTGTGATTGGTTGGTATTTGAAACTGATTTAGACATAATGTTTTCGAATAAAATCATTTTCGGATTTTATTGGAATCGCGTTTCACTCACTCTAGCCACGCAAATTCTATGGATTATGAAGTCAATTTATCAATTTACAAAAAGACTAAGTGGTCGGTGAGATTCGGACCAGCAGCGTCTAAATAGGTATAAGTATGTACCTCTACATATAGAGCCATTTGGCGTTTATTCTAATGTGTTAAAATTGTGTATCCTAAGATTGAATCATTCAAAAGTTTAACGGATTGTTAACATAAAATCAAGCCTGTGTAATGGCCAGTCTAAAACCCGTCCGGCCCAGGGAGTCGAACCTCAGACCTCAAGCTCTAATGAACGAGTCAGTCAGTGCCTGTAGCATAAACGTAGCAGTTCTCGTATTTGGCACAAGAGAAGTGAGAAGCTCAGAAAACTCACATTTTATTCATGGTCATTGGTCATACATGAGTGTGGGGTAAAATCCATAAGTTTTTATTGGATTGCAATTGCACCTGCATACTAACAGTAGTTATAATTGCTGAAAGATCTGTCTATAATAATTATATATACTAGCTAATGCCCGCGGCTTCGCCCGCGTTGATATCGTTTATTATATACTAAAACCTTCCTCGAGAACCACTTTATCCATTGCAATCCATCCAAAACAGCATGAAAATCGGTGCAGTAGTTTTTAGACTGACAGACGCGGCGGAGGACTTTGTTTTATAATATGTAAGGATAATATGTACAAGAACCGTCTATATCTCTAAAAGTTACACGCATATCTTCAAATAAGAAGGTTGTATGCAGCATAGTATAGGTCATATTCACCAACGTGTTTGAAATTACAATGATTACACGAAGTTACGCAACAAAATAATATCCCTTGTCCTTTATGAAAAACACGTGTTTTCTACCCCTACTCTGAATGGAAGCACCTGTTGGCCTGAGCCTGTTATATTATATAAGCCACTCCACTAGTCACGTGGCCACTACACAACATGGATGGAAATGACAAAGATATTGATTGATTGTAATGTCACGTGTTTCTAGAACCTTTCTTACTTTTAACGTGAGGTTTCCATAGACATGATTCATAATAATATATAATGTTTATTTCAAACGATAGTGATAAAAAACAGGCAACTTTTTCACTTTTTGTTGCCCTAACAAATCTTAGTCGTAACCGTAAGATTAGGTAAAAAAATTCTCAAGTTGTTGTAAAAATAAAACTTTAACATGTTGAAATGTTGGTTTTTTAAAAAGCTTTCATTTGACTTCATATATTGTGATGACGAATGAATATATTTAAAATCAAGTATTGAGATAATCTTAATTGGCGATTCTTACAAAAATCATCTAAATCGCTAAATGATTATCGTTCCACCACAACTAATGACGATATAACATGATGACTGTGGAAATTTCGTGATATCGTGAACGTTATGAGATCAGCTTTTCAGTCATAAAGTTGCCAGTTCGAACATGGTTCAATATGGCGTAAATTGCCCTTTCTAGGTTTTTCTTGTTTGTAACGTGGTAAAGTTAATTACAAAAGGACAACTATTAAACGTCAACACCCACCAGACGTAATATTTATTAGCGACGTTTAAGTTACTAACAACGCTAATTAGCTGTCTGCACTAGTGATCAGATTTTATGCTGGCACTTCACATGGCGTATTTGTTTTGGATATTTTTGTTACCTACATTTCACCGTACGCAAAATACGCGCTTTGATGTGGAGTTGCAAACACGAGCCCGTATACCCTGCATTTTAAAATATACCCTACTTATTGGAGTAAAGTTAATGTTTTACTCACGAAATAACGTGATTTATTTGCAAATAGGCCAACATGACATAATTCTGTATGTACAGTTGCCGCATTGCTGCTCCGCTTTCAGCAATGATAGCGTGATGACGGTTGCTAGGTAACAGTATCAACTTACATAGTAACTGTGGTCTGGGTCTTGGATCTCCAAGCGCAGTTCCTCGTCAATCTTGGGCGCATCTTCCATTAGACTCTCCATGAAGGACGCCAGGTCCTGACAACGTTGACTCATCTGTTGCTTTGCTAATTCTGCTGGCTTAGTAAGAGCCTGTGAAATGAAACAACAATTATAACTTGTACATAAAATATTTCACATAGTGTCTACTATGTAAGGCAGCTACATAAATGTTATAATACTAACAACATAACATGCTATATTATGTAGATGTTTGTCTAAGACAAGCATGGCTTAGACCAGCTAGGTAATTGCGTAACACACAGTAGCAATGGCATTATTTACGTTGTTAGCAGACCAATTTTTCGAATATATGAAGTAATGGATTTGCAATTTCCTTCCATCTGAATGATTTTTCATTCGGATTGTGATCGAAAGTGGATTACGCAACCAGGGTGCAGGAACTAAGCAGACATTTTAATCGTGTACATACACAGTTCAATAATTACGTTTATCTGTTTGAAGTCAACGAATAGTTTTTGGAAATTGGCTTAATATGAAGTGTTTGCGTCTTTAAACTTGACTACAATGATTACTAAAATATTTCCATAATTCTTTTGTCAGGTAAACGTAATTAATTTCACGGACACCACATATAAGCTAAACATCAAGTTGTAGAGGAAGATTCAAAGGTTTACCACCCAAAGGCTGATAGAATCCTGTTACAAGAAAGAGCAGTAAAGTGAGAAAAACATTAGCGTGAATTATTAATAATGTTTGACAGCTCGTAACAGTTGATATGTGCCGAGACACGCCGCCCGGCACAACGAACCCTCGTGAGGATAACTCATAAACATCCTACAAGCAGGCCAATTAGTGATCATTAAAAGAAGCCTGCAAACTGCAACTGTTTAACATAGTCTCTCGAAGACCGTTACAAAGTTAGGTGGTGGCTAGGTGTTATCATCAACATGCTTGCAGACAGATTTATCATCAAAGTATTTAATTATAAGAACCACTTTTTCCTCTCGCAGATCGTTTCAGGTCCAGCATTATGTAAAATGTCATTACTGATCAAATGAAAACTGTAGTATATGAACTATCTCCCAGTTATGGACTCGTTTAGCTATCCAACAAACAGTTATATAGGTACGTTGTTAAATAACAAGAAGTTATAAGAAAATACTGGTTTAAAAATAACGGAAATAACCCTAACTCCATACAATGGCTGCCCCTAAACCCTTGAAAACCACAAATTGCTAAATATTTTTAGCTACGATGCTTTTTTTTCATTGTAAACATTAACTTCGCTTACCTCAGTCATTATCCGAATAATGTTTTCTCTTAGCATTTGTGCTTTATTTTCTTCTTCCTCGGGTGCTTTCGTTGGCTTTTCTTGCCCCGGAGATTGAAACACATCCGGATTTGTGGGACCCTAGAAACAAAAACCATGTAAGTACAAGAGATCATGAGATATTGTGGTGATATCTGCTATGAGCATGGACTGTGACGTCTTACCTCAAGAATGTGATGTTTGCCAATAACGAACTCCAGTTTCTTAGACCATGGGTTTATAAACGACGACCATTCAGTCTCAACGCGAACATAATCGCCATTTTGTGTTATCATCCTGTGAAAATATATTTATTAATTATTCCATAAGACGTTTAAAATATTTACAATTTTCAAGTGGCGTTTGAGTATTCGGCCATTATCTTCCAGTAGGTATCATACACACTAAAAAGGTCCCGTTTTTCAGTTTTTCGATGTTGATTGAAAGCCGTTTCGATTCATATTTCTCTAAAGTGTCTTCTCGTTTACAATACCAATTGATAATTAAGTTTTAGCAAGACTTGTGATGTGATAGTTTTTCTCGTCTAGAGAAGCCAGTCCCTGGTATCGATATGTGGATACTAACCTGTAAGACTTGGATCTCGGCAGGCCTCCTTCTTTGACAATAGTGTCATACACGTGGCGCAGGTACAGTAGATCTTCAGGGTGGTAGAGAGACAATGCATCCTTATCGGCAAGGTCTTGGGGCAGATAACCCAGGTACGGTACAGATTGAGGGTCCATGTACTCTATGTGACCGTTGGCCGCGTGTCTTATCACAAACGGCACCGGCTTTATTACCATTTCATTCGGTGCTTTAGGAATAATTTTATACACATTATTAATTGGCTATTTTAGAGAAGTTTGTTGTGAATGTTATATGTGTACAGTAAAGATAGGTTGTCTGTACTTTGGTGATTTTTTTTAGAGGCAGCGTTAGGAGAAGCACCCTTAAGGCGATTAAAACACGGCACTGCGCACCGCCGTGGTTGGCGGTGAAGCGGATCTCATGTCGCATTGGCCTCTATTAAATCCGCTGATCCCTAACACAGGTACACCGCCCGACCGCGCGGTCGAATTGTTAGAGCACGGCGGTGCGCGGTGCCGTGTGTGAACCGCCTAAAAGTGCAAGTGTAGGTACTCTATTCGGTGAAATATTCAAAGTTATTTTTGAGTAAGTGTATTTAATGCCCGGTATTTTAGGTTGTATAAAATCTTTTCTTTACTTTAATATTAGTTAGGGAACAGTAAGTTATAGGGTATCTGAACCTTTTCTGAATAACATGGGTAATTTAAGAATTAGTTTTGTTTTGTTATCTTATAGTTTTAGGTATAGTTAAACTTAATTGCAAGCCCCACACCGCTTCAGCGTGTGAGAGTGCTCTACACTCGATATATCGCCTGTGACCTGCTAAAGCATTCAGAACAAAGATTCAGAAGCAAAGTTACACTACATAAACCGTCAGTCTGTAAACTTTGAATGACAATTCTACCACAAACCAAAGACACCGGGCAAATGTAAATTAAAAACATTGTATGGCAATACTTCCTTTTATTTTTAATTTAAAGTGTATGTATTAGCTTTGTTTTTTTTACTGAATTTTCGTTTCTAGTTCCAGGACACTAGAAACATAAGTTTTAGTTTATGTGCAATTGTGCAAGTTACTTTTAAAATTCTTGACATTAATGTTGGATATTTTTAAGGAGCAGTAGTTAATTGTAACTACACAACTGCCGTAGTATAATGTAATAGTCTAAATTGCTGGAGATGTATCTAATCTAACGCACGACAGTCGGTACCCATTAAAAAAGGAAATGAACTTCTCGCATATCAGGAACGTCCTACAATACGCGCACGTAAAGTCAGAAGTATTACCATACGTGTGTCGGCGGTGTTATAATTTGAGATTTCGGTGGCCCGTTGGCGTTTAAAAATAAATACTTACTTTTAAAGGCTGAGAAAAAGGGTGTAGCCTGTATGACCAAGTAAATCACTTTACCCTCTTCATCGCTAATATTTTTGAAGGTCAATTTGAGTAAAAACGGCATAAAGCCGACAACTCGCTCTTTGACACCAAAGCCGGTTGTAAGACCTCTGTACCGACGTATGCGACAAACCATAGTCGACTCCGAGTTACCTGGGGATTTCACTGAAGACAAAAGAGACACTTTATTCCTAACAATATAACAAAGCGACAACTTTTTGCCGAATTCACAATTCATTTGGATTAAGGGGGATGCGATAACGTTGGTCGCGAAATTCAAATTTTCTTAAGTATTTTGCAATTTGCCGGTCAGTGTCAAGTTGTATGTTGATTAATGCTATATTTGTATTACAGAAAAGGGCTGTTCTAGCCATTTACAACCTAGGTCCAAGAGATTCCCTTCGAGAAAAATTCAGAGAAATAGATATTCTGACTGTAGCCTCACAATATATATTTGAAAACCTATTGTATGTACACAAAAACATAACAAAGTTTAAGAAAATGTCCGATATTCATAGTTTAAATACCAGGAATAAACACAATCTTGCTGTACATCGCACTCATCTCCACAGAGTAGGCAACTCGTTCATGGGTCAAAGTATACGCTTTTATAACAAACTTCCCATTGACATTCGAAATTTACCCATTAAACGATTGTATGCTGTATTTAATGATTATAATTCTGTAAAGCAAACATACAACCTGATACTGACCTGCAAATTGCAAAAAACGTAAGAAAATTTGAATTTCGCGGGCTACCCTGACGGCTTTCGCCTTCGATTTACTTATCAAGACACACACGTATCTACATTAGCGCTGTCAATGTCACTGAGCGTTGTTGATAAACATTTGTGAAATTGTGTCAGATAAAACAAGATGGCGACCTTAATTCCGATTCTAGCCAAGCGACAAATTAACCTTTTAAATGAAAACAAAATGGTATCCAAACAAATACCAAATAATAAACAATAAATTTTGAATATCAATTAGGTATACGATGGAAGTAAAAGCTGGCTGTTAATAAAGTACATAAAAAACAAAAATACAATACCGGGAAATTCATGTAAAAAACATTTTTAGTAGCTGCCCTTTGAAGCCAATATGAAGTTATATAACTTACGCGTCACTTTTCCCCGAAGGAAAATGGGTTAAATATTAAGGAAAAAGTTAGCCCTTTGAAGCCAATATGAAGTTATATAACTTACGCGTCACTTTTCCCCGAAGGAAAATGGGTTAAATATTAAGGAAAAAGTTATCTAAACGTGGTAGGTATTAATGATGTGAGAGCTTGTAGCTTTTATGTAAACATTATGTAATTTATTTAACTTTATTACGACGCGAACGTTCCGTCGCACGAGGCAATAAAGTCGGCAAGAGGAAAATCGACTTCTTCCTGCCTTTGTCCCATATTATTTGAGCTTGACGCAAAACTTTTTTCCTTTCCATTCACCGCCTTTTCACTGATATTACTCCTCATACGTCATTTCATTCAATACGTCATTTCTTCCTCTCCCCTTCACGATCAACTTTTGTATACTTACAACACAAGAAGATACTGCTATTTTTCAATTTGAAATAACTATTTTAAGGCCAAACAGACGAAAATTGTCTTAAAAAATTACCAATTCTGTACAGTTTGTGGTAACGGAAAAAATATATGTTAATCTTGAACATATTTCTCAAAACTTGGCCGGTCCAAAAAACGATTTGAAAAAAAAAATACCGATACAATTTAACGGTTAACAATCAAAAATATTTGTATTATCAACGTACGTTGGTGTTTAACAAATATTTTCCTCTTTTTAGCATTAGTATACATAAAGCTGATAGTTTTTTGCATTTGATAGCCTAATTCTTGAGGTAGGCTAGGCTATATCATCTAACTTCACGCTACAACCCATATGAGTCAAGCGGAAGGCAAAAAAAGTCAGAAAGAAAACGCAAGACCAAGTAATATCGCAGGCGGGCGATGCGGCTGGGGGGACAGGGGCACAAGAAATTTCACGCTGACAAAGTCGCGGGCATAAGCTACTAATAAACGTGTAATTAAAAAAAACTTCATGGACAAAAAGACAGTGAATTGGCACAATGGATTTAGTAAGTTTGATTTACCTTTCTCGTGCGTACCATTTACAATTTTCGGAACTGCTAAACCATTCGTAATTTGAGAAGCAAAGGTGTTCCGGTCCTGTGAAAGAATTATTATTCCATTAAATTAAAATAGCTTTACGTATATTATAACTACATCATTAATAAACCATATGAGTTTGTCAGTTAGAATAAGATTTTTTTACAATATTCATAACTATTGTTTTGTTACTTTTATTACTTCAGATCCATATTTTTTTTCAAACGCGTGTACACCCGCGTTGCGAACGCGTTTTGGTTTTTACAGAAGCCAAATATCGATGCAATAAGTATCGAAGCATCAATTTATCGGTGTAAACATGTTTCCACAGGAATTTATCGAAGTAACGTTACATACATACATCGAACAAAAATGTCGATTTAAGAAGCCATCGCGGTAAGGAAGCTTCCTTGGTTTGGTCAAAAGGGACAAAGAGTTTGTTTGTAGTAATAAAAATCGAAAAAACGAATTTCGTACAAGAAATAGAACACCTGAAATATGTGTTTATTTATTTCGAAATATAGCAAATACAAGGGGCTCTTAATATTTACACACAATATAAATCGATTCTTTCTTACAAATAACACATCAAGCCTCTAATCCCCGAAGGATCAGGCAGAGGTTACCTACCTATAGTATGTACAGTGTATTCAAGTTCTGTTTAAGACCCATGTAATTGGGATAAAAAATACTAATTATTCTAGTTAAACTTACCCTTGGGTGCACGAAGTCTATGAAGGACCTGCCAATCCACATATCTTTTGGGAACCCAAGAGTGGTCGTCAAGGTCGATGTGGCGTACACGACGACGCCATCATGCATCGAGATCACGCATGAGAATCCGTCCTGTAAACCGGTATGATCTCGATTATCTTTCCCATGCGGTTCAATGCAATAATATCGACTGAATCGGACCTATTGCAGCCACTTGAAGTTGCAGCTGCCTTGACTTTGACTATAATGTAAACTATTATAGTAATAGTGAACCTGGATTCATACTGTTTCCCATGTTTTGCAATACTTGCGATTAACATAATATTAATAACTATCATCTAATTTATGTCGAGTGTCATAAATTGAACGGGGTACCTTTCCCAACTATGTTGGGATCGGCTTCCAGTCTAATCGGATGCAGCTGAATACCAGTATTTTACATGGAGCGACTGCCTATCTGACCTTTACAACCCAGGAAAGGCACGTTCTTGGGCGTCTGAATACTTATTTTTTCTACAATATACAAAAACTAAAGATATCGCGATGTTGTTGATAATTACGTCAGCGAAAGTCCTTTCAAGTGCACGTTTTATTAAGTTTCTAGCCGTATCGATGAGATTTACCGTCGGCAATTTCTCTAAATGATGTACAGGAGACTAAATACCAACTTTAACGTTTCTAACTTATAAAATTACTAACTTCCATTCAAACTATCATCCCTATTTAACCCCTTTATAGGGTGAATTATCAAAAATCCTTCCAAAGTGCTCATTCGTTAACTAAGGAACTCTTGTGCAGAATTTAATGCTTCTAGACCTAGCGGTAAGGCTTGCTTACTCTGTCAGTGGCTGAATTTTTATCAAGTAGATTAAATACTTTTTCGTTCAGAAGGCACTTTCACAACCCCCTTTACCCCTTTTTGTAAGACTACGTCAAATAAACTTACCTATGTTTTGTTTGACTATTTGCTCATTGTTTTACGCTTAGCGGGACAGAGCTACAACTTAATTGAAATGTGTTTTTCAAGATTTTCATCATGACGTCTTGTTAATGACCGTCTTCTATTAAATTCCACGATAGACGATGAAAACCGTAGAGGAACAGTTTCAATGAATTTATGTAAAGTTGAAAAAGAAGATAATTCATACCTTACAACGCAATTGTTCAGAGTTCTCACATCGCGTCTCATAGCGGCTAATCTCTTGGTGTCGCTTACTTTGTACCTTCGGATAAATAGAAAATTAAGCTTATACAAATTCTGTCGCCGTGGAGTAAACTTATCCGTTGATTATTTATTCGCAAGTACTACGTTTTTTTAATATACACAAATAGAAAAACAACATTATCATTGTGTATATGATTTTTTGTCACGAAAACCCTCTTATTCACTATATAATTTTTTTGCTGAAACACTCTTTTTTAACTGGGATCATTCACATACAATAATATAACTAAGGTGAGGTCAGTCGAAGTATGGTTTTTATCGCCATTTTCCTGTACCTCCTACCTGCAGTAGGTACAGTAAATACAGTGATCATACCAGCATCCCCAGACTGCGTCTTATATAGTGTGAAAAGTTATAAAACTTATGGACATAATCATGTATTGTGTTTATACAAATAACCTGTGAACGTTGGACACGACGAACATCACATATTTTAGAAACAGACCTAATTTGATTTTGTTTTTAATATTGAATAAAGACACTTACAGTGCAGTAAGAAGCTTGCAGAGGGCGACCGGTGGCAAAGCTGGATGCAGGCTTAACCTGCAATATGTTGCCGGAAACCACCTAAAACAATTATAATAGTCAGACAAAGCAAAAGTCAGTAAAAATCGCATTTCTTATTGATATTTTTCATTAAGTTGATCTCCTGTTAGGTAAATCAAAGTCTAGGAAACCGAATATTATTCCTACTCGGAACCTATTTTATTTCCCCAAAACTTTTAAAAATCGTTACCCTCACGGACACTCACCATTTTGCTGCGTACTGCGTAGTGTGTCAAAGCTTAGACCTCTCAGAGTATATTGTGGACAAACCCGATGTAAGTGACTATTGGCAAACGTGTTGGTACGTCAGCGCTTGATCAGTGTCGCTTTGTTCGAGCCGGAGTAATGTAAAGAGGCGTGAGCCGCAGGCGAAGCGGACAACGTCACGTTGTCGAACATGCGGCTACTATTACTCATGTGTTGTTCAATCAATTGTAGTGCCAACATCTTCTCTAACGGGGATATAGTACCTATCTGCGAATATTTGTGTATAACACAAAATCAAGTACTATTACCCACCTCATCTTTCGAAGTTGTCAGCTCAGGAGCACATACGTCCATTTTCTCAACACCATTTTCTGTCTGTGCATGCACAGGTGGCAGCGTCGGGACAACTGCACAACAAAAATCAGACGGAATTTAAAAATGCACTTACGTGTTTAAAACATATTAATTTTATCTGAAAAAAAAAGACAACGAAACCACAACGATAATCTCGAATAATACTCATATAAAATGAATAAATTGTACATGTACATACCATGCATTCCCGGTATCACAATATTACCCTGTCTATACTTTACCTCACATTTATATGTGTGGTCACTGAGCACAGTCAGTTACAAATCCACCATGATGTAGTGTAGAACCTAAATATTTAAGGGGCAAAATGTATTAAACAACTGACACGAAGTTTGGAATAGCTGATCGCCTTGGCCTTCTGTAACGATGATTAGTAAATCGATTTAATACAACTTCTAGACCAAAAACTACTTAAAACCTGCATCTTAAAATTGGTTAGTCACTAGTTAGTAAATAAAATACATTAAGTTGTAAGAAGACCGCGGCGATTTCAATTGGATTGCGAATAAGCGATGCAAAGCGATTATGTGGCTGCTAGGACAATATAAATTATTGTTGAAATTGATTGTCTACTCTAGTACAATGCTACAAAAAGACAAATTTATTTTTCAATTTAAAATTAACTTCTTAATTTTTCTCATATGTCTAGGCTTGCATTGGTAACGACTGTTCTTTTTGTAGTTCTTAGAATTTATTATAATGATGCACCCAAATTCTGAAAATAATGTTGATTGCATTGCCTTGTTTCTAATTAGGCTTCTATGTAATTTAATTAGGAACCTAATCTATTACACTGTCTTTGCTAAGAATGTGCCCAAAAACACTTTTCTGACAATCTCAATTAAGGCAGACACTATTTACCTACACACGGCTACACGTCAAGCTATACATTTCCACTTTATGCTGATCTCGCATTGTATAGGATTTCCGTAGAATGCGAGGGCAGCTTATACTGGAAATGTATAGGTTGATGTGTAGCCGTGTGTACATGTGTTCTTTATTAATTTAGCAAAGCTTAACAGCACCAGCAATAAACACGATTGGTAAACAAAGCATGTGAGTTTGACATTGCTGCGTGAGTCTGTGAGCGACCACGTACGTAAGAGATCTATGTCATCAATAAATCCCGTAGATAAATCCAAATACCTATTAAAACAAACCACGAGACGTGATAAAATACAGAATATAATATGATATGTAGATAACTTACAACTTTACTTAATAATTATATCAATTGTTATGAAGAAATATATGTATATAAAGGCGATTTTACAATCTTCAGAAATTCAGGTACCTAACTGTGATCTGAGAAATACAAATGTGACAGCTTTTGTCTAGAAAGAATATGACAAAACGCCATAGGTATTAATTATTAAGAAAAAAAATCTAACGATCGTAAAATCGGCTTAATAAGGGAAAAAACTTTTCGATACGAGACCCTACAAATGATTTAATACCAAAAAACAAACAAGAAAAGAAACTAAATATTTCTAAAAATATTAGTTAAAATATAAATAAACCAAATATACAGGTTGGTAATTTGAGATGAAGCAGTAAGAGCTACCTTAAACATTTTGGGGTTTATTCATAAACGATGATTAAAGTTAAGTGTCGTTCAAACGTCAAAAATGTATGGTTAAACAGTCGCTAATCATGACTTAACTTTAAGCTACGTTTATAAAACAACACCTTGATCTACAGTAAAAAGTTCTTAGGAGGCCATACCTAATAAATGTTGAACTCATTTCCATTTGAATTCAGAGAATGATCAGACTCTGTTGGGCTTACTGAGGTTGAAGTACCTACTAAGAAATATACATAGATTGTTGTGTGTATTGATGACAGATTCGCTTTTTCAATATCTTGGGCAATGGAAATAACTCAAATGGTAAAGTCTCCTGCAGACACAATTGTTAAAGTGCTCAAATTACCACTCTTTAGATACAGGAACATGCGAACATACGACTGCGAAATATTATCTTTGATGTAATAGAAATTAAGAACTCTCGAAAAATGACAAAATATTGATCTTGTCGCTAAAGAGATGACTGAAGCCATACTAGATGAAAATCTAAAAAAGAAACGAATAAAACGTGAATATAAAGCTTAGTAGAAGCGGAACTCACCATCTAGCTGCTCTTCTTTTGGGGCGTCAAAAGTGGGAACCGGTTCAGGCGCCCCAACCTCCTCTACAACCACATCGGGAACCAAAGTCTCAATCTGAGGTAGAAGTTTCTTTTTCTTTGGTTCTTTGTCTTTTTTGGGTGGTTGCAAGTTGTTGCTAGTAGAAACATATTCAACATTTATTTAATAATGTCGAAAACAAAGAAAAAACAAAAACTTAACAGTGATTTTGTAAAGGTTTGTTTAATAGGTATGTTTTTAGCATCAAGTTATATTAGGTATCTGAGTTACAGTTTTGATCTATCCTTGTATTCATACGTTAAACTCGGATCACCATCCAGGTATATAGCATAGTAATAATGCTGCTACACACTTGTAATATACAGGGCGTCCCACGGATATGCCACATGGAGGGAACGTACCTTGAATATTGTAGATAGAACATTTTACTGAAAGAAGACATTATATGTTTTTTTTTTTTTTATTTAAACTGCTATCATAGATATTTAAATAATTACATGAATGAACCGGGAATCGAACCTGTTACATGAGAAAAATAATCACCATTTAGCTTTATCACACTGATCGAAAGGCTTCATCATAAGGATTATTTTTTGCTAAATAACATAGTGTCACAAATAAAAGGATAAATGTATAGCTTGATGATTGTGTAGCCGTGTGTACCATGGATTTTTTTTTTACATTTTAACGTTACTAACCTGCTTCCAGAAGTTGAGGGTTTTCCGCCATAGCCACTGCTGCCACTGGAATTGCTTCCAGAGTGTGTAGACTTGGAACTATGACTGCAATTTTTTTTATAGTTAGTTCGGCATTTGTTACACGGGTACGAAAACATCTTATATAAGAAAGAGCTGCTCCGATCCGTCGTCCAGTCGGATAATAAGATAGACGTCCACCGCTAATTTATTAGAATAGAAATGTCGAAGCAAGCACGTTTACTGCTGAATGGGGTGCGGCAGGTGTAATGTATTGTCCGGCTCTAAAGCTCCTAAAGCGACATCTGGGAGACCATTTTAAAATGTATATTTTATAGGCTTAAAAGATGTAAATAGACGAAATACCAGAACTTGAATAATACTTAATTAATTACTCACATTTAGAGCTCTTTATCATGTACTACCAATAGAAAGAAGTCGTCATAATAAGAAATATTCTCTTTGAAGAGATCTATCCATCCATATCCCTATGATATTGGCCATAAGGGCAGATAAGCTGAATCTCCTTTTAGTCACTTCAGACATTTTTTTGACAGTTTTAGCTTACCTCCTTCTGGACTGACTGTTGCTGCAGCTGTTTGAGTATGCAGAATCTGAAATCTTTGCATTATTTTCTGAATCGTCTAAGTTGTCCATGTTGCATTTATTTTAAAACTGTTAAAAGAAACAAAAATACATTAAATTTATATAGTTCAATTAATGAGAGTTTAAAATTAAAATAATAACAAGGAAAATGCAAGGCAATATTATCTGAATAACAACTTTACATTCGCAGTTATTCGCAGTGCATCTTTTCAACATTGACACAATACTGTTTATCAATTGCACTGGCATCAAACTAACACAACATTTTTCGATTAATCAATTGAAGGACACTGAATGAGACATACTTTATAGAAATTTTAAGGTCATTATGTCTGGAGGTGTTTATTGTTAATTACCAACGAATGACCAGAACTACTGCATACTAACATGATTTGGTTGTAAACTTGTAAGAGATTCACTTATTTCTGTTGTTTATCTACTCAACAATTGATAAGTTCAGAGTGTTACTATTTTATGAATATTCATTAAGTTCCTTCTTTGGATCATTTAAAATGTAGTAGCATAGTATACAAGCCAGGTATTATTAATATTTTTTAGGAATTTTCATGATTAATCCTAACACGTTAATACTACCTTACTTCTGAAAATAACTGATCCCCTAGATACAGGTAAATGCCTAATTTGCAGATCACATCTAATGTGCTATTGAAGCTATTGTAATTTGTACCTACTTGCTGGGATTAATAATACATATACATAGGTATATAGTTATATTATAGAACACTATGACAATGACTGTCTTTCCTTTAGTGCCGTTATGGCCCAAAAAGTACTTAATCTAAGTTGATTTATTTATAAATTCAATGATGTGTATTGTATTATTGCTTGGTTTTAGTATTTAGGCACTTGTCTCGCAAGCAAGCTGCACAGCTAGTCTTTAATATTTAACCAGTGATGTACTGGATGGCTTCTGGCATTTAACCTACTACCTGTTGAGATAAACAATAGCTCGAACAACAATCTTCACTTATGTTCCAGTGGTTTTAGAATCTGCTAAATAAGAGGGTAAAAATGTAGAAATTTTAATACAATTAGTTGGGCAGAATGGATAGCTACTTACCCTATTAGAGCTACATAAAAGAAAGAAAATACGTTTATTTGCAGCAAACATGACTCTATGAAAATACAAATACACTAAAAAATAACAAATTGGGGTAAAATATGTCACATTCAACAAAAATCTAAAAAATATTAAAACTGTTTTAAATGCTCACTGTAATTATACTATTTCTTTTTATGAAATAAAGAAGCAGCGCTTGCTTTAAATATAAATTACACCAAACTTGAATCGCTAAGCACAGGCACAGTCGGCAACAAAAAGAAATTTTCTGAACGAATTTGTAACTGAGAACTTGAATATTAAAATACCATTACATTCTAGTTTGAAAGACAAGAGGGTTGAAGATACTTTGATGATTAATAGATTTTTCTACTTTGGTCACCGACTAGTACCAATATTTAAGACTTTAAAAAGCTTAGGAAAGTACCTATACATTATCACCACAGCAGACAATAAGTAGATACTTACAAATAAAATAATACCCTCTACCTGGAGGGAGAATCTTAGAACTTAAACTCTAAAATTGATGGTGCAGGTACCTAGTATTTTGCTTAGAATCAGTACATTTTATCAATTAGGTATTTAGTCAAAAGATTATTATTTCGGAACTTACCAACTAACACTAGAGACGAAAGATCCTTTTCCGATCCTTTTCTATTTCGTAGCTCTCAAGTTAGGAAGTTTCACTATGCCCATCAATATTAGTTTTAAACACGTAGATTATCCTAACAAATCACAACGCACTTTGTAAACTTTTCAGCAGTAATATCGATCGACCAATAACTTTAACAGCAAAACGAGAATAAACTAAACGAATGAATTACGAGTTACCTACTTCTCGAAAAACGCTTTGACATAGCTGTTCATACTTATAGTGATGGGCAACACGAAACGTGATGTTATACGAGTATAGAAATTTAATAGGAATCGAATACAAACGATGTTGTTTTTCGAGAATCAAAATAATAATATACCAAATATTAAGGTTTTCGAATAGAATAGAAAATAATAATAAGTCTAATGTTTCCTACTGGTTGACACTCGTGATCACTCGTCATTAGTTCTCACTTCACCTTGAGCGTTTGCGCACTGCATCCAATTAGTATCTGAGAAATGTCGTTCCGAAGTAGCCCTAATACTATTTATATGGGGGTAATTAGATTCGAATCGCATGATGTGCGGAAACGCTCTAATGGGATTGGATTGTACCATCCGCTAATAAAAATAGGTACCTACTTCTTGTTGTTTCAATATAAAGAAAGATGATTAATATGAAGAAAAATGTACCTGTGTGTGTACCTGTGTTTTTAAAGTAAATTGTAGAAATAACGATAAATAATATTCTAATAAGAACGCCCGATAGATGAAGGAACAGAATAAAACTCAAGTTAATAATTTTCATAAAACGCTTATTCGATTCGAATAGATAATCGTTAAATTCGATTTGAAAACAGTAGACCCTCCCTCTGCCGATGTAAGAATAGTATATATCAGCATTAGTGATGGGTCTAATACAGATCGATAGAATTATTATCGTTATTTAATTTGATTCAAAAAAATCTTTTGATGCCTGCATCAATTCTTGATCGGCATTATTATAATTAGGTACTTAATAACTTACCTAAGGTAGTTCCTACATATTTTTTTTTTATTAACTGTAACTACCTAGTAGAACTGTTGTATTACTTATACTTAACTAAAATGTTTAGTCTCTTACAATTTCAAATAATTAAAAAAAGCCAGCCAAGTGCGTGTCGGACCACGCACAATTAAGGATTCCGTAGTTGAGATGAATTTATGTCAAACATTGTAGTTGAAAAAACATTTTCTCCTATACGGATTGTACGGAAGAACATGTTTTTGCAACTACAAATGTAAGTTGGTCGATTATTACTCGGTAACTTGTAAAGCCTACGTAGTTGTGATAGTTTTCCTTTAAATTTCGTTATATAAGGTGTATCTTTCATACACGTAATCTCTTAAGGGGTCATTGTACTCATCATTATGAAAAAAATCTGCTGTTTCCTACATTTATGTTCGCATATCTCGTCAAAATGTAGGGAAAGTTGTTCAGACCTTATTTATACTTTATTTACCACTTTGTCGGCGTGATTAATAATTAGGTATGTATAATTACCCATGCCAAATTACAGCTGTCGCGGACAGAAAGACAGACGGACATGGCGAAACTATAAAAATTCCTTGTTGACTACGGAACCCTAAAAAAAGCAAATTCACAATAGTTTTCACATTTTAGAAGTTTCTCAAATTTGTAAGTAAGTAATTCCGGGCAATCAAAAAGGCACCTATTAAAATATCACTATCGATATGGGCGTAGGTAAATAAAGAATGAACATCACTAAGGTTCACGCTTAAAAACACGTGAACAGTCTATGATGGAGTAGGATAGGAGTTCTCTTTCTAGGATTATTCGAAACCGCACGTGTCTGGTGAGCGAGATAGCGATATTTTCGAACGTATTCGACTCGGTGTCGCGTGGCCACTGGCCATGACGCACTTTGCAAGTTTATTTATTTTTAGTACCTACCTAAGTTAAGTTTATTTTAGAGACTTACTCTTAATAGAATACCCCAGACTGAAACTTTTTTCCCCAAAATAGTTTTATATACTTACACAAAAATATGTCTAAACTTACCTAAGTTCTTAGAAATTAAATAAGTAGTTAGGTATTCAATCAATGTCGAAATACCTAAAATCAGGCAACTCTGCAATGCTAGCCTGCTGGGGATGAAAATATGAAATTGAAAATAATAAGCCCTAAGTACTTATACAGTAAACTGCCTATTTTTATAAGTAGGTAGGAGTTTATTGGAGGTGGGTACCTACCTTTACCTAGGTAGGTAGATGACCTTTCTCACTCCTTATTAGGTACATGGGCATGGGACTTGATTGATGTTACGTAAGTATGTATGTACTTACCTACCTACTTTATTGAGTAGCAAAAAGGAGTTAAGTACCTACCTGGGTAAGTGGGTACTAGAGTACCTACCTAATTACCTAAGTAGATATTTTCACTACTTATTTTTGAAGAAAGAGCTAAGAACTAAGTAGGTAGGTACCTTTAGGTAGCCCTACCTACCTACCTGGCCATAGGTATGCCCGTTTTTCTGCGCATCAGCTGCTAGCAGCTAAATTAAATACTATAGGTACCTACCTATAGTAAGTCTATAGCAAATTGGCAATATTCAATTTACTTACTTACTAGAAGTACCTACCTAGGTTCAAGGCACGTTGTCGTGTCGCTCGTTAGTACGACTACGTAATCAAAGGCGACTAGGCGGATGATGAATACCTACCTAATTATGAATGAATAAACAAGTTAAATCAATAGTTATTTGTTATGCAAGGCTACAAAGTTGTTTTTGGCGCGAGTACTTGTATTGGTAATGGTTCAAATATAGAATCCAGAGTGTTACGAGGGTTTCAAAGGTACGAGACGCAGAATAACTTTTGTTGCCGAGCGAAACACACAACTTTTCACCTCACTACAGCGAGGAAAATGCTAGGTTTCTTCATTCTTTTGTAAAACAAAACATGAATTTATATAGATTTGTAGAAAGTAAACGTCGCTCACAAAAATTGCAGGGGTTAGCAACTAAAACCAAATTTCATAGCAAAAGCTTTTATGCAATGGCTCAAAAACTGTATAATATGTTACCAGGACAAGTTATCTCATGTATGAACATTAATGAATTTAAAAGGAATCTTTTCAAACTGTTAAATAATAAGGTGTATTATTCTGTTGACGAATATTTAAATGACAAATTTTAATTAGTCTGTTTTATCATAATGTGACATACTGAATGATTTTGATTATTGATTTGAATTTAATTATTAGTGACATTATTTTTTCATTTTGTAGGTATTGTTTGGCCCTTTTACTTTATTTAACTGACATATTTTTAACAATTTAATCTAAATTTGACATACTTAATCTATATTTTTTGTGATATCACCTACTTTGAAATAGTTGTTTTATGCATGTAAAACCTGTTAAAATTTTGTATGCCTTTTGGCGGAGCACAGCTCGGATCTTATTATTTTATTAAAACATCTACTGTATTTACCCTGTGTTCACGAAATAAATGAATTTCAATTTGAATTTGCATTGAACAAATATTGTACCTACTTACGCTTTTATGTAGGTACTTTTCGCGCAATTTTTCCTGAAGAAAGATCAATTCGGCATTATGTACCACTTGCACTAACTCTGCACTGCTAAACAATCCCAAATGATGGAAAGTGAATTTTATATACAGAAGAAAATCGTATAAAGTTGTTTGAAGTGAAAACTTCTTGGCGGGTTGTTTGTTTTTCGTGCTGGCCAGCGCTATTATTCTAAAAACCGGCCAAATGCGAGTCGGACTCGAGCATGAAGGGTTCCGTACCATCAACTATAAAAACGGCAAAAAAATCACGTTTGTTGTATGGGAAAATAAATATAAAAATAAAATAAAATATTTGTTTTATTTTAATTTTATTATTAAAGTGAATATGTAACTAAATATTCTGTGAATATTTCAAGCGTCTACCTATTGTCGTTTTCAATACCGAGCAAAAATACGACGTTTGTTGTATGGGAGTCCCCTTAAATATTTATTTTATTCTGTTTTTTAGTATTTGTTGTTATAGCGGCAACAGATATACATCATCTGTGAAAATTTCAAGTGTCTAGCTATAACGGTTCTTGAGATACAGCCTGGTGACAGACGGACGGACAGACAGACAGTCACAACAGCGCCGGTGTCCTCGGCATACGGCAGTACGCCACGCCACGGCATCCCGCCGCGGGAGCCCGTGGCGCGTCTTTCAATGCCGTGCAATGAAATCCCTTTCGATGCCATGGCATCATTTTAAAGCATAGCAATTTATGCCGTATTTCTGTATAAATACGCTTGAATGTCCATTGGTAAAAATTTAAATCCCTTCTGCGTAGGCCTTTAGTAATAGGGTCCCGTATTACCCTTTGGGTACGGAACCCTAAAAATGAGGTTGGTGCACTGACATGAAATAAGTATTCATGCATTATCAGTGGAGCCGGCGGTATAAAAAATTATTGAATAAAAAGGTTCGAAGTTTAAAAACCACGGTTGCGGATAAAATGAACTTTTGTACTCCGATTTCGAATGATAACGTCGACTGTTGAGCTACCGCTTCCAGCAGAAAGAGCTAATAGATAGACCTCTTGAGTATTAATGTTGTGTAATAGACAACGCTACAACAAGCAAGGTCATCGTGGTCAAAATTGGAACGAAAGCCGCAACCGCCATCTTATTTCATCAAGTTTGTTTTAAAGGGGTGATAGACGTCCGAAGTCCGCGTAGGTAGGTACCTAACCTACTTATGGCTCGGCGAGCTTACTCGCCCGTGTGTCATGCTAAATTGCTAAGTACGCGGACTTTAAAACCGCCGAGTAAGTTCGTCGGTGATCCAACAATGAATAAATGTGTAAGCTTCACGTGTGTCACCGACGGCGAGCCGACTCGGCTCGCCGTCTATATGCAAAAGGACCAAATAAAGATATTATCATTCTTTCTGCATTCTTACTTTTACCATGATTCATAACTTAAACTAGATAAAAATCACGATCAAATATGAACAAAAATTAACAAAAATTGTGGTGCGACGTAACACTTCTTAGTGCTTACCGTTCACCCAATTTTTCTATTTCGATTCAAATGTTGCACTCAGCCTAATCGATATTCGATATAATCAAACTTGATTAAAAATTGTAGAAACTGAATAAAAACTCTTTAAAAAAAAAATATTTTGAAAATTAATTTTAGTAATAAGTAGGTACATACACGTACACTGTGGATAGAGGTGTAACGTTTTAGGGTTCCGTACGACCGAATGAAAAAACGGAACTCATATAGGATCACTGGTGTCACACGAGTCTTGTGTCTGTTCTGCATTGCTGCAATTTGCTTCGAATCTACTGGACCGATTAGGTTGAAATTTAGTACACATACATTTTGGTGACCCAAACATAGAAGTGTAACGTAAATAAATGGATTTTGCAAATAGTCACTTTTGGGGGACCAAACCAGAAAATTGAAATAAAAAGTTTTCGAAAAAGCGTTCATACCTGCGACGGTCTTCTTCTAATTTGATAGCAAGAGAGAAAGAGAGGGAAAGTGGGAATTTAGTCAAAATGAAAATCCAAGATGGTGGGTGGGATTATTTTTTAATTTTCTCCTCTTATCTTTCGTTTTTATAGTTTGCGATAATGCTAGTCAATAGTGAGGTCAAAATTTAAATCCAAGATGGCGGCTGCGACAAGTTTTTGTCATGTGTGTCGTGTGATTTTCGGGTGATACACTATCACCCGATACCCAATAAGATGAAATTATAATTATATTGTAAAAAAATATCATAGACATCAGTCGCTGTCGATTGTAAACTCGATAGCCAAAATCCGTAAAAAAAGGACCTCTTAATTATTTCATCACGTCCGTTCGTCCATGGGTTCGGATGTCATACAGGCATTTTACTCGGACTTCTATTTATACTATACCGTTGAAAATTTGGAAGAAGGTGTTGTGTGGTTCTTTACACCGCCAAAAATCGTTTAATAAAATTACCATAAACATAATTAGGGGTGTCATTCCCCATACATGCAATCGAGGGATGAAAAAAAGATCTATGCACATAAGCATGTAGCATTGTTGGATCTTATAATTAAAATGATAAGATGCTTCTTAGTGACTGCTTTTTAAAGTGAATAACCCATTGTAACCGAAAATAACCCGTATTTCAACAATGAGTTATGGGTTATTTTCTGTTACAACTGCAGAATTAACTTTGTTTTTCGTAGTTTTTTCTAGAAATACTTACAAACTTATTTTTGCAGTCGGAAAATTAATGCTGTGCAATGTGTCTGAGGTGCAATGTGCATGCGTATATGTTCATCCCAACTACGGAAGCCTTCTGTACGTGGTCCGACAAAGACTTGGTCAGTTTCTTTTTCTTTGGGAAACTACCACAAAAAAAAAACAATTTCTAGTACCTACTAAAGTAACATAATAAAAACAAAATCTACCAAGCTCATACAACTAGAATAAAATATTAACGTTATGTAAAAGCGTTTGCGGAATTAATTTATCACCATTACCAAACAAAATTTTGTTAAGCCTACGCCTACCTAAAAAGTACCTATACTGGGCATTCTGTAGCAAACTATAAAAAATAAAATCCACTATAAATAATTGACCAATATAATTAAAATAATTTTGAACAGCTAGCGCATTCCGTTTTTAAATTCAATTATAGAAACATTCCGGCGCGAAATTCAAAAGATGAGGTACCTAGCCCGGCCATAAGGTCCTGTCTATTGAGTTAATAGAATTTATAGGTTTCAATATAATGACCGAAAAACGATTAAACTATCATTACAAAAGTATACATTATTAATTTAACCAGTGCTTAATGTATTTATTCTGTAAAACAATTTTATTTCAATTTCCAAGTAAGTACCTATAGATTTCTTATATTCGACATATTAATTAATCGAGAAGAACGAAATTTAAAAAATAATTGTTTGGCATAATCGTTTTCGGACATCATTACAATAAACAAAAGTTTAATGGTCGGCGATTTTGAAAACAAATTCAGTAGTGGTCATGAATAATACGTGTTATTGGACCTGTGTTCGTATATTATGTTAAGATTTGGTCATTTTCTAGTTGTATATAATATTTTGAATAATATTTGTCACATTTTAAATTGTATCTACATGTGTATGAGTGATATTCGTGAAAAGAAAAAATGAAAACACGCACGATTGGCGCGAAACTTCGTCTTTGGATAACACAAAACTTCATTACCACTATTTATTTAACTTGAACAATGGATGAATTCGTCAAATAATTAAATGATGTATTATTCACTGCCCCTGTGGTGGGGTTTGGATGTTCAAAATCACCAATTTTTATGTTTTTTAGCCTCGACCACCACTGTCATCAAAATGGCGATTATGGTATTTACAGTCTTGAATTTTATATACCTAGGTGAATTAATTAACTTGCACGCTGAATATGAAAGATTTAATGGCGTAAACATACTGAGTTTTTATCCAACTCCCATAATTAACGCACATTCATAAGATTTGATGGGTAGCATATTAAATATTTCCATAATCGAGATAGGGTGTCGTATGTGGTAATTCTAGGGTCCCAAAGGACCCGCTACCGATGACGTTCAAAAGTGCCATTCGTTTGTGTGTTCGGGTCCTTTCGGGGGCGGTTCCGAACTATACGGTTAAGTACGCACGTCTGCCGTCAGCCGCTCGATGCGAGCGCCGGATCCTCCACTCGACTGTTTCGCGTGATTTCTTTGAAACGGAAATAAAATATGAGAAACCCCGTCTTGTGTAGGTATTGCCGTATTGAGCTCGCCTCGAATACCAAATTTAAAATAAAATTAGGTACTTTTGTAGTCTATGCCTTGAATGATAGGTACCTACCTACATTACAGGTAGATTACAAACAAAGAACCTACCTATACAAACGTACGTAATAAGTAACGTACATACATCCTTATCCTTAAATATTAACAAGTCATGATTATTTCAAGTTAACTTTTTTAGAGGTGGACTCCTGTAAACTCCACCATAATAAATTGCGGGAGAATTATTATATAGCCTGTCACCCGGACCACTGTTACGAATCTATTGATACGTACCAATCATTCATCAAAATCGGTTCAGTCGTTTAGGCGCTACTACTGTGGAGCACAAGTACCTAAATACTTACATAAACTGCTAAAACCCTTCCTTTGGCTTTGCCGTAGTCGTGTAAAAAGGGTCTTGACTTGACAGGCTGACAGGCAGACGACGTAGTGCTCCTCTAAGGATTCCGTTTTTTCCTTTTAAGGTACGGAACCCTAAAAACGACAACACTATGTATTGTCAACACAAATTGAGTAGGGTGCCGGACTGCCAGTGGTAATGAATATTACTAAGTATGCTATGTGATATTATGGTCCAAGTGGCTCCAACACACGCCATTTGAGTGATCATGACATACCTACCTCCTCTCAGCCGCCAGGGCACATTCAAGGCTCATAAATACTGGCGCGATTCGTTGCGCGACGCGAATTTGAACAAAACAATTTCTGAGAAAACTTCACGGCGAACAATGCGGCGGCGTCGCGAATCGCGCCAGTATGTAAGAGCCTTCATGTCAATGAAATACGTACCTACCTAAGCACTTACCCACTAAATGGTAAGTACCTACCTAGCTTTATAATAGGTACTTAGTACTCACACTTGTGCTATTCAATTAAGTAGGTACCTACATACATAGGTACAATACTAAGCCCCACACGGTACAATAGTTTTTGGATCGTTCAAGAGCAATCATCGTAGGTATGCCTTAGAGCACGTTCAATTATTGCCATTCATTAATTGCATGCAAGTGTTTACACGCGTGCCATAAAATGGCATAAGAAGGTACCTACTTACCTACGATAATTGAATGCAAGTTACAGACTTACAGTTACAGCACGGCAATTTTATTGCAAGGGATTATCTCATACAAGTTTTCCCTCAGAGTTGCAAGTCCTTGTAGGTACAATTTTATTATTGATTCAAGTAGGTTTTGCTCATAATTTCGCTGCCAAATATTTCATTGAACGTCTTCTTAAGATTTCTATTAACTTGTTTCATTCGTTCGTACTTGCAGAGTTGAATTTCGATTTTATTTTAGGTAGCTACGTGAAATTTTATTGTTCGTACAATTTGATGGTACAGGTAGGTACGCGACGTGCTGTTTATAGTGAGAGATCCGGATAAGAAATAGAAATGCATCAATTTTATGCTATGCCGAGTATGCAATATAAACAGCAATATAAACTTGCACGGTGTAATCTAATATGCTGCGACATTACTATTTTCTGGTCCGTGGTTCGTTCCTTACCTACCTTGGTAGGTACCTAACTACCTACTTAAGTAGGCCTATGTTTTATATTGTTAATTTTGTTAGATTGATATGCTCCTTTTTTACTGCTTGTATTTCCTGTGCGTGTCCCAAAATAAATATTTTTTTTTCTCTTTAGACATTTTGGTTGCAAGGTCTCCATCAGGTCTATTAAGACTCTAATAGACCTGATGGAGACCTTGCAGCCAAAATTTGTTGTGAGTACCTAGTTCTATTCTACTAATATTAGTCTTAGAAATTGATAAGCAGTCATTAAGCAATAAAGATATTGAGTAGTAATTCTAGTTGAGTAAGTTTAATCATGTTCCCTAATGCTGAAATAGAAAAGAAAATCAGTTTATTGCAGTGACCTACATTTTCTGATTATCTAAATCCTGGGACAGGGTGGGTAAACCATACGAACAATCCACACTAACTCTAGACCGAAATAGCTGGATGTCATGGGAGAAGGCCTTTGTCTAGCAGTTGGATGATGTAAAATCTACAGATACCACTGCAGGAAGAACACTTAAAGCTTAGTCAGGATCGACTGCTATAAGCTGCAACTGCATCGTGAACTATTAGTCTTCTATTTACAAACATACATGAAACCGCTCGAGCAGTTGCGACTGCTCCGGGAGATAAGCAGCACGGTGAAATTTCATCATGCGGTCAAGCAGTAGCCAGTCATACACTAATTTCTCGAGCTGTCGACTGCTCTCGCGCACTTATATCCTCCGCCCATGGTCTTCACTCTTCATCCCTCCTCCACGTCGCGTGCGATTCCCGTCCGCCTGCTGCAGCAGTGATCAATGGTAATACGGTCCATGTATTTTGACCACTGGCTAACTGGTCGAGCAGCCAGTGTCTCTTCGCCCTGTCTGCGCAGCACAGCGCCACATTTATTATAGGCAGACTTTAGTCGACCGACGAACTCGGACGAACCTTGAAAAATTCAAACTTGACATCCACACGATTGACTATGACTCCACGAGCGGTCCATGTATTTTGACCACTGGCTAACTGCTCGAGCAGCCAGTGTCTCTCCGCCCTGTCTGCGCAGCACAGCGCCACATTTATTATAGGCAGACTTTAGTCGATCGACGAACTCGGACGAACCTTGAAACATTCCAACTTGACACCCACACGTTTCGTTTGTGCAAACTTTGGAGTGCGTAAAAATGCTACGCAGACATAAGTCGGCAAAGTGTGTGGACCGGCTTTACATATAACTAGCTTCGTCACAGAGTGTAGTTGTAATGTGAGTGAGCTAATCTATAGCGCTCTGCAAATTGAATAATAGGATGACCGCTTAAGTGCTTGTTATAGAAGGGTACTCTAGGGCTGAATAGCCACGGAACACACACGTTATTATAACAGATTCATTAACAACCGAATAGTCAATCAATTATCATTTATTGGTAACGTTAAATTATACTTAACTCTGATATTTTGTCGTGTGTTATTTTAATGAGGCTGTTAACATTTTTACAAAAAATAGAATAAAATGTTCAAAGCTTGCTATACGCTACATAGTCAGATCTGCTGCATATTCGATACCGCAATTTTTAACAAAACACATTTTTCTTGTGATATTTGATTGACCGACCGGAACACGTGTAGGTATAGCTCGCCACACATAACGACATGAAAATATTGTTCAGAACTGGTGATCTGTTAGCAGTTAGTATTAGACCTCAATAAGTCTTAATCATGTGTCACAATTAAGAAAATCTCTAAAGGAATAGCAAAAAAAAAATAGATTAAAGTTTACTCCGAAAAGGTCATGATATGTTTGACCTTTTGTATACATATATTTATTTTCTGGTGGAAAGGCACAAGTTGTAAAACAGGCAAGATAAATAGACTAGGCAAAACTGGTCTATGAACCAAAACATATGTGGTAAATGACCACGATTTAGTAAATATTACCCCAATAGTTTGGCGAACGTTATTTTATATTATGTAAACAATGTTAAAATGTATCAAAATGATTGGTTCAAAGGCCACCAGCTATCCAAATTGCCCCTTTTGTTAAAAATAAAATAGTAATTTTCTTAATTTACGGCAGCCAATATTAAAATGGCTACGTCTTCACGGGGCGAGCGAGCTAACAGCTGCATGGTAACGGCGCCGCCGGCGGCCACCAGCCTGGCTCTGACGAGCACTGGCGTTCCTCCGCGCCAAATACCTCCACCGCGGATTTCTTTCACTGCATCGCCTGTGATGGCTGCTTTTGGCAACCCTAAGTGTTCACACACAGCTTTTGCAGCCTCTCCCACGTCGGTTTGAGACAATCGAAACGTGTCTGAAACTTCCTCTGCAGTAGCAGCTCTTTCCCAAGTTGCTTCCCAGTCATCAGATGCTGCGCGTGACCTGAATTGCTCATCAAAACTGACCTCGATTTCTTCTAATGGATAATTATCGGCATAGACTTCTCCTGAATCTGGCAGTCCGGTTGTGGGATCACAGTCACGGACCAAAAACTCCAGGGTCGCTCCAAAAGTCCCTAAAGTATCAAGTGGGGTTTCAGGGAATTCAAGAAGACAAAAGACGCTGCCCTGTTTATCATACGGCAGTTGCTCACATGGGACTTCAGTTATCATTTTATAACCGGCAGCAGCTTCTAACCGGATATGAACATCTTCGAGAAGTTGATCACTCAGTGTATTCAAACATTCAAACTGGAAGATCAAGTGACGTGCAAAAATATGTTTGACACACTGAACGCGATACTCAGTTTCGGGCTCCGTCAAATCAATAGACTCACATGTTTTGAAAATTGGTCCCAGTTTTTCAATGCCGGGGACGACTTTCAACTGATCAGCATATTGCTCCTCACGAGAAATAGCTGGCGCTCTTGTTTCAATTTCAGCTGGCGCTTCCTTCGGCTCTTGCGACTCTTCGGTCATTGTGGGGACAGTAGCAATATTAAAAGGCTCTGTAGATGCTGCGTCAGAGTTTAGATGATGGTACAGTGCCCTCTCGAGAAGTACAGGGTTAGGTATCGGGACGTTAATAATATAGTCATTAATAAGTTCCGGATCACCAGATTCCAAAATAGCGCTATAATAAATAGCCCGATCGCGAACTTCATCATCATCATCTAATTGACACCTGGCCAAAAGAACTCTTATATTTGGCAGTAATTCGGGTCGAGCTGCTCCAAAACGAGCAACGGCAGAAACAGCAGCAGCCCGCACTGGACCCGACTCCAAAATTACTCTGTTGTATATGTATCGAATATACCTGGATGGCTGACGAGCCTTTGGTCCTTCGCGTCCCAGAATATGTAATATGCGAACTGCTAGTGACGCATGTTCACAGTCTTCAATAAATTCACAAAGATGAGCCAAGCCTGTCTCTTTAGCATCTGGATTTTCTTCCACAAGAGCAATAATGGCATCAGCAATAGCAGTCTTATACTGCAAGCCACCTTCATCTCGGAGCATACCAGCCAGAAATGCGGCCAGGGATTGATGTTTACGTGGGTACTTAGAGCAAAGGCGCCTGATCGCACGCACTACAACAATTTTGAATTCATCAGAAATTTCAGACATGAAGCTGGAAATTTGTTTCATTAAACGATCAATTGAGCTTTCTGCGCCAGTCGCTAGAAGAGTTGTAACAGCTAATGTGGCTACAGAGCGATTTGGATCAGATATGAGATTTTCCAGATCAACTGCACAGGCTGCTACAGCATTGGGATGTTTAACTGTTAGTTTTGCTAACGTGCGAGCGCCTGCCAGTCGCAAAGTAGCCTTGGAGGAGCCACAAAAGATTTGGAGCACAGAGACAGCTTGGGCAAGATCACGAGCAGATTTTCTTAAATTCACAATTGCATGTGCGGCTTCATAGACTACGATCTCAGATTTATGACGCAAACAGGATTCAATGAAATCAACATATGGTTCTGAAGCATCACTTTGGTCTTCTTCAGCTAATTTAGCAGCATGGCGAATTAGGAGGCAGAGTGCATACGGTGACCGTAGCGGGGACCGCGCTAACTTCGTAACAAGCTTAACCGTAGAAAGGCGATCATTGCGTCGTGCTCCAGCAACGACACCTAAAGCATGGTATGACACCATTGCATTATCCGATGTGATGACCCCCTAGAAAAGACAAAAAGCATACATCAAATTTTTGTTAAACAATGAGTTAAACATTTAAAAGGGTTTCTAATTCTAATTAACTTATCTATAAGGCCAAAACCATACACACAGCTAGGAGCTTCACAAGTTCACATCATCACATGGTGCCATGCTTGATGAGTAGCGTGGCTCAAACCATGCAGTGTGTTCTGCTTAATTAAGCGTCCTGTTTCGAAAAAAGAGATGAATAAGCTATGCACCCATTTTTAATGAGGGAGTTATTTTAAATGAACTAAGTTTAAGAATTGTCAGAAGTAAACAAAAGTTATAAGTCGCTGGTGCAAAGATTTGACAAAATTACGGAAATAGCTGTCAATTAGGCAAACATGATAAAATTTTAATAATTAACTTAAAATTGGACTTATGTTTCAATACACAAAATGGAATGGTACACATTTATCTGAATTATTGTAATTTATTTTGCTAACTTTAATCAAAATCAGTTTACCCATTAAAGAATGAACAGTCAGGTATCCGATAGTTACTTTTGCATTAAAAATATTGGTAGTTAAATTGATCTATGATTGAATAATATTATTTTTGTCCCATTGTTTTAACACCTATATCAATAATATAGTAACATAGTATTTGCAACATTATATTATTATAAATACAAGCATAGTGGCAGCATCAGCAAAATAGTAATAGTTCTGTTTTCATTCAATTGGATAATTCAGGTGTTTATACTTCTTGTCCACAATACTAAAATAGTATAGAACACAGAAAAAATTTCATGAGAATCTGTATTTTATATTTTTCTTCTTAGAGTGTTGATAAATTCGTTTGTTTTATATTGATGTTGTGCAAAGCTGTTCATATAGCAATAAATAGTATTGGCAAGTCTGTAGTTTCAACACTATGCATTTGACGTGAATGTCTGAAATAATTGAAGCATTAAATTACTATTCATAATAAAATGAATCATCTATTATCATTAATATATTGTTCAAGCAAGTGTCGTACTATATACATGAATTGTTGAACCACATTTCAGATAAATGATTATGATTTTGCTTATTTGTTGTTGTTACTAAATTCAATAATGTGATAACAGTCAGAAACTAAAACACAATTAATTAAGCATTCTCAGACAGACTAAAAATATTTGAAAACATAAATAATAAGTGTTGAAAATGAAATAAAGGAATTATAACATAAAATAAATACATCATACTAAAATATACAGTAGGAAGTAATTAATCAGAAGCACAGCAGAAGTGACATCAAGAAAGAAAGAAAATACATGTAGTTATCAGGGGCAGCACTATCATGATGTAGTAAATTTATCATAAGTATTATTTGTATATACTTACGATAACAGGCTTAAATAAATGTGTGATTTATTTAATTACCTGAGCCTCCATCACCCAGCGACGAACTAGATCTGGTACAGTAGCTGATAGGTGGAGAGCAGAAACAAGAGCCGCAGAACTGACCGCAGGGTTCTTGTCCACAATTGCTTGTTTCATGTAGCGCTCAATTGCTTGCAACATTGTGCTATCAGTTATAGTGCACAGAGCACGAATAGCAGCAGCCCTATACAAGTCTTCCTTGCCTGTCATATCTTTAGTGAGGGACGAAGTTACTATAATCACGTCTTGTGCCATAGTGCTTAGTTCTTTGATGGTCAGGTACACGAGCCGGCGTAACACCACGTCCTTCGATTGAAACAGCTTTGTAGTAGCGAAAAATATATCGGTAGCTTCTTGAGTTGTCAATTTCTCCCCTTGGTTTAGCAAATACAGGATTTTCGTAAGGATATGTATGCATTTTTTAGGATTAACTGGTGTCGAGTTAAAATATCTCGCCTCTTGTAACAGGGTAGTCTTATCCAGATTTTGAAAAGTACTCCCGGTGTCCTCGTCTTCCTTTTTGTCACGACGACTCATTTTGGACTGGTTTAATTATATGATTTTAACACAATTATCAATTTCCAACAGCGGAAAAGTTAAGATTTTAATAGATGGCACCCAAAGACACAGATAATCCAATAGTATCCACGTCAATAAGTCAGACGTCAGTCAACAAATTTCTCGTCAGTGTTGCTATCTCAGCATCAGCATGCAATACTGACACAGAACCTTTTGGTCTATATTTTAGTCTGTGCGTAGAGTGTAACATTCTTGCACCACATTCAACTTTTTTACCCAAAACAAGCTATTAATCTTATATTATTAATTAATGAATATTAGTAAACTATACTTATTAATTTGACCTTACACAAACAATAGGACCGGTGGCATACGATTACTTAGTTCCGATTTCAGCCGCGCGTTTACTTATATTGCGCGCAGTCTGCATTCTATTGTACTATGCTTTGAAATGTTTAGTAAAATTACTCTTTCTGACTGACAGACCCCTTGATAATTTAAAAGTACCTATTTTAGTTTTATTTTTATATAAATGCTTGAGTTTGAGTAACATTAAAACAGTGCTGCTATCGACGAGATATCATATTTTAACCCCATTAATAAAAATCTCAAAATATGGTAGAAATAAATAGTAGAATCACCTTGTCAAAACACTCCAAAACTTGTCCCGTGACACGATTGGTACTGTTCTGAAGTGTTCTGTCAGTCGCCATTTTGATCTCTCGCGGTCTCGGAGGTTAAAATATTGAAACTAATTAAGCTTGACAAGCAATGGTGCCTAGAGTGCATTTAATTAAAATAGTTCCTCCACTGTTTTAAAAACGGACCTTTTAGATATGTAGCGGTGTTATGGCCCCACCGCACCGCCGCCAGATAACGCACGGCGGCGCGGCGGTACTTACTGCAGCCATGCCTCGGGTTTTCTCTTCGCGCCGTCAGGAGCGCCAGGGGTCGTTAACTTAACTCGGACTAATCTGTGACTCGGACGTGCGAGCAAGTACGCAAGTAAGTACTTAGGGCTCGGCAAGCTTACTCGCCCGTCTGTCATCGCCGCGAGCCGCAAGCCAATTTGACAATGAAATTCTGAGAAAGTTTCACGTGTGTCACCGACGGCGAGCCGAGTAAGGTCACTATAAATAAAGGACGGCTCGCAGTCTCGCAGTAAAATGTACTCTGAAGAGAACATCGCGGACGCCATTATTGAAGAAACACTACAGACAGATCCATCCAGAAAGCAGAAAACAGTATTGTAATTTTAATAATAACAACATTCAGAATATTTAAAAGAACCAGCAGTCAATTATTTGAAGTCCATCACAGCGGCAACAGCAGGAACAAGCGCTGTGTAGCGTATTCGTATCAATCGGTCTCAACAAAATATATTCAAATTGGTCGTAGTAGAGCCAACATTACGGCTTAATTATA
Organism: Lithophane socia; assembly: GCA_947522985.1. NCBI lineage: Eukaryota > Metazoa > Arthropoda > Insecta > Lepidoptera > Noctuidae > Lithophane > Lithophane socia. The sequence goes on from OX383251.1 coordinate 10,608,175, forward strand.
TGAAATACCTATCTGATGAAACGCACTTGAATTTGTTCTTGGGATAAAGTCATTCCAACTACGAAACCCTTCATTGTGCGTGGTCTAACTCGCACAAGGAATATAATACTCACCTACGGCGAGGACTCGCAGTTGCCGTTAGAAGCTTTAAGATTTTTGAACGCAGTTCCTAAAATGTAGCCCGCGAAATTCAAATTTCTTTGTTGATACGTTTTTTGCATTTAGCACTGTCGCAAATAATATTTTGATCCAGATAGGTACCTACCTGAACCTACAATTGAACACTGACCTAAAAATTGCAAAACTGCACTGCGAATCCTCCATAAAAAAAATATTATGCCCCTAACCCCTGCCCCTGCGACTTTTTCTCTCTCTCTCTTTCTATTATATAAGTTCGTGTGTGCGCTCGAGTAGGTACAGTCCGGTTAAGTAGATAATACCCCTAGTGGTAAATCTACGAGATGACAAACCCAAAAAAAAAAAATGAGATGTACAGTAGCGGTAAATCTACGAGATGCCATACCCAAAAAAGAAAAAAAAACGAGTAGGTACCTATTGCGTACGGAACTTCTACCAGGATGGGTTCCCCCGACTGCACACGTTTATTTCTTTCTCAAAAACTAGACGCGGAGGTATGCGCAGTGTGAAATTTTGCGCAAAACGTTCTACATGAAGACATACCTATAAACACTAAAAAAACTGAAGCTTTTCACGCGCGGGTGTTGAAGTACTGAATACCTACCCTTGTGCTAATAATTATTGTGTCGTTTGATCCTCTTTGTAATTTTTTCCAGAAAGTAGGTCACTCATATAGAAAATGGAGCCTGAAAATGGAACATGAACCTGATAAAATAAATATGTAAGGAAGTTTATACCTACAAAAAATTGCTGTTCTTTTTTGTGAAAACCGGGTTTTACAATCAAGGTTTTAAAAGTAAAAAGATACTCTATTTTAATTTTTTAATGGTTTACCGATCTACAAATACATTTGTACATGGGTATTTTGAAACATTTTGTGGCGAATTTTTGCCCTAACACTCATTATACATATCAATTTATTTTATTACTACTGTCTTCTTATTAGCATTGAAAGAAAGAAGTTGTTACACTATCCTTAAATAATATAATTTTGGTATTAAATACCTATGTATTAATTAAATTGAAATAAATTCTATATTGACTTACTAACAATAACAAATTAGTAGTAAATAACAATTTCCAAACTCATCAAAATCATATGAGAGCAGGTGCAAATAAAGAACAAAATTATGTAAACGCCTACGTAAATGATTCATAAAACACCGATTCACTGAACCATTGATTAAATAATAAATAAGTATTTGCTAAATTCTGCTATTGAAATCATCATAATTATTTATGTTTAATCAATGGAATAATACCTACTTATGAAACAGCAGTAAGCATTTTAGCTTTGTTACTGTTTTATCCAATGACTTCTACTACATTAGTGTAGAAATAATAATCCACATAAGTACATACATAAGTTTATAAATACTTATACACAAGTCACAAACAGATTTGCTAAAATACTGATGACCAATAATGCTAATAGAAAAACGCTCAATTTTTTGAGCTTCATTATGAGATATAAGTAGGTACTAGATATACCTACCTAGTTATCGATGACCGATATCGAAGTATTAAAACACTTAATACGAAGTACCAGCTTTAAGATTATTTTGTCCAGTGGTCTCTAAATAACCTTTTTGTATCTATTTAGCTCAAGTATCATCACATTTCTGGACTAGAAGGTGCAATAAAATACTTATGTTAGTAAGTATTTGATTTGCGTCTTTACAAAAAGATAATGCCAACATATATTATGTTACATATACCTATCTATACTTTGTAAAGTCATATAAAAAATCAATAAACTTCAAGTTCGCACATGAAATCAAATTTTGGGTATCTCATGCGACTCATCACAATTTCTGCCTCTGGCATGGGTAATGTACGTTTTACTTAGTACATACCTCGTTGGTTTATCAAGGAAATACTAATTTAAGAATTTCAAAAACAGATTTTAACAATTTCTGACTACACTTTTTGAAAGTTACATTTTTTAAATGGATATTTTCCATTTAGGTACTCACTACTTTCTAACCGCAGTAACGTTTCACATCACTAGAGCTCCTTGTTTTATATGAATAAGTAATTAATCTTCCCAAATATGTACCTAAGCCTGTATATTAAAATTTTGCTCATGATATAAATTTTTGAGTTATACATAAGTCTGAGAAAATAAAGAGCTTACATACCTATCTATGTAATAACTACTCACAACATCCCTTTTGTTCTTATGTGTAAGTAGATACTTAGATTTTGCTCGCTACGAGAAACTAGAAGATTCATACAGTTCGATTCAAACTTAATGGCGGCTCGGAACATGAGGCGAGTCGCTGCGCAGTAATATAGTAGTAGTAGTCGCTGCGCAGTAACTAGTATTACTTCTCATTGACCTTCATAGCAATAAAAAATTGCATCCCATATAATATTCGACGTGTACATAACATGGAAAGTTATAGTACCTATACTAAGAGATTTTTGTAATTTAATGCTAAGATATTTTATTAAACATAATATAACTATTTGGTCGCGAGTTTGACTAGCTTGGCGAACATAAAGATACCTATTTCTCATCCTGAGATGAGTCTTCATAACATTTAAATATCTATGTCATATTTTTTCTGAATAATATGATAAAACCTTTCTAAATAAACTGCCAAGCAGCAAAACAATTATCACAAGGCCGAAAACGAACAACTATTTATATACCTAATTATTTTATGGAATATATTTTTTGTTTTAATTTTTCAATCATTTTATTTAAGACGAGGTCTGTGGATCGTAAACTGAAATTATATTATTTTATGTAAAATGATGAAATGATGTTAATTACCTACATCATGATTAATAGTATGTAGGTAATTGTTTTGATCCAGGCATTGCTAGGAGCAATAGGATCAAATTAATATTTAATGAAATTAATACTTTAAAATAGTCCTAATAACCTCTAACTACACAACTACATACTAAAGTTGACTTTGTGAATCTACATGGACAGTTATATCTACACCAGTCAAATGAAAACAAAACTAATGGCATTGGCGATGATTTCATTAACAAAGTACATAATAACCTTATTATAAAACGGGTAGGTATTACCTATGTCAATCGAATTGGAACATTTTATTTCTACGCTACAGATTTGGCTTCACATTATTTATTTTTAAATATTTACACCGCATTCATTTACAAAATAGTTTACTCTTATTCTCCGGTAACACGAATTTTCGCTACATTAATAACACGATTTTTTTAATTCTAATACTTTTTACAGAAATCTTCGCCACAAACACTTCTGAAATTCTCTTAATAGGATTTTTCCAGCTATTAATAAAATTCCAGTCGTTACCTTATTTCTTACCTCAATTTTTTCTTATCACTAGCTTATTAATTCTTACCTCCGGCTAACAGGTCATTGTTGTATTTATCTTGTTTACGGTACCGGTAAAACGAGGTAACTTTGAAAATATGATATTGGTTTTACAATTTTACCCCTAAAATGAACGCAGCCGATTTTTAGGCACGAGGTTCCTTATCGCTCTATAAACTCTGCTTTGCACACACTTGGCGAATGATAGCTAGACCGAAAAAAGTAACACTTGTCCGCCACGTTACTTTTGTTAAACCAGGTAGATACCTGGTATATCAAAAGTACCCATGTGATATGTGCGTCAGCTCATCAGCTGTATCTAGGTATTCGTACATAAAAGCGTATGTATTTTTTTTCGTTTAGTTACTCTCAATCATTGTCAATTTATTTCATGGTGCCTGTTATTTAAAACATAATATACAGCGAAAGGAACTTCGTTCAAGCGTGGTACTACTTAGTCTGTGCAAGCGTGTGTCCCACGACACCTCTTGACTTTTTTTCTTCTATTGGGTATTCAAGTCGTCAGGCTTTATTTTGCCAACGCGTTACCAGTTAGTTCTGAGTGGAAAGACCAACAGTTTTCGTCGTGAATGCGTTCTAGTTATGGGTAACTTTAAGAACGGCAACTGAATAATTGAGTGTTATCAAAGCACCCCCATTTTCAAAATCAGTTTATTTACCGAGTTCGAATTTTTTCTCTCCAAAACTTTAAATAAATTTTTAGTACCGTTAGTGTCTTTATTTAGTCATCGTTCACTGTATTTTAGATATAATTTTAAAAGATAGCTAGGTACCTACATGTGTACTTATTTATTTTTAAATTAATCAATCTTACCCCCGTTTTACGGTACCTACCTACTGTAAGTTACACAGGAAAAATATACCTATTGTTTGTTCTATGACTTCGTTTTAAGAATCGAACAATTGAGAGAGAGTGGCGGCACGACAATACGTTAGGTATTTCTAATGTTCTTTTCAGAAGCTTGATTAATAAACTAGTTGAGATAATATGTCCAACATACATTTATAACGATCATAAATATTAATATTATCTCTATACTTATAGAGGTGACACTAAATTGGTGTAAGTTTATTAGCATGATACCAGTGCCGATGTCTCAAAAATATTTTCTATGTAGGTATTTTCAAAGGAATGAGGTTGAATTTTGGTCTCCCTTTTTGGTCTGGCAGTTGTGCGACTTCGTTTCAATTTTTCTATTGTAAGTAATAACTAACAGATTTCTGCCTTCTCTAGGCACTTCTAATCGTAAATAAGCTGAAATTACACCTAATAATTTACACAAACACATGAAATCCGATCCTATGTTTATAAAACAATTTCGACTATTCAAATATCCGGTTAATATCAGCAAAGCGACCTTAACGTGAACATAAACTTTATTGTCTTAAAATATACTAAATAATACGTAATTTTACTGTAATCATCAACAATGTTGTCTTATGAAAATCGAGGTGTCCTTTCCTTTGTCCACTCAGCCAATATTTTTGATTTTGAAAATTTTATTCATTTAGGTACAATTATTCTGCAAAGTGGCTTGGATTGTACCATTCACAGCTACCTATCAATACCTAATTATCATGAGTAGCCTAAAGTAACTTATTGATTCTAGGCCGGCAGTAGGAAAACGTAAACGGTAGGTAATATCGTAGATATTTACAAGTGACATAGTTTTTTTGTTCCAAACACTACGTTGCTAATACTTATTTTGGCACTCGTTTTTGGATATTTGCTTGATAACAAATGGTCCTTTGATTCGCCAAACTTGAGAACTTTGTTCCATGTGTATACCAACCCGTTCACAGCGCAATAACTTGTTAGGAACTAGGGTTCAAATGCCGTTACCCCCGCGAATGAAACCCTCAGGTGAAAAGCTTGTTTCTTGAATAACAACAATTCAGTGATTTGTGAACAGGTTGGAAACCAGGGTAAACACGATTGTTTTAATTATATACATAACTGGTAGGCCCCAATAAGGCCTGTTCACGAACAACATCAACAATGAGATCAAACTTATTCTATATTATACATAGGTACTCATTAAAAAATGCTCCAAAATTGGTTCGCATAATGTAGAACAATATTAGTCTCCATCATAAACATCTATTGATAACGATGACAAATTACCGAATGTCCTACAACTTATTTTATGTTGTTATGAACAATACTTGAACATTTGACATTTATATAAACTTGAACATGAAATAGATATGACGTCGTGACGCCTCCAGCTTGCGAGATCTGATCGTTGCAAGAATTCAACACAACATAACATTGGATACAAATTTTTCCTATTTTTTTCATTCCATAGTTTGTCTGGTTACGTTACTTTTCCTGATACATAGGTATTTTTTATTCATTAGCCATGCTGAAATAATGAGTAACATATTTAACGCCTCAGAATCCAACAGCGATCTCTTAGATATAACTAACACCTCTTTGACGAATTAAGTACTTAATATATTGTTTTTAGTCAATATAAATGACTCACTTGATAAGCGAAACACATATAATTACCTATGTAACACTCGGTGGAGTGCGGTCCATCTATTTCACAATAATTATCTTAAGAAAAATGTATTCTATGTTGGATTATAGAAAAAGAACTGACTAAGATACTTACATAAAATAGTAAAATTTGCGGTTTTATGCACTTTGGCAATTTAATTTTGGTTTAGTTAGAAATATCTTTGGTTTTTATTATAACTTAAAACTTATTAACGAACAAAGAACATCAGTGAAACGATTGCCAACAAACTATTGCTTATCACGAACACGCAGAAAGTTAATTGGATAAATATGACTATTATTAACATTTTACCACGAAGACTTTACAGTGATTTTGTTGCATCGGTCCCAAAAAAGCATGGTCCAAACTCCGCAGATCTACTTGTGTTAATTCTCATACAAATACATTTCTGCTGTTCCAGATTGATGCTTTCTTAAAGCACGCAACATTGACAAGTATATTGGAGACCAGAGACCAAATAGGGACCTTTTATCTAACTCCTGTTGGTGCAGGGTTGGACAAACAACAACTGTCACTTGTTCTTAGTGGGCTCGGCTGGATTGGCTGGCGGCTGAATACTGACACGGACCTCTCCTGTGGGGCCCACCACGATTCTCACCTGAAACAACAACAAAGTGGTTGTTAAGCAGAACATAATCGATTTTCACCATTTACTATTATTGAACGAAACGATCGTAATGTTCAGTTTCTATTTGCTCTTATAGTAATCGTTCCAGCGATCATAGGCGCAACCTTAAGGACGGAACTCACTCGCGGTACAGATTTTGGTTGAGATCAGAAGGATCTGAAGGTAGAACTGATCATGGTAGCCTTAAAAACATAAGCTTAGTAGTTACCTAGTCCCCCCGTCAGACATTCATAGCGTAGTAGACGGGGTTTGGGGGAGGGGCCATCGGTGACGTGGCTTGCTGCGCCGCCATCGTCGAGGGCGCGCCCTCCGGGGCTCCCCGAGCGGCCCTGGATGGGGACCCGGGTGCGGGCTGGTACATCGGAGCTGCCACCTGTCAAAATTGACAAAATCATGAAAGGTGATCAAAATATATTCCGATTAACAAAGTCTGTGAATTCGCTTAGAACTTGTAAACTACTTGCTGGACCATCATTTAGAGAAATTCCTGAGAAAGGTTTTGCTACTCCTAGAATATTCCTATAATTAGGTATACTTCGCCCGTGCGAAGCTAAGTAGCGGAGTTCATTAAAAGAGGTTATGTAGGTATTCAAATTAAAAACACCGATTTCTCCGATATTTTTGGGCGGTCCTAAGTAATTATTTAGGTATTTATTTGGTTGAAAAACTGCACGAAGTGCTCTCACAAGAATTTAAAGAACTTGTAAGTAACTCCTACTCCTACTTACTTATATTTTAACCAATTTTTATAATAGGATACTTAGATATTTAAATCAATTCGTGTATTTCTTTGTACAAAGAAATACACGAATTGATTTAAATAACCTGAGAAGGTCGATCTCAATCGGGTACCTTCCCTACCTACCGACTAAAAGGAAACAACAAAACTACCTTTGTTCTGAAGGTTTAATAAAGCAGAAAATTACTTACTTTCTCAGAGTAGCAAATCATCTGTTTCCCACCTCCAGGCTGTGGCGCTGGCACGGGCCGGTACCGCGCGGGCGCCGGGCACAGCGTCTGAAAACATTTTACACGAATTAAACTAACTGGCATTTAACATTTGTCGATAATTTAGCGGTTACGCATCTCACTACTTTAATTAAAACATTGAAACTTCTATAACTTGGAAATGGGCTTGTACCGGGTGTTTTTGATAACTTTCGAATCATAGTCTTTGAGCTCAGTCTAGCTTTTGCTTACGTTTTCGCCGCCGTAGACTTAGGATAATTTGATATTGTAGGAAAATATCGTCAGAGATAGAGTCATCTTTAGTTAGGACATAAATGTAGGTTACTTTAATCCCTTCGTGGCTCGAAATGCACGATCCCGCCTGTCATTCGTAGATCTTTGACAGTTTTTACGGTTAGTCAGAATCCCAGTCAACCAGTCTTATCAAGGTGTATCGTGTTACCCAGTAACTGGGCTGTAGAGGTCAGATGGTGGATGGGCAGTCGCTCCATGAAAAATACTGGTATTCCGCTGAATCCGGTTGGACTAGAAGCCGACTCCAACAGTTGTGAAAGGCTAGGTAGATTGACCGAGTGATATTTTTAGTAAATATACCTGTAGCTGGAGTGCATGTGTGTAGTGCGCACGCTGGGGCTGCGCGGGCGGCTGCGGCGTGCTCGCGCCGCTGCGAGCCTGCTGCTGGTAGTACGAGTGCATGCGGCTGTCTGTAAACCACACATATCTCACTGTTACAGTGCAACAACCACAATGTATCCTATATTGGCGCTTGAATTACGCTGGGGAATTGTTGATAATCATACTTTGTGAATTTGTGTCACAGATATTGAATGGCAAAACAAGATGGCGACGTTAGTTCCGATTTTCCAACGCTCCACAAATGGCTTGTAGCACTATCCTCAACTTATCAATCTTGGTTGTACCATTTCCGTCTTCTGACTTAACAAGCAGTATCTGCGCTGTGCAGTCTTTTATAACTAATGCGATCTTCGCTGCGCTTTGTGTAGCTCTACGCGGCTTTGTTTGCCACTTTCACACCATATACAACCATTTAAAGGGAACGCTACAAAATGGTAATGTTTATGGTAGAAAAGGGGTACATAAATAAATTATTATCATTTATTATTTCATAGCAATCGTAACATAACTTAAGTGCTACTATAAAATATAGGTACGTACATCGAGCAGTATGTATAAAATAATAATTATTATATTAGGTATGTTTTTGTGATTTCTGATTTAGTATACTTGCTTAGTTGCTTTATTAACACTGTAACGAAGGAGTGCTCTAAACGCTTTTCGAAATCGGAAAATTTTGACAGTTCAAATCGATCTGAAGAAGTTCTGTTTGGCTATAGACTTAAAAAACTTGACTAAATGCAACTAAATAGGTATAATAGATTTCACGGATAACTCACAATCCTGGTTGGCTTGCTGCCACTGCTGTTGCTGTGTACCGTAATCAGCATGGTGTTGGTAATGATAGTGAGTGCTATACGGCAGGTACAGCAGCTGATGGTGGTTCCTGATTGGCGGAGGCGACTCCGGGCGGCGGCACCGTGGCACGGCACGCACTGGTGACGTCTGTTCGGAGCTCGTTTGGGAACTGTATAACTCCTGGCTGCTGTCTGAGCATCTGGAATGGGTAAATGGAAGCAGAGTTAATGTTGTAAATCGTTGTATCTCGAAGCTTCGAACAGGGTTAGAAAGACTAACCAATTAAACCAGAGTTAGGCCGCGTCCTAACCATCGCGGAGTTACACGGTGCGATTTAATCTCCTGTGGCATATCATACGTTCAAGCAACTTTAAAAGTTGCTGTCTAAACACTGTTTAGTAATTACAAGTCATTTGTTGCTTCAAGTTTATTGTATGTCATAGGCAAGAAGTTCGCATCGTGTAAATGGGGCTTTAGCGCTGGCGCGACTCGAAACTCGTACCTATATAAGTAAGTAAGTCGGTAAGTATAGTTGAAGGAAATTAAAAAAAAATCTTACCCGATATTAGCATAAAGAGAACAATTCCTATACATGTTCTCTTGTTGCTGCCGCTGCTGCTGGTAATGCGCGTACGTCGCCATGTTCTGCGCATGCGCATAGCACGCATCAGAGTGCTGCTGAGGAACCGGGGTGCTTTGACACGGCCGCGACGATGGCATGTAGTCGGATGATTTCGACCTGTTAATGCGAAAATGGCTTTTTAATTGACAATATTAATAAGTTTCGGTGTTTATTTATTTAAGCAAGGCACACTGGCAACGACATATTTATAATAAGTCGAATAAAATAATATGTAATAATAATATATAATACGAATCGTCCTTACTGTATAAATACATACATCACTTATGCATGCGCAACATCTATACATTTAGTATTATAAAATAAAGTCGCTTTTCATGTTTGTCTGTATGTCCGCGTTGTTCTTCTAAACACCGCAACAGATTTGGATGAGGTTTTCACCATCGTTTAGAGAATTTATTCCGGAAGGTTTATGTGTACCTATAATAGGTTGTACGTTAATATTAAAGTTATATAACTAAGAAATCTCGATGTTTTGTCAAGTCGTAAAAACCGTGGGAAGCAGGAGCGGCTCTTCTTCTTAAGAAAAGGTAAACAATTAATCGATTAAGTTATAAAGTCATTATGATATTAGCAATAAACGTTAAATTGATGCATAATAAAATAAAAATAAAAATTACCACATTTTATTAAATACTAAGGGCTGATTTTACCAAAGTCAGATATCTTTTATCCGTGGAATAAAAATGGCGTCTGACAGTTTTTGTATGGAAAAACTGTCAAAAATTCAAAATTTATTCGCAGGATAAGACTTATACTCGGTATAAAAGTTTGGTGAAATTTGCCCTTAGTGAAATAAACATGTTCATACTCTGAATAGTTTCGTTAGACTAGCAATCGCAATAAAAGGCACGCGAGCTCAAAAAAAAACTAAATCGAAAAAAAAAATTGTATTGTCAAGCGGTTAGCTATGCAAAGTAGGTACTGTGAATACTGTGGAACTGTGGTTCTTAATCTAACAAACGTAATCTCTTGGGCATCTTACCAGTTAGAATTAGCACTAGCTCTGCTTTGAGGCCTCGAGTTAAGATTGGCCTCTGAGTAATAAGGCCAAGAATAGTTAGAGTTTGTGCGCTGGCAAGCGTGTGACGGCATTTGTTGCGGAGTGGTCCCCGGAGATGGCTGCAACTCATTCTGCATCTGTTGTAGTATCTCGTCTGAGGCCCCGAGTTGCTGCTTTATAGCAATGCCGCGAACAGCCGGCCGACGATGGAAACCTAAAACCAACGCATTAGGTATCCGTACTACTTTATCCGTACTAATAATATAAATTCGAAAGTAGCTCTGTCTTTGATCGGAACCACTGATCGGATTTTGGCAAGGAAAGGGCATAGGCTACTTTTTGCCGACATACCGCGCGGGCGAAGCAGCGGGCGGAAGCTAGTTATAAATAAATACAATACAAACATCACCCTTTTGTATAAAATACAGTAGGCGTTTTGGATATTGTCACAATATTTGCAAAAAAACTTAAAACAGTTTTACAAAGGAGTTCGAAGTGTGGATTTACGTCCAGTCAAAGGCTTATATCCTTTTACAAGAGAATTAAACGAAACTGGCGACATGTAGGGTGTACCCTACATGTCGCCAGTTTCGTTTAAAAGGTACAATACTCCTCCGGCTAACCTTCGGGAATGCAGACGGGATGGTAAGTAAAATTACATATTTTTTTTGAGTCACGCTTACTCTTCAAACTAATTTTAATTCCAATCTAAAGCCAATACGATTCCAATGTTAATTCTGCAGTCACGTGATTCGGTACTCTTGAAAACAATATTGTCAACATTGGATTGAAATTGGGATTGCCCCGCGATTATTTTGTTACACGTGAAGTTAACTATGTTACGGCCCGCAATAGTGGTGTTCAACTCATTACGATAAACCGCTAATAGGGCTTTAAAATGCTTTATCCTTTAAATAAGAATGCTAATAAATAAATATGATATGAACAGTTGTTTAATTGATTGATTGTAACATATTAAATTCATTTTGGCGTAAGAATATGATTAAAATCATAAAATTTACCATGACTTTGGCTGCATGCGGTAGGGTCGTTGCTTATAACTACTACAAAAAAAATTAGTCGGCGTGAGAGTTCTCCAATTTCAAAAAAATCAAGTAATAAAAAATATAGTAATAAAAAAAATCAAGTAACAAAAACTAAAACCCAACTACGACTTAAAAGGTATAAACAAGACACCACAGACAGACAAATTAAAAATCCGGAGTCACACGTGTTAGGGCATTAATCGAACAGATTACGTGTGACTCCGGATTTTTAATTTGTCTGTCTGTGGTGTCTTGTTTATACCTTTTAAGTCGTAGTTGGGTTTTAGTTTTTATTACTATATTTTTTTAAATTCTTTTGGGGTTATAATATATATATTTTTGAAATGTGCTCATTAAGGCCTTTCATTTGATACCCAACATGGTACGATTAAACCATTTTTTTTTTTAAGTTCCTCACTTTATGTCCTCTAGAGGGCGCCATTAGTAATTTAATGTGACGTCACATAGCCTATAACCAGTGGACAATCACGACGCTTCTAACGATACCTCATTTGTCAAATTGTGATAAGTGGTTTGGAAGATAGGAGGGAACAGATGAACATACATACATACATACATACATACATACATACATACATACATACATACATACATACATACCGGTCAAAATCATAACCCTCCTTTTTTCTTCGCCGTAGTCGGGTAAAAACAAAGTCAAGTCAAGTGGTTTTAGAAAAAGTGAATTCGAAATGCAAGTTTGTTTAGCTAGTTCATTAGCGTAAAGATATCGATCGCGTGTGGTTATTTTTTAGTAACAATTATTTATTTTCCGTTAAGTTACTAATATTAAAGTTTTATACAAGTGGTACCTAAGTAAATAAACAACATAGCAACCATATATGTTCCTCCAATTAGATTTTGGTAACTCGCAGTCGCATAAAAAGACAGTGCCACTAAAACCTGCAAGAATTATACAAGTATCAATAAAGTTATAAGATCTTCCAAACAAAAGTCATGATAATAATATCATTGATAAAACCACAGGATAAAACTAATGTATCAAAGACAACATACGTAAGTACCTTATGGTGATGTATCACTTCTCTTAATGTTTTCATAAATTTTCTCAAAAAAATCCTTGCTCACTCTATAATTTGCTTTAAATTCGTCTTCATTCATAGAAAACGCTTCGTCCTTAAAACGCATCATCCGACGCTCATCTCGTCTTTGTTTTAATTGTTTTTTATGGGAATTACGTAAAACACTGTATATTAATGCCAACCCTGCTATGTTATGTACTTATTAATTGCTGAAAACCACATAAAACGCAAAACAATTTCTAAAAAGTTACACTTTTGTTATTGGAAAAATCCCAATTAAAAAACAATCCCAACGCAATACTGGCGCAATAGATGGCTGTCAAAGTAAGTCAAGAGTAGCACCCCAAGCCCGATCCCGATTCCACTTAGTTCCCAAAAATGGACACGCAATTCGAATACAATTTGGCGCGAGCGTCGAATTCAAGAGTACGAAACGTGAAAATTCCAATGTCGATAGATCGGAATTAAAATCAAGAGTATTGGCGAAAAATATTAGTTAGGATAAGTCAGACTTAATCCTAACTAATATTTTTATTGTTTTTTACGCTTTCAAGCTAAAACGGCTAAACAGATTTGGATGAAATTTGGCACATGAGTAGACCATGACCTGGTTCAGGACATAGGATACATTTCTGTGGCCCTAGTGAAAAAGGATCTAAGTCCAAAAATGCAACTTCACAGGAGACGCAAAAAACACTCCGCGCACTTCAAATTGCGTGTTTGCCTCGTGTGACATTTAAACCACTACCAATTACATGTGGTGTTTTTTATAGGTAAACAATTTATGCTCTTTATTATTATGGAGTTATTTTTTATGTAAAGTAATTCGTTTTTAAGATAGTGACTTATACTAACCACAAAATGAATTCCTTGAGGGTGTAAAATAAATTATACCCCTTCTCCCATATGTTAAATGTTAATTCACACAAGTGAAAATGGATACGCATTTGGAATGATTATGTTCATACTAATCCCAATAGAGTTTCTTTGATTTTTTTCCTTTATGGTGGTGAAAACGGATTTATGTCTAATAATATCACATTACTCACTAAATCATTTTTAAGAACCAGGTGTTGTTGTATTGATAAACACCAACCAAATTAAAACGTGGGTAATTTATGTTAATTTAGATTAAAAAACACAAAATGCATTTTTTTTTTTTCGTTTAAAAGAATACAAAAGTACTTGAAACCGACTTTTGAATTTTTTTTGGTGTCAGTTGGACCCTTTTACACAAGGTAACTTCTTTATTTTTAGAGATAGCTTAGATCCGTTTACACCGAACGATAGAGCATTTTTTTCTGATCACTTCTGTATACTTAACTCATTTTCCACAAAATCGGACTTATACCCCTTTTCACTAGGGCCACAGATTTTATCCCGATATTCCCACGGGATCGATACTTACGCGGGTGAAACTGCGGGAGTAACTAGTATTAATTATAAGTCAAAGTTACTTCAAAATGTTTTCCTTCTCTGATATCTGCATTGTCTAAGATAAAGTTAGAAAGTAAACTCTTAAGTGATAAATTAGAAAATTACATAAATTTACCGTAATCATCATGCTCATCATCGCTGCTAACCGGTTGTGACTCCTGGCCGTACCGCTGTCTTAGCCTCTCAGTCCTCGGAGCCGTGGCTCTTGCAAAAGCAGCCAGGCCATCATCACCTTCCCCAGCCCCTGAATATGCAAAAAAACGTCAACGTCATAGAGTAGCCCGCGAAATTCAATTTTTCTTGCGTTTTTTGCAATTTGCAGTGATCAAAATATGATTAATGACCGTAAAAAATACTTTTTTTTTATGACGCAATACCTATATTTATTTAACTTAAAGACTTATAATATCTATAATATTAATTATGTACAATTGATTATTTAAATGATATTAATTCTGCAAATATTGCTACCATACACATATACAAATATGTATACCTATACCTTTTTTAGGACTGTTTTGTGTGGGCCGTCTACGTTAAAGTAATAAAATTGTCAAACGTCGTATTTTGTTCTAATGATTGATGACCACTGCGACATTTACACCCATAGTCCCACACTGTACGAGTATTACAGGGATGACTATAGCAGATATTATATGAACGGACAGGGATGCAAATATTCAGTAAATTCATCTAGTAGAATTTTTGAAGCGGTTATTAAAACTAATTTTTACCAAAATTAGTTTTAATAAGCGCATTAAAAATGAACTCGTTATTTTGTTACACCGGCTTAATTCAAATTCAATCTCACGATACTTAGGTAGTTCGGAAGGTATTAAGTAACAATAACTGTAAACTTGTGGGAACGACGGACAAAGTTTGCTTGTACGGGGTGTTCACAAGTACCTACCAACGGCAGAACACTGCAGATAGGGACATGAATAATAAATTGATGCTGTTCCATTTCAGTTTCATTCCCGCCAATGTTACACAACAATGATGCTTTTAAAACGTAAACCCAAAAAATATACATTTATTTTCGAGGTTATATTTTTTCAAATAAATACGAAATGGATCCGATGATCGTTTGTTTTTAATTGAATTGAATGTTATCGATATTCGTTTGACACCGTCACTTAAAATGGCGTATTTCCAATTAGTAAAATGTATATAATTCCAAATAGCACATTTTCCATTTGATTGTATGGAAAGGGGAGACAGTAGATTTTAGAAAAAACCAAACCAGGCTAGAAAGATATACACCGCCGTCCTGAGCTCACCAAAGTACCTTCAGTTTGCCTTAAGATCCAAATTAATCTTTCTGGTCTAATTTAGCTGGTCAGAAAGTTTCGTAATTTCTGAAAAAAATGATCAGCAACGTATTGAAAATTAGTGTTAAGATCTGTGTTGAGCGACTTACAGACCTGACCCCTTACCCGGTGTTCCTGCGACTACGTCCGGCGCTGGCGCATCGTTGTGCTCTTGTAAGTCTAGGTTAGTGGCTGAAGAGGCTGAAGTACGGTCGCCCGGTGGGACGTAGTAGAAACCTTCGTGATGGGCCGCACTTCCGACGCAGGCTGTCAATGGCGCTAATGTTGACAGGAACTGCCTCCTAGGCTCCGATTTCGGCTGTGGGGACACCCGGATATAATGTCTTTATTCAGGTATAAACAGGTTTAGATTTTGATCTACTAAAATGGATATCCACTCTAGGATATCCTCTCTTGATCGAATTTCTATCATGGCGGCCTATCCCAGCGAAGACTAGCCATCGACTCAGGAGATATTGAGAAATTCCTAACGGACCGGACACACCAACAATCAATGTGTTAAAAAAAATGAAATTTTAATACGATAAAATGGATTATCATCACTTATCTTTGTCAGCTCGCACTATTGAACATTTATATCAATTTATCATTGTTTATCATTTCATTAGAATAGGATGCCTTGGCACAGCGTACACCAGATTAAGTATGGACCTGAATCGAGAGTGGCTTAATCAGCACCACTACCAGCGTATTAGCACAAGACTGCCAAGCTGTCATAAACGCTTTTAAAATAAATTTAATTTGAACAAAGTGAATTTTGTGTCTGCATCGAGAAAAATGTTGAAAAAATCAACACTCGGCATTCTAACTGGCCACTTCTGTGAACTGAAGAGCTTAGTCGCCTTTGAGTGAAGTTTCACGCCGTCTGAAAAGTTACGCAATAGTGATAAATTGAAAATAAAACTCATTGACTAGTAGCGTGGTGTAAATAATATCGTAGTTACGATAATATTATGTTATTTATTTTAATGCAATTAAGTAGATACCTTAATAAATAAGTATTCGTTTAAATGTGAGATCTTCTGCAGATGTTTGTTTAACTATGCAGGTTTCTCATTAACAAGTTTCAACCGAGGTACTAACCGATCGAACCTCAAAGCTGTTTGACTTCGTTACTTAGGTACTTAATTATTGAAACCATGTTTGCAAGCTTTTTTCTCAACTGAAAAGGATTGTAATCCATAAATAAAACCACAAAACATTTTAAGTTTCCTGATAGGTAAATATGAAATTATAAAAGGACACCTATTATATCCTCAATTAATTTTAAGGTGTAGATATATATCCCTAATATATTAGATTAGACAATTAGATACAAGGCTATTATTCACCTGAGTTCGTGGAACCGTGTGCCGTGAATGCACAAACACAGTACCTACTTTAGTTCCAACACATACGCTAGATTACTTGGCTTTGCTACTAACTCAAGTCACAAGTGATAGTGAAATTGTCGCGTTAGCAGACACAATATCATCTTATCTGATCTAGATAATCATTCAACTGTGTTTACATGTTCCATTGTGGAACCACAGATACATACCTAGGTATCTATAATATAAAAATGAATCGCAAAATGTGTTGGTAAGCGCATAACTCAACAACGCCTGGACCAATTTGGCCAATTCTTTTTTTGTTGTGTTTGTTATCCTCAAGGGAAGGTTTAAACGTAAAGTAGGTGTAGGTAGGGTAGGTAGGTAGGTAGGTAGGTAGGTAGGTAGGTAGGCTAGGTATGTAGGTAGGGTAGGTAGGGTAGGTAGGGTAGGTAGGGTAGGTAGGGTAGGTAGGGTAGGTAGGGTAGGTAGGGTAGGTAGGGTAGGTAGGGTAGGTAGGGTAGGTAGGGTAGGTAGGGTAGGTAGGGTAGGTAGGGTAGGTAGGGTAGGTAGGGTAGGTAGGGTAGGTAGGGTAGGTAGGGTAGGTAGGGTAGGTAGGGTAGGTAGGGTAGGTAGGGTAGGTAGGGTAGGTAGGGTAGGTAGGGTAGGTAGGGTAGGTAGGGTAGGTAGGGTAGGTAGGGTAGGTAGGGTAGGTAGGGTAGGTAGGGTAGGTAGGGTAGGTAGGGTAGGTAGGGTAGGTAGGGTAGGTAGGGTAGGTAGGGTAGGTAGGGTAGGTAGGGTAGGTAGGGTAGGTAGGGTAGGTAGGGTAGGTAGGGTAGGTAGGGTAGGTAGGGTAGGTAGGGTAGGTAGGGTAGGGTAGGTAGGGTAGGTAGGGTAGGTAGGGTAGGTAGGGTAGGTAGGGTAGGTAGGGTAGGTAGGGTAGGTAGGGTAGGTAGGGTAGGTAGGGTAGGTAGGGTAGGTAGGGTAGGTAGGGTAGGTAGGGTAGGTAGGGTAGGTAGGGTAGGTAGGGTAGGTAGGGTAGGTAGGGTAGGTAGGGTAGGTAGGGTAGGTAGGGTAGGTAGGGTAGGTAGGGTAGGTAGGGTAGGTAGGGTAGGTAGGGTAGGTAGGGTAGGTAGGGTAGGTAGGGTAGGTAGGGTAGGTAGGGTAGGTAGGGTAGGTAGGGTAGGTAGGGTAGGTAGGGTAGGTAGGGTAGGTAGGGTAGGTAGGGTAGGTAGGGTAGGTAGGGTAGGTAGGGTAGGTAGGGTAGGTAGGGTAGGTAGGGTAGGTAGGGTAGGTAGGGTAGGTAGGGTAGATAGGGTAGGTAGGGTAGGTAGGGTAGGTAGGGTAGGTAGGGTAGGTAGGGTAGGTAGGGTAGGTAGGGTAGGTAGGGTAGGTAGGCCAGGTAGGGTAGGTAGGGTAGGGGTAGGGTAGGGGTAGGGTAGGTACTTAGTGCTACCCGTGCGAAGCCGGAGCGGGGCAGCTAGTAGTCTATAAACCTACCAGTAGTAGGTAATCTGTACACAATTACATTTATGAAAGATGGAGAAATCCCATGAGAAGAAGATGAAGTAGTTTTCATAAAGGACTAACCTTCTGCGGTTCCTGATGTACATCACCCAGGTCCGGTGGCAGCTGTCGTGTGGGCAGCGGCACCGATATCGTAGAGGAAGACGAGCTTGACGAAGCGCTGCCGAACGCTTTCTCGCAATTCTTGTCGATACTGATGCTGTTGTACGACTTGTCACTCGACTTGTCGCTGCTACTCGACATCTTGTCGGCGCTGGCCCCGGCCGGCGATGACCTCTGATCCTCAGCCTCGTCCTCCACATCGCAAGTCAGCAAACGAATGCGTTCAGCGAGGGATGTCGTTTCCTGCTGCAAAGAGAACAATTGTTGAGCCGAGCAAATTGTTTCATCGACAACAGCAACAATAGACATTTCCCGTCTCACGTTCTATGGACTGCAAACGACGACGAGTCTCAATGAGTTGGGAACTTGCTGCGGATGAATACTACATGAATAGCTACAATAGTCTCCACTTGAGACTGCTGTTGTTGAAAGTTGTATTTGTATGGACAGATCCGTCAATTGTGTAGACAAGTGAATCTGATGTTCTCCTTATTATAATGAAATGATGTCTTAGTTGGTTATCCTAAGTAATCCATACTTATATACTAGTTACTAATATTAATAATTATAAATCTAAAGTAACTCTGTCTGTCTGTTACCTTTTCATGCCTAAACCACTGCACGGATTTCGATAAAATTTGGCACGGAGACAGAATGGCATCCCGGGGAAGGCATAGGCTACTTTTTATTAACATACCACGCGGGCGAAGCGGCAGGCGGAAGCTAAAGTGAGTTTGTTTGTTACGCTTTTACGCTAAAACGGCTGAACTGATTTGGATGAAATTTGGCACGTAGGTAAACCTTGACCTGGAGAAGGATATAGGCTTTTCATCCTGGATCGCAGACGAAGTCGCGCGCAAAGACTAGTTTACAGTATTTTCTTTATATTATGTTACCAGAACAGTGCTAGTAGATTATTGAATTTAACTAGATTTTGCTTCGTAGTAACATTGTTGATCGAAGAGGTTCGAAAGGACATTTACAAAAGTTTTGTGGCGCTTCTTCTAAAGTGTTTTCATTAGTTGATAAAGTTGGCTTGTTCCCTAGACTTTGTTGAGTAGTGTAGTTACGTTAAAATTCTAGAAAACCAGATTAATAAAACCTGACCTAACTACGAACGTGTTTGACAAACAGTTGTTTGCTGGAGGCTGGGCTATCGAGAGACTGAATAATTTACGTGCTTTACTAACTAAAAACCGTAGGTACTTGAGCCACAGTGACCCCGATAGGCATAAATAAACAAAAATAAGTTTTTAGAGTACTTATCAAATAAGTAACCATTTCCCATAAAATATGCCTCGGCACCAATGGTGACCCCTCCAAAATCTTTGGCTGCGACCGCGCCTGGTCTCTGAACAAAATGGACACACTTGAATTTTTTCCAGACTCAGGTATTTTGTTTTTCATTTCTATCGTTGACGCCAAGTTAAAACATTATCATTTCATCTGAAAGCACCGTCACTTTCGTTCTTTTACACACTTTTTCTCGGGCGTCGCGTCGGTCGGTGAAAAGTTTCCGTGAATTTTCCTTGAAATTCTCCCGTGTGGGTAGGAAATGTTCCATTCATTTTTACTATCACGAAGATTTACGTAGGTTAGTTATGGAATTCCTTTTAAATATAACAGTAGATCGGCTATTGTTATACAGCATGTTTTCTAACGAAGCGCGTTCCCGTTAACCTGCAATAGTATCTATAGAGTGTACCTATACATGCAAAAAAAAAAAAAACAGTCACAAACAAGGCAAGTAGATATAAGACACTAAAAGGTACCATGGGCCAATAGCACCGAGGAATTGGAGCGTCTAACAAATGACAATCTGTTCATCATGCAAATTTTTATAGGTATAAATAAAAAGGTACCTACTTTCATAAATAGTCCGAATCAACCAGGGCCGTAGCCAGGAATTCATTTCAGTGGGGTTAAGTTTGCCTACTTTCATAGCATACAGATTTCAGATCATACAGAAATAGAAGTAACTTTATCGACTTATGCAGAAAAGTTTGAGAAGGATGACGCAGAAAAGGATGCAAGACAGGTCGAAGCGAGCTCAAAAATTTTAGCATCTCCCCTGGGAGAGGATGAGGGAGGTTAGAATATTTCAGAGAATGCTGAAGTTGCAGGAATTTATTAAATACAAAGTCAAAGTCGATAAAAGTACAGTGTTTAAGCATAGGTACTCTTACTGGTATTGTAGATTATAAAGTATGCCTATGCGAAATAGATTACAATTATACGGAGGTACCCTAGGGGGTCGATCTCTGGATTGAGATTCTGGTTTCTCGCATTTCGAAGGGGGGTTGTATCCCCAAAACCCCCTGCCTACGGCCCTGGAATCAACCCCTTTCATTTCACAACCAATGGACTTTGTAGATGCCAAGGTATTCAAATTCTGGGAAATGCAGAAGTGAGATGTAAACAAATTAATTCACTGACGCCTGGGGACGTGTTAAGCTTTGTGCTCTACCCGTTTAAGTTTTATTAGAATTTTGAAGAACTGCAGCTGAACGGAGATTTTCTTGGAAATAATCTAATCGTCTTTATAAATGCAGACAAACACGCGGCGTTATACTTGATGGTATTTCAACCACAGTTTTAAAATTTGTCTCTAATTGTATAGCAGCGCCTCTTGCTCATATCAAACGCAAGAATCTTACGGAAATTGATAAGATTAATAAGATTGATAAGATTATTAGATTGTAAGATTCTACAACTTTTTGTGACAACAATATAGGGTGTCTTATTTTATTTATTTATATACAATTAATCTCGTAGACAATACAATTATTTACCCTAATTATATTGTACAAGCTAACACTAACACTAAAATATAAAAATTATGTATCTACAAGTAAACAAAGGAAACAAAAAAAAAATTAAGGAAGAGCTCATTGGGCATCAAAAAATATTTCCGGATCGCTGTGAGTGGGAAAAGGGCCCAAAAGGCTGGCAGCATTGCCACGTTGGATGGCAATGCTGATTCTTTGGCCTAAGAATTGGCCAGCCCTCTGGTGGACGTGAAGAGTCGATCAACCGCTTGGCGATGTCCCGAAATACTCGATAACCGCTCCGACCGCACCGGCCCTAGTGTTTCAACCCCAAACGGCTCCAAAGGGTGTTTTATTAATTCCAAAGCATAGTAACCTAGAATATATTTACTTAACTAGCCGATCCGTCGATCTGGATCTGTTAGTTTATTGTTGCATTGCCGCGGGCCCTCCACGTCAATCGTCAGTCAACGGTCTGCCATAACCTCATCGTCTGGCTATGACAGGTCAGATCGGGAGCGCGAACTGAAGTTCGGATTTATCGTTACAGAACAAATAAAATGAAAATATCGATACGTTCGAAAATATATTTTTTGGTCCATCTGAGTTCAGACAGATAGGTATTTTATTTTTACAGAAAAGGTAAATAACGTTATCCGAGTCGACAACCTGTACCTACAAAAAGGATTAAGTACCTTAATAAAGGATAGGTACCTACAGGCTTTTCTAATAACAAACATTTTTATTCTTTTAGTTTTTCGAATGGTTTACGGGTTTAACTTAGGTATACATACGTTCTACATTTCTATAAAGTACGTACTTATATTTTAACTACATAGGTACCTATGTAGGTATACTGAATAACGAAAAAGGTCTTCTAATTCCCAAGCGAACCTATTTGGTTATAATACCTACATACCTACTAAACAATTGATACTAATTTAATTACCTATACGAGCGGAAATTACTGAAAAGAAAATATTTACTATTTCCGAGAAATGTGTAGGTACCTACAAGAATACTGAGACAGTCGCTTTGCTACGCTCATTTATAAAAGCAATCAAGTTAAATAGAGGGCAGTCTACGTCAGTTTCTAGTGCTGCTACTATTACACGGTCAAAGCGCAGATTTCATAAAATTTCAAAGAAATGAATGTTGGCTATTTCAATTCATTTCAATTCATTTCACGGCAATTGCTTGCGTTTATAAATTTAATACTTACATATCTTGTTTATTATACAATATGTAAAAAAACCCTGTCCGATCCGAAAGGGGCACATACTGCAATAAAATTACATCAACAGCATCGTAAATTCAGAAATATGAAGCAGCTTCACTTAATTTATTCTAGAAATAAAGATAAAATACATCGACGCTGATAGTAGGACAAAGCAATTTTCGTACAATTGTGGAATCTTATAACCAAGAAGTTTATTGGTTCCTAGACTAGACAACTGGTGATTGATTGGCACACACAAATTAATTTTCAATGATCACAAACAGCTTGTCGGGCGCAATAATATCAACATGAACTATAATATCTACTTGTATTTAACATGCAAAACAATTTCAATAACGAAAACTCTCTCACTCCTTCCTTATCGTTTCCGGCACAGTCAATAAACCAATGACAGTTATTTAAACTGACAGAATTTCTAATAAAGTACGTCGATGTATTTCATTTGGGCAAACAGTAATGCAAATAGTGTCTTAATTCAAATGCAAATAGTGTCTTAACTGTTCTAATGAAAAACAACGGATATGAAATGACAATAAATGGAGGTGAACTTAATCCAATATACCTACTTACTGTAAAAATAAACTGTCATTGACTAAATCCAATTATATTCTGTAATAATAAAATGTCATTAACCCTATGCAATTAAATAAAGTGTAATAATTAAATGTCATTGACTTATCTAATTATGGATGGATAAAAATAGCAGGAGGAGCTCGTGACTACGTAATAACAGCCGCACGGGTCAATCCATCAGGTTAAGCTACGCTTGCCGGGGTTGGTCCGTGGATGGGTGACCATCTTTACATACTGAGACTCCTCCGTGCCACACAAAACACGTTAAGCCGTTGTTCCCGGCTGTCATTTGTGGATCTTTGACAGTCGTTACGGGTCGTCAGAAGCCCGAAAGTCTGACAACCAGTCTTACCAAGGGGTATCGTAATACCCAGTTAATGGGTTGTGGAGGTCAGATAGGCAGTCACTCCACGTAAAATACTGGTATTCAGCTGCATCCGGTTAGACTGGAAGCCGACCCCAACATAGTTGGGAAAAGGCTAGACAGATGATGATGAAAAATAGCAATGATTCGATTCACGTGGAGGAAGCCTCTCAATTTTACAGTCTCGCGATTTAATAAAATATTTTTGAGATACAAACATCGATGCATATCAGCATTTATTTACCGTCAATCAAAAGCAGTCCCTACTGTCAAGTATAGAAATAGCTGTATCACTACAGAAATGAATAATGAAAGCCTATGACATGTGCGTCAAGACAAATTGATGGACATTTGTCACAATCAATCCAGTAGTTTGGGCGTTACATTTCCATACCAACAGCTACCAATTTCCATACGTTTACCGACTAACACATACATCGTAGATACACGCTTGGGTGGGTAAACAGTGGGTACCAGAGAAGTTGATAAATGATGAACTGAGCTATCGTATGGGTCATAGGCATATACCAACTTATGATTATAACGTTGCTATCTGATCCTTATCACTAGGTACTTTTATTACACAGCGTCTAAAAAAAACTGTCCGATCCGTGAGGGTGTTGTTAAGAATCATAATGAGAGTCTATTTCTGTGTTTTTTTTAATCCCCGCATTTTTTTCAAATGAAATGGGGAATTTTACCGGGTTGTTACAGGGGCCGCCGTCGTCTAGCTGGTGTCTACAAGTTATAGCTTAAGACCTCTGTAGAAAATTTGCTAATTTATAATGGTAATTTAGGTACTAAAAACGTGAATTTTAAAAAGTTTAAAAACTTACATTAAAAAAACGAATTTTAAAAACTTTCACATTTTCACCAACAATTTATTTTTATTACTTTTTGCGGTACCAAGGCGGCCCTTTTCGGATCGGACAGGGTTTTTGTTACATGCTGTAGATTTGATCGTCTCTTTGTCTGTCGTCTAAGTAGCACGATTATTCGTAGAACCTATTTATCCGATATAAGTGTATTTTTTCATTAATTAAAAATAATTATTCTCTCGCTAAGTTTTTATTAGCCGCAAGAACATATATTTTCTATAGTAAGAGTAAAAGTTTGGTCATGTAATGACATGACCAAACTTTTACTCTACCTAATGAGGACCCCCAAATGTGCCAGAGCAAACGACAGCGCATATCGCGGCCGCAGCGATGTTGATCGATCAGGCTGTTAGCAACTTGTTCTAACTTCAAAGTTTGCGCTGACCGCTAGGATTAAATGCAGTCACGCTAATCACAAGTTGCACTTGACGTCGCTCTTTCTAAGTAGAAAATAAATTGCAGTATTGAAAAATAAAAGATGCTACTTGGGCAAGATATCATATTTTTTTACCTACATTTAGTAAATTGCCTTTCTTTGCGTTTCATCGTATCATCTTTTTATTTATATTACGAAGCTTTCAATGGGGCTGCAAATTAACGAACGATTTCGTATGAAAATGTACGAAATCATTAGTAAAGGATTAGTATAGTAAGTATTTTTTGTTAGTCGGCCTATTTATCTGAAAACATCTCGCAGTTTATGTGAGTAATTAGGAGGCGTATAAATACGAAGGTTGCGTAAAAGTCAAAGCGAAAGTAAAAGCTCTTAAAATGGAACCAGGTCAGGTCAGGTACCTACATCGCGGCGGGTAACGAATCACCGAATGAGCTCTGTATTAGGTATTTATAACTACATACCATCGTCTTAAATAATAAACTCAGAAACCGGGTAATGACTTATAATCTTCATGAAAGATATTAAGTACCTAATATAAAATAGTTCGATTTAACTTGGTGTCAGCAAAATACTAAAATAACATAACAAATGGTTGGGCAGAGATGTACCTACAGTACAACACCCACATTTCGCCAGTTAGGTATGTTTGAGTCCCATGTAACAGGGAGCGAGCCTATTGTCATCGGGCACAAATCCAGACTCCAGGCTGCTACTCAGAAAAACCCAATAACACTACCCGACCTGGGAATTGAACCCAGGAGCTCATGACCTACACTAGACCAACGCGGCAGTTGGGTTTAATTAAAATTAATCGTTAGGTAAGTATAGTTTTGGATAGTACCTCAGTAAATATTAGATTAGGTTATTCAAAGCAGACGATAGCATTGTCTGATGGATCAAATTAGTAATTATCAAGCTTAGGCTTAAGTACATAAAAACGGAATTATTACCCGTAATACTTGTGGGTCTTAATTAATTTTAGGACGTAGAAAAATAATCGACACTATCTATCTATACCTAGGTACTCCTTTAGGTTCATTTTCTCTCACCAAGCATATTACACCTGAATTTATAGAAACGGCCAAAAATATCGATAAATGAATAAATTATATTTTAATTAGTTAGGAAAGTTCCCGACTTTTCCTTAACGACGTTCCGGTAATTACGAACAGATGCGTCCCCTAAACCGCCATGTTTTTTTGCGTCATGTACCTAATAGAAAATCTCATGGATTCTGTTTAGGGTGGCGGAGAAAGAACTTTTTCGTACGCAACGTTACCATTCATTTAAACGGAAAAATACGACAGGAATATTATTCTTTCAAAAAAATGGTCATTAATGTAATTATTTGTAGTATGATTGATTATAAATTTATACTTGGGTGAAATCACGGGACAAATTGCATTTGTATCGGACACTGCGTCATAGATAAGGTACCTTCATACTAATACATTTTCTGTTTCAGTAAACTAATAACTGTCCGCTTCACCAATTATACTTTTAAACTAGGTACGTGCTTATTGTCGCTTTTGGCCTGACACCGGACAATGGTTCGTCAGTGGCCACTTGTTTTCATGCAATCATGATTTTACTTCACTAGAGAGAGCCGTTTTTGGTCTCAATGTTCATGTCATGCAGTAATTTTTGCGCTACCACACTGGGACGCTATGGCGACGTCTCTTGCTACGTAGCCATGGCTACCACTGGCTACCTACCGTAGCCAAATGAGGTTGCCAAATAAGTAGCCAGTAACACACGGGCGTCCGTCCTGGCGATCAGTGGCCACTGAGTGAGGCGTAACTTACTTGTATACAAAACTAGCCGTTGCCCGTGACTTCGTCTGAAATCCAGTATAAAAAGTATAGCCTATGTCATTCTCTAGGTCATGGTCCACCCATGTGCCACAGATTCGTTCAGTCGTTTTAGCGTGAAAGCGTAGCAAACAAACAAACAAACTCATTTTTGCATTTATAATATTAGTTAGGATAATAATAAGTAAGGAAGGATACTGGCGACTTGGGTACGACTCTCCAGGTCGACAGATCTATCCAGTCTCCACGTAGGAGCTGGTCGGTCGTGGCTACGCTTCCAAATTGGCGACGTTGCCACTTTGCCAGCCAAGTGAGTTAACTGTCATACATTTCAATACGAATTGTTTGGATACACGGATATCTATTTTTGGATACGTAGCCGGCGACCCTCGCTCTAAAGTAAAATGAGATTCGAAAATTCGCCACTAAAAAAATACAATAAATTCTCCGAAAAGAGCAGCACGTGAAATTTTACCGATATCAAAATACTATGTGTGATTTTAAATAAAATCCGAAACAGCGAAATTGGAATGGTGTTTTTGCCACCAATTTTTTTTTTTCAGTTTTGTGTTATACTTTTCGGTAGAAGCTTTCTGTTCAATTTTATATTCGGCTTTCATAAGAGCTATAATCCGTTCTTTGCGAACAGCAAACTATTAATTTATAATAGCTTACTTACACGTAGAGAGAGGAAAATGAGTTTAAAATAACAGCTTATTTTTATGGAGCGGCGGTGTGGTTTTTTGAAAATTAAGAATGGATGCGACGCGTGTTATGAACTTATGACTAACGGGATGTCATGGTTTGCCCTGTATTCAAATAGGATATACTTAACCGATAGGATACATACCATATAGGATACACGACAATAATTTGTAGGTATCGAAAATTCAATAGGACAGCAAAAAGAATAATTCTAACTTTTAAATACGTATTTGTTCATCAATCTCTACTATTTTAGTAACTTAACTCACAGTTTTATGCGTCTGTTTGTTTCGTTTAGTTGCAAAGTTTTATGAAGCCCTAATATTTGACTGAAAGTTAAGATTATTTGTCGTATTTTAGTTCGTAATTAACAATTTCAGTTAATTGCGAGTTGAGCAAGACTAGTCAAATACTAACCCAGTGTACAGAAAGCGACTTGTTAGTGTAACTAACAATAGTAGCAACTAATCTGCCCTGATACAACTCAGTGCCTTAACATAAGAAGGTAAACAGTTAAACACATCGGGATTATGTTACCGATGTGTTTACAAATACATTACAAACTAGAATAGTTTACGCAAGAGCTGGAGTCAAAGTTCGTCCTGATGAGGTTTGTTTCAACGTCCACGATAATTCACTAATTAGAATAAGGACCGAAGGGTATTTTTGTGGTTACATATGCTACAAGAGATTTGAAGATGTAGTAAGTAAAACTACAAACTTACAAAGTACTAGGTACTTACCTTTGGCTGTTGTTTTTTCCGAGCTTCACTCCGTAGCAGTGAGCACCGCAGTGCATTTCTCTCAGCCACACGGCGCACCGCGGCCTCCTCTGTCTTAGGCCTGACTCCAGCGTCCCAAGCCCTGAGTACACATAACAAGAAAATACTCTTTAATAACGAGTCCACCAGAAAAACCCAATTAAACAAGCAATGACCTACATTAAAAAGCGCTAGGTCAGCAGTGTCAAAAAACAATAATAATAATAATACAGTAGTAAAAAAAAAAGAAGGCTGAAAAAAATAGCAAAATAAATAAAGCCTTCATACCTCAGCGTTTCAGAAGTGACTAACTGTGGTTCAATGGCGGGTGGAGGCGGCCTGCCGCTGTTGAACAGTTGCTGGACCGCCGAGCTAGCTTTCGGTGTGTTGATCGTGAGGATGAGAGGCGTCTCCAGTCTATCGGAGATATTTAGCGTTAAAAACATGCGTCAGTAAAGCTTCAAACAGGCTGAGGTGCATACCGCGCGGGATGCGGGACGGGGCAAACGTATTAGTTAAGTGACGCGTCCCGTGCGACTCCAGTTCTCATGCTGGACCAACAATGAATAACGATACCATATCTATGTTAACGCTAAAACCAAAACGTCATCATTAAATACATTCAACTCAAAATGTGCGAAAATCAAAATAAAACAGTTCACAATATTTTATGACTCACTCAAAATCAAAGCTAATAATTTGCGTTCCTAGTCCTACGAGACGAGCACCTCTTATGCTACGGCTACACTTCGCGTTATCGCGAACTTTTCTTCGCGCGCTCTTTGTTGCTCAGTGAGTAATCGAGGGGTGTGCGAGAGAGAGCGCACGAAGAAAAGTTCGCGATAACGCGAAGTGTAGCCGTAGCATTACGGGTTTTGATGTTAATTCAAGTTCCAAGAAAAAAATATACTTACCTACTGTTATTACTTGGCCATTTATTTATAGTTTATTAATTATTACCTTGAGGTTACTTTTCAAGAAAGTTAAGTACAGGTAGGTACTTAACTAAAATAATGTTTAAATATTTGTAACCAGCGATAGAGCTGTTTTGTATAAAATGTTGATTCTCCGTAAGCCATTACAGGCAGAACTGACGTATCCATTAAGTCAGAAATCACACACATGCGTGTAACTTGCACAAAAGTATGCGAGTAGCTTGCATGCCATTGAACCACAACAACTTTTTATTGGTGAATGTCACAATGGCATGCAAGCTACTTGCTTATTTTCTGCCAGTTACAGGCAAGTGTACGCACTGAGATCAATGTAGTCTAGAATAGAGACTAGAGCGGTGTACAAACACCGACATACTACCAACGTTGCCAGTTCTAACATTGTGCTATGCACTATCAGTTTCGACGTTAATTAATTTCTATACAGAAACGTTATTGAATAAGTACTTATACTATTAATTCTCACTTAGTTATCTAACTATCTCAATATCATATTTGCTTTCAATGTTGAAGCGAAGTATGCATCTTCTACATGCGATTGGCGCGCTTCAAACTTTAATTGCAATCAAGTATTATTCGATCAATTCGTTGTTGCTCCTCGGAAAATTGGTGGTGTTGGTGTTATGCCGATCACAAAATTGTTATTTTTATTCAGGCAAAGATTGTATCCATAGCGGACGATAGTGACTCGGGAGGTCTACGGAAGAGAATACATAAGTAGATGTACCTATGTAAGTTATTTTGGCATTAGGTAGGTATAAAAGAATGGTAAGTCAAACTGCAGAAATAAAAATGAACTTATTTTAATTTACATTTTTTTAACCCATACCTTTTAGCTGTAATTAATATTCCACAATAAAGTGAGATAAGAAATTACCGAGTGGTTCAATCGAAGCTAATAAAACGAGTTGATAAATAAACTGTTGTGGCAAATAAACACTATGTTCAGTAATAGACTTTTGTCATGGCCGCATTCAAATGGCTGCGGTATCATATCTCATTAATACGTATCATTAAACGCTGTAAAGGGATGAATTGTGGAAAGCATAGTTTAATGATATTTCGCGAAACACGCCACAAACAGCGTTACAGCGCTGACATGTTCATTGAAACGCCAAGCAATCTGGTGGAGGACACGTCAGACGCCAGGACATTATTTTGCAGTCGAGTACATATTTTGCATTCGTTTAAAAAGTGACTGGAGGCAATAAATGTCAGTTTAAATTCGGCCAACGAGATCGAACGCTTGAAGTTATCCGATGCATCTATCGGATGAAGCAATCAACACAATGCTTTGCAGGATTATAATTCCTGTTACCTGTGAGTTGCACTTGTGGTGTTATACTCCTTTTGTGTTGTGATTTCGGTGTCTGCATTCTGCTGAGTTTGTACTGGCTCTGAGTCTTTCTTCGGAAGGGCTTGCTCTGGATCTTTGGGTCTCTCCATGAATCGTACCGACCTAGGCGTGATGGAGCCATCTTCATCGCTGGCGGTAGTGGTTGATCGCTGATCGTCATTCTGTTACAAAAAGAACAGTGGTCACCCGTTTCCTTTACGAGGTACCTACACCATATACAGAGACCAAATTAAAATATTCCTATTTCTAAGAACGTGCAAGTAGAACCAACAAATTAAGAATGTCAAAGATTTTTTTTTCATAGATTCATTTTCACAAACTCATAACATAACACACACTCGGGGAAACAATTAAAACAATAAATACATTCCAGCATTTCAACTTGCTAGCATTTTCATTATTTGCAGGTATGAGGTTATTCAGGCTACCGGGAAGTTTGATAATTAGTTTCGTGTGTTAAACTGAACTGTTTCCGTTAAATGCAAACTGAACAAACATTTCTACACGTGTACGCTTCTGTAAGAGGTAGGTACTTTATTGCTTATTAAAATCTGCTTAATAACCTGTTCATTCATATCCTTGTCGGTGTCCAATGACTTCCACAGTCGGCCCCCTTTCAATATGCCGCCCCGGCGCTGCGGCAATGGAGAGCTCTCGGAAGACAGTCTGCCATCAGTATCCGCTGTGTCGCTGTCCTCGCCTACGACAAAGGAAATGATCACTTTCCTGTAATCCTTCCCGTAAAAGTCTGTACTACTTCAGTAATAATTTAACAACCAATGACTTGATTAAAAAGAAACACCATTTAATGATTTAGAAGCTTGGTAAATATTCAGTCCAACAGAACAAGATGTAAAATTAAAAAACAACAAGCTATTTTCTTAATGTCCCTCGGGAATCATCAAAGTACTGTATTGTTGTTTTGGTTTGATTACCATGTGAAGTTTATAGAGCTGTAAAACAATTTTCCATAAACTATTTCCTCCCATTTTAAAAATAAATTGCATTGAGATAAAAGAGTACAAACAACTCTATATACTTCCAAGTCGATTGAGAGCATCCAGTATGTACCAAGTGCATAGGGCAACTGATAGAAATCCGACGACTGACGAAACACGAAGTTTGCCGCCCTCTGCAAACTTCGTGTTTCGTCTTTTTTCTTAATTGTCATTTTTCAAACTTTTTTCTTAATGTCCCTACATTAAGAAAAAAGTTGTACTGTAGAATCGTACATAACAAGGAGTGCTGCAAATTGCAACATAATAATGTAGTTTTATTTCCACTTTAGATGGAGCAGCACCTCGTCTTTGCTACTTTAAACTGATAAATGTTCGCGTCGAATTCCTGAACACTGTCGTACCTAATTGGCATGCTACAATATCCTCACTAATTACACTATCAATTCCCTTGATTGCCAATTAAATGAATCTTTCAACCTTCTTAGGTGCTTGTTGCAACAGGAAATAAGTATTTATTAATTTTTATTTGGTAATACTCGTAGGTCAATAGGTATTATGATATCAAGTAAGAGCTATGCCCAGCAGTGGGTGAAATCGAGCTTAGGATCATGATATAACCAATTCATGACTAAAATTATCAAGATTTATCTTCAGGTAGCAAACGGCGATGTCGTCAATATAATTACATAGATAATACAATAGTAACACAAAACATTAGCACTAGCGAGTTGCGAGCACAAAAAAATGAGACAGTCTGTTTTTGTATTAACAATAAAAATATTCAGACACTGAAGAAATTCTTATAAAGGTACCTAAACATTATGGTGAAATGAAACTAATACATAATTTCAGAAAAATACCTAATAAATATCTATCAATAAATATTTCGGTAAATATAAAGAAGTAAAAATAGATACTTACAAATAAAAACACATTTTTTTAGGCATAAATGTAAATATAATTTGTTTGTATCTGATGAAAGTAAATAAACATTATTTCTCCAACGACCTAACTATGGTTTCCTTTCGGATACTTCTTCCAAGAATTTACTGAGATCTTTATTTGTTCAGTTTCTAGTCTTCTGCATAAATTGCGAATAGTGTCAAATTCCAAGCATTTATTTCAAACTCGCTTGTGTCCGCGACTTCGTTCATTTCAAATAAACCAATGACCCGCGCGTGGGAAGCTTCACAATTTTAGAGCGTAAAACATTTTCCCAAAATTTCACACTGCGGAAACGAATAGTTTTTGAAAAAAAAATCCTTACGTTTCAAGAGAAAATTCAACATTTAGTATATAAAATAAATTGTCATTTTACCGTTATTGTACGAATTTCACTAGGTTCTTCCGTCTTATCTTCAGACAAATTAACCGCGGATTTTTAATTTATTTTAGTATTCATATTGTAAGTTTTTAATTTTTATAAATTTTAAAATAGCGCAATTAACTCAATTGAAAACAAATAATAAGTATATATTAACTAAATAAAAATTAAAGTTTTATTTGTAATCTTAAAATATCGTCGGTAACGAAACGTAATCGAATGTCATTGTTATTTAGAAGAACAATTCGCTCATACAGAAAGACATGAAAAGCGAGTTTAATTTATGATGTAATTATCCTATATGGAGTATACAGCTATTTTACTCCTAGATACCTAGCATTCTTATGGTCTTAGCCACAGTATGATAAAGTAATAATGTCTCGGGTGTCGGCAGTGACCTTCAAATAATAAAATTAGGTACCTACGGCCGCTCGGTAGATAAAACTTCCGCGTCCGTGCGTAACTGCCGCGTACTCGAGACTGTTGCGTACTGGAATACACTGAGATTTCAAAGCGAATCGTTTCGGCCGTTCTGTATGAAGACATAATACTGTTATTTATTTATACTGTGTCTAAGCTAACACGAGCTTCACGTTTATGCTAACTATAGGTATATGTATGGTTCAGTGATATTTTCGTAACATGATTATTATTTTTGCGAGAAGAGATTATCTTACTGCTCCAAGGTCATTTACCTCTCAAAATTGTTTTAAAAGGTCGTAGACTTGTGAACTCGACGAATTCGTGAAAAAATAAATTTTAAAGGGACAGTGATTTATGAGTCGTGAAAATATTTTAGAAGAACGGAGAATTGTCTTAAATATTCATGGTCATAATTCTAAAAGACGGCATTTAAAATCATGTCCAGCTATCTTCAGTATCTTCTATGTCATGTCATGATTATCATGTTTCCCCTAGCCGAACGTGTTCATGATTGCACAATGTAGGTACCTAATTTCTTTGTCCAGAAGAAAAATGAACATACGAAATGAAAGGCGGTAAAGGAACTGATAAAAAAAAAATTGTTATATTTTCATAGTAAATCATTTATAACACATCAATTTCAATGAGGTTCGTTAGCTCGTTATAATTTGATCTAGTAGGTAGATATAGGTACGTCTTTCTTATTCGCTTCAAAAGCCACTTTCACCATTTTAATCCCTTTGTACATATCTTTACTGATAAGTTGCCTAAATTGTATATTAAAATACTGTAAAGTTAGTATGATAAAATTGACCTAATTCTTAGTTATTAATAGAAGTGGCCTAGATACGGGACGATCTCATGTTTTGCACGATTTGCCCTCGGTCATATCTTTTCCTGCACAGGAATTTCTTTACTACAGCAAATATTTTGGTGTAGGCCCCGCTCGCCCCTTGGATCTTGCCCCTAATTACCTAAGTGTACCCACTCGCCCCTTCGAATATTAGATGGACCCAGTCGCCCCCGATTGTTAGTAGGTTATAAGTAGTCGTCAGCACTCTAAGTTTTTAAATATGAAAATAAGTATTTTTTTCTTAAAACTTCAATCAAAATCTAACAAAAAGTACTAGGCTTGCATGAGTTCAAGATAGTATTACAATCATTAGTATTATCCCATTATTAAGATTTGGATGGAAGGGACATAAATAGTTTATAACTAACAAATAGTACTAGGCTTGCATGAATTCAAGATAATATTAAAATCATCAAGTATTCTTTAAACTTCAATCAAAACCCAACAAAAAGTACTAGGCTTGCATGAATTCAAGATGGTATTACAATCATTAGTATTAATTATTATCCCACTAATAAGATTTGGATGAAAGGCACACAAATATTTTATAACTAACAAAAAAGTACTAGGCTTGCATAAATTCACGTTAAGTCATAACGAGTGCTTTTTTCTGTCTGACTGTACCTTTTTGGTTAAATTTCAAAGGAAATTCCGCAAGGGACGAGTCGGTACATCAAAATAATTATTTAAATGACAATTTTCCACTCGCCCCTTCGTACGGGGCGAATCGGTACCTACACAAAAATAATAAAAAACGGGGCGAGTGGGACATTTTAATCTAAGGGTAAGATCCAAGGGGCGAGCGGGGCCTACTCATAAAATTATTGCAGCCTCATACAAGTCCGTCGAGTCAATTACAGACGGCTTCGGCTTCCGTTGGTATATCTCGGCACGGAGATAGCAATGGCGGGTATTATTTTAAAAAGAAAATGCCTTCGCAATCTTATAGAATTTTTCTAGATATAATTTTTATTATTGATAATTTTTTTAGGTACTTATTATGGTGACGGTTAAGTTCTAAACTACAATGGATTTTGATGCGGTTTTCACCAGCACATTTCACCAGAACATTTATTCTGGAAGGTTTATTATAGTAGCTCTGATAAAACATAACGAAATATTTATATTCAGGTACCTACACAGGAACGCTGCAGTTTTGTTCGTGTGAATGTGAAACCTACACACAAGTTTTTCACATGAACAAAACCGAAGCATTCATTTCAAATAAATCCATCACGCAATTCCTGTAGCGAGTTAGATCTGAAATATCTGAACGCAACGCGTAGTAGATACCACAGATCGTTTTGAAATTGTCAAGCATTCACGCGCGTTCTCGCGAATTTCCGTGCAGCAGGGGTGCCATCATTGACACGAATTACCATTTCCTTTATTACATACTCAATCTGCCTAGCCTTTTCCCAACTATGTTGGGGTCGGCTTCCAGTCTAACCGGATGCAGCTGAATACCAGTATTTTACATGGAGCGTCTGCCTATCTGACCTCCACAACCCAGTAACTGGGTAATACGATACCCCTTGGTTAGACTGGTTGTCAGACTTTCGTGCTTCTGACGACTCGTAACGACTGTCAAAGATCTACAAATGACAGCCGGGAGGCACGGAGGAGTCTCGATACGTGAAAATGGTCACCCATCCACGGACCAACCCCGGCAAGCGTAGCTTAACCTGATGGTTCGACCCGAGCGGCTGTTATTACTTAGCCACGAGCTCCTCCTTATTACATACTGTACTTACCTAAAATATGAGCTTCGAAGCGGACCAGAACTTCGAAAATCCATACTAATATTATAAATTCGAAAGTAACTCTGTCTGTCTGTCTGTCTGTATGTTACCTTTTCACGCCTAAACTACTGAACGGATTTTGACAAAATTTGGCAAGGAGATAGATGGCATCCTGGGGAAGGACATAGGTTACTTTTTATCGACATACCACGCGGGCGAAGCCGCGGGCAGAAGCTAGTTCAAAATAAAGGTATGATGATTAAAATGTTTTGAACGCTTGCGGCTTCTCGCGCATTCCGTGCGATGAACTAGCCTGCAAACGCGTTTTCTTAGTTGGAAGCAGAAGCGCGAACTCTTTGTAATCAGACAGAGATGTAGTTCACAACCATTCTCAAAGAGCATTCAATGTTTTCTGCAAAACAATATACTTAATTATGAATATAGAGAGTAAATTTTTTCTCATAATAAAAGAATTATCGAGTGTAAGTGTGTGTTGTTGAATTGAATATGTTGCATTTGCGCCAAAAGTATATTGAACCGAATTAACTGAATCTAATCAAGCCCATTGTTCGTAAATGTTATGTAGAATTTAGCGCCGAGGGAAGCGTCTTGACCATAGCGTATATATAGTATATCTATGGTCTTTACTAACCAATATGGTATCGCAGTGGTTGTTGGATGGTGAATATTTCAGAAACTATTTATCGCTCAATGGTACACACGTAAATAGAATAACAGATATTCTTATTAGCGACATTCTTCCAAAGATACTTTTGCGTAAGATAATTCCCAAATCGAGGGCTCTTTTAAAATCATGGCCATTGCCTTTCGCCTTTCACCTTTTGCCATTTCGCACCATTTCTTCTAACAAAGTGTTCCTAGACCTAAAGCCTCTACTAGATCAAAGATATGACTACTGCAGCAACTAGAGTTACTGCAGTCATATCAAGGATCTAGTAGAGTTACGGTTAGCCATGACCTCTGCCTCACCTATTTTTATTAATGAAAAGACTGTACACATATTTGTTATCCGCAACAACGTTTCTTACATAAAAATGGTATTTTCTATTTAGGAAATTCTTGAATTAAAAGTAGGAGGTGAGGACTTTCCCTCTAGCTTAGCTTGACAACAGTACCTACCTACAAGGCCTACATTATAAAGGCTCCTACAAATAGGCGCGATGTCGCGCCAGTTTACACGAGCGTTAAAAGCTGTGATGAGACATCATCGGTTGCTGGCCATACCTACTGCGGCGCTTGCGCCCACTAGCGGCGTGTATCCTTAGGAATTCCGCGAAGTCCTTTTGTAATTTCATTGAAATTTCAAATTTTATTTTCATTCTACCTAATATAATAAGTTTCTTCCATTTCTCTTTCCACTTTTTAAAATAATTGTAATGGTTTTTTAATACAATAAAATATTTAAGTACATTGGATAAACTAACTAACTCTATCATTAAATACAAAAAAAAAAGGACTTTCCTTTAAAATCCTATTCGTCGCTATAAGCCCTTGCCATGCCAGTGGCCGCAGGCCCTTAAAATGGAACTAGCGTGGCTTTTGCCAAATATTATGGGAGGGTGGACTGATAGGACGAGATAGGTCGAGTTGTTTGATAGAGAAAAAAATAGGCGATGATGCCATCCATAATCTCGACCGCATCAATTCTTTCTTAATGTTCGAGCATGTTGTCTTAGATCATCATAATCCTCGCCATGCTAATGCAGTTATAACTTGTGGAATGCAATTCGAGGCTGTTATCCAATAGACGTTGTGGCCCTCAGTGCAACGCTGCTTGAAGGCGTGCCCTAATTGGGTATTATTTGATTAAACCAATGGCAGTGGCTTACGAGCGCTCATATTAATTAACGATAATTAATTTAGGGTTATCTTGTCATTAGGTTAGCGACGGCTCTAGTGCACTTGAATTAAATTACAAGGCCATTAGAAATGACGATAAGGTAAACTTATGCAAAGATAACTGCATTTTTAATTAATTACCTACTAGTTTAAACGAAGATGTAGTGACAAAAATTGAAAAGAGTAGGTGGTTGGGTCATGTCGAGAAAGAACTGAAAGGCGACTAAAAAAGTATTTACATAATCCTCGCCATGCTAATGCAGTTATAACTTGTGGAATGCAATTAGAGACTCGAGGCTGTTATCCGATAGACGTTTATGTGGCCCTCAGTGCAACGCTGCTTGAAGGCGTGCGCTAATTGGGTATTATTTGATTAAACCAATGGCAGTGGCTTACGAGCGCTCATATTAATTAACGATAATTAATTTAGGGTTATCTGGTCATTAGGTTAGCGACGGCTCTAGTGCACTTGAATTAAATTACAAGGCCATTAGAAATGACGTTAAGGTAAACTTATGCAGAGATAACTGCATTTTTTATTAATTACCTACTAGTTTAAACGAAGATGTAGTGACAAAAATTGAAAAGAGTAGGTGGTTGGGTCATGTCGAGAAAATACTGAAAGGCGACTAAAAAAGTATTTACAAGGTTGATGTGAGTGGAAACGCCCTAGAAGGACATAAATCTTTAGAGACGTTTTAAAAGGTACTAGGTACAAAGGTTTATTATTTGTACAACTTATTGTAATCTAATCTTAACGACTTTCCAGTTGTCCGAAAGAAAAAACGAGACTACACAAGAAAAACATTGACGTAACAGATGTACAACTTACAAAATAAGGTAAGAAAAATCCGGCCAATGCATATCGGCGCGTAGTTTAGGGTTCCGTAGTCCGTGGCTTTATGCTTGGTGCATGGTTTTTTTAATAGAAAATCTATCTTGTCAAAATAACTTGTGAATTCAGTTCTTCCGATGAAGAACAGAATTCCCAAGTTATTTTGAAGTGAATCGCTTGCCGCGTTTGTTTGTAAATTCTGAAACTTAATGCCTTTATAGTACGTTGTGGGTTTCGAAAGGGTTTTCACCATGATTTAGATTATTTCGCAAGAAACAATTCGTTTTTAGAACTGTTATGTGAGTCAATGTTTTGTCATAATAAACTTACTTATGTGAAAAAAAACCCCACGTATACCTAATAATACATAATATACCAAGCTGATCTCTGTAGAAAACTAGCAAGATTACCAAAAATACTACAGATGAATAGACGGATATTTCTAAATTTTGACTACAGAACCCTAAGAAGACAAGACGCGGCTTCGCCCGCGTGGTATGTCGATAAAAAGTAACCTATGTCCTTCCCCAGGATGCCATCTATCTCCTTGCCAAATTTTGTCAAAATCCGTTCAGTAGTTTAGGCGTGAAAAGGTAACATACAGACAGACAGACAGACAGAGTTACTTTCGAATTTATAATATTAGTATGGATTTTCGAAGTTCTGGTCCGCTTCGAAGCTCATATTTTAGGTAAGTACAGTATGTAATAAGGAGGAGCTCGTGGCTAAGTAATAACAGCCGCTCGGGTCGATCCATCAGGTTAAGCTACGCTTGCCGGGGTTGGTCCGTGGATGGGTGACCATTTTCACATATCGAGACTCCTCCGTGCCTCGGAAAGCACGTTAAGCCGTTGGTCCCGCCTGGCATTTGTGGATCTTTGACAGTAGTTACGAGTCGTCAGGAGCACGAAAGTCTGACAACCAGTCTAACCAAGGGGTATCGTATTACCCAGTTACTGGGTTGTGGAGGTCAGATAGGCAGTCGCTCCATGTAAAATACTGGTATTCAGCTGCATCCGGTTAGACAGGAAGCCGACCCCAACATAGTTGGGAAAAGGCTAGGCAGATTGAACCCTAAGAAGACAAGTAAGAGGTTCTTAGAGCAGACAAGCGCCGCACTATCGAGATTTGAACGAGTGTTGAGTGGTTTCAATTGAAGTAAAGTTTTATTTTGTTCTCTTACTCGCGGAAGTGTGGGATGCAGGGCCGTAACCAGGAATCCAGTTCGGGGGGGGGGGGGGGGGGTTAGGTTTGGCAACTTTTTTTAGAAGAAATCAAGTAAGTATTTGTGATGCCTACGGCCCATTTTGGAAGTTCTTTTGATTTTCTGCAAGTCGTCTTAGACGGGCCGAAGGAATGTTGGACGAGTTGACGAATTACCCTCTCTCCTCTGCAGGGTAAAAAAGTAAGTATTAAGTATTTATTTTCATTTTTAAAACAGCATATTTTGTTCTTTTAGCTGGTTACGATCTTAGACATTCTAAGTCAGAAATCAAATTGAGAAGAGCTTAGTTATTATCAATTTCAGTAAAGCCCAGTTTCTCTCTTCCCGCCACTTTGAAATCATGACCAAAAACAGGGACATCTTTAATATTAAAGGAAATTCTAGTTTCTCACATTTCGGCGGGTTTGAACTCCCAAAACCTCCACCTGCTACGGCCCTGGTGGGGATCCACTAACGATGAAGAACTCGTTTCGTGTTTTCTAAAAAGGTTGCAATGGACTCACTAGTTAGTGGTGCTGCTGGCATTTCAGGCTTCGTCTCTTCAGTGCACAGCGCAGGGACGCATTCTGAAAAAAAAAAACAAAGATCATTTCAGTTGGATATTTCGTTCTATCTATCAAATACGGGCTTCGCTTAGCTTTGTGTTCGACTATTCGTTCGTGTATCACAAATGCAGATATGCAAGTGAAATATGTGTCGCTAACCGGAATGGGATGCCAAAATAAATAGTGTGATGGATTTGTGGTTCGTTATTAATTTTACATTTGGGTCGGACTTGCATGTGGCTGCATAGGTAAAGCGGTGTCGGTAATATTATAAAATATTAGGTTACGCGCTACAATGAAACACAAGATATAAAGGCTAGGACGATATAAGTCAATACTCACGAAGAGTATTTCAGAGATGCACCTATCTTCCCAAATTCATTGCGAAATGGATAAGACTATAAAGCGTATTGTTCCTATTTCTTTTCCGATACCTACCAATTACAGATGGTTTTTTATCCTTATTTCGTTATTTCTTTCCTACCTTGCTCGTCCATTCTGAACTGACGCGCCCCACCCACTAGGTATTGCATTGTACGTACACGGTGACGTAGCGTGTACGCAAAATGCCGCAGTGGGGCGCGTCATCTCAGATTCACAGTGGACATGTAAGCCCTACGCGCTATGGCCTCTTAGCGGGCGGGCACGGAAACAACGGCGGGTGACGTCTGTACAATATTATTATAATTTTGTACCTTCGCGTCGTTGTCGCCGCCCGCCGCCCGTCCCGCTCGGCCATCGCTCCTCGTAGCTCATTTCGTGCCCGTAGGGCGCAGAAGATTGGCGAAATGGTACGGTCTTACTTATGACAACAACAACCGCTCATCAGCGTTAGTAGTACACTTGAATGAACTAGGTATTCTATAGTTAAACCCTCTATAGGTACGAACCATGGGCTGTCAAAGTTAAATTGTAAGGGTTCACACGGCGATGATCAGTAGATACGATATTTTACGGTAAAAAATTTTGGATCACCCCGTCTATTCTGTAAAGACCTCACCGTGAAAACTTTGGTGAAGTGAGCTGTCAATCCTTAGTGTGAGGTGGAATGACAGCCCACTTTTTAAGCTCACTTCATCTAAGTTTTCACGGTGAGATTTTACAGACTACTCATCGACATTCTATTGTTCATGTCATTCATACGGTTCAAAACAAATGCAGTAGGTACGAAACTTGTGATCCCAAAATTATACAGTCAAATATCTACTGAGGGACAATTCCCGTAATTTTTAAAAACGTTCGCAATCTGTCAAAAATACAATCAACAACATTTTTGACAACTTTGACAGATTGTGACTTGAATGTGAACGTTTTTTAATACGAGTATTGCCTTCTGGTCATCGCCATGAACCCATAACAGCCGGCCATGTTCGATCATCGTGTGTCAAATCGAGCTTACTACCGTCAAGTTCAAACTACCTAGATTAGTATTTGACGTAGCAATGGCCTGGTCGCAATGATATTCAGAGGCATAATAATATATTGATTTATGTGTATAATATAATATTGATTTTTGATTGTTAATGTAGGTAAAAAGGAATGAAATATATCAAAATATACCTACTGTAGAATCTTGTTGATCCCGTATTTAAGCTGGTTATATCACTACACTGGGCTCATCACTACAGCAAGCCTTTCGTGCAGGCCCCGATATTGGTGGTACATAGGTTTAAATATTTTCTACCACTAAAGTTACCATTTTGTAGCATTCCCCACAAACGAGCCTCAACAATCCAAACGAATCGAAGGTACTCTAGTGTACTATTATAACAATATTTTTTGTTATATATAACAATAGAATTGATATTAAACAAAACAGCTATCCCTTTATTATCTGGTATCTAGGTATAATATTTTACAAACAACTTAGGTACCTACTCCAATTTTCTAGCCGTTTAATGCTGTCCATTCACAACAATGGGACGTTACAAAGAGTTATAGTCACAATGGTATCACGAAAACAGTAGGTTATGTGCATGTCCTATGACGAGAAGTGGCGACTGGCTGCAAACATGCCGTGAGAGGGCGCTGGTCGCTCCAATGTTACATTGTAATTTAGATTTGCAATGCATTGCATGAAGCTGATCTCGTGCGGTCCCGTCATCGAATTTGACAGCGCTGCTTATAAAAGGTTTAAATAGCAATTAAAGTATATTAATTACATATTGTATATGTAAAAGAGAAACTAAGTTTACAACTACTGTACTACTATATAAATATATTTCCATATTTTTTATTTATAAATATACTTAGGTAGGTACTATATAAATATATTCAATTTTTCGGATTATGATGTGGAGTCAGGAATCAACAAATTGAAACTTATATCTATAGGGCCGGATAATATACCGCCTTGGTTTCTAAAACAAGGGAAAAAAAATCTCGTCCAACCCCTAAATCATATTTTTAATTTAGCATTGAAAACCGGAGAATACCCACCACAATGGAAACTATCGCGTGTTACCCCTATTCCAAAAACTAGTAACAAATCATCCGTCAAGGGTTATCGCCCAATAGCTATACTGTCGTCTTTAGCAAAGGTTTTAGAGAACGTCTTGCATGAAAAAATATATCGACAGGTGAAGCAATATCTTTGCGACGAACAACATGGCTTCCGCACCCAAAGATTAGTCAATACCAATCTGTTGACTCTTGTCGACTTTATCTCACGCACTCTTGACCGTGGTGGTCAAGTAGATGTCCTCTATTTTGACTTCCGCAAAGCATTCGACAGAGTAAACAATGACATATTAATTTCAAAACTAAGTGCTATGGGTGTTACACCAGGACTCCTGCGTTTTCTTGCGGATTATTTACGTGATCGACAACAATTCGTGAGACTGGGTCTTTATGAGTCCCGTCCTTACCATACTCGTTCAGGAGTCAGTCAAGGTTCAGTGCTTGGACCTCTCTTTTTTATCTTAATGATCAATGACCTACCTGCAGTAATTCGAAATGCCAAATGCCTTCTGTATGCTGACGACTTAAAACTCTTTTACGAGATCAAATCTAAAGAAGATTACACCGCTCTTCAATCAGATGTAGATGCAGTATACAGATGGAGTGTTGAAAATAAAATGGAGTTTAATGCTGCCAAATGCCACGTCATGACTTTTGGTCGAATGCGACACCCAATAAAATTCACGTACAAATTAGACAGCAATGCTATTATAAGGACTGATGCTATTATAAGGCTTATAAGGACTGATTCAATGAAGGACCTGGGAGTCACATTTGATCAAAAGCTCACTTTTCATGAACATATCGTATCTGTTTCCAAGGAGTATTTTAAGCGGCTTGGTTTTGTATTAAGGACCTTAGTTCGAAGCAAACTTGAGTCCAGTGCAATTGTGTGGAACCCGTACGAGAAAAAGTATGCGCTTATGTTGGAAAAAGTCCAAAAAGCTTTTCTAAGATACTTGTATAAAAAATTGTATGGGTATTATCCATACTTATATCCAACGAAATTTCTGTTGGGGGCTTTGGGTTTTAACTCTTTGGAAGTGAGACGGTCGTTTGATCAGATGATTGTAACATGCAAGGTTCTATTGGGGAAGATTGATGCATCGGACCTCCACGATCAAGCCTGTAGGTTGTTTGTGCTAAATATCTATTGTCGTGGTAGACGGCACAGATTGCTGACGGCTCCGTCGTACCGTACCGTTGCACGGTCAAACTCCCCTTACCAAGATCACTAAGGGATCTCAATGCTCTCCTGGACTCAAAAATCCTGATTTTGATTTATTTGCGGATGAATAGAAGTTGTTATTGTTGGAATGTTTGAATTTTTGTGAAAAGAATGCATGAAAGTGTGGT
Organism: Lithophane socia; assembly: GCA_947522985.1. Classification (NCBI taxonomy): domain Eukaryota; kingdom Metazoa; phylum Arthropoda; class Insecta; order Lepidoptera; family Noctuidae; genus Lithophane; species Lithophane socia. The sequence goes on from OX383251.1 coordinate 10,652,061, forward strand.
AAAATATTGTTTTGCAAATTTTGTTCGTTATAATTTGATTAAATAGTATAATTGGCCTCGGCCGTTCTATTTAATTTAATAATAAATAAATACAAGCGGTTGTAAAGACTGTAAAGTTTTAGGTAGGTACCTACGTAAGTACTTAAGTAGTTTGAGCAGGCTGTTTTTTACTTACAACAAGTTTACCTACTGAAACCGATTCCTGTAAAAATAATTAACCTAGTGCCGTAAATAAACATAAGGATGTTCAAACAGGAAAAGATTAGCGATTCTACTAACTATTTGGTTACTTAATTAACTTGAATTTTGAACTACCTTCCAGGATCGAAGAACGAGATTTCCCAATTCGAGGCGTATGTTATTCTTGTGTTACTTGCTTTTGCTCCAGAATTTTACCCGCTATCTAATTGCGTTAATTAGTTACGTAACCGATTCGTAACATTTTGGTAAAATCACTCCGGCTAGAATTTACTCACTACGATTAACGCTAGAATACTGTCTGTGAAGTTGAGTTGAGTTTTCCGAAATGGCATGCACTAGGTGGCAGCACTGAAATGTCAGGTCCAAAAGTGTCAAAGCGCCTTTATTTTGTTTAGACATGAATGATGATCGAATGAATGAAACGAATGATGACCGTCATCATTTATATTTTATATTCATTGTCGAAATGGAAGACCTCTTTTCAAAGTGCCGCCAGCTGGTGGCTTGAATTTTCATGAAAACCCTCATTGATGTGGAAACGGCCATTCTCCTTTGCTATTTTTTTGTGTACTTGTCGATTTTGGATAATTCGTTCGCTGACGAAAACACCTAGCGGCCATATTTTTATGTCCTCATCGGGTGCTGGTGAACACCGATCGGTGTCAAATTACTTTTATAAAGGAAATACGTATCTTAGAAAGCTCAGCACCGCACTAAGACTGCGTTTAGGAAGCTGACATGAATGGATAAAGTATCGATTTCAAAAAAGAGTCTTCGAAGTGCGTTGACCACCAACCCGATGTTGTAGGTACCTAACCGGGTGGTGGATTTTGGCCCAGTCTCTCTCACAGAGAAGAGGGCCTGCGTCACAGTAGTGGGAACAATGTAGGTTGAATATGATTATACTTGTGCTCCGAAGTCCGAAACCCTAGAAATTGATGCAAAATAAATTGTACACGTAGGTACTTTGACTTCGCTTCAGAATAAAGATCCATTTAAAACGTTATTGATCGAGTTACCGGGGTGTATCGATAGTCAACCCCGTCGGGTTTAGTATCGATACACCCCGGTAACTCGATCAATAACACCCCGGTAACTCGATATAATAAAATTCATGGCTGCATCGTCATGCAGCCATGAATTATATTATATTTAGTAACTTAGTTAGTTTGTTTAATTAGATTCTACATAAATACTGCAGGCGTAGCACGAGCACCGTTTTGTCGACGGAAGAGTAGACAAAAATGACGTTTCCTGTAGACAGTACGACGGCAGCAAAGTAGAAAGAGTCAACTGCACTTTTTACGAAATTCACTCTTTTACATAATTCGACTCGGAATTCTTTGTTTTGTCATAGGATTTATCGGTTGTCAGTATGATTTTGACAGTAAGGATAGTAAACTTTCTTCCAAAATAGTCTACCTAAAAAATACCTAGATAAAGATCGTTAGAAATGAAAGACAAAATGACAGATTGTAGAAGAATTTCTACGGTGCGATGTCAGAAATGAAGCAACGAACTGTCACTTCGTATAGAAAAAGCTATGTCTATTCTTCGTAGAGATAGAAAGCGCCATGCTACGCCTAAATAATGTTTCCTAAAAGTAACAAAAACTTAGATATCTGCAGAGACATGAGCTAACACATTAATTGATGATTAGATAGCACGTTAATTGATAGAGGGGTGTTTAAAATAGATATAAAAATCTAAAATTCACTGAGATACAACGCATAGCCGCTTGGTCCAGAAGCATGAAGAGTTCCTTTTATAGAAATGAAAGAACGATTGTATTGAATTTCAGATTAATTATTACCGTAATTATTACCGCTGGGCAACCCCATCCAACGAGCACACGGCTTGATACAAACAAGGTGCTTAAAAATAAAAAAGCAAATAACAAATAATAAAAATTAAATAAAGTTTTATCTTTGATGGACTACATAAACTGTCACGTTTTAAAATAGTAGTTTTTAAGATGCAAATAAGATGACCTTATCTTCTTGCTCTGCAGATAGACAAGGCTTACATTACATACTTTTCGGGAGTACGCATTTTATCAGTCGTACCAGACAGCCCCGAGCTCTAACAAAATAGCCTAAAATAATATGCAAAACTCATCGTTGAGCCGATATTACACAATACTCTGGGATGTATATTAATACCAAACCCGATGTGAACCGTCTCTAGAAATATCTCGGATAATACGGACAATACGGACGTAGAACATAGCTTTGATAACGTTCAATTTGACGCCCGCCAATTTAGTTTCAGACACCTTCCAATCCGTGGGCGGATACTGTATAATCGTAGCATATTATGTTATTTCCTTTTATAAAATAAAGCACGATCTACATTAATCAAGCAGGTAAGAGTTTTCTTTTTAATTACTACTAAGCAAAGCGGCAGGGCTTGAAACAGGGCTTATTTAATAAAATAATTACTTTACGCTCGCTCGTGCTGACCTCATTTTGTTTAAAAGCCTTATTGAAATAATTATCTACGATCTGTTTCGAAAAGATAATAATCAACTTCTTTCATTTTTGAATGCCCAACGCCGCAAATTTTTAGCTTGAACTCTCCATAAAAATTAATAATATGAAATGTTTACTGTCCCGGGCGGAACTGAACATCGCCTGCGGGATAAAACAAAATGTATAGATACGAGATATTACGAGCATGGCTTTCAAAATTCTGTTTTACTATCGAGTCGGTCTTAGCACACAATATCGATGTAGAATAGCCAAAATTTAAAATGCCCTTCGTGCTTCGGTACGTACGATTGTTCTGCTGTTGCCAGCTCTACCCTGGAGCGCCAGGTGAGTAGTTTGTAACGTTTCGTGGTAATTGTATTAATTGGACCGTTTCATGCAATCAAAATTTAACACATGTAGGTATTTATAGCACGTGTGCCGAGCGACCTTCTCCGACCTTGTAGGGTGTGTGTATATTTGTATTGGGGGAATTATTCAAATTAGAGACCCTGCTACCGTCGCGTTCCGTTTTAAATTCGGGCCTCTGACTGTGATTAAAATTTAACTTATTTTGGGGGCTCATACGACGGACTTTGTTGGTCAATAAGCTTGTGGTGATTGGTAGAGGACTATTATTATCTAAACTAGTCCTCCCAAAAACCAGTACCTAATGTAAAAATCATATTAAAGACTTTCTTAATTATAATCATATTGTGGAATTCTTGAGTACACTGCGTCGTTACTAGAGCGTAGGAATTTCAGCATTGCCTTGAAACATAACATTGAATGGAGCCTCGTCTTAAAATTATGGTCCTAGCATTCAAAGTCTCGCGGAGGCTGAAACTCGAGCTAGCTAATATGTCTTTGTCACCGAAATATGACCCATACAGCTTAAATGATGCTGATTAATTGGAAAATTATACTATCCGCAGTGCCTATGTATAAGTAGTGCTAATTACTAATTAGTATGATCAAACGACCAATCACTGGTCACTAATTAGCCAAAATGTTTGCAGTTTTCATATCAGAATGTGGTTATAATAATTATTATACCAGTGTAAGGTAAAATACCTCTTTTAACGTGATAAAAGAACTATTATCGCCATTTCTTATCATCTTACATACGTACCTACCTACTGTAGGATTTAAATCTAGCCAGACACATCTATGACAAACAAATATTTATGTATAGGTACCTGACTTGTATAGCTAATTATAGAAGTTCACTAATGGTAATCAGAGAGACTTTTAGTTTTATAATATATATAAAAAGTAGGTTTAGATAACTACCAAAGGATGTCACAGTAAAATAAAGATAAGATAAGATAAATAATAAAATTATATCTGTGATCTACGAAAAAAAATAAACTTAACTCACACACACACCTACATACACACACATATCAAACACATAAACATTGTGGAAACGACAATACAACAGTAAATGAAAGCACTGGCAATACTAATGCATAAGAGTATTTTGGAACTACGAGTATCAAATAAATCCTAACATCGAAATTAAAAAAGTCATTTTTTCAAACAAACTAAATAGTAGTGATGGTTCGACTATGGGGTTTGCCGATCTTTGACTAGCTATCGTACTCAACTAAACTATTGGATATATTTGATTAATTTTTTGTATGTAGACCGAGAACGTCATTAAATATACGGAGTTTCATTTTTTGTTGCAATGTCGTCTCCACCTTGTCTAAATATTATTTTCTGTAATTTTTATGATGTACATAATAAAGAATAGTATACCACCGCAAATGGTCAATATTTAAGATATATAGACAATGATTCACAGTAAATAATGTGGTAGAATCTTACACTATAATGAACTTTAATTCCAACATCTTCCTTTTGGTCACGTTCGACAGCTCTCGTAATAATGAATTGCAAGTAAATTGTCCATTTAAAACAAATGAACTTGGAATAACGAATAAATAGAATTTAAATGGATTATAGGCTGCCGGGTAGGTATAGGTACCTGCTTCATGGATCAGCATGACATCTTTTACACGTAGCTATATACCAGGGTTCATCCGGTTTCCTAATACATTCACAGCATGGTTATGCGGCACCGGTTAGCCGTTTAAAAATGAAAAAAAAAGAGACTCATATTAGTCATAGGACCATAGGTATTTTTGTCGCATTACCCTAATAATATACATATCATTCAACTGTTCGTGATGATGCCATCAATTGGGCACAAATTCCAGACTCCGGGCTGCTACTGAGAAATTCCAGATGGAAAAACCCAATAACACTTTGCCCGGGAAACGAACTCAGGACCTCATGCTCAGCAGTTGCGTTTGCGACTACTAGACCAACGAGAGTCATTTATTATTACATTATAAAAATGAATAAACCAAACAAATACTTAGTAAAAATTGTTACTTAAGCATTAATAGGTATTAGGTAACCATTTAATAATAACAACAAATGTTTTTTAATTTAATATTTTGATAAAAATAACTTTTTAACAAAAAACCTTTTAGTCTAACTAAGCCAAAAACAAATTGCAAATCCGTTAAAAGTTATGGTCATACATAAATAATAATAATAAAAAAAAACTTCTGTTCGTAAAATCAAACTTCAATAAGTAGCAAAGAGATAAAAATACATCAGTAAATAAACGCACAATCGACTTTAGGTATAATATTTACAACTCAGGTCGAACAATCAACAATAATATAACTGTAAAATACGTTTGAAGTGTCGATAAATTGTTGTGTTACGCTTCTGCATCAATTTCTATATTTCGACAAATTAGTTGGTTAGGGATTGGTTTTATTCGAGGCGGGTGCCGACTGCATAATTTCCGTTATGGGAACATTTTCGAATTTCCATATTTTACCTACACGTCGCCACACACTGGGCGACACGGTTGGAAGGTGAGATTGGCAGCTCGCCAACTCTGCTTCGTTCCCAATGTAATACCAGTGTTGTGGCTCTGTTTGTTAACTTTTGTGCAAATGTTAAGGCTTACTGGCTATTATTTATTTGTAATAGTGCGTTCTGTCACTGCAGGGAATGCAATTATTCGACTTTGCTTTCAAGTGTTTCGACAAATGTCTGTACTAATAAAAAAATAGATACTAACGTTTTCCGTATGTATCGCTTTGAAGAGAACCACTCACGAATGACTTCTACACATTCATCATTAAATCACAAATAAGGTTACAACTCGAATACGCTGTATTAATTTGGCTTCCTCTTTACAAAAAATGTACAGGCAGCTTTGAAAATGTACAGCGTAAATGCCTCAAAGCCCCGCATTATCGCTGCCGCCACGCGCCACTACTTTATTCCCTCTAATCCACGCCAAAAGGTTGTAGAGCTGTTAAACTTAGAGTTTTCGTAGAAACTATATTTTTATATGGCTTGTGTAATAACAGGTACCTATGATTGCATTTTACTAAAGCTACTGCAATTTACCGAATGACGTCACTGAAACGTTATTATAGGATAGTAAAGTTGATGTGTTTTCCTAGAGAACGGTTATTTTGACATCGTAAATTTAAAGCGAACATGAAATTTGTGGCACCTCGCCTGGCATCGGTTAGGTTTGGTTTTCTTTTGACCATTCTTAAAGAAATAGGAGTCACTTTATCAACTAATGCAGAAAAAGCTAGAAGAGACTTAGAAGAATGTAGGTAATCGAAAGAGACTAATAAGAATATAGGTAATCGAGGTAATCAATCAAGAAAAAACATTACACTCCTTTTTGGGCAGTCGTGTAAAAAGTATTTTTCTTTATTTCAGTTGTAAAATTTAAAAATTCTTGCTTATCTTTGGAAATTAACTTTAAATATGAACAATATCTTTTCAGAAGGTTACTTAAAAAAATATACAACACTCGCGTTAATTTCATAAAATATTGTTCAGTGATGTTAAAGGATGGCCACAGCTCACATGCAACAGACGTAATTCTATTAATAAAAGCCTGTAGAAGCTTTTTTACTCACTAATAACATCACTAATAATTTTATTTGTTCGTCAAAGCCTACCTATCAGAATATTTTACTTTTTACAACGAGGCTATTTTTGCTGAAACTTTAAAAACCGAAAACCCAAATAAAAATGTCGTTTGGATGCATTGAGTCAGCTGTGTTATTGACATTTAAAATGTTTGAATTCCACTTTCCGTTTTCGTTTCCAGAGAAATCTGTTTTTCAACCCAAAATGCACTTAAGGGCGCACCCTACCTCAGATTTTATCCCGCTCGCACCATACTACTCGCGACCTGAGTGAGAACAAGACGGAATGGGGCGTTAGCGGCTCTAAAGCGTCGAAAAGTTTAGGTAATTGCTTTTTACTGTCAAAATAATGGTAATAAAAAAAAAAACATAAGACCTGCTTTATAGATAGTTCAGTTATTATGCAAAGTTTCATGATCAAATTTGAAGTATTTTTTGAATACCAGCGGTTTATAGTTCTGTTTAGAGGTAACTTTGGAATTTTTTCTACGGAGAAAATTTTATGTAATCGTGTTTTCGCCAAACATAGGACCTAGCATCAATCCTCAACTTTAACATAAATATTTATTTCAAAATTAATGCTGCAGTGTTTTCGGCATAACGGAGGATCATGCTAAGCAATTTGAGGTAGGGTGCGCCCATAAACAAACTTTTGCATCCCATGATTGCAACTGAAAAGCTTTTAAGTGCTCCCAAACAGTTTTGTGCCTTGGAATCTCTTGAGAATTGTCCATCGAAAAATTTCTTTAATGGAACGTTGTGAGCTACATCAACGACTTCTAAAATGGAGCGAATTTTTTCGTAGAACTGTTTAACTTGGTTTAGTTTTTCTTATAATCCTTACTAGACTTTTATAAACTGTTTTCATACGGTTGGTAAATATTATTTCAGAGGAATAGTGGTACGTCAATGCAATGTGGCCTAAAATCTCTAAAAAAGCTTCTAATAACAAAATAGTGGAGACAAATGGCTAATGTATACAGGGTGAAATTGAATTCATGGGCATCCTCTTAAGGGGTCATTGTACTCATGATTATGAATAACTTTCACTATGGGACCAAACCAGAAATCGCCAAAAAAAAGTCAGCTGTTCATTTTGACGAGGTATGCGAACATAAAAATTTCAAGGTTGGTCCGATTGTGAAAGTTGTTCATAATAATTGTCCTCCCCTTGAATTCCATTTCACCCTTGTATAAATTAACAAAGCAATAACCTATTTTTAGCTAAATGAACGCAAAAATTATTTATCTCTGACGTCTACGACAGAAAATAAATGATCGAAAACAACTTGGGAATAATACTACTAACCCTAACTAATATTATAAATGCGAAATTGTGTTTCGCTGTCACGGTTCGGTTTCGGTTTGTTACGCTGTCACGCTAAAACTGCTGAACGCTTTTGGATGAAATTTCGCACAGGGGAAGACCATGACCTGGAGAAGGACATGGCTACGTTTCATCCTGGATCGCAGACGAAGTCGCGGCAACAACTAGTAATTTATAATTGTGAAAGTTTGGATGTTTGTTACTCAATCACGCAAAAGCAGCTGAACGAATTTGGATGAAATTTGGCGCACAGATAGTTTATACACATAAGATACTTTTTATCCAGGTGTACGTTTTCCAGGGATAATTTCTGACCTCCACACGGGTGACGCCGTGGCAAAAAGCTAGTACTTGAATAAAACTTCCGATGTACACCTTCCCACGGTGCGTCGTGCGGGCTCGTCTGTATCCGTCCGCAATATGGCGCACCGTCGGATCACAGCATTATACCTATCTACAATTCGACATGACAAGTGAGTCGGTAATCGGTAACCGTAGTCAGATCCTATTCATTCGTAGATCTCGCTTCGTAGAGCTCGTCCATCCTTCGTTGGGTATGTGCAACATGATAGGTCAGGCAAAATGATCGCAGAATTCTGTTGAATAATGAAATTATAAGCCAAACATTCGTTTTCATGTCCATTTATTTGCTTTATACTAATATTGTGAAAGTTGTTTTGGGCTATTGGGTTCGCATTTGCACTACGAATAACACACACAATCCAGAAATTCTGTTGAACATTTAAAAGTTTATCCTGTTGAACATTTAAAGGTTTAAAGTTACAGTCTCGTTTGTAGATTTAAACGCTCAGTTTCAATGTTTTGTTTGCTTATTGAACAAGATAAAAAATCTAGAAATAATATACGAACGGAAATATGTTAGTTGCAAACTACCCTCAATAATACAAGAATATAATTATAATGTATACATATAACTGTTCAATACTTAAAGTATAAGATAAAAAAGCCCACCACAATGCTGTGTAGTATTAAAGTGAACTTAAATGGCGTTCATAAAAACCAATCTTACTTTAATTTATTATCCCTAATAGAAAAGCAATTTCAATATGTAAGATGTGAACAGAAATTGCGCTTCTCAGTGGTGGACTAAGCCTATCGGGGGCCCGGGGCGGCAACATAAATGGGGTCCCCCCGCCCAGTCATTCAGAAAATTTGAGAACTAGAAAAACGTAGAATATACGAGTAAGAGCGAGGGAAGCGAACTCAAAATTTTTGCACAGTACCTCGAAATATGTTAGGTTTTCTTTTAACCATTCATAAAGAAAAGGAGATGTTGTTTCTACTTATACGGGAAAGTTGGATTATTAAACGAATAGAATAGAGCGAGCGAAGCGAGGTCGAAAATTGTTGCAACCTGGATAAGTAACATTTAATTTTTCGACTACGAATTACTTCGTCGACCTATTTAGATTAGTTCGAGAACGTAGATGCAAGAACGAGTGAAGTGAGTTCGAAAGGTTTAGCACCCTGCCCCGGTTAGGTAAGGTTTTCTTTTGACTATTCATACATAAATAGGATTTACTTTGTGGAATTTCACAGAAAAGTCTGAATAAAAGAGAATGTATGATGCGAAAATTTTAGCACTCTACATTTACATTTAGCATACGTGGGGGCCCCCAACAGAGACTGTCTTTAACTTGCTGAACACATTTTGGCAATGTTTGGGATTTGATTAAAAAATATTTTTACATATTTCGGGGACCCCCAGGCCCTGCCCAGGGTCGGACCGCACCTGCTGGTCCCCTTAGTCCGTCAGTGGCGCTTCTTTCTTTCGATGTTATTCATCTGTCACTCACGCGATATGATTGCTGTCTTTAGAAACTAGGTACAGAATAAATCGTTGTTTACTGATAATATTAGACATGGAGAGGGTACATTCCATGTGCTCACACACGTAAGTAGATCCAAGAAATGAGACAGTATTGATGTATTCTATCCTAATTCTCGGCCTTGCTAGATTCACACACAATCAGCTGTCATCTTAATAATAACTGTAAGAAACTAGTCTGTGCTCAGTGCTGTTAGTCCCATCAAAACTCTTCGTCCATCATACCCTGTAGTGAAGTGTATGGTTTACGACGTGTAGCACGTGTTTGAATACTTTCACCGACACAATTTCTCGGGTTCTCGTACATTCGCCACTTGGTACCCATCGCCATCCCGCAGCAGGAACGTGTGAAAGGCCCTTGCTATCCGATCCGACACATTTGCACATGAAATTCCGGAATTTATAATTAAATATGCCTTGGTCGGCTGCGTCCTATTCGGATTGAACCCGTTTTATCGGCTCCGCAAATATACTCGCTGTATTTCGTAAATCCCGTTGGAAAATCATATTAGCTGTCTAATGCTAGTGTTACTCACTAAAATAGAACAATTCCCAGGGCGGTCATTATCCGAAAGGTTAAAATGATATTGATAATGTGAAAGTCTGGTTTAAAGCTCTTTAGACAGGACATTCTCAAGTGTTAGACAAATCGTAGTCATTAAAGATAAGTACAAGGAGAATGATCTACCTTGCACGAGAATAGCGCATATGTCTAGTGGTGCTTCAGGGATGCCGTACTGAGGTCTTCAGTTAAAAGTGATGCGGCATCATAAAAATAATAAATATCAATGGAACAGTCGAGAGCGGCGTCGCCGTAACATTTTATTTTATTTGCTTACCGTATCATAAGTACGAATGAGTTTGTCAACATGCTTGTAACTACCGAGAGTTAATCTGTTTTAGCATTGCAAAAAAAACGGCTTTCGACAAAAATGAACCCCGTCTCATTTAATACTGACTGACTATACTTACCTATTGTCATATAATATGTACCTCGTATATAACTACATATTCCTAAAGCCGATTCGTTATTCAAAATACCATAAAAGGTAAGGCATAAAAGGCAAAAAAGTAGGCAGATAGTAAGTAGTGCAGTTACCCTGCATAAAATCTTCGAGCCTAAAACTTTTTTACTTCGCTGGCCATCGATGTTGTCGTTTTTAATCGTAAGATAATTTCAATTTTTTTGAATTTGAATCTGACGTGAAGAAAGATGAAGAATTTTTGATTAGCACCCGTCAGTCGCGGTTTTTTCTCATGAACACAAGAGCTCTAATTCTTCAAATAATTCCAGGCGTACTATGCTGAAAGATTTACAGTATAAATAATTATAGTTGTGTCCACGTTTCCTTGTTTTACGGTACGTATAATCGGATTTTATCTGTGCTACTATACTCGCTCTTTCTCCAAGGTATGTCGGTATCCTTTTCGCTAGTCTAAAACCTTCTTATTTGTCATAGGTTAAAAACCAGTGAAAAGGCCTATTTTGGCCTTTATCGGTGGGGTATTGGGAACCCACCTCGTTTCCCCGTTTCGCCATAATCCTGGATCAGGCGCCCCGGCGGCGCAGTTGACTGAGCGCCGTGCTACATACAAGGAATACCGCCTCTTGACGTACCGTGCGGTCCAGGAACTAACCACCTCGTGACTTATTAACTATTTATTTATCCACTGCGAAGCATCGTTTTCTCGGATTCTTCCACGTTGCATTGCAAACTGCAGCTGTTGTAAACCATTCAAGTTTTCCGTTCAACTTTAAATACATTCAAGTTTGTTTTTTTACGCGTAAATAATCTCGTATGCAAATTAGACTAAGCTGGCATTAGGTCAACCTTCGGTTGCGGTTCCTTATTCGATGCGTTGCGTTTGCGCTACTAAGTTATGGTTTTTATAAGCTTTTGCAATCGCTGATACACACCGAACTCCCACGCGTAACTAAATTTACTTAAGATTTCTATTCCGAAAGTTTTCCTTAACCTAATTATATTTTATATTCACCTTTTTATATTTTTTGTAAAAAGTATCTTTCTATATTTATATTGCAAAAATTATACGTGTTCAACGAAGTGTGTTTATTTATTTCGTTACAGTAGGTACTCTGTAAATAAACGCGAATAGATTGCCGTAAATATGTTACCGAGAAATCAAACCATAACTTGCGTTCACAATAAATAGAGAGCCCAAAAGCATTTACGTAAGGCCACTAACAGAGAAATCAGAAAAAAACTGTGACAAGGGTTTAGTGGCACGGTTCTAATGAAGAAAACAACAGGCTGAATAAAGCAGTGCTCATCCAACCACATGGGAGCTCTGTGTTCATATTAACACACTCCGTACTACCCTCGTTCGCGTACATTTGCGCGGGGCACTGAATGTCAAGATAAGCTGGCGGCTTACAATTTGAGATAGAAGCCCTGGCGCGTTGCCAACTCCTTGCCATGTCTGTCTTTGCATACGAATGAGAATGCCTCTAAGGAAGTCGTAATTAAAAAATATCATATCTCCTCATTTTGGATTACTACAAATGAGCCCAAACAAAAACATTAATAACGTTGTGAGCTTAACTTTCCAGGTAAGCGTTAATCGAAAAGTCATATGTACGCGATTGCTAAAGCTTAAATATATAAATGAGATGCCTCTTCCGCACAAAGCCCATCGTGGAAATGCAAATTATGCATTAATCAATTTTACGCGTAATGAGGATTGGGTATCCAATTAGCAATATTGTGAACCAAATACACTAAGCTTTAGTAATTGAAAATGGTGAATGCTCTTAAAAGCTGGAAGTGAACTGTCATCCCAACCCCAGACGATAGGGATTAACACCCCACTTAATCTAAAATGAAAGACTAAATCTTGAGATTTATACAGAATAGACCTGCTGAACACTGTTTTATGTAAACTTGTTTTGGTAGAGAAATAGTTCGATTTGTAACTCAAAAAAAGCTTAGTTTGAATCCCAAGTTGTCGGGGTCTTAGTTTAAATTACTCTGTTCACCATTAGCTATGGTATCACCTATTTCAAGGAATGCACCAATTACCAATCACTCTGTATAGTCTATTCTATTATACTCTATGCGTCTTACCTGGGAGATAGTCAGCCCTTTGTCTGTCCACTGCTGTGTACATTATAATTGCCTGTGTGGTGTCCGGGCACAAAGAATAGCACCACCCCATCTCTTCCAATGGGTGTCGTAAAAGGCGACTAAGGAAAATCAGGAGATCCCCAACGCACACAAGTCTGCCTGGTCATGATATACGTTTACTACCTCTTCACTATCATGATCACATGATGCAGCAGGGTATTGCGAAGCACCTTGAGGGCGTTTATCAGGATCCATCTAGTGATTTACGGCCTTTTGCTGCATCCCAACCTTTGCCGATCGTACTGGTTTGCCAGTCCATTGGATTACAGAGGAAGGGACAAGAGAGTGGATTTGTACCTGCGCAACTGCTTGTCCACTATAATCAAAGTCACGCGCAGATGACCCTAGCTATTTATTACCGTTTCGGAGCGTAAAAGCCCTGCGGCGATGGGGTGTTGGCGGTGGGGTTGAGGTATCGATGTACTGAGGCTTTAGTCTGCACCCTGCACGTAGGCGGCCAGGGGAGAGTGGTCGCTCCCGGAGTTGATTGAGTCGGGACTCTGGGTTCGGCAGCACAACTGGTGACAAAGCAGCCCTATTTAGGATCGCTCTGCTTTCCTCTGCACAGAGGAGGGGTCTAGAAAAGGTGGCCCAAAAATAGTCCGTCTCACCAATTATCCAGGTGCCAAACCGCGGGCGCTTGGACATCGACAAAACGCGGTCGAAAGAAACAGAAGCAATCTAATAATATGATACAACTTAAACGACTTAGCATCGCTACATGGAACGTACGGACTCTGCTGGACAACGACTGTAATTTATGTCCAGAGAGAAAAACTGCTCTCATAGCAAGAGAGTTGGCTCGCTATAACATCGACATAGCTGCAATTAGCGAAACCCACCTGAGTGACTGCGGAGAGCTTTATGAAGATCTAGGGGGCTACACATATTACTGGAGCGGACGTCCCTTCGGTGAGAGGGCGGGTAACGGTGTGGGTTTTGCTATTCGTAATGGGTTGGCTAGAGATCTGAGTGAACTACCCAAGGGTGTCAATGACCGCCTCATGACTCTGCGCCTTCCAGTTGCTGATGGCAAATACGCCCATCTCATAAGTGCCTATGCTCCCACTCTGCCTTCATCGGATGAGGATAAAGAGGTATTTTACCAAAACTTAAGGCGAACTCTTGAGAATATCCCAAAATGTGATAAAGTTATTTTGTTGGGGGATTTTAATGCTCGAGTTGGCACCGAACATGCTATCTGGAATGGTGTCCTTGGCAAACATGGAATAGGAAAATGTAACGATAATGGGCTAAGACTATTGTCGTTATGTGCTGAATTTGACCTTAGCATCACTAACACCTGCTTCCGGCTTGCTGAAAAATATAAGACCTCGTGGATGCACCCAAGATCAAAACATTGGCATCTTATAGACTATGTGATTGTACGTCGAAGGGACCTACGTGACGTACTCGTGACGAGGGCGATGCGTGGCGCTATTGGATGGACTGATCACCGTCTCATTCGATCACATATGCTCTTACAGCTAAAATCACCACGGAGAGCACCTAACAAAATTCCACCTAAACTTGCCTTTTCAAGCCTAATAACCTCGTCAGAGCTGGGAAAAATGTTGGATTTGAAATTTGCTGCAAGTGCTCCGCGGTCTGAGTTTTTAACCATCGATGATGAGTGGAGATATTTCGCCAAACACCTTCATGGTAGTGCGCTGGAAACTATAGGAAGACCACAGAAAAAGAACCAAGACTGGTTTGATGCATCTGACAATGAGATCAATGCGCTAGTTGAAAGACACAGGCATGAGTTGAACTCGAAATCCTCGGATGCACGTAGCAGTAAGGAAGCGCAGCAGAAACTAACATCCAAAGTTCGCGAACTCAAGGATAAGTGGTGGAAGGAGAAAGCTGCTGAACTACAGCACTGCGCTGATACTCACCAAGCTGGCAAGTTTTTCGAGGGTATACAAGCGATTTTTGGCCCACGAGCAAGAAAAATAGCACCGATGTACACAAAAGACAGACAACACCGAGTTACAAGTAAAACCGACGTAATAATGCGATGGGCAGAACATTTTACTGATGTCTTGAACCCTGATGCACTCAGCGCTGATCTGTCGTACATAAATACACTGGATGAACTGCCAGTTTGTCAAAATTTAGAAGACCCGCCTACTTTCGAAGAGTTTGTGGAAGCAGTTAAGCGGCTAAAAAACTCCAAAACACCTGGTATTGACCAACTACCAGCGGAAATTTACAAATACAGTGGAAAAAACATTGTAAATACACTTTACCACCTTGTCGAAAGGGTGTGGGAAAGCGAAGTAGTTCCTCAGGACTGGAGAGATGCGGTGATCTGCAAGCTGTACAAAGGGAAGGGAGATGTCTCCGATTGCAGCTCCTACCGAGGCATATCACTTCTCTCTAGTGCTGGTAAAATTCTTGCATGCATAATTAACAGCCGCCTTAGCAAACTTGCTGAAAAACACCTGCCTGAGAGTCAATGTGGCTTTCGTCCTAGCAGAGGTACTATCGATGCCATATCCGTCGTAAGGCAACTCCAGGAGAAAAGCTTAGAACATCAAAGGCCTCTCTACATGTGCTTTGTCGATCTAGAGAAAGCATTTGATAGAGTTCCTCGTGAGGCCCTGTGGCTTGTTCTCCATAAGTACGGTTACCCAAAGAAGTTCGTCAACCTCATACGCCAATTTCATATTGGCATGAAAGCGCGGGTTCAACACGAAAACGAATTATCTGAGGAGATCCAAACTACAAGTGGAGTAAAGCAAGGTTGTGTTATGGCACCCACACTCTTTGCCATTTACTTCGCAGTTGTTATGAGGGATGCCCTATTGTCCTGTAGTGATCAAATTCAACTGAATGTCCGGACTGACAAAGGCGTGTTCGATATATCAAGGTTCAGAGCAAAATCCAAATTAAAAAAGGTCTCCATTCTGGAGATACTTTACGCTGACGATGTGTGCCTCATGTCGGATAGCATGGCACATCTCCAAAACTATGTTGACGCATTACATCAATCATGTCAACGATTTGGTCTAGTTATCAGTGCTTCCAAGACGCAAGTCCTCAAACAACCAGCACGAGGCTGCGAAACTGATAAAGCCAAACTGAATCTAGATGGGAAACCACTAGAGGAAGTAATGCAGTTTAAATATCTTGGAAGCAACATTAGACATGATAATACCCTAGCTTCGGAGATACCATCGCGCATTGCAAACGCCGCTGCAAACTTTGGACGGCTTAATGATCGTGTCTGGAAATCCCATGACCTGAAGCTAGAGACAAAGGTTAGTGTTTACAAGGCATTAATCTTACCTGTCCTTCTTTATGGTGCAGAAACATGGTGCCTCTACAAACCAGACATAAGGAAACTTGACACATTTCACCTAAGGTGTTTGCGATCGATCTTAAAAATTAAATGGCAGGACCGCGTTCCTAATTCAGAGGTCCTGCGCCGTTCTGACATGTATGGCATGGAGGCTTTACTTATGCAGCGTCAACTCAGGTGGTGTGGACATGTCCTTCGCATGGAGGACCACCGTTTACCCAAAGCGGTCTTCTACTCTGAGATGGCGGAAGGTAAACGAAAGCATGGCGGTCAACATCTCCGCTATAAGGATGTGTTCAAGAGGCATCTAACCGCTTGCGCTATTGATCCAACAGGTTGGGAGAGGCTCGCTTCACATAGGTCGTCTTGGCGCTCTACTATTTACGAAAATGTAAAAACTTTCGAGAAAAAGCGAATCGATACCCTAACCGAAAAACGCAAAATACGTAAAGAGAGACCGAAGCTCTCCTATACCTATACCTTGAACTCTGCCGGCCAACTCTATTGCATTAGTTGTGACCGAGTATTCAAAACCAAATTCGGTCTAGCGAGTCATATTAGGGCACACGCTAGGAAATAATAGTTTTAAAGGGTCGCCGTTATCGAAATCGATAAGGAGGACTATATACATTATAATCCTTATAAAATATTTTTATTAGTAATAAAAATATTTAGTATATAATCTCGACTAACATCAGATGTTTTTTCCGATGTCAAAACTATCTGCGATATTCTTTGCGTCCAAGAGATCCATCGAGATGAAACCCAAAGTCGGCCAAACATCCCTGGACTTAGTTTATCGCCAAGATCTGTCACCCGAAGCATGGTAGCGCAGCGTGTTTGCTGCTCCCGGCGGCGGCGTAAGCATACTATACTTATACACCAAGTGCCCAAATGAGAATGCAGGCCTTTTTCTCAATAGACATTTTATAACTTGAGGGACGATAGCAGCTTCAAGCTTTATTTTGTTTTATAACTGCATTTCTCAGTGACTTTTAAAAATATCAAGAATTTTAAACTGTAAGAAAAATTCCGAGCGCTATTTAGCTTCTAGGAAACTGTAAACAAAGAAGAACCAACTGACAAAGTTTCGGACTGAAATTTCGCCGTTTTAATGCATTTTGTTAAAAGTTACATCACGAAAACAAGACATTGTGTGCCTCTGTGAGGTTTTCAATATTTTTTGAGAAAATAAGTAAAGCGCGAAAAAAAAACAGCTGTTCCGTACATTTATATTCGCATAACTCGTCAAAATGTACGGAACAGCTGTTTTTTTTCGCGATTTCATATTTGTTCCCATAGTAAAAGTTGTTCATAATGATGAGTACAATGACTCCTTAAGAGGTTGTTGGTGTTTTACCAATAACCCTGTATATGGGTCGTGTGACCGCAACATGCTGGAGTCTTAGTAGCAATTGATTGCAGCTCACAACGTAGGTCAACCGATCCAATAAGACTGTGGTCCTTCAATTACGCGGTTAATCAGCTAAGGCGAATGCAATACGAGATAAATTTAATAGCGGCAGTTGTGGTTTGATTGTCGGTTACTCTTTGATAATGATCTTCTGCGTTATTGAGGTAGGTATACCTACATATTTTGCTAAGTGGTGGTGTTTTATTACAATATCCAATAATCCAACGTCTCAAACCCTTTGTAAAGAAGAATGAAAAAAGTATTTCAATATGCTGCAGCTCTAGGTATTATAACGTAAAACCTCATAAAATCATTTAATATTAACTAAGGATAAACTAATATCTTTAGTTTATAAAGTGCTCTTTGTAAAACAGGTAGACTGGCCGACAGCTCTCGCGAGGTTGAAGGATAAAGTTTAATTTTGCATTTGCCTGGCTTACTTATTAATCAATTTGTTGCATCAACAACGTAGTTAAGATTCATTTTATACAGTTTTCCAGACGCCATATTGAATGTCCAATGACGTCATAAGACCTAGGAAACTAGATCAAATTAATTAAATTGGTTCAGTAGCTCAGTCGGTTGATGTTCCTAATACTACTTATTTACCACTAACTAGCACCACCATCTTTAGTTTAAAAAGAAACATCCTACTAATATTATAAATGTGAAAGTTTGTGTGTTTGTATGCTTGTTACTAAATCACGCAAAAACAGCTGAATGGATTTGGATCATATAGATAGTTTATAACCTGGATTAACACATAAGATACTTTTTATCCCGATATTCCCACGGGATCGAGACTTACGCGGGTGAAACCGCGGGGCGCAGCTAGTATCGAAATAAGTTTACAAAATAATTATAATTTATCTTACAATTTTTTTAGTTACTTACTTAAAACAACTCAAAAAGTGAATTGGGCTCTAGCTAGCTAGTAGTCGGAAACGGGCACAGTCATAATTAGATTTCCCACCCAAAATTATGATTTCATGGTCTCAAAATTATGACCAAGAAACTCTCAACTCCACGCGTAGCTGAAGTAATTCGATACACTGTGGACAGGAAGTTTTGTTGATCTAATTTAATTATAATCATAGTAGGTACAGCCAGGCCATTACGATATAATGTATATCTACCACTGCCATGTCTCTATGTTTGGTTTTTTGGCGTAATTATAATAATTTTAGAAAAAACTATGTAAGGATTCCTTGTTGACTACGTAACCCGTGCGTTTTCTCTAACTTTATAATGAAGTTACCGCAGTAGATATCCTAGTTCGTATATCAGTGATGTAGCTCAAACTGAATCCAATTATGCACATGCTTCGTCAAATAAAAGTTTATAAATAGTTGTTCAGATCTATATCTCATACTGAGTCTCATCTTGCGACCGCACTCTACCCGAGCAGGCCGCCGCCGCGGGCCGTGGCCTGAATGCACTCTCCTCACCTTTTATGCGCGCCCCGAAACACGGAATAATCATGCCTCGCTTCATAAGAATACATACATTGTAGCGCAAATTTAACATACGTTTTACATACGTTCTTCATTTCAGGTTGCAGACATGGAATGGTCTGTACGTACTCGTATTAACAGACGATCTACACCGATCAGATGCGTGCACATGCGAAATGTACAACTGTTTAGTTTGTACCGTCTGTTGCAGCTGCAGTCTACATACGGTAGGTAAGCATTTTGGTCAGATCAGACGAATATGGAGGTAGAACCGACCATTTCATTACGTGTTTTAATTTTTTACAAAATGTGGTTCACTGCTGAACAAACCTGGGCTACGCGGTGGAAACATAAAGGTTTGTGGTAGCAAGCGGTACCGCATTGGTCCGATTGTAAACGTAGTAATTATCAATATATTTGATTATGATTAACGCACTCCGAAAGGTCGAACAATATTTTTGAAATTCATTTAATTATAGAACCACATGGTTAATTTAGCAATTTTTCATGAAAATACATTCAATAGACACTGAAATCTTTTTAGCTCTTGTCAAGAACAAGAGGCTCCTGTACCTTGAAAGCGGACTGATTACTTATCTAGCCTTAAGATCTTCTTCTTCGTAGATCATAAAATAATAATACCTAGCCAGACCACCATCTGGGGCAGAGCGTTGTGAAAATTAACCAAACCTTCGGACAAGAGACGTTAAACTGAATGTTATTTATTGTAGGCATTGATTATCTTCCACAATGTTCCGTTCCGCCTCAAAAAGGAACGACGGAAAGAAGGTCTAATCCTATATTTAACTACTTTGATTAATCTCAACAAAAAAGTTTTTATTTTAACAACAGTTTCTGTGAGTGCTCGATTCATCAAAAAGAGTACCTAAAGTTGGGTATTTAGCTACTTTGATTAATTCCATATTAAAAAAATGTTTTTGTTTTTATCAATAGTTTCAGAATGAGCTGAGTGCTTATTCTGAAACTGTGTGCTCAAAGCTTAATTAACACGGGTAGTTTCAGGACTTTCAGGATGTTTTACATCAAATATGTGACAAACTTTGATCAATAAAATTTTAGTTGCGAAACGACAATCAAACTTCTTGTACAATACAAAACGAAATACGGCTAGTCGTCGTTATTTGACTGGGTTGTTAACACTGCTAGCGGAGCTACTCCGGTGTCACACCAACTTTTAAACCAAGGCCAACAGTCAGCAAAAAATAGTGTTTATAAATCGACGGAAACAATAAGCAAACAACAGTTTAAAGAAATTCTTTCCTTGCCGTTCAAAACGAATGCAATAACAAATTATGATAAGCAAAAATGATGCGCAAAAATACATTCAAGAATGTTACCGTCGGAAATTGAAAATTTGCCGTTCCGGAATTCGTCTCGCCACCTGTGCAAAAGGGACTTACTGAAATACTGTTTCATTGTAAGCATCCGGAGCATTGCAGCATTCATTTTTTTTTAAAGTGAAGACTCTTCTACCAAACGAAAGGCACCTTGTTTGTTGTTTCGTTTGTTATTTTACAAACGAATACAGTTTGTAATATCAACTTATATGAAAATCTCAAGCTTATCCCGCGGCGATGGACACCGTAAGTTAGATTATTTAATATTATTGGCTTGAGTGTGAATACTGGATAGTATATTATTTGCCACATTTCGCACACAATAAAAATAACAATAAACTCAAAAGCAACATCTTCAAAGCAGCTAACATATTTTTCTCGTTGACAATGTATTTGTGGTGCGGGTAACTTTCCCATACTTCGAAATGTTAGGCGCGTCCCAGATCTGGCAGGCCTCGCTACTCCGACTCCTTCGAGCCGACTACTGTCGAGCTTCCAGACCTTAAATCGACCGTGAAATATTGCCGAATTTTATGAGACAACTGCGTACGATTGTGCCCGTATCGGAAAGATAAGTGACTGCTGCCTTTTTAGCCTCCCCTTCGTGACCTCAAAAATGATTAGTAAAATATGTACTTACTCGTACCTACAAAAAAAAAATGTAGGATTAAAATCGAAATTCCCACGAAAATTACATAAATGTCTGCTTGTGGTCATATTTTATTACAGAAAAAATGATCTATGTATTTGAAATGTCAGTAATAAATGTGTTTGCTGGACATGGCATACAAATAACACGAAATCCAAAAATAAGCATCATTTTTCATTTTTAAATCGCAAATATTGTGCACCTGCTTTATGTAATATTTTGGATGGTGTTGTTTATTGCGGCCCTACCTGTGCTCGGCCGTGACTCAAAGTAAATTTTTTAAATTGAAAACCTGTAAGATCAGGGTCACTAGGTAGTCTTTTTCACAGTTTAAGCAAGTTTTTTCTGAACGCTAAAATATACGTAGTTCAACAAAAGTAGCTAACGAAATCGACACCGATGATCGAATAATGTGAGACGATGAAGTACGCTTTACCCATTCCAGTAAAACGACTGTTCTTGGCAGACAGACGGACGCGAGAATCATCTTTGTACGAGCATTTGATTGCTAATACATGTGATAAGTTGAGATGGAAGAAAACTATTCTTGCTGACTTCTTGATAAAATATTTAATTGATTTGTACGTGTTTACAATAAGACGGTCGAAAGTGTACTTAACAGTGTTAGTAAGAATGACGATTTACATTAGGTAAAAATGCTTATGCTAGCGTGCTAAATAAATGTGCGATGTAATCGTACATATTCCCGGACGAGATAGGAAGGATGAAAAGCATCTAGAATTCTAGATTAACAAAAATAGTTTAAAGTTTAAAACATGACAATTTAAATGTAGAGTTAATTAAGGGGAAGTTCCTACATGGACGCGACGGTTGCTAGGAACATGGACGCGCACGCAGTCGAGGTGTCCACTTGTTTCACTTGTATCGCTGTTGCGGCGCAGCACGGCACTCCTTGTTCTTGATTCCTCAGCAACGGACGGTGGTGGTGATGATGGAACTTGCCATCGACATCGCGTACGGCGAGCTATAATGATGATTACAGTGGTGCCCAATATTCCAACTAGAGTGTAGATCACAGCGTAGTGATGAATATCATGATAAGATAGACCATTAGGTAACATCACATCTGCCGCTTTCATAGACTGTATCCTTTTATCTACTTCGTTGATTTCTTGTTCTAAATCTTGAGTTTTGTTGTCCAAAACTAGTTTAGGTATGCTGATGTTGATGATGTGGTTGATAGGGGCAATCACTGGCGCATAAATATCTGCGTTCGTCCTTAATTCACTTATGTGAGGTTTGTGTGAATACAGAGTAAAGTTGTTTGTTTTGACGATGCATCCTTGGCCTATATTGAATAGTCCGGCTTGTGCCAGCTGATGAGCGGTTATTTGATCGCCGCATATTGTTCGAACGTGACACTTATCACAGCAAAAATAAAAATATCTATTCAACGTGTATGTTTCTTGCAATTTATCTTTACAGAAGCTTGATGTTGTCTTGCATTCAGAATTTTCTGTTTCACAGAAATTCTTGTCTCCTTTAATTTGGTATATGGGTCGTAAGATGTGGCAATAATAAACTCCTGAAACGGTTAGACATGATCTCAAGTCTTCTTCATACATGTTAATATAGGTATCTTTTTTCATGTTGATAGATATGAACTCAGATACTGAGTTTATGCTGATCATGTCACTTTGGCCCATTGTCTTGGGGATCGGAATTATCTTGAGGATTTCGTATGAATCTCGACTGATTAGAGGTAGTTTGATCTCAAAGATGATAATGTCTTCCAGAAGTCTTGTTTTTATTTCCAGCAGATCATATATCTTCCGAAGGTCCGAGTGTATGTTGTCAATTGGCAGGGAGACGTCCTTGGGTAACTTGCTAGAAATCGTGCTTAACTCGTTCATGAGTTGTTCGGGCGTAATCAAGTGTAAGTTGAAACGACCATTGTAGATATCAGTAACGGTGTCTAATAACGTATTCTGAATGCTCTTTAAATTATACATCATATTACTTGCTATTATAGCTCCCATGTTGAAGTCATTAATGACGCTGTTAGTTTCAATGTTGTTTTTCAATTGGTCCACTGCTGCGTGTAACTTATTCATGTGACGGTTTATCATTTTAAGTTGTTGGTTCATATCATGTTCTGTGCGCTTAAGGAGGTTGTTTTCTGCTTCCATGAGTGAAGTCTGATTTTTCCAGAGAGAAACTATGTGCTGCTCGTTCTCTCGAATGAGAGAAATATCCTTGCGATATTTTTCAGCGAAACTTTCGTCGAGCACTCCGAATAGGCTGTTTGCGATATATCCCACGCCATTGATAAGTCCTCGGCGCTGACGCAGTGTCCCGGGTCGCGTGCCGGAATGCTGACTTTGCAAAACTTTGTTGTAGTGCTCGAGTTCTGAGAACGCATGACGTAGCTGCTGTATGATAACGTCACAGTGAACTTGATCTTGTGTGATGTCACATGTTTGTTTGAGCGATTGGATGTATTCATTGAACCTTGCAGTTGATTGCCAGTACGTATCCATGCTGTAGTAAACTACAATATTCCAATCGTCTCTGATAAGCATCATGTCGGATACTTTGTCAAAATACAAGCTTCGACTTGTTTGAAATGGGGTTATCTTCATGTTACATTCTGCACTTGTAATGAATGTGAAAAATAACATCAGAGCAGTGACCATGGTTGTCAAGTTGAACTTGCTTTTCGTTGACCTCCTTGTTGAGGATGCTTTGGCTTGCTGGTGTTCCACGTCTTGGTTCTTGTTTCGTGCCGTGTCGCACTGTGTGGCAACTTCTTTATGTTCTAAAAGTATGGATACCCTTATGACGGGACGTTTAATAATACCGCTTTTCGTTTTTAAGGTCACGACACGCACGTGGCCGTCCTTGCCCGGATGTAGTTCTACGACTCTTCCCATAGCCCACTTGCCGGGTGGGAGATTGTCGTCATGGATGAGAACTATATCGTCCAACTTGATGTTGGATTGAGTTTTCCTCCACTTGCTTCTTGCAGTTAATTGGGCAAGATACTCTGTGCGCCATCTTTTCCACAGATCTTGTAGTATTTTCTGTGTTAACTGCCAGCGTGTTCTCAGATCTCTTTCGGTTTCAACTAACGTTAACGTAGGTCCGCCAGTTATAAAGTGAGAAGGTGTCAAGAAATCTAGGTCTTCAGGATCTTCTGAGATTGCACACAGTGGCCTTGAGTTTAGGCAGGCTTCTATTTGTGTTAGAAGTGTGGTGAACTCTTCATAAGTCAACTTTTGTTCACCGATCACTTTCTTGAGGTGCTGCTTGAAACTCTTCACTGCAGCTTCCCATAGGCCTCCTGCTGATGGCCATGAAGGGGCGTTAAAATGCCATGTGATCTCCATATCCGATATCTCAGACATTAGCTTATCATCAATAATTCTCTGCAATTCTTGATATTCGTTTTGTAGAACCTTGCTGGCTCCTACGAAGTTGCGACCGTTGTCACTATACAAGTGACAAGGTGTGCCTCTTCTAGCTGCCATCCTTCGTAAGGCAGCGATAAATGCCGACGTTGTGAGGTCGGCCTTCGTCACCATGCAAACAAATACTGACACATATCCTTTGGTGGTCTTGACACCACGACCCTTGTTGGTTTTGATATAGACATGTCCAGTAAAATCCACGCCGGTGTGCATAAAGGGTCGAGATGGATTGATTCTTGCTGCAGGCAGGTCTCCCATCAGGGGTTTTAGTTTCGCAGGATTTTGTTTTCTACACGTAATACATTGACGTATTTGTTTTTTCGTTGCATTATTTCCCCCGATTATCCAATATTTTTGCCTGATACATGCTAATGTAACCCGAGCTCCGCCGTGAAATGTGAGTTTATGTGCGTGATCTATTATTAGTTCCGTCAGACGATGTTGATGAGGTAAAATTATAGGATGTTTGAGTTCAGGATTGATCGCAGCATGATGCAGCCTCCCACCCACACGTAGTATTCCCTCTTCATCTAGGAACGGAATCAAATTCATAATCTTGCTTGTCGCAGAAACTTTGTTATTTTTCTTCAGGTCATGTATTTCTTGCTGAAACTCCACACACTGAACTTCTTTGATTATTACGATCTTGGCCTTGCGTAGCTCCGCTAAGGTAATGTATGGTTTTGTTGTGTTTTTTGATTTTCTGATTACCAAGCGCCGTAAACGTGCTAGTACGTGCAAAATCATTGTAAATGAGGTCAGTCTGCTAAGAAGCTTTTTGATAAAGCTGTTTTCTTGTGACGTTTCTTGTGTCACAATATGTACTTGCTTGTTAAGGGATTCTTCATCAGTGGAATAAGTTTGGCGACTTGCTTGGGCTTCCGGCGTACATTGAGGTAGCCAGGTGGGTCCATTCCACCACAGATTGTCTTCCTTTAGTTTCAGACTTGTTAATCCCCTGCTCGCGCAATCTGCAGGATTATCCGCGGATTTCACATATTGCCAACATTGAGATGGCATCTCCTTAGTTATTTGTCGCACCCTGTTGGCAACAAACACTTTCCAGCGATTGGGATCGCCTTGTATCCATCCCAGAACCGCCATAGAATCGGTCCACCCGTAAACTTTGATGTCATAACCGATTAAACTTTCCTTTACTTTGACCATTAGTTTAGATAGCAGATGAGCTCCACTTAATTCCAATTTGGGTAAGGAGATATTCTTGTTGTACGGTACCAATCTTGATTTCGCAACCATTAAAGTTATTTTTGTTTGACCTAGATTTGTAATTTTGCAATATACGACACATGCATACGCCTTCTGCGATGCATCGCAAAATCCGTGTAACTCGATATTGTTTCCGGCCGACTCCGTACCTATCCATCGAGGTATTTGACACCGATTTATGTTTTCTATATCTTGTTTAATTTTTGTCCATTCTCTGTTAATTTGTTCGGGAATCTTGTCATCCCAATTCAAGTTCTTATCTTTCCAGATGTCTTGAAACAGTATTTTCATCTTGGTAGAAACTGGAGTGAGCCAACCGAGGGGATCAAAGAGTTTGGATATCTCAGACAGTAACTTCCGCTTCGTGGGTTGTGTACCGGTAGTGGTTTCAATCTTGGATTGAAATGTGAAAATGTCTTGTTGAGGATTCCAGTGAAGGCCTAATGTTTTTGTCGATTCAGCTTGTTTGAAGTCGTAACGCTCTTGGTCGCAGCCCTTGCTGGTGCTGTCTTGCAATTCTTGATAATTGGACCTCCATTTTCGTAAATTGAAACCACCTGTCTTGAGGATTGCCATCAAATCTTGCTGTAATTGTTTTGCTGATCCTACAGAGTCTGAACCGTGTAACAAATCATCCATGTAAAAACATTCTTCGACGACTTGAGCAGCATATGGGTAATTTGATCTCTCGTCATCTGCTAATTGCCTTAGGGTCATCATTGCCAAGAATGGAGCGGCCTTGGTGCCATAGGTGACCGTAGTAAGTAGGTACTCTTGTACGTATTGGTCAGAAGAATCTCGCCAAACGATTTTTTTGGAGGTTTTGTCGTTGAAAAAATGTTTCGTCAAATTTGGGCACATGAGCCCAAATTTGACGAAACATTTTTTCAATGTCCGCGATAAAAGCTATGCGATGTTGTCTCCACTTCAGTATAAGTGTCATAAGATCTTTTTGAAGATTGGGTCCCGTATGCATACAATCATTTAAACTAGTCCCAGTAGAAGTTTTTGATGATGCATTGAATACTACACGGAGTGACGTAGTTGTGGACTCGCTACGTAGTACGCAGTGATGCGGTAGAAAATACTCTGGTTTCTTGTTACTGTGCGCCGGTTTCATGTGACCGAGAGATAAATATTCATCAATAAATGTTTTGTATTGTTTTGCTATACATTTATTTTTTGCAAGCTTTCTTTCTATCTGATACAGCTGAGCGACTGCCTTATGTTTAGATTCCCCAATATCCTTGTTGAAAGTTGATTTTAGTGGCAGTCTCACTTGATATCTTCCGTCTGCCAACCTTGTCGTGGTCGACTTGTAAAATTGAATGCATTCATCGTCTTCATATGATATTTGATCATCTTCGGGAATATCTTCAATCTGCCAAAATTGTTGAATGTCTTGTATGTTATTCAGGACTAGGTTGCATTGAAGACTTTGGACCCCGCCGAACAAAATCCACCCAATGCGTGTTTGCTGCGCAATAAAGCTACCTGAATCTTCTCGGTGAATCTTGTTCATGATGATCTTAGCATAAATATCCGCACCCAATAATATGTCAATTGGGTTGCTGATGTAGAACTGAGGGTCGGCTAAGTCAATTTCTTCTAAAAATACCCATGATGGTTTAGAAAATGTTGAATTCGGCAGGTTTCTTGTTATGTTGTTCATTATGAGAACATTAGTGCTGAACTTGTAGTTGTCGTCCAATGATGCACAGTTGATACTGAACATTCCTTTGCAGGTCTTGTTATTTATACCAACGCCAGTTATAACTCCCTTGCAGTTCTGTCGTGGCAACCTAAGATCTTGCGCTGCGTTTTCAGTGATCAAGGAAACTTGGGATCCTTGGTCAATAAGGGCTCGCATCGTTCTTTTAATTCCATCAGCTCCTGTCACCTTGATAATTGCCGTTGCTAAAAGAACAGTTGAAGCAAGTTTTTGTTGGGCAACATGAGCTCCGGGGCTTGATTCTTGCTCAGGGTGCACGAGGCCCGAAACGTTCGATGACGTCGTGTTTTCATTGGCATAGGCATCATGTAACACCGTATTATGTTGTCCGTTGCATTTCCGGCAGCGTTTGCTTGAAGTGCATTTTTTTTCGTTGTGATTGTACAAGCAATTTGTACAAAAATTGAGTCGACTTATTGTTTTTCTCTTTAGGGCTGGTGTCATTTCTTTGAATTGATTGCAATAATATATGCCATGATGATCTTTGCAGATTGGGCAGGAGATGGATGGGGTCTTCTTGGACGTAGCCTTGTTGCTGACGTAGTATTGTTTTCCCTGATTTGATCTAGAGTTCCCTGAACTTGAAGGAGGACTTGTTGATTTTTGTATCGCATCTTGTTTGCGACGTGCTGACTCCATGGAAGTGAACTTGTTTTCCAGAAATTCTAAAAATTCTTTCAGGGATGGCAGTTCTCTTGGCTGTTTGAGTGAAGTGAAATATTCGTTGAGTGTTTCAGAATCCATTTTTTGAGTGAGCAGGTGTACTACCATTGGATCCCAGGTGTCAATGTTGACTCCTAAATTCTTGATACCATTAAGGCACTCGGTTGTTACGTCATGAATACGTTTAATGTGATTCGATGTCGCTTGTTGCGTAACTGGGATATTCATCAAGGTGTTAATATGAGTAGTAAATATAAGTTTCTTGTTATTATAACGGTGGTTTAATATATCCCAGCTAGTGATGTAATTGTCTGCGCTGATCGGAAGATGTTGTATTAGGCGTTCTGGTTCACCTTTAATCTTGCTCTTCAGGAATTGCATTTTCTGTGCCGCTGATAAATATGGGTTACCGTGTATTGCTTCCGTGAACAAGTCCTTGAATGATACCCAATTCTGGTAATTTCCGTTGAATATAGGAATATCCAGTTGCGGCGTAGACTTTTCTCGATGGGATGCAGAGAATAATCTACGATTTATTTCTTTCTTGATATTGAAATACATCTGCTCATGGTGCGTGTATGAAGTCTCGTAATTTTCGTCTACTTCATCAAATTCGCTGTCTATTTTCCAGTGGAGACCGTCAACCGCATTCCAACGGGTTTCTAGAGTTTTCAAAATGTCTTCAAACTCCCATTTTTCTTCTATGGTTGACAGATCTATGTTAGTCACGAAGCGAGAAAAGGCTTTGAAGTTGCTAGCCTGTTTGCGCAACTTTTCATCTAACTTGCTATCAGTTCCCCGAGTAGTATACTCCGGAGCTGGCATTGGACTCACCGGAGTAGTTCTGCCCTCTGCGGTCGAGGCACCTGGCTGCTGACGGCCGAACAGAGTTGGCTTGATCAGACCTGCTCTCTGAATCGAATCTCTAACTTCTATGTAGAACGCCTTAGTTTCTTCATAGTGGTTTCCGATAAAATATTCTTGTGTTTTATCTTCGTATATGCACAATTTTTCATGATTTTTCTGAAACTCGTTCCAATAGCTGTTCAGAATCTCCGTTTTCTTCTTGATATATTCTGAAGTTTTGCGATCTTGACCATCTTTCTTGAAATTTGACCAAAGTTGTCGCATGCCATTGATGGCAACTTGCTGCTTGTGAAATAGTTCCTCCATCTTGATACTTGTAAAATAGGAAATTCAAATAAATCGGTTGTTTTTCCCTGCTGATTGTGAAGTTCTTTCGCCGTTAATTTGCTTGAAACTTGCTGAAGATCGATCTGTTTTGGGTTGCTATATAGCTTTTTCTTGATGTATTTGTCTTGTCTTGTATGAAGCCTTGATGCTAAAATTCTTACTTGCTGGTTGCCTTGATGCTGTTGTGGATCTAGGGCTGCTAGCCCACTGTCACCTGGTCTGTGTAAGTGCTCTGATATTCCTCCGTGCGACCTTATGCGCCTTCTCAATTCGCGTTAGGGATTCCCGCTTGTGGGAGGCCAACGGAACCGATTCGCAGCCACACGAGAGAACACAAAACACCAACACAAAAGCTCGAAGGACCAAAATGTACGAGCATTTGATTGCTAATACATGTGATAAGTTGAGATGGAAGAAAACTATTCTTGCTGACTTCTTGATAAAATATTTAATTGATTTGTACGTGTTTACAATAAGACGGTCGAAAGTGTACTTAACAGTGTTAGTAAGAATGACGATTTACATTAGGTAAAAATGCTTATGCTAGCGTGCTAAATAAATGTGCGATGTAATCGTACAATCTTATTATGTCCTATTTTACTTTTGAGGTGCGAAACACAAATAATTATTGATATTCGTGTTATTATCGGAATTATTATTATCGGAAATGTTATTATAATTAAATGTTATTATAACTATTAATGATGGAAATGTTATTATAACTATTAATTATCGGAATTATTATTATCGGAACACAAATAATTATTGATATTCGTGTTATTAAGATTATGCCATTCCTGATTAAATTAATAGGTACGGCTTAAGATTTTAATTAAAAATCCAGAATCTAATTTTCTAGTAATTCGAGGAAAAATAATATTTGTCAGCTTCATGCTTGCCAATTTTAGGAACAAAATATTCATTGGATGTTTTAAAATGTAATAAAATAGATATTATATAAAGTATTGGGTACTTACTTATACATATCCAAAACATATCAAATAAAAGTACTGACAGGACCTTACTCTTCAGTGGCGCCAACTGGTGAGCCCAAAAACGATAGCCCCCATTGTGCCGTACGTGTGAAAGCTTTCAAACTTAAACATAGACTTGATAAAAGGTTCTTTATTTCTAACATTCCTATCTCGGCTTCCATGAAAAGATCCGATGTACAGACATGTTGACCTCTATAATTTTATTAAAGTATATAGAGATAGATAAAAATAAGATTTATTGACTATTTTCGCCAGTGTCTGCCCTTTCCGATCACTTGGACAACTAAGATGATCATGAAGCTCTATTGTATATGGTTTCTTTCTTTTTCTGTTATTCTGGTATATTTATCTTTTGTTTTCGGAGTTCTTAATGGTTTCGTAGTGTTACTGGTTTATTTTATGTTTGAACAAAAATGAATATGATTTGTACTCCAACCAAAATAACAATATAAGGTTTTCAGAATGGAATGAGTTCGGTATATGTAATATCAAGTGAGGGATCTTATCCTCGTAAGTCATCCATTGTATGTCGCTACGTCTGCAGTTGATATATTAAGCGTTCGCCCTCCAGCTTCCAAATCTCGTCGTGTACCTTAAGCGTTACAAATGTATTCACATACATTTGTAACATACATTTTTCTTCAAATATGTTAGCGGTTTTATATATTAACTAGCTTTTGCTTCGACCTCGTTGAGGTCTGAAATTATCCCATGGGAATGTACCTACTACCGGGATTTATCCAAACATACTTATTATTTAAAAATAGATTAATTTAAAGTATCCTAATAATATTATAATATTATTAGGATACGAATAGTGGTGCTTTGTTTTTTTGGATGTGCAAATGTCTAATCTTTCTAATGGCTTTTTCCAGCTATTCATTATTTTTTGATCTTCAACTCAAAACCAAATAATAACCTACTGCGCATTTCAGCGAAGATTTTATAATCAGAATCAATCCCTTAAATTTTATAAGCTTCATACATTTGTAGCCCAATGATCTCTATTCTTTACGTACCTATTTCGAATATTTACTACGTAACCCACAATACACAAAAGGATGCCTGAATCGAGGCTGTTAGTAGTGCGCTTTGTGGGCTTTGTGTGGCGTGTCGGTCAGGGGAGAGAATCCGCTATAGGTACACACGGCTACAAATCAAGCTATTCATTTCCAGTATAAGCTGACCTCGCATTGTACGGAAATCCTATACAATGTGAGATCAGCATAAACTGGAAATGTACAGCTTGATGTGGAGCCGTGTGTACCTTTGTACCTAAAGGTCATCGGACACGTATAAGCAATGCTCCGAATCAGCATCGTCAACCCCACGTTATCAGATCGGTTTATTTTCATTGGGTGCGAGTCTCCGCACGCTTTTTACCGACCGATGAAATCATTGGTTTGTACGCTATTTCCCGAAGACGGTGTATCGGGTGACTTTCATTAGTCGTTACCCCGCCTGCGGAGAGTCCCCGCATGCTGTATATCGACCCAGCTGAATTGTTTTCAAAGCAACTGCCAAACGTGTGGTGCAGGTTCTCCGTATACCGCAATCGTTCCATACCGACTTAATGGCGCAATTTCATTAGTCGACCGCATGCCGGGTGCGAGAGATTTCTGGAACGTGTGCCACAGGGCCCGCATTCGGCGAACCGTTTTCATTAGTCGATAGGGCCCGCATGCCAGGTGCTAGAGATTTCTGGAACGCTTGCCACAGGGCCCGCATTCGGGGAACCGAAAAAGTATTTGACTCACGACCTTCATTGGTCGATATCACGATCGGTATAAAGCAAGCGGGGAATCCCTACAGACGGTGACGAACACTTATCGACTTGTTAACTTTCATTGGTTGCTATCTTGCCTGCGGGGACTCCCCGTATGCTGTATACCGAACGAGTTAACGACCAATGAAATTGCGCCATAATGAAAACTGTTCCCCGAATACGGGCCCTACGGCATGCGTTACAGAAATCTCCCTCATCCCGCATACGAGCCCCATCGACCTATGAAAATGAGCCTTTAGTGTTTATTGCCGCCGGACGACGGCGCAGCAGACTCAATAGCAAAACGACGATCCTTCATTCACTTCGAAGATTATCTTTTTAAAAGGTGTTAAGGTACTGAAACGCGAGTAAAGTTCTTTTTATTCTTTATGTGGGATGTAGGGGATTATGAATGCCGTACGCATTGCCATTATTCCAATCCATACAAATTGAAATCGATTGTCAAATAATAATTCACTTTGTATGATATCGGCTGCCTTTAGTAGCTGTTATGAATGATTTTTTAACATGTTATTCAGAAGACAATCTTTATTTATGAGTACAAGTTCGTATACATATATAGGCTAGTTTTCAAGTTCTAAGGTGGCTCCTCAATTCAGATGTTCCATTGCGTAAAGTTAGCACGCAAAAGTATAATAAGTTATAATCTTCAATTTGGGCGTCGCGAGACGTCGGAACTTGTCTATGGCAGCTGACACTGACCCCGCCAGAAGTAGGCAACAATATTTATCCTGCCCGCGGATGAAAGCCGGTCCACGTGCCAAAAGATGCCTATTTGGAAAAACACATGATGAGTCTTATCGGTTACTAGCTGCGCCCGGAGTTTTCACCCGCATAAGTCTCGATCCCGTGGGAATATCGGGATAAAATGTCTTTAATCCAAGATATAGTCTACCCATGTAACAAGTTTTATTCAAATCTGTTCAGCCGTTTTAGCGTGAAAGCGTAACAAACAAACTAACTGCCGTATTTATAATATTAAGTTGGGTTATGGTATATTTAATATAATATATAACGTATACGTACAAAGTTAGGATTAGGACTATTTGCGTTCGGTCTCCTTTCGTTAAAACTATGAGTAACTCTTTGAATAATGATATGAATAGCAAAGTTTACGCCATTGGACACGGTCTAGCCACTGGTCCTGCGCCTGATCTCTCTCCGGTCGTATCGGATTGCCATCCCATCGGACTATGAGAGAGAGTGTAGAGAGAGCGTACGCACGCACTTGTGCACAATATCTCCCGCGCCGAAGGGTAGTCTCCGCTGAGATTGGACTGGGGGATTATTATGTACCTACTTACTGTCCGTATTCTATATATCTTTGGTATTAGGTATCATCTACCGCAACAATCATGATCACGATTTTCAAATAGGTGTTACACAGATTTATTTGACCGTTTTTTCTAGTTCCAGTCGCGGCCTACGTTATTAACCTTACATTATATTATAAAACAAAGTCCTCCGCCGCGTCTGTTTGTCATCCTGTTCGCGATAAACCCAAAAACTACTACACCAATTTTAATGCTGTTTGCACCAATGGATAGAGTGGTTCTCGAGGAAGGTTTTTGTATACAATAACCGACATCCACGCGGGCATCAGCTAGTCCTACTAATATTATGAACGCGAAAGTTTGTAAGTATGGATGGATGGATGGATGTTTGTTACTCTTTCACGTAAAAACTACTGAATGGATTTGGATAAAATTTGGCAAACAGATAGTTTATAACCTGGATTAACACATAAGATACTTTTTATCCCGATATTCTTACGGGATCGAGACTTACGTGGGTGAAACCGCGGGGCGCAGTTAGTATATTAAATAGGTAATTCGACCAGAATTTTGAACACCTCGTATCGAATATTTGGTTTGAAATGTATAAAAGAAATACAAAATAACTATAATATATAAGAGGAGATTTAAATAAAAGCTGCCTACATTTTATCGAAAACTAAAAGTTGATCGTAAAATGAAAATAAAGACCACGGTTTTCAGTTTCAGAACGATTAAAACACCTTTATCGGTGAATATTGGGAGCTAACCGGCAGTTGGCTTGTAAATTCATTGACGTGCCAATGCAGCAGATTAATCCAGTCGAGTTTACTTTTATCTCGAACATTTTGTAAAAGAAATTAAAAGGCGTTCAATTGAGTTCAATTATCGTGTTTAGCCACTATATTGTATCGGAAAAGAGGGCTTCATTTTCTTGCTCGTTAGCGGCTAGCCCCTGAGAGAGCTGCGCTTATTAAATATTTACAAGGAGGCAAAAATAGTGATGATGTAGGAGGGTACATTGTACATTGAACATTAATATTACTACGCACATACTAAGTGAGTATTTAACCACTCTGATCGCGACGACATGAAATCGCGTAGGACTTACACAAAACTATCCACACAGTCAAAGTACGGGCTACTCATAGCAGATACTAGTACTAAAGCCATGAAAACGAATGAGATAATACTATTACTTTACTCAAAGAGTAATTAATGCAGGTAGTTTTGAAATGAATAAGTAAGGTAATACCACTAGCTACTCATGATCATGTTACTCTGACCGCAGGAAAAGCGCATTGCGACGGATTAGTACCCCGAGTTGAATTGACGCAAAAAACTTCATTCATCGTATCATAACGATACCTTTTACGGTTTTTCGTCTGCTTTTATTTATTGCAGATAAAAACTTCAGTTTATGGCGGTTTTTTTACGGACTCGGGTCAACAATGAGAGGAATTTGCGGAGACTGTAGATAAGGGCGGACCCTAATTTATTTTCGGCAGCAGCGGCCTCGGCCTCTGAATATCTGGTAGCACATCGACACATACGTTTATGTACGCACTACTGCCAAATTTTGTAGTCCCACCGTAATCCACAATAATGTAAAAAAATATTAACCGCAAGCTGTTTTTAAAACAAGCTTTAATTAAAACTAACTAAATAAATTCTTGTTTTGTGCAAGTTAAAACTCATCACAAGATTACCGTAACAATTTAACTAACTACGTAACTAGAATACTTTAGATTGCATAAAACAACGGCTTGCTAACTAGGAAAGCGACGACGAGTTTACAAAGTTTCAACTGGTCTAAGAGGAAGTTGGCCAAAATTAGCTTGGAAGATGCAATCACCTACTAATAGGTAAAGCTAAATAAAACCATGATTAATTGATAGAGAAAATCTAAAAGGAGCAATTTGTGTTGTGTGAAATGTATGTTGTAAAAGGATTGGCAGATTAACTTTTTGTTCACTTCTATTTGTTGGAACGGCTCTAGAAAAGAAAATACAATACAGCTTATTGCAGTGAACGGTTTCCGTCAGCCGTCGTCCTGCACTCTTATCTACCTACACTTTTATTTGTCAATAAACGGGAAAAGCGGACTGCTTTACGACCGACCCGTTCAACCACTTCCCCGCAAAGAAAATAAATATCAACAATACGTTTAAACGGTTTTTATTTTTAGCTGATTGAGGATTTTCAAGAGATTTGCAGCATTTGTCGGTCACTTTATGCCGATAATGAGTACTTCTTCGTAGTCCTGTTGAAATATGAAATTGCGTTTAATGAAAAAGTTTTATGCGAAACGAATATATAATTAATCATTTTGTGCTGCTTCATGTATTTTTCATGAGTAATTAGGCAGATGATATTTACCTTATTTTTACTGTAATTAAATTGAATTAATGTCTGATTAATTCAATTTAATTACAGTAAAAATAAGGTATAAGGGTAGGTAGGTATACAGGGTGTATCAGAAAGGTTTGGTCAAAATTAAGGGTACAGACATCATCAAACTGAACAATATTCTCTATGGGATCAACGTTATAATCGCGAAAGCGCAACATAATGTTGCGTCATCAATCTACTATTTTAAATAGTCTTATTAAAAGTTAACAAAGCGCTACCGGGCCAACCTTATGCATATATCGCAGCCATTTGGTTAAATTATTGGACGCTTAGGCCATTCATTAAACGCCGTTGGAAAGGAGTAGCTTCGGCTTCAGCTATTTTATTGGATGGAACATCCAATTAAATAGCTGAAGGACAACTATCCAAGTCATTGAGCGCAACATTTAACGAGATGGCTGAATGTCGTGTAATCATTTAGTTAAACTGGCTGAAATAGGTCAGGTTAGGTAAGAACTGTGATCCAAGTGTGGGAAGGAAACACCGGGGTGGTTGTTATCAGTAATAGGGTGACAGACCCCGCCCGCCCCAGGGCGGAGGACATCCATGAGGATTTTCCACCCCGGAACAAAAAAAAGGGTTAGAACTGTGACCAAAAAAACTGTGTGCAAGTCGAGCGAGCGCTATTTCCAAGTTGCTCGTAGAAATTTTTTCACCATAAATCACTTGGCTGAGTCTTGATCAGTCATCTTCTAAGGGCTGACTTTCAATACGCCAAATGAATGATTCTAGTTCAATTTACTATCGGCCGAGGTATCAAATTGGATGCCGGCGTTTAATGAACGGCCTAGGCGTCCAATTAGCTGGCTAATTAAACCAGATGGCTGCGACATATGCACGAACATAAATAAAGCGCTCAGAGCGATAATATTGGGCAGATTTTGTTGTATGTAGATTCTATTGCCGATTGCCGTTTGCGATTTCCAATGTTTTGGAAAAATGGCCAATGTTAGAAGCGTTGTACTTGTATGTATCTCGGGTTCTATTGGTCATAAAGAGCTACGGATTCGAGAATTCAAGCATTTTCCAGTCATATTTTGTGAATGTGTTTATGTGATTCCGTCCACGTTCCTACGGCTTACTACGTCCATATGAAACAACAGAACGCGTGTTGCGAGACAGGCCTTGGCCTACTTCTGGATGTAGATTTAGATATTACACCAGCTCATAAAGGTCCATTGTTAAACGTGGCTGTACTACCAAAACAAATAAAGAATTTTATATACACGATTTGACTTTTATTTCACCTTTCAGTCTATGTTTTTTAAAGTGTTCTGATAATTTTCATGCATATCAGAAAGCTCAACGTAGCAGTCAATAAAAAACATCAATAATTAAAATGCACTTAAACTGAGAAAACATTTCTAAAACTTACCAATATTTACCATACAAATTAAACAACGAAGATAATATTCCTCATGGTCTTAGGGTGTTTACCAACATTACCATACCAGACCTTCTCAATTGTTTTTTTTAACCCAATTCTGTTATAGTCCTCTCGTTCGACAAAAATAGTTAAAACAAATAAAGTGGGCCAATAGTTTGACGTAATTACCAAACAACAGCTTATCTCGCGATAAACACTAATAAGTAATAGTGTATTATTTAAGGACGACAATGTTTTTGAATACGACAAAGTATTCGATATTCACTGCTATGAATATTCATATTGTGGCTAAACAACAAGTGTCATAACATGAACTTTCATGCGGAAGCCAAAAACATGTCCACGCTACGATAGCAAATTGATGAAACTATTTAAATGAATAAACAGAATTATAATAACGAAGCATAAGAAGTACAGATTTATAAAAATAATATTAAACTAAAATATTTAAGCACATTATTGCAGATAAAATAATACTTAAATCCATACTAATACAAAAAATTCGAAAGTAACTCTGTCTGTCTGTCGGTCTGGCTGTCTGTCTGTCTGTCTATATATTACCTTATACCATTTACCTTTTCACGCCTAAACCACTGGACGGATTTCGATAAAATTTGGCAAGGATGGTATCCCGGGGAAATAAATAGGCTACTTTTTATCGATATACCACGCGGACGAAGCCACGGGCGGAAGCTAGTAATATATAAGGTAAGCAAAATTTTAGTATCTCCTGATTTTGGTTAATTGTTAGTATAAACTTTTTCCCACAATAACAACTTAATGATCTCCTAAAACAGAGCTTCCTCTCTCCTACCCTTTTGCTGTGCCCTACAGGGTCCATAATGATCTAAATTATATAGTTACCACCTAAGTACCCATTATGGTAAAGCAATAAAAATATTGAGTATTTCTAAAGAGAAATTGATAAAAAGTTCACGCGGAAAAATATCAAATACATTTTTCCAACCAGTTTATGAGCAGAGAATTTTTATTCCGAGAATACTCTCGGATCGAGTTATTAATTTAGCGATCCCGTCCCGCTGCATTTCATAAGCGCATCGCGGGCCACGAAGATCGCGGGCACTGGAGGAAATCCTGCGTCTTACGTTCCCGGGAACCCGCGCTCCGTGCCACCGGCACGCGACTAATAATGTAGTGAACTTCTACGAAATATTTACATACTAGCTTTCAACCACGGCTTCGCCCGCGTGGGTGTCGGAAAATTATCCCACGGAAACGTACTACCGGGATAAGAAGTATCCTATGCCCTATTCCAGGTCATGGATTACCCATGTGCCAAATTTCATCCAAATCTGTTAAGCCGTTTCACGCTAGTGAAAGCGTAAAAAACAAACAAACTCAGTTTCGCACTTAAAATAATTATTATAGTTAGGATTATTAAGTAACTGCATTTTATGATATCTTTTGAAAACTCTTGCTTTTATAATGTTACACATTTTGTACGCCCTTGATATTTTCTTGATAAAAACACAAAAAACCAACCGTACGTGAATAATTTTATTATTTTTGAGAAACCACTGTTGGATACTTAATTTAAATCCTATATTAATAATCCTATTTTAATCCTATTTTAATCCTATATTAAATGAGCAATATTTGTAGATAGAGTGACTGGTAATTAGTGAACACGTGACTTTATTCATAATTATGAAAAACTTTTACTAGTTACGGGAACAAACCTGAAATAACTGCTGATCCCTACATTTTGAAGAGTTATGCGAACATAAATGTAGGAAACAGCCAATGTTTACGGGCACGAAAAATCGATCTAGGTCTAGGTCTTGATTTTAACCCGAGAAGAGCATATTTTTACCGGATAGGGTATTTTTACACAAACAATAGACTGCAGAAAAAAAAATACATTAAAAAAAATCTACTTCGTTGTGTATAGGTACTTATAAATTTTAATTTTATTCGTTAAATACATTCAAGTGAAAGAATGAGCAATAATTGAACCTGAGTAATTTTGGATTTGGCTCTTGCTACGTGCCCGTTGCTCGTAGCCGCGTCGAGTAGTCGACCGACCGACATACGCGTTTATGCTACGGCATAAGCTACGGCGTAGCATTCTTTGCTACGATCGCGTTAATATCTTCAGGAGGATTCTAATGTGCGATAAATTCAAGCAATAAGCTTGAATTTATCGCACATTAGAATCCTCGTGAGTTTTCATACAGATAATTATCGTGTACTAATAGCTGATAGCATATACTACTAATGAAAATAAATATTTATTTATAAGGATAAATATTCTTGCACTGTAGTTTTGGACCAGTCTTGATCTAACCAGTTATTACCACGTATTCCTGTTCCGTTCCAAAGACAATTTTATTTGATAGAGTTGACCTGCTGATCCTCCGACCTGAATCGTCGCGCTCACGATGGAACTCATCGAAGATTACAGGTATCGTTTTATAATTAGGTTTATTTCAGTATTATGTATTTAATTTTACATGTGCATCCACGATATTCTGAAATAGATCCATCGTTTTGTGATTGGTTATCTGTTCTGGGTTCCTGAGGTTAGATGGCTCAGCTCCATGTAAAATACTTAAAGCATTCGTTCAAGACAAACTTCGAATTTCAATATTTGTTGGAAATCCACACACGTGGAAACGTGGTTGTTTATATTATTGATAAAATGACGGTGAAATAAGTACGTATATTGTTCACAACTTTTATTTAGAAATAAATTAATAAAAAAAAAATAAGTCAAAATTTAAACTACTGTCAAACTTTACTTAACTCCTTCTTTAGACAACTCCTCAAACGAATTAAAACGCGCTTAAGTTTACCAAAGTTTACATCGATATTAAACTTTACAAGAAACGAAATGTTCCGTTCATTACGTTCTTCGTCGAAGTTAAAGTAAAAAGGTTTTCGATTCACCTGGATGTCACAGCAGCTGAAAAATAAACAAATGTTTGTCTGTGTGTCTGCAAAGTGCAACACATATCTGATAACTGACCATTCGGCGAGGACAGTTTCAAGTGTAAATGCACCTCGGTACAGTCACAAACACTAATACCTATGCATACACTTGTGATTTTCTACGACTGTTTTGATTGTAATTTTATGTTATTAAAGTAGTATTTTGGAACTCCGGTTAATATGATATAGGTGTCATCTCAAAGCTGTAATCGCTATTTGACGAGAAAATCGCTATTGAATTTTGCTGAGTGTATACATATTTTTGCTCGTGACTGTACACGCTTACTCCACATAATATAAATGTGTTATCTTGAATGCATAGTTCAGTCTACTTTATTAAAGTTAATGAGGTTTTTATGAACAGAAATAGCACAAAATACAGAAGCTTTGAAGCAAAAGAGGACACTTAACTGGTTTTCTTAGACTTTATACATAAGCTAGGAAAGCATAATATGTATATATTCTATACAAACAAAGTTAAAATAAAGTGAAACAAAATGTGAAGTGAAGGAAATGACAAATGGTTATGCAAAATAAGGGTCTTCATGCCCGATATCGTTATGAAAGAATTCCAAAATAAAAGCATTGCTTTTTCGTGAAAGGAAACTAAAATGAAGGTGAGAATGCGACCAGTCAGCTGAAATATAACTGAGCTTGTGACCTTTCGATCTGTTTTTTTAACAATTTGTCGTTGTTTATGTTGTAAACTCAAACTCAAAGCATTTATTTCAAATAAACCAATTACAGGCACTTTTGAATTGTCAAGGGGTCGTCGGTCAGTCAGAAAGATGAAGCTAGTTGCCCATTCCAAAGCGTATTAAAGAACGGGCAAGAAACTCCACGGACACTCTTTTAAATCAGAATATTGTTACAATATATTAGTTTCATCATTCATGTTGAAATTATACATGTGAGTACAATGTAGAAAAAGGTGCGCGTTAAAAGCGTCCGTAATTAAAAGTAAAACAAAACAATTCAAAAATTAAAATAAGCCGTGGCAGCTAAGAGAGGACCAGTCTCTAGTGATGGCGCCCGTTAACGAAATTGACGCATGTGTATCTGTTTAACCTATAAAGATGCCATTGGATTTCTAAATGAAGGAATGCATTTTATTTACAGTCTTCAAGCGGGCAGCGCACATAATTCAAACGGTAAGTGTTTATCCTTCTTCCATTTTACTTACTGCTATATTAATTACTACGTCACGTGAATACTAGTAGCGTCAGCACCTAGAAGCCTGAAAGTTCGTTGATACATCAAATGGGCCACCACACACGTGTCACCAACCGCCACATCAGTTTGACCAAAGCTTAACTCGCCTGTCATGTCACTTATGGCCCTTGTACGTGGACACGCGGGACTTCAGGTACCTTCGAGCTTTTTGCACTGCGCTCGAATCAGGGATAATACGTTCCGAAACAGCCTTTTAGGAAGTAATTGTATTGTTGTGTACCAAGTCGGATCCAATTTAAAATTCATAGATTGACACTGAATTCTCCCGGCTCGTATTTAATCGGATTCCGATCAGTCGTGCTGCAAATTAGCGAAATGCGCACTTACATGCATCGTGTAACTGTTCACGTGTTGGGCATACATCAACCTGTGCGTGTTTCCACCCGGAGATAATTACTAGGACCGTAAACATAGAGTCAGGGAAATTATTTGATTTTAGCATTCAATGGCCATAACATGGTAAATTGACGTAGAGTATCAATTGAATAAACAGATAATTTAAGAGCAATTACTATTTTATTAACCGCTTGAGTCCTAATGATGCACGCGGTGCATCAATCATTTATAGTTTACATAGATGCTCTTTGTGAAGCCCCTTCTATAAGAATAATTAAGTAGAGCGCCGTTAATGATATTCTCTTTGTCGGTGAGCCGATAGTGCTAAGTAATCACTGTATCGCGCCGTAGCGAACTTTTTTTTTTTTTTTTGGGTGGGAAATCATCAAATGGCTTCTCCCGCTCTGGGCGGAGCGGAAGGGCGTGTCAGACTCTTACTGACTAAAACCCACCCGTGTTCCTTCAGTTGCCTGTTGCCCGGGTCCCGGTATCCCTTTCTCCGGACGGCGGACTATTCCGCAACCCTGGCAGGCATCGGTCCTAACGGACCCCGTCAGGTGTGCTGACATCTCTTTGAGGCGCGCGTGGAACACGACGCGCCATCGACCCGGGCCTGGTCCTTATCGGACGGCGAGCTACCCATTGCTCGCCGTCCGCAAGCCCGCGCCTATGGTGGCCGGGAATCCGCCTGGGATTCCCGACGCCCAGGGTGTCTCCAGCGGCGGCGGTTAGGGGCGTGAGGGCGCAGGCCTTGCCTCTCCCTCACGCGTTCCGCCTCCTCCTTCGCGAGCATCACTGCTTCGCAGAAGGAGGTGACCGCCTCCCATGCCCTCTCGCTCCGTACCATGGCCTGGACCAGGGCCGGACGCGAGAGGTCAGTGCCGCCAATCGCCTCCACGAGGACACGGCGGTGCTCCGCCCAAGCAGGGCACATCTCCACCGTGTGCTCCACCGTGTCCTCCGGACGGTCCGCACAGTGATGACACCCGGGCGTTTCCTCCCGCCTAATCCTACACAGGTACCTCCCGAAGCTGCCATGTCCGTTGAGGACCTGCGTCAGGCGGAAGGTGAGAACGCCGTGGCGCCTCTCCAGCCACTCCTCAAAGAGGGGACTTATCGCCGCAATTGTGCGCCGTAGCGACCTGAACACAACATTGGTTGAAGCCCTGCCTACTAAACTCCATTGAGTTAAGAAAAATTGGATCAATATGTTATTTTATTTTTTACTTTAAACATGGGGGGACATTATGCCAGTTGGTTTGCACCAACCCGCGTATGGCCCACTCCCTCTCAAATAGAGGCCTGCCTGTGTCCCAGCAAGGGGAATATTATAGGAATATAGGCCGATTATTAACAGGCATGACCTGCTAAAAAAGCCACTCATATATTATTGTGTTTCCAATCGAATCGAATCGGTTACCACGTCGAATAAAAATAATTCGCTTAATTATATAATATAATTATATTTATCGCTGAGACTTCGCAAAATATTTACTCACTTGTATAATTAACGTTAAAATTTTATCCAATGCAATATGCTCTTTAATTTACATACTTTAAATATTGCCTTCATTAGTACCCTTTAAAATACAGAGATGCCTGAAGGCAGCTTTAAAAAAACTGGAAAGAATTATGTTTGTCCGTTTATTACGTTACCGGCGAAGCCCGCAGGCTACAGTTAACACTTCCCGGTTAGAGTTGACATTGCACTTTGCCTTCAGGCATGCTGACATGCTGAGTAAAGACGGATTTATTAGCTGGCTTTACTCAGTTTTTGATGAACAGAGTTTTTCCGCGGTAGGAGACTATGTTTTATTTATTATGGAAATGTTGCGCGCTGCCCAACCCTAATTGGGCATTGTTCGCGGATTACCTAGGCTAAATCAACTATTTTTCAGCTCGATAACCTAACTTATCCTCCTAACTTATTAATATAATAAATGTGAAAATGAGTTTGTTTGTTTGTTACACTTTCACGCCAAAACGGCTGAACGGATTTGGATGAAACTTGGCACCGGGGTAGACCTTGACCTGGAATAGAACATAGGATACTTTTTATCCCGATATTCTTACGGGATCGAGACATATGCGGGTGAAATATTTACTACTTCAACCCGATTATGGGATCTTTTATCGTGGCAAGGTTTCCATTTTGTTTCTTTTTTCGTATCTCTAGTTCAATTCGGAACTGTGCAAGGTCATTGTAAGATTGCGGTCAGTCAATTAAAGCTTTGCTGAGAAGTCTGAGATTATAGGTTTATTTTTTAATAGAATACAACCGGACATAACATTTAGCAAGAGAACTTTGTACTGCTGCCAATTAAAAGTTTATAAAGTTATCGAGAGCAGTCATCTCGATAGAGATTTATTTACATTAATAAAAATAGATATTATTTTCCTGTATTTTTATAGCAAACGAACATCCCCTTTTATAGACTTACTCTACTTAAATTATGTTCGTTTTTCATCGCGAATAAGTTAGAAATCCAGTCTAAGCAGTAAGTTGCAAGTTGCAGGCTCGCAGCCCGCAGCTAATGTGAATTGAGTTAACAAGTTGCTGCCAGTCAGTGCACTAACTTATTGTATTACAGAAACACATTTGTAAGTGTTGTTTCTCTGTAAGAAGACCTTATTCCCGTTTACTATACGGGGGAGGCTTCCCATACGCTTTTATTTAGTTTCACTTGTTTGCATGTTAAAATGAATTGTTGCGAGCTGATTTTTGACAACTTCCTCTGTGCTTGTAACTGTTTATTGGTGCCCCAGATGTCTGTTGATATTGATATCAAAAAGAAAATAACAATGTTAACTTAATTTCAAACATAAAATATCAGAAACTGCTTATGGATTTGCCTGGATGGTGCTCTTTATAAACTAGACCGTGACGGCTACCGATTACTTAAATTTAACAGTAAAGACTTTTACATGATCTAAGTAATTCATTTTTCCATCTTATTCGAATGCTCAAAGAGAATGAAGTACTTACAGAAAGACGTTAATTTGATCGAGGAACTGGAGAGTAGGTATACATACGAAAATAGATTTAGATTTCCAAATGTCAGCAAACGGAGAATTTGGGAGAATATAAATATAGTCAAACGACGATACGGTTTTATCGAA
Source organism: Lithophane socia (assembly GCA_947522985.1). NCBI lineage: Eukaryota > Metazoa > Arthropoda > Insecta > Lepidoptera > Noctuidae > Lithophane > Lithophane socia. Next base: position 10,696,962 of record OX383251.1, read on the forward strand.
GACTTAAAATAGTTATCGTTCGGTTATCGTTCAGTCAAAGATAACTCTGAACAGTTAAAGCTGGACGTAAAATTGCTGCCATCAATATTTTACGCTCATGTCGACGTTTTGTCACTTTCTCCGCTCAATAACATACCTGCATTTATTTGTGGTAAATAGGTAAAACATTTCGCGAAGGGAATCGGCGCGCAGCGAAAGCAAAATTCTGTGACCCGAATGCAATACGTTGCAGGACAATATGAGGTGACAAAATCATCTAGATACACTAGTCGCTGCCAACTTGTACCAAAAGCGTAGGTAGGTGGGTACTGTACTGTACCTATCAAGCTTGTTTATATGTCTTATAGTGAAAGCCACAGAGTGGCCACGGTCAATCAACACTGCAAGTGATGTCAACTTTGATTGACCGAGATTCACTTTACAGTAATGTAACCAGTCGCCGATATTGTTAAGTCTAGGTCTATTGTGGTCAAAATTGACGACAAACCTGACCTAGAACTGCTCTTCCCATCTAAGTTTAGAAACTGTAGCAGACCAAAACCGTATTTGATGAATAATAAAACCGGTGAAGCAAACACGTGAGCTGCACTGCATTTTCGTCGAGAAACAATTCGTGCCACTTTAGATAAAGGTTAGTTCTAAAACGGGAATGCTGGAAGATTGAGGGTTGGTTCAATTTGGCTATTCTTATTTGTAGTGTTTCGAAATTCTTTATAAATGTTTTAGTTTTGATCTTGTCTTGTCTCCAGAATTCAATCAGATCAAATTACGAACTTTTACTTAATTAAGTCAATATTAATAAAGAATTTTAATTTTAGGACGTAAAGTCCAAACTTCTGAATTACATCATTTTTACGAGATCAAACTGAATTTTAAGACGTAAATAAAATAAGCAAGCTCTCAACTTATCGTATGTTGAGTTGCATACCTACGATAAGTGTGTTTCTAATACGTAGATGTTTGTATAAAATCAAGATTCAAGATGTCACAATACCTTGCACACGTTGTGTAGGTACGTGGGACCAGTTTGTCTCAAGAGACATACAGTTCTAGGAAACTTAATAATGTTGGGTAGGTACGTGTTAATCGTGTCTGGATGCACCAGCTACCCCCAACATCTCTCCCTCCACACCACATGTCATTGACTCGTGTTTGAGATAGGCGACTAGACTCAAACTAATAAACAACTACGTGTCAAAGTGTTTGTACAAACCTACTTACAGAAATAATTATAGATTTATAGATTATAGATTTTATTTCAGCCGTGTGCCTGAAGGGATTTCCCACCGGCAATTAAGCCGGTAGTACACCTCCACCGCGAAATCATAGCAGCGAAACCGCAGTAGTTCAATTGTACTGACTCGTAGTTCAATTGTACGCGACCCAGATTCGAGTACATTATAAGCTGCTTATTGTATACAATTATAGGTAAATGTGTAACTAGCGACCCGACCCTGCTTTGTGCGGGTGCAATGGCAAATGTCTAGATTTCTGTATACCTTTTTTTAATCTAAGTTCAAAATAAATGTAGGTAATATTATTATGCACACAAGCCTTTCGGACCAAATGCTTTAAATGATGATTAAAACTGCAACAAATCCACGTTAAAGTCAATATGCATAAAAGAATATGTTCGTACCCGTCTACTTCTCAAGGATTACTGATATTGAATGAAGCGTACGTCTTCTACTTGACCTAATACACAACTTTATTTCATTCATTGCATCTCTGAAGCATTTCGTATCGGATTCATTCTGAATAAGATGACATGAAAACCATCTTTGAATCCTGATTCACTGCAGAAAAGTCTACACGATTTTCTTCGCTCGATTGAGCACATATGTTGCAATATAAAATGGCAGTGGATAGGTAAATTCGCATTGGTACACTCACGCACTTAATAAATCATTATGCTTTTACTGTTTTGTAATAGACTGACTTCTTACGGGTAGGTATTTCGATAATTGAACCGTGTAACCACAGATATTATAATACTACGTGTAACTAAAATCTACAGAAGTTGCTTTTGCCACTAAATAACATAAGTTATAGACATCATTTTAATACTAGAAATATTATTATTAGAAATAAGATTAAGGTATATGTACCTAAATCTTTTATGAGGTACAAGGTTAAATGTTACGACAAATACCTTATGATATAATGCAAATAATTGATCTTGTTTGAAGTTAGTAATCCAATTTTCAAACAAGATCAATTACTTTTGAACGCCGTGATATATTTTGAAGAACTTGCAGTGTATGGCCAGTAGTTGGCCTTGTAATTATAGTGTGGGACCCACATTTTTCTTATTGCGTTACAATACTTTCCGGAGTATTTCATTCGGCTTTCCGTTTTCATAATAATAATATGTGGATCTTTGCCATTTACAATACGCTTTTTTATCGGCACTTACACAAAATAATTTGAGAACTATCGATCAAGACGTAACCCATGCACTGCACTAGTGAACGTGGCAAGATTTCAGAATTTCAGGAAAAGTACAAAGAACGTAAGAACTTTTAGATATAACAGGGTGCAGGTGTACTGACTACTGTCTACACGTGCGTGAAGTTAACTGCATATAAACATACGCTAGGCAAGTATAGCAACTCAGTATACATAAGAGCCGATACATAAGAGAACAACGTCTTTCAGGTCAGTTAGTATCTAATACATTATTGAAGGCATTTAGTCAAACAGTGCCTCAAATAAAAACGCTCTCTGATACAGATCCAGAAATCGTGCATTGTTAAATCTCGTTAACCAGTCACTGCACTATGCTGTACATATCTATAAACACAGTTTCAGTCGAGCACACACCTGTACCACAGTATAAATACGGACAGTATGGAAACTCGGCCTATTTTTTGAAATAATAACCTACGTTCCTGTTTTAAAAAAGATCGCGGCGATTCTCGTGTCAATAGTATGAGAAAACAATGTCGCATCGTCAAAAAATTTAACCGAACTATCTCATGCTGGTTAAACTTGTTTTTAATTCTTTTTTTTTGTAACCCGGCTTACTAAAATCCTGTTTTCAGAAATGTTTAATGTCACCTATAATTCCAAATACGCTAATTTTTATCTACATCTGGGCAACCTTTATCATCATGTCCAACAGTTTTAGACAGAATGCTATGTAAAATTGGATGGAAGATCGGTAAAATTTTCCAACCCAATTAGTAAAAGTATAACGATAAGGCAAACATTTTGGTCATTATTTGCTCTCCTACCACGCAACTGACGCACTGCGAGAATCGCTTTTAGGTCTCGTAAATGAGCGCGTCTGTGTTTGAGCCGTTTCGAACATTTTCTTTATAGTTTCCATACTGTCCATATTTATATTGTGCCTATACGTTCATTCAGCTAACCGATTCCGTTTGAATAGTGAGTCTATTAACTCGGAAAGAGATACGCTACGTTCTGTAACTAAGCCATATCTACGTACAAATATGGCTAACAGTTCTGCAGTTAAACTAGTGCATCGTTTGTTGCCACACCCGGTGCGGATATGTCGGAGCAGTCAAGGTAAAGGTCAAGCTGGCGGAACCGTATTTGCGCGCCACTGAATTGGAATGCGGCTTTGTGTTCGAGAACTTCGAAGCTACGTTTGTGATCGACTCAGACACGTAGCCGAAACGGTTCCGATGCTCTCTCCATCAATTGTTCATTCATTGGTGGGTGATATGTGCTATTAATAAAAGCTTGTACACACGTGACAATTAATTGAATTGATTTCTTGAAACAATTTACCATTGAGCTTACTGTTTCATTAGTGACAATATTTTTCCTTTATGTTCACCGCATCGCAATTTCTTAAAAAAATACAGTACGTAAAACAAAGTGACGCCACGTTACGTTATTAGTTTTACTTTTGAGCTCTGCAATAAGTTATTGAAAGTTAATAAGGCTTTGAATGTGACAAAATTGTATGTCAAGCTCAGCTAAAGCTTTATAATTTTTGGCGTTAACACCTGGCATCTCATAACTGCGCCAGTGAGCGAATAGAATAGCAATAGTGATAAAATAAAAAAACCAAGACATTAGCACCGCGTTGAAGTAGATTCTTGTCCTTGTCGTTTTCATGCCAATTAAGAAAAATAACAATAACACCTGGCTATGAAACATTGAACAATAAAAGGGAATACTCCACTTAGAACTATTAATTCTCTCCGTATAAAAAGAACTTTGTGTCGGCCACTTAATTGTTCATTGTCTTTTTCCCGGACTAATTGCTACAACACTTACTTGTCAGCAGCACATAATTCTTAGATGTTATGAACAGCACTCGAGCGTTCTTCTGACACATTGAGCTTCAGAATAGACTGTAAAACCTTTTTACTTAAATTGTATTTTTACCCAACAGCTACACACCTTTAAAAGTGTGTTAAAGATTAATTGTAAAGAAAATAAATACACTTCTGCTCTCAGTATTACTTTAATGTCATTATTAGCTACCCAGCAACAAGGGGTTGAATATGGACAAAGAAAAGATGACCAATGTATTGAAATCCACGTTCACCCCCAGGGGTTGAACGTGGACAGGGATTGAGACTGTAGGGGTTGAATGTGGAATAAACCCTGTCACTCATATGAATAGTACCTACTACAAGGTTCTTTTGGTGCGTGTCCTACAATCCGAACTAGAGCCGCGATCTATGTTCTATGTTAGGGATTTGGTTTCCGCACTTAGTCCTCTAAGTTCCTTGGTCCTAAAGGTGGACCATTTGCGCCATCTTGTTCTTTCAAATATACGTTACAAAAAAAATTCACAAACACAGCAGTGCCGCACTGTCACTGTCATTCAAGCGCATAAATATCCTTGTATCCAGATATAGGTAATAGACGTTTTAAATAATACATATGTATATGCTTGTATCAGAGTGGCAAAGACGACGCTCATTAATTTCGATTTTTTTTGTAACTCCTTTGCCTTGTATACCGTAAGACCAGTGGGTACCTACGAACACACACGTTTTTCTTGCCGTGAAAAACTACGGTTTATTAGCCGTGTGTACCTAGGCACGGTATACGCCGTGTATCGTATGGATCACTATGGAAACTTGTTGACACACACGTTTTTTTTACGGTGTGGTTTATACGGCGTCCCGTAAAGAAACCGTGCCGTGTACAAAGCACCTAACACTTGATAGACGGATCCATATAGGTACGAGTATTGTATCCATAATCCATAATTGACTAGCTATATTTTAGTGGCACTTAATACCAAGAATCCGTCGAGTGGCCCAAGTGATACCGCAGCGAAGTAGAACGTGCCAAATCGACTAATAGCTAGGCTTTACGCCTAATGGAAATCATGAACCTATGTTAATTTACATGCTTCAGCTTTGCAAATTTGATTTCTGTCGCGAATGAGGTTATTAATTTAGACTCGTCAGCTGTAGGTTCCTACTGCAAATTGCAAAGCTTTAATGTATAAACTGCACTTTCATTATAATATTCTTACCAAAGTTTATGACAAACAACTTTAAAGAAAACCCGACTCATTTTAAAACATAACTTTAACAACTGCAATTTTCATCAAAAAGATTATTTTATTTCAAATCTAATAAAATATACAGGAGCATTTGCATTTTATCAAATATGCAAACTGTCAGTGGACTGCAGTATTTTTTTTTTTCAACGTTGTACCAGGCGCTATACTACATCCTGTTTTTTAGTTTTGTGAAACTTTCCCGTTTTTTATAATCCCTACGAAAAATCCATAATTTTTCTCGTTTCCATTAGCATGTGTATTTCATATTCGAACGGATTTATATCGATAGAGTTTGTAGTTGGCGTTGGTACCTACACCATAACAGTCGACATGTTTTTTTACTTGTTGTCTTGGGCTTGGGTTTCATGTAAATGGATGCAAAATCGAAGGCGTTCCCTTCGATTTTGCATCCATTTACATGAAACGCCCTCGCTGTGTGGATTGTGTAAAGTTCCAATTAGATTTGCAAGCTTGACAGTTTTTTAACCGCCATTGTTGAGTGGTAAGTGACGGCGCCTCTGGTTACAACTTTCATCGACTACCCTATAATATTTACCGGTATGGCTGCTAATATGATACAAACTGGAAGATATAATAATATGTTATAATTTAAGGAAATTGGTATTAATCGAGAATTTTAGATAGAACACTTGATGCTCGTTGCGTGTGAATATACAGTGTTAGGGTAAACACCATTGTCACTTAAACCATAGGTAGTCGACTTAAATATAAAAATAAATGACCGAGTCACAACAAAAATAAACATTAAGTATTTACATTAAAATATTTTTAAAAGTTTCCATTCGACACCGTCCGCAAATTCATGGATATGCGCCCGAGGTCGCCACCCCTCCTACCTACCTGCACAACACATGAATAAATATACAATAGGGGTCGCGCTCGCGGCCGGTCAGGTCACGTCCCGCGCCTCCCGCCCGTGTTGAGACGTAAGTTCGTTGCCTTAGCGCGTATGGTGAAATACTCTTGTGGTAAAACGTAGATTTTCTAATAAAAAAAAAAACATTCATTTTACGTTCTATAATTGAAACCAAACCACTGGTTTCAAGGATAACAGTGTTTACCCCAACAACCTGTATAGTGAGAATCACACAAACTGTTCGAACCAAATAGGTAGTTATTAACGTCCTGTTTATTTGCAGCAATAATACCTACAGCTCAATAAGTACAGCAAACAAATGCCACTAACTAATGAATAAACTAATTGTGAATACCGGTGGCGTTCCCTTCAGACGTCACCAACTTGTTACTCTAATGAAAAATGCGGTCAATGATGTATATATACATCCGGGGAAATTTGTGTTTCGGCCGTTTCATATGCAGGGACGCCTACGACCTTACGCCCGATCGGCTTTTCAACAAGGTAATATTCAACTGCATGCGTTTATTCGGTGAGGGTATTTTCCTTTATTCATTTTTAATTCAAGGTTAGGCCAGTTTACAGTTCTGTTGCATATTAAGCCTATAATGTGGCTCATTGCTGGGGAACAGGCTACCTCTCGGTGAGAGAGAGAGTGGGCCGTAATCCACCACGCAGGCCCAGCGCGGGTTGGTAGATGTTTAATGTCTTCGAATTTTTGGTTCTAGGACATGCCGGTTTCCTCACGATGTTTTCCTTCACCGTTATGAGAGCAGTGGTGATGAAAAAATTTACACAAAGCGCCTGTCTGGGTTCGAACCTACGACCTAGAACTCGTAAGTCGTGGCCGTTAACACTGGGCCACCACTGCTCATGCTCAAGCTGTTTGAGCAGCGGTGGCCTAGTTCAGTTGAAACTGCCAATAAATAAATGTTTAAAAAAAAAGTTTTTCTTAGAAAATTGCACCTTTCGCTATTAACTAAATGGTGACAAAAGAATTTTTCTTTAGAATACTTTGCCATCTTATTTCAAAAACAATTCACGTACGTAATCAATTTTTCCGCTTTGCTCGTAACAAAAGAGACTGGAAAACTGAGTAATATTTCTATAGTACCGCAAACTTAAAATAGAAGGGTATGAAAGTAAAATTTTCGTTAGACAAAGACTGGATTCCAATTACTGCATGGGGTCACAATTCACACGAGATGTGAAGACATAGGTAATTGCATTCCATTGACGAAGCGTCCTTCGTCCGTAGTCCGAGCAAACTTTCAATCAGAGTAATGCGATTATTGCAGGCCGCCTGCATAACAAAAAGTTGTCTGCAAATTAAATTAACTGACTGTTTTTTACGGAGATCTGTTTACTCCTCAGCTAGTTATAAATGTGTATTATTCAAACAGAAACAAAAATTAAACTGTATTTTTTTAACGATTATAACACCCAATATTTGAAATGCACTGCAATGCCTATATTTGAATTCTACTTCAAATGATCGACAAACCATACAAAACATGACAACATGTTCAAATATTTAACCCCTCTGCGAATAAACGAACAATCGATTATTGTGCCACATTTTTTGTTGTTTTTTGTTAATTTAGAATGATGATATCGTCGACATATAAATTTTGGATAAAACTTTTGCGTATTATCCCAAGCAAACGTCGTTAAAAACGGACGACATAAGACAGAAGATTTTTGATTGTTGTCGGCTTTGGTCATGACAACTTTTCATAAAGCCTTATAGCCTGTAATTCCTCCCACTGCTATGTGGTGATATTGCAGTGAAAACGCTCTACCATTCAACTCTATTATGAAACTTAGAAACCAGTAGTGCCACTGCAGTGCACTGCACACACTGCAGTCTGCTATTGCGAATGGTTACTGTGTCGCTATGGTTGCGTTCTGCGGTCGCCTTCGGAATTCCCCAAACTGATAAACGTTTTCGTAAGGTAGTGATCACTTACCGTCAGTTGGCGTGGTTTGCTGGCTGGAGTTGATCCGCGGCCGCTCTTCGCCGGCCGCGATGTGTTTGGCGGTCCGCCTCGCCACTGGCCGCAAGTCCGCTTCCACATCGCTCGCCTCCTCCTCTTCATAGCTGTATTCCATTTCTGTAACACAGTGTCGAGTTAGTACCTCATACTTTGTTTTAGGGAATAATAGACTTTAGTGATATTGTCAGGTCAGTTTGTGTATCGACTCTTTAATAATTAATATCTAAAAATATATAAACATAAAAAAAACGAGTTTTTTTAAGTGAAAAGAAATCAATTTCTTAACATGTCTAAATTACGGTGTTAAATTCAAAAAGCTCCGTTTTTTAGTAGCCATATTATAGCAACTTTCTGGAAGACCTCACCAGAGGCTTTTTACGTTACAGTACATTTTGAGCAAGATTAAACAAATCTTAAGCTCTCATTTTTTATTAGTTTCTTTTTCCCACGACCATCGATTGAACAGCTAACATACATAATAAATTTTAATGATCCTTTGTTATTATTGGCAATGGCTTGCAAAGCTAAAAACTAGTTCCTATCCACAATTACAGAACAAAGTTCCGCTAATTGTCAGCCAGTTGCCAGGCGTGGCAGTCGAGGGCTGATTGGCAATCAGAGAAACGTTGAGCCTCAGTTGTGTGACGTGCTTTAGGTTTCCTGTGTTGGCTGTCATGTCAAAGCTTTCTTACAGGTCCAGAGACAGAACCTTGGTATACGCTTGCTGATGGATTGATTTGTGCTAAATCCGATTTCTAAGTATTTATTTATTTAATACTTTAAGCACACAAATGTACAGAGGCGGACTTAATGCCATAGGCATTTTCTACCAGTCAACCTTTGGGTGATGCAGAGACAAATAGTGGTAGGTGCAATAACTAAAGAAGTGTAATCACTTTGATTCATTTAACTATCATTAATGTAAATAAACTCACGATGTTGATGTTCATCAATTAGCATAGGCATGTCTTAGCATCTAATATTTGTCCAAATAACCTTTTGTTTGAGCAGTGGGTTACATATTCATGTCACAAAACCGAAAAGTCGACGTAATTATACTTACACGTGAAAAACTCTATGAATTAGATATTAATCAAAACCTTCGTAACTCATAGCTGTCCTAGTGATCTCATCTGCTATGAACACAGGTTAGTGAAATTACAGAAAAAGGAAAGTTGTTAAAAATATAAGAACAGAAAGTAACGACTTTTAAAATAATATAAGACTGAGTATTCGAGCATTTAGTTGTTATATTTGAACTGTGTTGAGACACTCAAATAAACAATGTGTGTCGATGTGTCCAGTGTGTACCTGTTACGTTTTCCCGTTATCGCGGACTGAAACTTTCAAAAGTCGACAAAATCACGTTGCCTCAACTTTTAAAGTACAATGCAGTGGCATTCCCCGTAACTTGGAATAACAATGGTTTCAAAATCTAAAGAGCTTCGAACAGTTTTCAGATAAAACGCCGCTCCACTAAAAATATTCTGAGAAATATTCATCGTCATTTCTCATGTTCCCTTTTAGTGAAATTTCATTAATAAATTTAGAGCCCACAGCAGTCTGTGGGCTATAAATTTTCAATAATTAATTTACATTAAAGATAATTAATCTGCTTAGAACAATCTGCTGAGAGCTAATAGATTAGATTACCTGCAACTGGCTGTGGGTTTTCTGGTGGCACTAACAACAACGAACCTTATTATAATATCGAATTTTATTGCCCACAGACAAGAGAAAAGTATGTTAAGAAATATCTCATTTCATTTCTCAATTGAATTACTGTGAACAACTACAGCGACAAGTCAAATTCACGAGAATGCTAGACAGGGCATCAGCCAAGAGGACGTAAGAGAATTATCACCTCTTAAAGGAATAAAAATATTATGTTCGCTCAGCATCGCATAATGTGAGTAATGTCGACGAGATAACCGTCCCTATAAAATGTAAGAATGCCTCGCGACGGCAATTTCTGCACGAGAAACGTATTTTCCGTTACTGTGCTTGAGGAGATGACAGCAAGTGGTCCTATGCCATTGTGTATACCTTCGGCTTGTCTAACACGATTGAATAATTTATAACAGAGTTCGCATAAATCCTACATATCTTGTTCATCCGTCAACTAAGACAATCTTGGAATATCTTACGATTTTAAGAGCAGTTTTTTTTTTTCATACAGCAAGTTCTTGTGGAAATTAGTTTTTATTTTGTCTTTGTTCTACAATATTTTTTGTATTTTAAAGTATTTGCACTTTGCTCAGTTGGTGCGGACAACTAAGTATAAGCTTGTGCTCTTTTGTTTTATTCGCTTTGGCAGGTTTACAAGCCTCTCCCGCGAGTTTCCTGAATAGCCGTCAGTATTTCCTATGTTCCATGAATTAATCCTTGCTGTTTGTTATTTTTGCACGAGGCTAAGCCTTCTGTGTCTAGTGGAAACAAATAGACACCTATTGTGTAAACGTTAGCCGGACGGATTTTCCCGATTCTTTAATCTTTGACTGAAGTCTGTTTTTTAATCTCGTAGACTTCAAGGATTATTGTTTGTTTTTCAATTTGGAGTTTTACATTTGCACCTGTCAAATTAGTCTAAGAGATTAAAAAAAACAGATTTTAGAGGATTTAGGTACTTGAATACCGTGAAAATCTGTAGGCTATGTTTAAACCAATATAATTAATATTTTTGGATAAAATGTTGTCCTACCCATATTAATTATTTTATTGCGTTTACTTTCACTTCTATGAATTACCTACCTTGTTTATAATAATTAACTGCTTATATTTAGCTCACGGGTTTCTTATCTTAATCTATTGTCCCCAATACAGTAAATGATATGTTCGTGGTAGAATGAAATCAAAGTGTTTAATTTCAGCGATATTTTTATTATTTGTTGGTGGTCCATTAACCCGTATTAGAAGTGTATAGTATGAAAGGCTATTATTCGCAAACTAATGTATATAATTCATGATATCCGTTACCCAATTCACTTTCACAAGGCTGTGGGCGGGCGGGCGGATTCGGGGGTAGCCAAACGACGAAAATCGATCACGATTCCGTAACACCGCCTCTACTTAGCAATCGAGAATCGAGACATTGTAAAACCACGGCACCATCACAAGGAAAAATCGAAATTCTTTTACTCGGTAGCTAAAAGATGGCCGCTTGTTGTTGTTTTTCATTAAAAAAAATATAATTAAAGTCTCTTGGTCTATTTTTCTACCCGTTACTGCATTTTAACTCTTATGTTTATGTCACTGTTATTAAAAAAAACGATTAATTGTTATAGACTCTAACAATTACCTAATCTTTGTTTTAAATTCAATGATTTTGTTCCTGTGACAAATAATGGTAGCGTTAAATAAGGACTACTATACCGGTTGAGCAGGGACACGAAGCGGGGCGAGGAGCTAGTAAAATATGTTACCTGAAATGTCTCGGATTTTATAGCCATTGGAATATAGTAGGTACAATATCTACCTACGTCTGTCGTTACAAGTAGGCAGAGGCCAAATATCCGCCTAGTCTCATATGGCTCCTTTTGCGGGGCGAGTACGGCCTACTGTGACATAACTCGAGTCACAAATCTTATATGACTAAACTGTGATAAAATGTGTGACTCGAGCCATTTCACAAGGCCATGCTCTGCCCTGTACTATTTCATTTATCATTATGACTGAGATAGAAGGTCTAGCCTATACGCTTAGTTTGAACTAACAGCGTTTAGCGTTATATAAATCTACCATAACATAATAATAATATCAGAGCGTTGGTCATTTTGAGAATATTATTACGCTTGAAAAAACATTGATTGAAGTTGTCATGTTGCCAAGCAGCCTCCTATAAGCAATCAACTCGTGACGATAAACGATTATATTTAATATCGTAGGTACGTTTAATATCCACCAAGCATGTCTAACGCGTTTACACAAAATAAGAAATTTTAACGCCTTTTGCACATCATCTCCAAAAATATAGAGGATATAAAGATGGAGGTATCAGAACAGGCAACATATGGACACAAATGGTAACACCAGTATTTTCTGCAAGGAAATGATTCTTATTCTTATATGTACCTATATGAAAAAAAAAACCTAAAAATAAAATCTAAACTATCCAATCTCAACATTTACTTGTTTTAACTTGTTAACATTTACTTGTTGTACATGTTGTTGAGATAGGATAGTAAAATGAACCTAGACACGACGATATCATCGGAGTAACCTTGTATGGAAACGATCTTCGTTTGAACATCCAATTATCTTTATCTACCAAATTAAAATGTATCGTCGGAACGGAACGACTCAACAAAGTTTCAACTTGATAGGCAATATACCAATTTGATCAAATACCAAAATAAGTTTGTTAAAATCCATCTTAACGTACGTACTACAAGTAAAACTAAAAAGTACAAGTAAAACTAAATAAAAGTTAGAAAATATCGCGTAGCTCGGCGCGGTGCGGCGGCAAGCGGACGGAATCGCTGCGAAAGCGTGACGTCCCCGCTACGTGCACTCGACTCTGCAAGTAGGTATATACATCATACCTGCAAGTTGCAATAACTAAAAAAGATAAAGGGAAAGAGAGACAATGAGTATTTTAACTCTTGCATCTTGCGAGATGTAGAAAGAGATATCGACTCTGACGATCCCTCATTTACGAAAAGTCCTTTTCGTAAATGAAGGGCGACTTTGTTGTACTCACGGTTGAGTCAGAAAAAAGTTCATTCCAAAGTGATTTTCGCTATGGTTACTCGTCTGATATGATAAGAATTCAAACACAATAGGAAAAGTTCCCCACCCAGATATTTACTACCTGCACTCCATCGAGGAATTCTAAAGCATTCCGGCGGTCGTTTGCAGACGGCGAGTACGTGTCGTGACCGCTGCGCTCTTGCCATATACACTTTATTTCGATGTTATTCACGGCAATTTCTTATGACTTCTGACTCAAGCATTGCGAACGCTTCTTGTTGAACACTACTGTGCAAAGCGGTAAGGACAACTTTCTTATTATATTTTTGGTAATGTCTTCTATGTTTCTTTTTTTTTTCTTACTGAACTTAAGTTTTGATTGCTAATAAACTCAGCTGCATTGTAAATTATAAGAACAAGACTCGCCCCTACTTCACACGGTGTTACGACTTTACCACACATGGAGATTTCTTTGTTATGTGTAAGTTAAATATTATTTATCCGCCGTGGAGTTTAGAAGAACAATTCGGTCAGACCACACAGACAGACACGAAAAGTGACTTGAATTATTATTATATAATACCTACGTATAAATATATATATATATTATATTATATTATATTATATTCCTTATGTATTGGTACATGGAGTGTGGTCAACACACCCATATCATAGAAAATTAATTAAAATTAACCTGAGATGTAGGTTATATCATGAGCTCATCTAATTGGCCAGAATTACCCCAATCAAGCAGTTCTCTTGCGTTGTAGTTTGTGACATTTATAATTCGAGAATGTTGAATATTTGACTTAGTGCCTACCATAAATTGAGAGTCGGATCTGAACAGATGAAACCGGTGTAAGATCGACCTAATCAGATGAAATATTGATGTTGCTAGAGGGAGACCAAAGAAAAGATGAGCGATGTACATGCACTATATGAAAGATGATAAGACTTGAAAGAAGGAGACCACTGAGATAACGACGAATAGAGATGTATGGAGGAAGATAAATTCGGATAAGAGCAGAAGGATGATGTTGTAGATCTGACGGTATCCAGCTGATAATCTATACCTCCTCTCTATATATATCTATACCTTTACAAGCAGCAGAAGATTCTAAAGTAGGTACTTAAAATGGCAATAATATTCAATAAGAAATAATACTCTTTACTACAGTCTGCTGAATAGTCAACTGGTTTACTGTAGTCCAATGCCTTTGATATTATTACGTCTACTTGACTGAGTTATTTAAAGTAGGCACATGATTATTCTTCAAGAGCTGTTTTTTATTCATAATGAGCATAACTACCCGCACAGGGGCCGCGTGGTGGATTACAGTCGTATCCCTCTCACAGAGAGGTGGCCTGAGTCTCAGCACTAGGTATATTATCGGCTGGCTGACAGTCCGACCGCAAAATTAATTGAAGGCATTTTATACTCGCAACAGGAATTTAAAATTGTCTAGAGTTTTGACTGTCATCGATCAAAAGCAGCTTTTCCAAATGATCCAAGACGTTAAATTAGAATATTTCGAACTATAATGTCGCATGAACTTTATAGTCTGTTTTATGAAGTTATAGGAATCAGCAGTAGTTTGTTTGGTTTCCTAAAACAAACTTTCATACTGCTTGGTTGGATTCGTAGCTTCAAGTTTTGTCTGCAGCGCACGTAGCTCTCGCTGTATTTTGCTCTGAGTCTAAACTTCTTTAGAGTCAAAAACCTGTTATTCTTATATCTCTTTTGACTAAGAATTGCATAATCATCTTTGTCACTTTAATCGTTGTTACAATTGATTGAATGTTTATCAACGGCAAAGCTAAAAGGAAGGGTTATGATTTTAGCAGTCTATATAAATGTTTGTAAGTAGGTCTTATTTTTTGTGTGTTCCACCGTAGCGCCTAAACTACTGAACCAATTTGATCAATAGATTCGTAATAATGGTCCGGGTGACATACGTTATATAAATTCTCCCTAAAAACTATACTTATAATATTGACCACGAAAAAAATTAAATTGATATAATCATGACGTATTTGATATCAAAAGAAAGGTTTTGATGAGCACATTACAAATATGTATATTAGTAAATAAATATGTTAAAATTGATAACAAGCAAAAGTGAGACTGCGCTTTGTATGAAGCGACTGTAAAATTAATACCTATAATACAATTTATGTTGTCGTAACGTTTATCAAGCATTAAAAGGGAAAAGTGTAAATAAAAATAAAAAAAACTTTAACCCGACTACGGAAAAACAAAAGTGAACTAAAATTACGAAATAAGAAAATAATTCAGACAGAAATCAAGACATACACAGGTACAAAATGGTCTTTGTAAAGGGTACGCTACGTATGTGGGTGCCAGGAACACCTACAAAATTATGATTTGGCATGCGACGACAGCTTTACCTTGACCACATTTGTACCTTGTCCTAACCTGTCTTGATTTCTGTCTGAAATATTTTCTTGTTACATACTTTTAGATAACTTTTATTTTTCCACAGTTGGGTCACAGTTTTTAAACTTTATATTTTATTACCTTACCTAATCCACAAATCAGACATATTTCTTTTGAGATAAATTTTTTAACTCGAAAATACAGAAACATATTGACTAGATAATATTACAATGTGTATATTGAATACCTCTACACTTTGAAAGCTCCTTTTAAATATCGGTATATTGTATGAAAATTTAATGTTGGAAAGCTGCGTTATTGCTTGGGTGCATAATATTCTCAGGGCCGATCTTTCAACATACTTTTCCATATTATGTATATAATAGATGTACATGTTCTCATCAATTTCTCCTTATATTTAGGTAATAGACCTAATCCGGTCCCGGTTTAATGTAACAAATTAATACTACTGAAAAAAAAAAGTATCCATTTATAGATTTTCGTACCAAAATAGTACCAAAGGAACCGATGGGACCGTTGTTGTCCAACCATCCGTTTATCAAATGTGTCACGGTCGATTATATCAGCTATATTTAAAGCTATCCTCTGAAATTAGAACCGTTTATAATTTTAATGGTGGTGCCAATTACCAAAACACTACAAACTGAAATTGAGCTCGTACTTTTAAAATTATAGAACTCCCTGAAGGAATAATGTTTTAGTAGTTGCCACGCTACGGGTTTGTGTAGTGTTTGCATGAACTTACTTGTATATTTAAGTATGCTATCCATATTTACCACACTCCATTCGAGAACAGCTCAAAGAGCTCTTGTCAACGACAGACGGTGTGTAAGCCCGACAAGAAAAATAAAGCGCTTTCAATCTCTTTACTGGAAAATATTGCTTCACTAAATAGAAGAATTGCAGCTCGTCCATCATTGTAAAAATATTAGAAATGTAGTTATGAATTTCTGTTACTTAAAAAACATTACACATACATATATAAACTCACGCCTTCTTTCCATGGGGGTAGGCAGAAACTACTGAACGCCACGATCCTTACAGACTTCTGTTGTTTCGTTTACGAAAAAACATGATAATTGAATGAAATTAGGACAAAAGACATACTGACGATAGTGGACGCTCCATGTTAAATAGAAATTTAACAAAGGGTATAATAACCCTTTGTATTTTGTATGGTGTACAGTCACGAGCACTAATATGTATACACTTAGCAAGTTTTAAAAGTGATTTTCCCCTACTGTATTGATTGTAATTTTATGATATAACGAACATAGTATTTTGAAACCTCTATTATTGTGAAATACGTATCATCTCAAAGTTACAATCTTAATTCCTCGAGAAAATCGTTATTGAATTTTGCTGAGTGTATACATATTTTTGCTCGTGACTGTACATAATTAAGAGTATTCTATTTTATCTGCTAACTAACCCATAATTGACAGTGGAGTAATGATAATGACCCCTAAAGAGTGACCGAAGTATAAATTATAATTTGACCCATATCTGAGTACAGTTCATGCAGCTACTAGATAATACGTACCTTTTAGATAACCTTGTATCTATTACCGACGTGTTTATGATCCGTTTAGGATATGTTTGCTGTAGGTCTCTATGGCCCTGTAGAATTGTTAACTATCATAAAAATAACAAAATCAAAATCAAAAGTCATTTAATTCAAACTAGGCTGAGAATCAGCACTTTTCGAACGTCAACATCACATAAAACAGTCCCCCAAAAACGCCCACCCACGCACTTCCTAGTGCTTTAGCTGGGAAGAAGATAAGTGGCGCAACAAACTCCCCAGCAGCACAGCAGTCTGTTCAGTTAGAAAAAAATGATTCTATACAAAAGTATGCAACACTAGGGACTATCGGCCATTAGGTATAGGTACTCATCAAAAGATACTTTCAATAGGAGAATTATTACATTTTAATCAACTACTATAGGGGCACTACCTAAAAAATGCACGCAGTTTATGAACAATATCTAAAACAATGTTAAACAAAACAAGACCACCCACCACTGCTTTCAAAACGGTGAAATAAAACATCGTCAGAAAACCGGCATGGCCTAGAACCGAAAATGCAAAGAATATCCACCAACCCGCACTGGGCCCGCGTGGTGGATTACGGCCCACTCCCACAAAATCCACAAATAAAGAGTAAGCCTGTGTCCCAGCAGTGGAAACACTAAAGAGTGATTAAGCTAAACAAAACTTGAAAAAATAAACGTCTACCATATTTGAAAAGCCTGGAGCTTACAGGACATTGCATTGCCTCAAGCAATTAATCAATTAATACAGGCACAATGCATTTCAGAATATCCATGCAAATGTGTTTCCACTTCATAGCTAAATGCGGCTCGGTCGGAGCCTATTGTTTGAAAGCCCCGTATTTCCAACTTCCGAGAACGTTTATGAATATGTAAAGTCAGGTGGTACATCCAAATAAAAAGCGATTCGTTATATTCGTTTGTGTATCTGAAGGCAAATAAATTGTCGTACTTAAAAAACGTTCACATTCAAGTCGCAATGCCGCAAAGTTCCAAAATGTCACAAAAGGTATTCTACTAAACCAACTTTTTTGTTAAATTTTTACGGGTAGTTTAATCTGTATTTAAATAACAGGAATATTCAATTATTCAATAGTAGTAATAAAGTAAAATATAATATCCTAACCTAACTAAAATTATTAACAAACTAACTTTTAGAGGTATGAGGAACAGGGTGTAAAGTTGGCTCATCCTCGATAGAAAAGGGAGGATCTTCCGACCAGACGGGTCTCGTGTCTGGCGGGCAACTGCCCGACGATTGATGTCGGGTTCTTGTATAAATGTTCATCGCGCGGTAAACTATAATTGCGCGATGCAGGATTTTGTGTGACGTCAGATCTTTGATGCGTAGTTTGCATGTGGCGATGTAGATGCCGCCACAAACTCATATATGGCGTCAAAAAATTCCTCCGCATCGCTGTCGACTGCAAATGTACCCACGAGACTGGCGGCATTGCCATGTTGTATATGGCAATGCTTAGCCTCTGGCCAAGGTTAAAGCAGTTAATCAGAGCTAGAGAGCTCTTGGGTTACGGGAAGTGTCAACTAGCTATTTGGAGATTTCGTTAAAAACAAACCATGAGCACTGGGACCCCACGTCCCTAGGGTTTCAACCCGAAACCAAAGAACTAAGTCTAACGTGACGTTTTGAGCGATGACATTGTGACTAGACTGAAAATAAGAAATGTAGTGAAACGGTAGGTATTCTGCTAAATTATCGACTTGACTCATTCTGCGTAGCCTTCTCCCAACTATGTTCGGGTCGGCTTCCAGTCTAACCGGATGCAGCAGAATACCAGTATTTTACATGAATCGACAAAAATTGTAACAACTACATGAACACCACGAACACGAACTTTGACAAAAGTTTTCGCTGCTACAGTTTCATATTTCTCATTCTATTTCGATTTTATCCTGAAATCCCAGATTCATGACATTCAGAAACATAAGGAATAGAAATTTTACATTTCTTTTCCTTATGTTTCTCACTTTGCATGTTAAAACCCTCCACAACAATATTTTTTGCCGGAGACGCATTTTTCATTATTATAAAAAATATTATTTTATACTATTCCCCCTCTAAAAGCTTATTTTATTCACTGAAAACAGTGAATATAAGCACTTTTAATCACTGTTTTGGTGTTTGAATTTCAGAATTATTGACCTTGTTTCGACAGAGAGTCAATGGTTCTAAAATAGAGACAAGTCCCACGTATTATTTTTCATCCCACTATTCGAAAAGGACGACTTGGTTCGCCTTTAAGTGCACCCAAAGGTGGTGTTTTCTATAAGAAACTTTTAGCGGGCAGTAATGAGTTTTTAATCCTCTTTATAAGTGCGCCGCAATTATCTTTTCCGCGCACTTTTTGAATTCTCTTAATATGTGCGCCGTAATTATCTTTGCCGCGCACTTTTTGAATTTGGTACATCTTAGTGTTCAGCGCCAAAGAAATCGAATGCAAATATTGTTTGAATAAAGACTAGCTTGGATGGATGGATGGATGGGATGGATGGATGGATGGATGGGATGGGGTGGGTGGATGGATGGGTGGATGGATGGATGGATGGGATGGGATGGGATGGGATGGGATGGGATGGGATGGGATGGGATGGGATGGGATGGGAAGGGATGAGATGGGATGGATGGATGGATGGATAGATGGGATGGGATGGGATGGATGGATGGATTTTTTTTCATTTTCTTCCTATTAATAATAATATTACAATTAAATTAGGGGCGCCTTTTATTTTCTCATAGCGGGTGATGAAAAGTAGAGTGTATCTCTCGGGCGCAAAATATATTTTTGGCTCGGGCGTCGTACTTTGAATCCCTCGCAACGTTCAGGATTCTACTATAGAATCCCTCGCTACGCTCGTGATTCTACTCTAGAATCCCTCACTTCGCTCTGGATTCAAAAAAGCGCCCTCGCCGTAAAAATATTATTTTGCTCCCTTGTAATATCAATCTACTATTTTAGAGCGTTATTTTAGTGGATCAAAATAAAAAAAGTGATTTAATTTTAAAAACTTTTATATACCGACTTTTTTCAATATATCTTACCTTTGCACATTGATCAATTTTATTTTGTTTGCAGGTCGTGATCAGCCCTGAGTTTCTGGTAAAACCGAACAGTAAAAGCCGGAACCAACATTTAATGTCAGTCACTGCGGAACCAACAAGCGCCCACAGGAAATGTATTGTATGTTTTTACTTATTTATTACGTGCTTTATTTCCCTACCTGAAAAAACCAATGAGATTCCAGTGTAAATGGAGCTTTTGGGAGCGTTGAATGGAGTACATTACTAAGTATATTCAACGCTCCCAAAAGCTCATTCAGCTCACTCAACAGCATTCAGCTCACTCAACGTATTGTTGTGTCGTGACAGTACATTTATATGTATGGAACTTTCTAGATACTTGGTCGATGCATTTCATAGAATCTGAATCGTCTCCTTCCAGGTTTAGCTTTGTCTTTTGATAATTTATTGTCTAAAACAGGAAAATTATTTATTAGTAAATTGACTCTCAACTTAAGAAGGGTCATTCGCGTAATCGTAGGAATAGGACCCGGCAAATTAAACCCCTATGGGGGACGGTCCTCGGCTTAGGGCGTAATGCTTTCATTTCATATTGCCTTTGCTTTTATTAAAAGTTAACCTGATATGTCGTGGTCATAATAATGAAGTCTGTCAAAGTCTTCCAAACATGCATTAATAATTTATCAAACGTGTGTGGTTCGTCCACTCAAGAAAATGAAGTTCTTCTTTCAAGTAGGTGATAATGCTACCAAATTCATCATTCTCCTGCCCATATGCCAGTTAGAAAGGTACACACGGCTACACATCAAGCTATACATTTCCAGTTTATGCTGATCTCGCATTGCATAGGATTTCCGTACAATGCAAGGGCAGCTTAAACTGGAAATGTAAATCTTGATGTGTAGCCGTGTGTACTTATAATTTGATAAAGAATTCTGCTTATCCGTGGTCCATGATCAATCGGTTCTAAATTAATTGACGATATTATTTTATTAAACTACAATAATGAAAATGGCATAATAATTCATATTAATGTGATCTGAGGCGCATAAGACATTTCAACTTTGTCTCTAGTAGAATGCCAACACAACATGATCTGCGATGCCTCTGGTGTTGCACCGTGTTGAGAGTGGCGATAAAATGAATTGCACGAAGTATTCCAGTCATTTTAAGGACATGGCCTGGACACACTAATATTGTTTCATAATAACATTACGGTCTTGTTTAATTAATCATCAGTGTACGTCTAATCATAGGTATTATAACAAGTTGTTTTTCATGTCAGTCTGTGTGAACGCGTGACTCTTCTAAACTACGCAACCGATTTTGATGTGGTTTTCAACATCATTTAGAGAATTTATTCTGGAAGGTTTAAATATTTAATGCGTCTGTCCACAGCACTGAAAAGTTGACCGGGAAAATTTTAGCCCCTGGCTGGTTGACTATGAAGTGTCGTGCCTGACCGATGCGGAGAACGCCTGGAAAGCGGCTTGCCCGGATACAGATCGGCCCGTGAACTCATTTTCCCAGAGGCAGTGGGATGAGCCACTCTGCAGGTTGGTACGGAATAATCTTATTAATACGTCCACCAATACTGCTGAGTGTGCCCGCCTGCTGGCTGTTGGTGAATGGGAATCGGGCCTCTGGATTCAGGCACTACCGTCACCCAACGTAGGGACTATGCTGGGTGACACCACCTTCCGGCTCGCTACCTGTCTGCGTCTGGGCGCTCCTTGCGTGGCTCCGCATCGCTGCCAATGCGGTGAAGGTGTCGATTGCCTCGGTCACCATGGCCTATCTTATAGTAGAAGCGCAGGTCGGATAGCACGGCACGCCAGCATCAATGACATCATCCGTCGTGCTCTTGCCACCGCCGGAGTGCCAGCTGTTCTAGAACCAAATGGCTTGGCACGCGACGATGGGAAGAGACCAGACGGAATGACCATAATGCCTTGGAAGGTAGGTAGGCCTTTGGTGTGGGATGCAACGTGTGTCGACACCCTTGCGCCATCCCATCTTCCCAGCACGGCGGGCTGTGCTGGAGCAGCTGATGCAGGTGCAGAAAACCTCAAACGGCGCAAATACTCCAATCTTATCGGGACGTATATGTTCGAGCCGTATGGGGTTGAAACCCTAAAAACTTGGTTTTTCAAGACATCGCCAAACGCTTGGCCGACTCTTCTCGTGACCCGAGGGCTGGCCTATTTTTTGGGCAAAGAATCAGCATTGCCATACAACGTGGCAATGCTGCCAGCCTTTTGGGCACTTTTCCTGTTGACAGCGATGCGGACGAATTATTTGATGTCCTTTGATAATTTTCCCTTGTACATAATTATTATTATAGATATTATGAGTAATTAATTAATCATGTATTATGTTGTAATTAGTGTTAGTTATAACAATATTAAAAAAAATTATATATGAGTAGAAACGAGGGGAAAATATACATATATTTTTAATGCGTTAATAATAAACTTACCTATTTATAATAAAGAAATCTCGATGTTTCGTAAAGTCGTGCAACCCGTGCGAAGCGGGGGCGGGCCGCTTGTATGAAATATAATATTGAAGTAACAATTTGAAAAATTTGCTGCGGGTTGTATGAGTGTTGCGAGCCTTTGTTCGCCCGCCATCGGTTGAATATTTTTCATAACACCCATTTGACGATTGTGGCATCGAATAAAAATGTGTGAATGGATAAACCATTGCAATATTTATGGAGGAGCGTTATAAATGACCCTTTGAATGTAATAATGCGCATACAATTCGATAATATAGGGTTTTGAAATATGTTTCATCACCAGTATTATTGTTCGATAATTCTGAATAAAGGAAAACCTTTTTTATTCTAAATATACCTACCCTACTTTCTACTCTTGCAGTTATTATGGATTATCTGCTCAGTCACCAAGGCGTTAAAATGCTTTTCCATACATTTTGATCGTTAGTCTTACCTCCTTTTTGTTCACCTTAGTAAAAGTAGTTTCATTAGTACACCTATAAGATTGCTCCTTCTTTTACCTGCCATACTGATATTTAATTTTATATTAGCAGTACAAAATAAAGTTTTCCTTTGCTCGAGTGAATCAATTCAATTAAAGTAAAGGTGTTATTTACTTAAAGCATTTATTTCAAGTAAACCAATTACAGGCACTTTTGAATTTTCAAGGAGCAATATTTGCATGAAGCTTTCTAATAAATAAATAAAATAAAATAGCCTTTTATATCTTGCTTTGAATTACAAAAAAAGTAGTATAAAAAACATGCATGCAATCATAATCCAACATTCCATTTCGAATTTATTATCACTTATTGATTGATATTAGAATTATTGTGAATTACTTACTTATTTGTATTTTTATAATTATTTTGGCACTGAAACTTTCCAATAGGTAACATTAATTCCGTTTTACCATTGCCTCTCGTAAAAGAGCATTGATTTTTCGCAGCAATACTGTGTTATTTGCCCTCTTTATCACAAACTACCTACATCACAAATAGAAACTTTTTAAAACTGTAATCGTGTCGAAATTGAAACTAGTTAGAACTACTCGCAGTAAAAGGTGTGCTTCGTATGTTTTAGAGCAGCCGCGGAGGGCAGGCGAACTTTTCTGTGTTACCAGCATTCAAAGAGTAGGTAAGTATGGAGAACGAGTTTCAATTCGTTTATAAAAGCAAAATGGTGTGCCGTAGACATGTTTTAATTACTTCAGCATGTGTAACGGTAAATTACGACATTATTTAACATGCACCGAATGGAATACACGTCAAACAGCAGGAATTTACAGTTTACAGATTGATGTGTTAAATATTAGGAATTTACACTTCGATTTACATAATTGAGGTAGATAGGCCAAATAACAGCCAGGTTCTTCGAAAGTAAGTTTTAGTTATTTTATCTACACCCATGCTATAAATCCTCTATAAAAGTATCTGAAACAGTTAGCTTATAGCCAACATTAAAACATCCAGTGTCATAGCAACCATAATATTATCCAAACGGGTGTTATAATGTTGTACTGAATTTCATTATGCAACTCATTAAAAAAAAGAACATTGTCATTCACGAGCGTTTCACTAACAAAGCTCCGTAATTTAAAAACAAAACACATTCGAATTCGAAAAATTCGAATTCACGTCCTACCGCGTCATTTTTGTTCGATATTGATATAAAAGATTCATATCATGGGTGTAGATAAAATCTTGTATGCAACTGTATATAATTATATACTGTACTCATGTGATACTATTATCACATTCGGCTTCGCCTCGTGTGATAAACCCACATTCGTGTTTTAATACCCTTTATTATATAACAGTTGCATAAATAACTATTACATAACCGGTGGTTGAAGGTTTCTGACTAATAGGTAATATAATGAGTCTATTATTTTGAACTAGAGCAATCGGCTTTCCTCGAGCTGCGGGGCGAGTATGGCCTTGTGACATGCCTCGAGGCACACATGTTATCACAGTTTAGTCGTAGAAAATGTGATGAAATGTCTCGAGTCGAGGCATGTCACAGTAGGCTGTGCTCGCCCGCCTGGATAATACTCGATTTATCACGTTTGCGCCAAGAACAGCATCCCAACGGCTTCACCCTACAACCTAACTGCGCTAAGTGCTGTTCGATAACTAAAGAACTGTAGCTAATAATGAAAGTGTATGACGAAAAAACAACAAAGCATCTTGGTGTTATCATCGACAGTACTATGTCATGGAATGAATGAAGAGATCGGGTCACTGACACGGGTCAGGAAATTATTATTATTGAGATCTTCTGCTGACTTTCATGCTTTAAAAAATAGATTACTATGCCTTTCCGCTTATCATAATCATGTATAACGGCTTGGGGTGGCTCTGGAAAGTGTTTACTGCTTAGACTGGAATGGACACAGAGGTTCTTAAAGTTATGGCATTAGCTTCCCTACAATCGAACTCAATGCTATCCGTAAAATGCCTACAGTAAGCCACGCATTTCCTAAGCACTAGGTATAGGATAGCTACGTAAATACTCAGAACTAATGGGAGTTCGGTATTTGACCCCAATCACAGTTCAAAAAACCGAAGAGTGACACAAACACAGTGTGCCAGACTGAGCCGGGCAAATCAGTGTTGTGTTGGGACACATCAGTACCACTTCTTTGACACTATTTTGTACAAAAATAAAACTATGTAACACTTTAGATACCTATCCACTTATCTCACGGGTGTAAGAGCGCTCACGGGCAGATGGCTCCAAAGCCTGACATTATGAGCAGTTTGAAAATCTGGTTAGACATAGGTGATTAAAAAATTACTAAATTAATATGTCGTGGCATTCCTATAGGAACATAGTTCACACGGCTACACATCAAGCTAAACATTTCCAGTGTAAGCTGACCATAAATGGAAATGTTTATCCGTGTGTACCTTTCGTAATAATCTACTAAGTATACAATCAAACACATACAGATACACCCGACATACATACACAAACATATCACCTTAAGAGAACTGGAACATCTTACGAGCGTATGTTCTGAAAGAGGGCAACGTCGAAAATAGATGTCAAATATTTCGCTGGTTTGATTAATTTGGCAATATTACTGTATCAAAATATGAAATATGGCTAACAAGTGAACTAAAATACTGATTATTAAATGCAATAATTAATACCGTAACACCGAATATTTAGTTTTAGATGTAAAAGTAATAGGTAGGTATTTGGAAACTTACCAAATGCCTTTTTTACACCTAAAACGGTTACAACATCAAATTCAGTGTTATAATTGCAATTAATTATTAATATTCTAGATATTTAAGTAGTTTAGCGATATTTCATATTTCCATAAAGTAATATTGCTAAAATAATCAAAACAGGTAAATATTTCACAGCTATTTGACAACTTTTAGAATCAACGCTCTTATCCTAATTTTTTTTAATGTTTTAATAACTTAAGAAAAGTTGCTACTTTTAACCTGTCATCAATAACCAGTACTCACCTGTCATTAGCCATAGGTAAGTAATATGAAGTAAAATACACATTTACAAATAAATATGGTAGGTACCTAGTCGCCTATAACTAAATGTAGTAAGTACCTATATAAATAATGAACATCAATTACTGGTACGCTAAGTGGCACGATGAACCCGAAATTCGTCTGAAGGTCAAACGTACAGTGGCCTCGCTGCGGATTATCAGTTTTATTAAAACAGTTGACAATAACCCGAATTCAATTCACGAACAACTAGTGTTACGTCAATCCAGCGTTCACTCGTAATTGCACGCAGATTCCGCAGAAATGTCGTGCACTCGTGATAACTATGATAAGCGACTCAACGATTTATATAAGAGCCCTTTAGTCTATTTGAAAGCTCCCTGCACCAATCATATGCCATTTTCCGCAAAGAGAGGACTTCTGAAAAGGCGTAATGCCTAAACAAGAACGACACAGTATAATCTTATTGCATCGCGCAGCAATTTATACGAAGTGGGACGCCTACCATTATTACTTCAGCGAGAACATAAAAGTGTAACAAAGGTTGATGAAACTTTATTCGTAAAGAAATATGTAAGTAGATTAAGCTAAAAGAATAATGAACGAAAAAGGACTTTAGGGTCGATGTTCTTTGATAATATAAAATATTGATTAGTCATTTTCTACGTACAATTTTGTTTTCATTCAAGACATTAGCGTTTGTAACTTAGAGCGAAGTACAAAAGGCGGCCATTGTGTTGGCATACCGTGAACATTGCGTTACAGCCCGCATTGAATATGAGATCAACGCATGCGTGATGCGGCTTGGATGCGAACAATTAGACGATTCACACGGGTAATGGACGGAGGCTGTAGCCGTGCTATCGAGATAGAGATGTAGCTACAGTCACTACTTTATGCTGATTTAACTTTTAAAAGCAACTCTACTACAAATGGTTTATGAGTTTTATTCAAAATGTGGCACGTTAAATCTGTGGCCCTAGTGAAAAAGGATCTAAGTCCAAAAATGCAACTTCACAGGAGACGCAAAAAACACTCCGCGCACTTCAAATTGCGTGTTTGCCTCGTGTGACATTTAAACCACTACCAATTGAAATACATGTGATGTTTTTTATAGGTAAACAATTTATGCTCTTTATTATTATGGAGTTATTTTTTATGTAAAGTAATTCGTTTTTAAGATAGTGACTTATACTAACCACAAAATGAATTCCTTGAGGGTTTAAATAAAATATACCCCTTCTCCCATATGTTAAATGTTAATTCACACAAGTGAAAATGGATACGCATTTGGAATGATTATGTTCATACTAATCCCAATAGAGTTTCTTTGATTTTTTTCCTTTATGGTGGTGAAAACGGATTTATGTCTAATAATATCACATTACTCACTAAATCATTTTTAAGAACCAGGTGTTGTTGTATTGATAAACACCAACCAAATTAAAACGTGGGTAATTTATGTTAATTTAGATTAAAAAACACAAAATGCATTTTTTTTTCGTTTAAAAGAATACAACAGTACTTGAAACCGACTTTTGAATTTTTTTTGGTGTCAGTTGGACCCTTTTACACAAGGTAACTTCTTTATTTTTAGAGATAGCTTAGATCCGTTTACACCGAACGATAGAGCATTTTTTTCTGATCACTTCTGTATACTTAACTCATTTTCCACAAAATCGGACTTATACCCCTTTTCACTAGGGCCACAGAAATATCCTGTGTATTATCTTCTTAGTTTGAAAGAAAGTCCAGAGAGGGCAAAAAAAAACGATTGAAATTGTGGAAGCTTAACGTACATAGGTACACTGGTACATCTCTAGTGTATACGGGGAATATTGCGTCGCAGTCGTACGATAAAGGCCACCGAGTACTACGGGAGTACTCACAGACGTAGTAGGTATTTATTGTGCGGCACGGCTTACTATGGCTTATTTATAGAATGACGGAATTTCTGTAGTATTTGTAGAAGTCTGTCTCTCTCTGTCTAGCATATCCTTTTGAAACAGTCTGTAAACTATTCAATCGTCTGGACGCTTCTACTAATTATATTCTAGTAATAGTTTCTGTTTTTAAACAAGAAACCATTGTCCTCCTATTGTAAGTCACTTTAATTCCAATTGCATTTCCAAACAAACATAATTTCTTTGTTCGCGACGGACAATAGGTAGCGCAGAGCTCAGGGGACGGGACCAGATGAAGTTTTATCAGTTAGCGCTAATTACTTTTGAAAAACACCTCGATGAAGAGTTCTCAGTCTTTGAAGTTTTAAGTTCCGCTGCCTGTAGACAAAACATGCTTTATCATCCACAAAATTAATTACCTATAATCAACTAGTTCCAGAGAGTTTAATTTTAAAGTTGTACGACAATTGTGCTGATTCTGTCAACTAACAAACGATACGTCCGCACGTCTCTTATAAGAAAGATATAACATGTCTCATGACTGAAGAAAACAGCGCTTTATGGGACAGTAGAGTATTCTATAATAAGACCTAGTTCTTGAGCGTGTACGACTTCAAACTCTATAGAAACAAGTCGACATACTGTAACTGTAACTTCGTTAAATAGGCAACTCCATGTTTGTCTATTTAGAGATCCACAAGGTGCGTCCTTGGCTCCAATAGCCGACAACACTCATATAACCTTGTTGTGTGCGCACGTTATCTTTAGGTCGTTAAGCATTGTTCACCCCCCGGGGTTAAACAGACAATGGCGACTCTGGACTGGAATGGTTTAACCGTCTACTTATGCACGAGAGATGGAAATTACGACGTATGTCGCAAACTCGCGTTTATGTTGATGTTGAGAGTGCGTTGTCTTTGCGGCTTCTGCGGGTTGTTCGTGTGCCCGCCGCGGTCACCTTAAACTGCGGTTCAACAACTTCTCACAGGTCAAAGCGAGTCAATGAACGAACGAACGTTGGGACTCGGCAACTTATCCAGTGCACGCCTCTTTGACCTTTCTTTTATGCTGACATCGAAAGAATTAGATTCGCTTAAAGCACAGTTTCGCAGACTCGAAGGTGCCACTGGTATTGGCAGTTTTCTAATTCATTGCAAAGAGATTTAAGAAATATTTAAAAAATGAAAATTCTGGACAAATCTGTTCTATACCAGGTAGGTTCGGGACGTCAATATAACACTAAATTAAACTTAGTTTATTCAAATAATGACATTCACTGTCAAAAAGCAACATTTCAATCAAATATATAATATCTAATTAGTCCCTATCGCTAGTCGGCTAATTGGCAATACACATAGTCGGCCCATCACTAATTTTTAGAGCAGACTGGTTTTTTTCGATGTTTGGCATTAGGTAGGGTTTCATGATTTCAAAATAAGTACTCCTCATATGCATTAGTATTGCCAGTGTTTTAATTCATTGTTGTATTGTCGTCTTCACATGATATATTCTAAGGTCAAATAGGATAAAGTCAACCAAGCGATTATATGATCAATGATACGAAACACTTCAATTTCGTTTCATTGTAATGAGTTGGCAAAAAGTAGCAACTACCATGGCAACATCCCCAAAAAATAATTTTACGGGCGAATAACAGGTTAGTAATATGTAGGAAAATATATAAACATTCACAAATAAAAATATTATGGTAGAAATCAAATAACAAGAAGCTCGTGATGGGTTTAAGCTGGCGTAGCTTTGCACTGAACAATATAATATTCCGTAATCGAATAACAAAGCAATTGTGCGGCGTCAATAATCCTCGGAAAACTGACGTGTGAACTCATCGACACCACTTGAAATATAAATGATGATCTGTTATTGTTCGGCTTTAGTACCACTCAATCTGCCTAGATTTTTGGCTGCCCAACTATGTTGGGGTCGGCTGCCAGTCTAACTGGATGCAGCTGAATACCAGTATTTTACATGGTGCGACTGACTATCTGACCTCCACAACCCAGTAGGTAATGGTGTAATAGGATCCCCTTGGTAAGATTGGTTGTCAAACTTTCGGGCTTCTGACGACCCGTAACGACTGTCAAAGATCCACGAATGACAGCCGGGACCAACGGCTTAACGTGCTTTCTGAGGCAGGGAGGAGTCTCGGTATGTAAAGATGGTCACCCATCCACGGACCAACGCCGGCAATCGACCCGCGCGGCTGTTATTACTTAGCCGCGAGCTCCTCCTTTAGTACTACTACTTCCCAAATAATTTTACTCTGGAAAATCTTCGCGTAATTTTAATGAGTTAGCAGGCTGAGCACCTTACATAGCATGTAATATCAAGCGTACCTATTCGCAAATCAAAGTCTTGTGTGAATTATATAAGGTCTAACTGAAAGTTGCGTTAACTTAAATTAGTTTCAGAACATGGTGTGAACTCTTATATCGATTGATTCAAAATTCAAAGCGGTTGGGAAAATGGGTTGTATCTGGAGTATTTATAGCTTTTACAGAACTTTCAAAACCCACATCAAACGTGTCCTTATCAAAAAGCATATTCTAAGATTAAAGACTACGTTGAAGACAAAGAAGTTTGGCCATAATTCCTGCTGCACATGTATTCCCTGGTACCTTATTAACGGTATAATTATGTAAGAGTCTATTAACTGCTACCAAATTACCATGTTTATTTTCACCTTATCATCGTATTATTTTACATTATATACCTACACTTTAATTTCAATTCTTTATTAGTGGCTTCAGTGGACATGATAGTTATTCATATTTGGTACAGTTGTAATAGCAGTCACGTCATTTGGTTTAAATATGGTTTTATTTTTTAATTTGTCTTTTATATAGATTATTTTCTATTTTGTGAATGTGAGAACGTTGTAGATTTGTTAAACATTTTCTAGTTTGTAAAGTACCTGGTACTTGTTGAAAGGCCTACACTGTCCTCCCACGCCTTTTTAAGGATTTGGAGTTTCTTGCCAGCTCTTCTCTATAGGAAACGACCAATTGGCACCGTGCACCTAGCCTAGTGCCCATGTGAAATAAAATATTTTGATTTTATACACCACAAAACTTCTCCTAGTACCTAGCAAGGTACTGTAGAGGTTTTATGCGATATGCAACCTCACGTTGGGCTGGCTGACTTAAGCGCAGCCTTAAACTTGCGAACGCTCCAGCAGTCGGTATTTAAATATTGACAGGTGTGTTTTGTTATGTTGTGAGGGGCAGAGCAGCCCGAACCCTCAATATGTATAAACGTGTCTTCTAATTAATAAACCCTTGGAAAACCTCCTCCTCTTTGAAATTACCTCCACCACACACCCTCACATATCTAAGTAACGTCCGTAAGACGTTACAAGTGGTGGAGGCGCCGGGTAACTATCTGTGATGACCTTTTTATTTAATTTTCTATAGTCAACACAAAAACGCCAAGTTTTGTCAGGCTTTTGCACTAGTACGACCGGCGAGGCGTAAGCACTTTTAGATTCGCGAATTACCCCGTTGGTCAACATTTCTTCTACTTGGGAATTGATAATGTCAAGCTGTTTTGGTGACACCCTATATGGTGGACGATGGACTGGAATTTCATCAATAGTGTTAATATCTACTTCTACTAAACTACAACTACCTAATTCTGAGGCCGTAAATGCAAAGTTCTCTCTATAAGAAGAAAGAAGTTCTTTTATTGACAGCCTATCTTTCGAACTCAAATCTGGATTTATATTGATTTCATCCATCGGATTTGTAGTATTATTTAATGATAAAATACATTTTTCATCGTTTTCCTGTATTTGTCTTAGGAAAAAAGAATAGTCATTTTTTGACATAATTCTGGAACTTCTTTCTTTGAAAAAAAATTGATCACACGTGTCAGAATTAATCTTTGACATTCTGTCAAGGTGATCATGACAAGTTAGGGTATTCGACTGTGGCATATCATTTTGCGTCGTATGTATACAAAATTCTGCACGGAAACGATTCTTGAACATTATGCAATGATTAGGAAAGTCGATAACCGCCTCGAATTTATAAAAAAAATCCTGTCCGAGGATCAGTTTCAGGTTAATATCTCTTATGACCATAAAACTGTGAACAAATACGCATGAGTCCACTATTAAACTAATGTTCGTTTCACCCGTGACTTGCAGCGAAGCACCCGAAATTGACTTCACAAAATGTTTCACCTTGTCGTTGGTATACTGAAGTTCGAGATCCAGCATTAACCGTTCTGATATACACGAAATTGATGCTCCTGTGTCTATCAGAGCTGTGTAGGCCTGTTTAGCTATCAATACATTAATAAGGGGTTTAATATTACTTTGTTTGACGTCGTCTAATGGGAGCCGTATATTTCTGGACACAGCCTGCACCTCCCGGTCATCATTTAGCGTCTGTGTCCTTGGTCGTTTGGGCGGCTCGGCGACGTCGGGCTTCTTGTGCTGGGGGCAAAGGGGGAACGGTAACTCCTGCTCGTGCCCTGGTATCTAGGGCGTAAATTATACCTCGGGGTATGGAATGTGTCTCCATCCCTGTGATCACCAGCGGAACGTGGAGGCGTTGCCGCCGACCGCGACGGCGCAGGGCTTGACGGTCTTGATGCGAATGGAGGCCTTTGGCTGTCCATGGAGAGAGGATGTTCAATCCTTACCTTGTTCAAGATACCTTTGGGGGCATGCAAGGGTAGGTTTACTACCTCGTGTTTAGCTTCCCCAAAAATTTCTTTTATCTGTTCAAGAGTAGCTTTGAGTTCTTCCTTCGAAGCATACACTCTGGAACCCAATTTGAATTTGTAATTTGGGGTAACCCCTTTTAGAAATGCTTTTATGAAGGTTCTTTCGTCTTTGATCTCTGCTTTCAGAGCCAAGTCCGCTAGCGTATAGAAAAATGCCATAACTTCCTCGTTGGCTCCTTGCCGAGCGTTATAAAATTTTTCTGTATAGTCCACACTGGACGGGAATTCGGCTTTCAGTAGCTCGCAAATCCCCTTAAAGTCTAACTCACTCTTATAAATTAGCTTAAAATATGCTAGAGCAGGGCCTTGCAAGTAGGCTCCTAAGATGAGGGCTAAATCACTCTCAGGCCACTTATTTATCGCCGCGACTTGACGAAATTGCATCAAAAAATCGTCGAGGCAGTACGCCCCGGTGCCCGTAAAATGAACGGCCTGAGACATGATGCCGCTTTGCCGAAACCACTTAGCTGTTATTCCGGCGTCGACTTCGCGTCTTCTTCACTTGTTTTTCGCACTAACGTTGTGTTTTCCGGTCACTCCGAAAAATTTCGAATTTGAAAACTGTGTTACGAAAATAAGCCAGGCCTTTTTACCCGGCGCCTCCACCACTTGTAACGTCTTACGGACGTTACTTAGATATGTGAGGGTGTGTGGTGAACACACGTTACTTAGATATGGGTGGGTGTGTGGTGTCAGAAGTTTGGTACCCGTGGACTCAGTGGCGTCTATACGGCTGTCAAGTTTAAGGATGTTATTGTCTAGTGGTTCTAAGCCCCATCCGGGCAGATGTGAATTCGTCACATCGTGTTTTCTCCTAGGAGGCTTTGTCATATCTTTTCCGCCAGTTTTGGTATGACGAGGTTTAAGCAGGACGAGGCGTTGTGCTGATATAGGTGCAATATGGCACATGCTAAGCCTACCTTAACTGTCACAAGCCGGGGTGACTTTCGTCCGTCCTGACTTAAGCCTTCTTCTGCAAAAGAAAGACCTCACCATGTATATTCCCTGGCGTTAGGTAATCTCTCTTATAGGCTTAGGTAGGTAGGGACTGACTGTTGGGGCGTTTTGAATAGAAGTCTTGTTTGTTTGTCTGCGCCAATCCATCTATTCAATTAAGGGGCGTAGCTGATGTAGAGGTTTTATGCGATATGCAACCTCACGTTGGGCTGGCTGACTTAAGCGCAGCCTTAAACTTGCGAACGCTCCAGCAGTCGGTATTTAAATATTGACAGGTGTGTTTTGTTATGTTGTGAGGGGAGAGCAGCCCGAACCCTCAATATGTATAAACGTGTCTTCTAATTAATAAACCCTTGGAAAACCTCCTCCTCTTTGAAATTACCTCCACCACACACCCTCACATATCTAAGTAACGTCCGTAAGACGTTACAAGTGGTGGGCAACTAATTACGCAGAGCGCCTAAGTTATCATAATGCTCTGATTAATTGCGCTATAAATAATATAAGAAAAGCACAATTGAAACAAAAGGCTACTTACGATAAAAAGGCAAAAGTGAAGGACTTTGTGCCAAATCAGTTAGTCATGGTATATACACCTAGGCGTATAACAAACAGAAGCATAAAGTTATGTAGATTATATAAAGGGCCTTACCAAATAGTTAGGAGATTAATAAATGTTAATTATGTAATTAGGAAATTACACAATAGGAGGTTCAAGGACATAGTTCATGTAAATAGATTAAAACCTTTTCACTTCAGATTATAATGACTTTATTTATTTTTTATCTATTAAATATAACCATTTAACAATCTTTTATATGTTATTGTTGTAGTGTCACGCAAGGGAAATACTATAATAAGTTTGGTGTGTTTAACTCAATGTGTTATTAATACATTTTCATTTATGTGCGTTTCATATTGCGGAGAAAAAAACATCAGACGCGGCCGCCAGCCGCGAACGAGTGGGGCGTCACCTGCACAGCGCGTTGGAGCGTGTGGGGTGATACTTCCCACTTCGCCATGGAGTCCATGGAGTCATGGGGACGTCGCGCCGATCTTTAATAATTTTCTTTGAGCTAGCGTAACATGAATGTGCTCCAGAGGATTTAGGAGGAAATCGACTATGGTCCCTCTTACAAAAGGGGGATGGAGGCACTCAACTTCAGTTGAGGCCGACTTTGCGAACGGGGCATAGCCTTGCAAAGTGTGTTAGATTAACACAATTAGTCCAATCTATGAGTGCAGTTCCACAGATTGGTGGTGCCCACTCAGTCAGAGGTGATGCCAACCTCACTTACGGGCCTGGCCTTGTGAGGGGCGTCTGATTGACGCCTATGGTACATTTTTGATTGAGGGCCCACAGTTAATATGAGTGTAGGATTATTTTTATATTTTGTCCCTCTGGAGTGCGAGCATGATGTTGTTTTTATTTGGTGGGCGCATATATCCAGAAGTTTGGTACCCGTGGACTCAGTGGCGTCTATACGGCTGTCAAGTTTAAGGATGTTATTGTCTAGTGGTTCTAAGCCCCATCCGGGCAGATGTGAATTCGTCACATCGTGTTTTCTCCTAGGAGGCTTTGTCATATCTTTTCCGCCAGTTTTGGTATGACGAGGTTTAAGCAGGACGAGGCGTTGTGCTGATATAGGTGCAATATGGCACATGCTAAGCCTACCTTAACTGTCACAAGCCGGGGTGACTTTCGTCCGTCCTGACTTAAGCCTTCTTCTGCAAAAGAAAGACCTCACCATGTATATTCCCTGGCGTTAGGTAATCTCTCTTATAGGGTTAGGTAGGTAGGGACTGACTATTGGGGCGTTTTGAATAGAAGTCTTGTTTGTTTGTCTGCGCCAATCCATCTATTCAATTAAGGGGCGTAGCTGATGTAGAGGTTTTATGCGATATGCAACCTCACGTTGGGCTGGCTGACTTAAGCGCAGCCTTAAACTTGCGAACGCTCCAGCAGTCGGTATTTAAATATTGACAGGTGTGTTTTGTTATGTTGTGAGGGGCAGAGCAGCCCGAACCCTCAATATGTATAAACGTGTCTTCTAATTAATAAACCCTTGGAAAACCTCCTCCTCTTTGAAATTACCTCCACCACACACCCTCACATATCTAAGTAACGTCCGTAAGACGTTACAGTACCTACCTACCTAGCAAAGTATTTACTGATTGGTATACTTCTATAATTACCTACCTTTATACTGAAGTTTTATTAAATAGCTATCTACCTATTTAATAAAACTTCAGTATAAAGGTAGGTAATTATAGAAGTATACCAATCAGTAAATACTTTGCTAGGTAGGTAGGTACCTAGCTAGGTACTCTGGTTAACACGCCGTGTGACATGGCGTGTTAACCAGAGTACCTATATCAATTTCTTGAGTTTCAGGCTTTGACTGACCGTATTAGTCCTCCGTATTAGCATTAATTAAATTAGGTTAAGAACTAAACTAAACTCTGATTAAGGCTGACGTCGTGCCGGGCTACTTAGTTAGTTATTCGTTATTCCGCTCGAAGTTTTAATTAAAAAAAAATCGGACTTCGCTGCACCTAGCCGCTAAAACTTTTCTGTTGCATATGTTGTATACTAATGCTCAATTTCCCTACCGTCTTTCAATAATATTAGAAATAACTAACGCTCACAGCACATACTGATCTATATGCTGCGACTACTGGTTGGTTGCACTTTGACCTGTCGTACCAGCTTTGTGGTAGTCTGCGGTGGGTGTGCTCCTTTCATTATTGCCTTATGTTCAAAAACCTTCACGCTTCTACGCTTCTACATTTAATAACGTCTTAGATTTCCCACAGGCATGTGGTGTAACAAGACCTTAACACTGAACAAGCGTTAACACAAATAAGTTCAAGCGCACGTGCGGTTAACGTAAGATTGTTTGAACTGGATTGAGAATCGATCAAACAATTTATTAACTTTGATCACCATCCATACACTTCATTTAATGGACCGGGACTTAAATCTTGTAGTTTATAATGTAGGTAAACGTTAGGTGATAAAGTTTTGTAACTGTACCTTGGCTACCTGTATTTTAATGTTTAAACGATATAAATGAACTTTTTAATGATGCAGAAAGGCTGATTATAGTTACCACAGTAAGCGGGTGCAGCCAGTTGTTGTGGACGTGTTGTAACTGAGAAGATAATGGTGATGTATAAAGACTTTCCTAACAGTTGTAACAAAGTCTAAGTTACTGTTTTCTTTTGGAATATGTGTACCTACAACTGTTCTAGTATTTGAGCATTTGTTTACTACAAAAATAATACTCCACTCTGATCCATTGAGCGGCCCTCTTTGTCGGCCGTAGTCGTACGAATATGCGCGGAAACACGAGAATGACCGCTTTTTCCTTTCCACCTCAGGTCGGGCACCGTCCCACGAGAACAGTTCAACAAATAACAAAAAAATAACTGAAATCTGCATCAAAATGTTTGTCAGATGCAGTTTTGTTTGTATTTTTAATCCCAACTTTTAGCCACGTTAACTG
This sequence comes from Lithophane socia, assembly GCA_947522985.1. Lineage (NCBI taxonomy): Eukaryota > Metazoa > Arthropoda > Insecta > Lepidoptera > Noctuidae > Lithophane > Lithophane socia. The sequence goes on from OX383251.1 coordinate 10,734,139, forward strand.
GAATCGTTTGGTCGGTAACGTTTAAAGGTAACATTCCGAAAATTCCTAACTAACCCGGTTATTGTGAACTAAAATACAACGTTTGATTAATACTGTGTCGAACAAAGTTCACTAGTAATAACTAACTGAACTTTGTTCGATTTTCTACCGGTAGTGTTTTTTTATTTATTAATTAAACTACGGGCTTACAGTTGACAGGAAATTAACGAGTTACGTGATTTTTTACGAGTTACGAGTACTTGTGCCCAGCGACTTGGCTTCGAAAAAACATGTTTCAATGGTTCCTATATTGTAATGTTCAGCTCAACGTACGTACTTACAACGTTGAACTTCAAGTATGATTATACGAATACGTAATACAATTACAAAATATGCGCAGTATATGCTCGTCTTGACGACGCGACGCGACGTACTCACTAGCATTATGCTTGGACCCGAACATTACACGTAAGTCGTATCGATCTTTAAGCGTAGCAATTTTCGTAGCTGCGTAGTCCCGCTACGCCCGGTACGCTCCGCTTTCAGATGACGTGTGTGGTTGCAGTTGTGCATGCCACGGACATTGTGTGCCTACGCGATGGCTATAGAGCTGTTAGTTCTTTATTATGCATTTTTAAGTTCGGTCCCGATATTCGTGTGCGTAAAAACTGTGCACACGACCACGACACAAAAAAAATTAACGTCGGGTTTAAAGCCTTTAATTGTCTATGTTAAATCTTTGTGTAGGTAATATATTTGAGGTTATTTCATAAATCGCTAACATCCTCCGTATTCACATTTTAGCTTTTGAAAGTATTAATCATTAGAAGTATATAGATACCTACATATTTTAGCATAAACCTAAAAACAACCGAAGCAACCAGTGAAGCATTAGGTAGTTTATTTAGTCATTTAGCCAAAGTTTGAAATAATTTACGGAAGTTTGTGTTCATTCAGCGATACTGTCATGAAAATAAAAAAAATACTGAGAAGTGTGGGGGAGGTACAAGGTGGACCGATGACCTGGTGAAGGCCGCAGGAATCCACTGGTTGCGAGAAGCACAGAACCGGTCGAAGTGGCGGTGTTTGGGGGAAGGCAGTCCAGCAGTGGACGTCTATCGGCTGAAATGATGTTGATGATGACTGTTTTAAATTCATGTTTTTGTAGGGAAAATAATTGGTTTGTTAGATGGAAAATAGTGAGTTTATTGGTAATGACACTTTTTATTTGACGGACGGTTAAGAGAGTAGAAAAAAGATTTTTTGTAAAAATAAATGTTCTTCTTATAATGTATTTTTTTAAATAAAATATTTGAAAAACCCAGGCAATTGCGTGTACCACGCACAATCAAGGGTTCCGTAGTAAGGATGAATTTATCCCAAGAACAAGCATAACTTGGTTTTTTAAAAGAAAGAAAGTTAGGTCAGCGACAGAATTTTATGCCGCCCATGCGCCTCTGACTTGGCTTCACATGTCCTCGAAAAATATCTCACGGTCAATTCTCCAACTGCAAATGTAATTTATGTGACAAAACTACATATGAACTTTTTTTTTACTTTTTCTTTTACTGCTGTGAGATCTTGCTTCTTGCCAAATTTTAGAGGTATTTTTTTTTTTTTTTTTATTTAATAGGTTTTATTAGCGAGTACCAAAATACTTATTATTTTATTGAGTTGATTTAAAGCTTGATTTTTTTATAGCTCCAATAGGCCGTAGTCTTACGTAGGTATTTGATATTGATTTCAACTTTATACCTCCACGCGTTCCTGAGAAAAAGGGTCTTGACAGACAGACAGACGGACAACGAAGTGATCCTATAAGGGATCCGTGTTTTTTTCTTTTGAGGTATGGAACCCTGAAAAAACAAAACCTCCAAATCGATTGATAAGTATGTAGCTATGGAGATTGTGATTTTTCCGAAAAGTTATATCTTACTCAGATTCTGCAACTAAAAACCTTCCAAACTTCCCAAAAAAATCAAGTAATAAAAACTAAAACCCAACTACGACTTAAAAGGTATAAACAAGACACCACAGACGAGACAAATTAAAAATCCGGAGTCACACGTGTTAGGGCATAAATCGAACAGATTACGTGTGACTCCGGATTTTTAATTTGTCTGTCTGTGGTGTCTTGTTTATACCTTTTAAGTCGTAGTTGGGTTTTAGTTTTTATTACTTGATTTTTTTTTAATTCTTTTGGGGTTATTATAATATATATTTTTTTGAAATGTGCTCATTAAGCCCTTTCATTTGATACCCAACATGGTACGATTAAACCATTTTTTTTTTAAGTTCCTCACTTTATGTCCTCTAGAGGGCGCCATTTTTAATTTAATGTGACTTCACATAGCCTATAACTAACCAGCGGACAATCACGACGCTTCTAACGATACCTCATTTGTCAAATTGTAATAAGTGGTTTGGAAGATAGGAGGGAACAGATGGACATACATACATACATACATACCGGTCAAAATAATAACCCTCCTTTTTTCTTCGCCGTAGTCGGGTAAAAAGTAGTCATATTTCCGGGTAACCTATTTTACTAGTTGACCGGAGTAAGCGGTGAATGAAGGATTTATGTGAGGGACCGTGCGCAGGTGGCACACGAGTAACGTCACCTCGATCAGTAAGCCATCCGCCTGTTGGCTAGAGAGTTAATGGCAATTCCGCTACAATCATCGAACACGCTTTTGTATAACGTCCCTTTGTGGTAGAGGGAAATTTCAAAAGAAATAGGAGTAGAAGATGGATATTTTTGCTAGCAGTTACTGCCGGTTGTGGCTATCTGCGATAACATAGCAGGTGCGTTGTTTAAAAACCATTCTTCAGTCAGAGGAGTCTCTTCAAATTCCATTCCAAAGACCATTTTTAGAGAGAGGAGTCTCTTCAAATGTTTCTTGTTACTTATGATCACGAAATAGAGCTACTGTTTTTTAAAGTTATTTTGTAAAAAAAGGAAAAATTATTTTAGTAAATTATTTTGTAACAAAAAATAGCGCGCGGTTTAGCTTTCTGCCTCGTGCAATTTCAACCATAAACGGTACTCTAAACGCCGCAGTCGATTACAAAGCCACATGATTGTATGCTAGTTTGATCAAATTGTCCCTATTCACAGCTGTCACTTGCAACGGTAAGCCAACTCTCCCGGGAACTGCAATAGACATTTCATTTGCCGTTACAGACGTCCCAGTCGTGTTGCATACAATGTTTTTATTTATTTACTGGTCCGTGGATGGCACGACTTATTTCCATTTAGCGTTGTTTTAATTACAATTACAATAGGAGGGGAAAATGCTACACTTTGTATCACACAACAATGTAGTTTCTAGATTCTGTCGTTCCCAGGGCCGAAACACAAAACCGCACGACGCGACGCGCGTCTCCAAACATTTGCGAGCTCGACGCTAAGACTTACCTTATTATACAGGCAGAGCTAATTGAACAGGCGAACCTGTATCAGTTTGACCAAATTGTATTGTATAAATAAATAGTCTCATTAAGTAAAAGCACAGTTTGAAATCAAGAAACTACAGTCGTTGTCCCCAAAAAAGGAACAAAAAATCTTTTTTTTTTGTTTTAACGTATTTAGATATCCTATCCAGAATGCGAAGTTTTGCTAGCCAATTTAATTAGACCCGTTTTATAACGCGTTTTTTTCTTTTAATTTCATTTTTCACGACTATAAGAACTATGTAGAAATTAAAAAAGCCGTTCAGAAGTTCACGTTACAGAGATTTAAAATGAAATTGTTTATTCTGTAAATATGTAATAGTTTTGCCTGTAGTGTGAAACACATATATAACAGAAACTAACCTCCAAAACTTTATAAAGAAATATACAACGAGAGCCCTTATAATGTTGGTAGCGTCTTGCAAATAAAAACAATCAATAACTGTATGTCCAGGGGACACACTTGGCGAACCTTGTTTTTACGTATATTTTAAAATGCTTTGTCGACTAAAAACTAATTAAAATAAATAAATAAGTAAACATAAATCTTAGGTTTATGCTAATTTCAGTTTGATAAAATTTGCAAGTTTGGCTCGTAGGACGGCTCGTAGGTCGTTTGTACGGAACGAGGCGGAGGGGCGGACACTGCAAATCTACAAAGGGTTCCTTAATTGACTCCGGAACTTTAAAAAAGAGAGAATTATGAAAGTGTGTTACGAAAAAAGTAAAACGCATTAATCGTTTCACTAACGAAAGAGTGCACTGCGAGTGGCCGCCCCTTGTAAGCTGAAAAGCAAATCAAATTGCCTGTTAGTTATTCAGATAAAACGTTTAACAGTTCCTTTTTCACGTTTTCTGTATGATAGGGTTTTCCGATTTTAATTTCAGCCAGAGCGTTAACTCTTTCCGATTGACTCGGGCAAAGCGGCAGTGCTATTAACGTAAAACAAACGTGACGTGGTGTTTTCGATGATTCAATTTAGTAATTATAAAAACACCTATATTTTATATTCAGAAAACTACATGAAATATATTTTAAGTTTTAAACATAATATTAGTTGTGTGCTCTGAAAATACACATTATTCTGCCAGCAAGACCGCAAACGCGCATATTAATGTATGTTATAAACCAAATATTTACAATAGGAAATGGTAAAATCGTATAGGTATTACTGCTGTACTTATGTGTTTCTCTTTATCATATTTTATGTAGCTACTGGTGACAAGCGCCTTCTACGCACGGTTTTGCGACTTGACAAAACTGAGAGATTTCTTTATTATGTTTAAATTTATTAAGAATCTATTATACACATACATCTTCCGGAATTATTGCTTCAAGTGATGGTGAAAACCGCATCAAATTCATCGTGTAGTTTACAAGAATTATGCAGAAGAAAAGAGACTTTATTATGTATAGATTCCTTTGTTTAGTGGCAGTTATGAAAATACCTGAGACTAGACTCAGTTATTTAAAAATTGTATCCTATTATGAATTTCCATTCAATTTCGTATTTCAAATAGGCAGGTCGTTACGAAAAGTCTGCCGGAAACTCATGAAAGTATGATATTCCGGTCTTACTTCAGCTTATTCAGTATACTTGGGTAATTGGAGAGCTGAAGAAATATTACAGTAGGACTTGCTGAACGTTTACCTTACTTATGTAGAAACTAGATACGCTCCTCAATCTAATCTAATCTGATTTAAGTTATGACTTGTAGGTTTTTTTTGTAGCTCAATTTCACCGAAGGTTTTAAAAATTGTTTCCCGGTACGTTTTCTCTGCGTATATGTTTTCTTAATTCATCAAGGAATGTTTCTTTGATTTAAACTGCATTTTGGCATAGATAATATCTCGGCGATGAAAAATTTGTTGGTTTATTTAGTGTTGGCTTGTTGAGTTCAAAATTGCAGTAGTGCATTTTATGCATTTGGTAGTCTGATAAAGTAAGAAGTGCTTTACGCCTCTAGACGTGTATGTAATATGTACCTACGTATTCTGTAATACCCCTATGTTAGAGATTCGAGGTATGTTAGAGGGTTTGGTTTCCGCATTTAGCCCTTCACGTGGACCATTGTGCGTGGGCCATGGCGGGCGTCTGTGGTTATTCCAACTAGGCCACCTATCCAGAAGTTGATAAGGTCTCCAGTCCATTTCCTTCTCAATGCCATAACTAGTGCGGTAGGTACCTACTTTAATGCATTTGATTCATATTTCTTGGTGTTTCTAACTTTCTAGATTTGTGAAAGTTTAACGAAGCATTTTTATTTAAATTGCGTCATTTTGCGTAAAAAAAATATCTGTGAATATGTTCTCATGATTTTGGGAAATAGTCATTAGGATTTTTGACGATTTACCTTTATGAAAATGATGATCAATTTAGCACTTACTCTACAGATATTTATCTGTATTTATGACTTGTGTACCACGTCGTTGCATCGTACGTATGATAAGGTTACATGGTCAATGTCTCCCTTGGCCAACTGTTAGATACATGTACTTTAAAGTGAATTCCTGAACAATACCCTGTCTGTTTTCATATTGGGAGCCATCAAATAGTTCTACCGGTAGTTGTTTCGAACGAGACTTTAGTTTACTAATAACAGAACGTTTAAAATTCTTTCCAACTTCTCGTTTGCCAATCCAACAGAATTCTGCTTTGCTGCTAACTTCATATGTTTATTTAATATTTCGTTTATTTAGGCAACTTGTTAGTTTAATTTTGACTAAAATGTTAAGTAATATTTTAATACCTACCTAACTGGTGTTACAGATAAATGAAAATGCACCTGAAAGTTTCGACAGCTTCGCGCGGTTCGCAAGGGCAACGTGTCAAAACATCGAGACTTTTTGTTATATCTAATTTATATACACATATAAACCTTTCGGAATAAATGCTCTAAATGATGAAGACAATCGCACCAAAATCCATTGAGTAGTTTAGATGATATAAGCGGTCACACAGACGGACACGAAAGGCGACTTTTATTTATGCTATGTTATTCTTACGTAATAATAGAAAGATATAGATTTAAACCTTATTGAAAGAAATAATTCAATACTGGAACGAATAGAAAAGAAATAAAAGCTTTTTTTTACAAAGGTATTGGAAAACTGCAAATCCTTGCTTATTTTAAAATGCGGCTCTTTGTTTCTATAAGACCGTATTAACTCGGGACCTGGGAGCCACTAATCCGATCAACATGTTATTTATTTTAATTCATATAGTATATTTTCTCTAGCTGATTAAAATATGCACACAGCTAGTGAAGTTATAATATTGTTTGAGCAGAGTCAACGGAAGCGTTTTTAATAAACACGCGAACAGTGTTTCAAGACAGCATTTCTCCGTGTATGATTGCTTTCATAAAACATAACATTTTTTATAGATATAACAATCTTAACAAAACAGACAACAGACTGCCTGCTGAAACATTTACAAACATTGAAACTGAATATAAATTAAAGCTATGTTTAGTATCTCACCTGTTATTGTGACCGATCTGACCTAATAGCAACAAATTGGCTTGAACGTGTTACACCCGTGGCCCGTGCAGGTGTTAAAGTCTCTGTACTGATTGCCTGGTTCGGACTATTTTAGTAATTTAGTCAAATTGCGAGTAATTTAATAGGTAACTAAATATGTCTGAACAACAAAAATTTTGTCGAGTCGACTTCCAAAGAGGAGGAGGTTATGTTCTATTTTTTCGGGCGAGTAGCGCCCGCCACCATGTGTCACTGCTCACTGGATGATCGGCTAAGCAAGCCGAACCTGCTGAAGTCGAAAAATGTCGTTTCGCTGGAGCGAAAAAACCACTTTATTTGTTTCTAAGTAATTATATAAAACATGATTTCTTGTGGAATGCTAAGTCCCGACATTGTAAAATCAAACTCCTAGTTCATCTCTTCTATTAATCCATTTTCGTACCCATGGCTTTTTTTTTTCTTTATAACACCAATTTCTTCATCCACCTCTTCTAAAATAGCCATTACCTACCATAAGCTTCATCAGCTTAAGCACTTTATTGCGTTGCAGCCTGTTTTTCTTTCAAATTACCACTAAACTTGTGTATTCGACCGTAGTGCGAACGATTTTTTGTGAGTTACTAAACGTTTAGTTACTAAATTACTAACATAGTCCGAACCAGGCTTATTAGCTGGCGGCCGATTGTTGAGCAACTTGTATTTTGAGTTATTGTAGCGCACTGTACAGGAAATGTTTGGTTATAAGTCTTTGGTATCATCATTGATAGCTGGTCCAAGCTGGTTGAGAAAACACGTCCTTAGATGGAATGCGGATAAACATTTATCGTCTTAACGTCTCTTTGTTTTTCCGACACTATTAATTTGTTTCATGTGAACTATTTAAAATTACAGTTTTATTATAAATACGATAAAAATATATAGGTAAGAGTACATTGGATACCTTTCTTCAAATAAACTAACAATGAAAATAATTTAAAAAAAATTATAAATAAAGTTTTCCTCGATAGGTTTAGTAAGTAGCTTCATGCTTTTTTGCACAAAGGGCACAGTTTGTATATCGTCATGACAAAGGAGGAAGTAAACATTGAAATAACGTCTGATAAAAATTGTATGGCGAACAAGGCTTTGACTTCAAATTAAGCAATAGGATCGTGACGGTGGTGATAATGACCTACTAATGTAACAGTTGAAAGTATTATAATCTTTTGCCTGGCAAAACGTGTTGTCCGACCCCAAGTAGCATGGGAAAAGGGTAGGAAGATGATGTTGATCATGATGCCTGGTAAAGCGGCAAAGGACAGAACTGGTTTCATAGAGCTAGTGGCAAATCTCTAGAAGTGTAGGGCTATTCAAAGAAGAACAAGTTATAAGACAATTAGGCTTCTGTTTGTTTCTAATGGTACTCAGTTGTACATGAAGGATGTTTCAAATTTTACTAAGTGTATATGCATTTCCCTCGCCACAATTAGTTTATTAAGTATTGGTTTTGAAAGCAATCTTGCAATTACTTAAGATCTTCGAGTAGCTCGGGATATTTCATGTTGAAATATATTTTCATAGAGATGGTAAGTTTGTGATTTAATTTAAGTAAGTATTCAAGATAAATGTTGTCTTTAAATTCTGTAATTTCTGTTGTTTTGAGAAATGTTTGATTCGTAAAATAATGAAAAGAAGATTCTCGTTGGTATCAAATTATAGTTGATGTTTTGCAGTTAGAAAAGGTGTTTGTAGTTGAGTGCTGCCACGACCAAAACAAATCACTTTTCAGTGTTTTTCGTGCATAACCCGAAAATATTAAGGTTATTCGTTGTTATACTGGTATGTGCCGCATATGAATACATTCTTTTTAGCTCACTATGTGTAAAAACTTGTCCAACACACTCAGCAAGTAGTTATATATGAAGAATCGCAGATTGCCTACGCGAGCCGACTCACTAATGTTCCTAGATAGGCACACAAAAGGTTTGACAAAAGTTGCAGGCCATACGTACCTACTTATTTTATAGCAGCGTTTAATTATAAGAACCTCATCTGTTGTTCAGACAGAGAAAGCGATTGGATCTTCAACTTTACACACGTCATTTTAAATATCATGTGAAACAAATGTCAATTTAACTTGCAAACTTTAACTTGCAGTTGATGGAAATTAATCTATTGATTTTCATATTATGTGAAGGATTTGTTGCATTTCTTTTTTTATTTATTTTTCTCATGCGTTATGCTTGACTTTGTTTAGCTGCATATTCCAGGGTTTGTCAGGATTTTTCGTAAAGATTCTAATAATGCATCTAAATCAAGTATATTTAAACGGGGCTTCGAAGAAATCTTGGACGCATAATCGATACGATCGTAGTGATTGTATGGTTACTAGTAGGTACTTTTAGACGCTCATAACTAAATAACAACAGGTATCTATATAGGTATTCCGCTGCATCCAGTTAGACTGGAAGCCGACCCCAACATACTTGGGAAAAGGCTAGGCAGATGATGATGATGATCTATATAGGTACCTGTTAGCTTAGTAGGAGGGATTTACAGGAATATTCCTGTAAATCTAAGATGAATGGTCTAAGAATTTTCTCTGCGCTTGGAGAGGGTCACGTCATTAAGTCAATTATTATCAAAACTACATATTTCCATTTCAAATGGCGGTTCGTTCTAAAAAAGTTACGAGGGCAAAGTGATCAGTCTGTTAGGTAATTGTCTATTGAGTGATGAAGGGCAAAACAGTCACAGTTTGAGACACGGTTAGATATTACGGTACCTATCTCTTATTCTGAATTATTTTTTGGGCAATAGCCAAATTATTTGTCATTCATTTGAGAGCGAGCTTATTGATTGAACGTGTTAACGGGGCAACCACCTTTGACAGTAGATATGAAACCGTTTTTTGCTAACAAGAGCGGTTTTTGGTAGATGTTCGATTTATTTGTTTTATTGTTGGTAGATTGTCAAAACGATGGCTTTCTAAATAATCAATAGGTGTTCGGTGTATGCGTTCAGTGCTTTTGGTGGGCTGTGAACATTTTAAAAGGCGATACAATGAGTGCCCTTACTTTAGATGAGAACAATAGACTCGCGGTTGTTTTGAAACTTGACACCAGTTACGTCACTTGCTCTGGTAACGATTTACCACGGTCTAAATTGTTGTCAATTCAGTTTAAGCGCTTCATTGTTATATAACAAGTAGGTACTCAGTTCGCTCTAGCTACATAGCAATTATATGATAACTGTTTTATCATCCTAATCACCCAGTTGACATTATAATTTCGCTCGGCAGTAAAAGCAATCGCAGGTTTAGAAACATTACACTACTAGTCACGTTATTTTAATTTGGTTGAAAGTTAGAAACAAAGAAAAAAAAAAAGAAAAACTATGAACGCTAGAAACGTCGATACTCGTAAGGTTTCTCATGTTTATCGGTCATGATGGCAGAACGTGTAGGTACATCAGCGATAATGGAGATCAATGACGCCAGCAGCCTGCGATACGTGAAACTTGAGAAGTGAGCGGAGTTCGTCCTTGGCAAGGACACGGAGGTGACTCACCGAGCGGCTGGTGCAGCGCGGCGTGCGCGTCGCAGTCGGCACAGATGGTGGAGCGCAGCATCCTCTCGCGCTGCAGGCGACGCAGCAGCTGCAGGTGCTGCGGTGTGAACACCGTGCCCGAGCGCTCGCCCACCAGCAGCACGTCGCCAGCCTCCCACCAAGCCTGCTCCCGCAGCGTGCCATCGCGGTTGAACAGCCCCAGGTCCTTGTAGCCCTCCGGCGGACTCAGCGCGCCCGCCTCCGGCTCCTGGTAGCGCTCGCACGCGCCGCATCCCGAGCACTCCTCGCCTTCGCCCTCATCAGAGTACCCACACTCGTCGCGCACCACGATAATATAATCGGCCTCAAAAAATTCGTTGGCGCTCTCATCGAAGATAACCCGGTGTTTTTTAGTTTTACTCCCCTTTTTCAGTGAAGACTTTAAGTTATCGTGGTCCTTATTGTGGCGCGTGTCGCGCGCGGCGCGGTCGCCGCGCATCGTCGCGAGTTATCGCGACGCAAGCGGTCGCTAAAGTGTCGGAAGGCTAGGACGGCTGGCGCGAGGCAGTAAGGCCGACTGCAGCGCCGCGCCCGCCCTATCGATCGCGCCGCCCGCCTCGCTGGGGCCCGCCAGCGTTACCGACCATCCACATAGTACCGAGACGATTTCCCACTTGCCATGCCATAAACATTGAGCACCGCGCGCGCTCATTAATTGGACGCATAAATAAAAATTAATAACCATTTTTTATTTTTTTTATTAAGTAACCTCTATCAAGATTCTTATTTCGAGATTAGAAATGACGTACTTAACATCTAAACTGTATTGTTTGTAATTACTGTTACCTCTTTGTAGCAGACGACAATAAAACCAGTAAAGTGTCGGGTCCATGAGCAGGTGGACAATAAGCCGCTCTCGTAAATGAATGCAGTAAACAAATACTGTTAGTGCACGCTCGTTGCGGCGTGTGTACAGATCCTTGTCAACATTGAAAGAGAAAGCGCCGGCTGCTCGGCTGAGCTGGCTGCTGCGCTAAGGGACGCGGGTTCGACTCCTGGGAAGAACAACTACTTACTTGTATGGCTTGAAGATAATGTTTGCGAGTCTGTTTTAGTCTACGAGAGATTAGTGATTGTAAACGCGCCCATCATGACATGAAAATCCTTCATAACGATTTCTTCGGAAACAGAATGGTTAGGGTTTGTGATACAATGTATCGTTAGGTATTTAATTAGTAGTCGGTGCCTGCTACTCATAGAAACCTGCGCTTTTACAGATATCTGCTTAAGGAGCAACCTACCTTCTGTCATTCCAAGTAATTAAGTACCTAATCAATTTGATTGAATTGAGAATGTTACCTATTTACTTGTTTGTTAAAAACGTTAATTTGGTTTTACAGGTAGGTAATAAAGCTGACAGTTGAGACAAGCGAGCCAGAGGTCCTAGACAAGTGACAATCGCTTCCAAAGCGTTTCGTTTTTCTATAACGACTTTCCTAATAGACATACCTGAGCTTTTCGATAGCATAAGTAAGCTATACACTTTGTCCAAGGCCTCAGAAGACCTATTTTAGTAATAGGTTTTTTTTTCAACATTTAATAAATCACATAATTATCACAATTTCTTATCAAAAGGTAAGTAAAAAAGTGACTGTAAATCTGACGAATCTAGTCTAATTGGCTCAAGATTGGCTAATAAATTAATAGGTCATTGAAAAGAGCAGCTTCATTCCACTTCAGTTTGAGTGAAAGCTAACCAATGTGCCGCACCAGTTCAGTTCAATACCAGACGGTGCAGGGTACTTGCACAGGGTACTTGTGAAAATCAGCCAGCAACACCTAGGTACCTAGGTATCAGGGTACCTAGGTAATATCAATTATAGTAGGTAGGTACCATAATAATATGCATTCGAACAGTTTCAAAAGGACTTTATAAAAAAAAAACATTTCAAGAATTTACGTAATTATAGGTTAATTCTCATTTATTATGTACTTTCAAAAACTCCATTATATAGAAATGTAATGAGTTTATTATTTGCATGTTGGGTATTTTTAGTTAAGTTTGGTAATATATTGATGTACTTATGTTATTTTCAATACCAATATATTGCCTAACTAAATTAAAAAGATCCCGTACTTAAATACAAATAATAAACTCATTACATCCTATGTAGTGGAGTCCTTGTTTACAAGCTACAGCGATATTAAATTAAATAGAAAGTCGCTAACTGCGCTCAACTGCACCGCACGTTGGGAGCGGCCGCGTGCAGAGCGGGGAGACACAAGCGCTGCGAAATATTCCAGCCTCTCTATTCTGTAAATATCACACCGTGGAAACTTATGTGAGCTTAGTGAGCTTTATAGTCCAGGGCCAATAGCCCTGGACTATAAAGCTCACTTCACATAAGATAAAATAAAATATATAATTAATAATATTTGAAAAAAAACAAATTATTAGCAGTATTTGGCTGGTCGGAAACTTTAGTAAATTATAAGCAAATGAAAAAAAAATGAAGAGAACACGGAGAAAGTTCCAGAACAGGGGTGGGGGTAGGGAAATAGCCATTTTGGGGGGTGAATAATGATTTTTACGATTTGCGGCTAAGCTATACCTCCTAACGAAAAAAAACAAAAGTAAAAGTTGTTTATAATCAAAATATCTTTAACTTTTGTATTTACCAATTTCCAACATAACCTCAAATTTATGGAGAAAAACGCAAAAACCGATTTTTTCGTTTTTATTTTTTTTCTGCTTCATAAATAATTCGATTTCAATGAAAATCACTGAAATATAGATTTCCATGTGTTAAACAAGCAGTAATTTTTTTGAAGCGAAATTTTCATTTTTTTATTTTTTGCGAATTAAAATTGAAAAAAATTGTGAATTTTCAGACCAAAAATTTGGTTAGTAAATTTTCGATTTTTATACTTAACCAGTACTCATTTTGTTCTTTGAAACCTCAACTTAACGATGAAATGAAAAAAATAAATGTTTGTATGATTTTTTTTTGTTTTAAACGAGATAAACCAAAAAAATGATTTTTTCTAGATCAACTTTTCAATAAATGCTATAAATATTCATTTTTTATGGCATATCTGGTTTAAATTAATGCAAAAGAGTAAAGTTCATGTAATACCAAACAAACTTTACCAAATTATACTTTTACTATTATGAAAACTTCTGAAAACATTGTTTAAACAATAACCGTATATTTAAAACATTCAGGAAATTAACGCATCAAGCTCATGAAAATAAAAAAAAATATCTTTCCACTTTTCTAATAAAAATATTTTATTAAAATATAAAATACTACTTCACCTATTACAATATATTTTTAAGTTAGATTGACATTGAGGACACATGGTAAACAGTAATTGCAAGTTATTTAAATCGAATTTTCTTTGGAGGGTTCTCTCCATAGTTAGAGTTGGTGTAGCATCCGATTTCTTCAGGTTCGTCTAAATCTTGAGGATCTTCGGATTCTTCGTCATCATTTAGATTTTGATTTTCAAACATTTTTTTTGGTTTATATGGTTTAAAACAAAAAAAAATCATACAAACTTTGTTTTTCATTTCATCGTTAAGTTGAGGTTTCAAAGAACAAAATGAGCACTGGATATGTTAAAAAATCGAAAATTTACTAACCAAATTTTTGGTCTGAAAATTCATCTTATTTTTCAATTTTAATTCGTAAAGAATACAAAAAATCAATATTTCGCTGCAAAAAAATTACTGCTTGTTTAACACATGAAAATCTATATTTTCAGTGATTTTCATTGAAAACAAATTATTTTTCAAGCAGAAAAAAAATAAAAACGAAAAAATCGGTTTTTTGCGTTTTTCTCCATTTTAAGGTTATGTTGGAAATTGGTAAATACAAAAGTTATTTTTTTTTCATTTGCTTATAATTTATACTAAATTTTCCGACCAACCACATACTGCTAAGAATTTTTCTGCAATTCGGGTTTTCAAACTCGGTTTGGCCCTTGAACTCTTATAGCAGGTCAATTTTCGACGGAAAGTGAACTGTCGGGCTATTTTGTACCGTGAACATGTCAAATAACAGGCAAGCCAGCGATCACGTGACTAAAGCCGGTCAGTGGTCACTTGACAACATTTCACTGGTCTGACCTGCGTTAAGCTGTACCATCAAGTCCTTTTTGACATGTAAACACTCGACTACTGAACTGCCCTGCAGTCATATTAAGCAGGCGTGTAAAACTTACTTTTAGTGAACTGTTTTCTTTAATTTAAAATAAAATACGTAAGAACATTTTCATTTTTTGAATGAATGAAAGATTTATTTATTCATATAAAATCACTAAATCTAAGTACATTGCCCCACAAAACTGCTTACGCAGTTTAACTGTGAGATCATTGAGATCATTTATGAATAGAGCCTCCTGGCCGGATTACCGCCCTGGGATCTGGAGGCGAAGGTCCTCGCGCACATCTGGGAGTGGCGCGAGAAGATGAAGCGCCGGGGCGTAACTCAGAGCTCCGGCAGGATCTCATGGCGGCATGGAGAGTGCGATTGTCGCAGTGCTGGGCACGCCACAATTTCGGCGATAAGTCTCTTTGAGGAGTGGCTAGAGAGGCGCCACGGCGTCCTCACCTTCCGCCTGACGCAGGTCCTCACCGGACACGGTTGCTTCGGGAGGTTCCTGTTTCGGATAAGGCGGGAGGAAACGCCCGAGTGTCACCACTGTGTGGATCGTCCGGAGGACACGGTGGAGCATACGGTGGAGGTATGCCCTGCTTGGGCGGAGCCCCGCCGTGTCCTCTTGGAGGCGATTGGCAGCGGTGACCTCTCGCGTCCGGCTCTGGTCCAGGCCATGGTACGGAGCGAGAGGGCTTGGGAAGCAGTCACCTCCTTCTGCGATGCAGTAATGCTCGCGAAGGAGGAGGCGGAACGCGTGAGGGAGAGGCAAAGTTTGCGCCCTCACGCCCCTAACCACCGCCGTTGGAGACGCCCTGGGCGTCGGGAATCCCAGGCGGATTCCCGGCCACCATAGGCGCGGGCTTGCGGACGGCGAGCAATGGGTAGCTCGCCGTCCGATTAGGACCAGGCCCGGGTCGACGGCGCGTCGTGTTCCACGCGCGCCTCAAAGAGATGTCAGCACAATTGGCGGGGTCCGCTAGGACCGATGCGGGTTAATCCGAAAGGGATACCGGGACCTTGGCAACAGGCAACTGAAGGAACACGGCTGGGTTTTAGTCAGTAAAAGTCTGACACGCCCTTCCGCTCCGCCCAGAGCGGGAGAAGTCATTGGATGATTTCCCACCCACAAAAAAAAAAAAAAAAAAGATTACAGTGGTAGTAATGATTATACTTCGTCTAACGAGGTTACCGAGAAATACGATCTTAACTTAAAAATTTGTTTAGGAGTAGGCCAACCTACACTTCGTCGGTAT
Source organism: Lithophane socia (assembly GCA_947522985.1). Lineage (NCBI taxonomy): Eukaryota > Metazoa > Arthropoda > Insecta > Lepidoptera > Noctuidae > Lithophane > Lithophane socia. The sequence continues at coordinate 10,750,001 of OX383251.1, forward strand.
TGTAGTTTAGTAAAATAGTGCACTGTTCCGTAATGTATAGTAGGAACCTAGAAACGTGGGAATGTATGAACGTAGGAATGTATAGTAAGAACGTAGGGTGTTTTAAACGGTTATTGAAAGCAAAAATCACATTATGTAAACAAAGCATTTTTATTACTGTAAGTATCAATTTCATCTAAAAAAGATGCAGGTTGCTCCACCAGACTCCACCTCATCTTTATACGACGTGCATTTGATACAAAAGCGTTCACCGCACATCTGTAGCTTCAGATTATGTCTTCGCACATTGCGTTGGAATCTCACAGAACAAATAACACAACATCCTTCTGGAGTAAATGCTTGTACCATCTTGAATATTCCATATTAATTATAATCCTTCAATAACACACAGGAAAAAAAGAAATATATGAAATTGATGCAATACGAAAGAAACTGAAAAATAAAATAATGAAGTGTTGTTGTCCCTTGACTTGACTTGTCTTTCTGACAGTGTCAGATAGTGATGCGGCTAAATTTTGTTTAACTCGTTACTGTACCTATTGTATAAAATAAAAACTCGATTTCATTTTCTCTCAAGGTACCAAAATACTATGTATGTTGTGTAGAGTCAAAGAGTTTTAATAAGAGTGAAAATATATGTACTGTGGGTTAATGATTTCTGTTTATAACTTGTAATTTGTCATTAAAATCATCATCGTATCATCATTGATTATTAGATTGAGAATTGAATCTGGAGTAAGCGCTCTTTACAAAGTCGAACAAAGCCGATCTTACCCGAATGTCACTGACTTAAACCCCAATGTACCAATATGGAACGGTTGCTGTATTTTGGATCGGGCTATGATTCTTTTCTTTAAGTTTTTTTTTGTGTGCGTTACAAACGTGCGAAGCTTTTGGAAACCTCCCTCTAGTAAACTACCTTAGATTCAACTTGAATTGAGTTCTTGAATTACATAATCGGAACAATCGAGTGCCTGACCGTTAGTGACTGAGTAACATCACTAGAGTCAAACTGACAAGTAATCAAAAACTATATTTTTTATACTTAATGGCTAGGATAGTCGTTCGAAAATAGCAATAACTTTGGTAACTTTCAAGATTACTTTTCATAAGTATCTAAAAGGGTCTCCAGCTTCATAATCGTGTTAAATAAGATATTTTGTTACGAAACATAGTTTTTTTAGAATTCTCTTGATCATTTTAAAATGTTATTAAGTACATTAATTTAATCTAGTTCTTTAAAACCGTAAAACCGGTAACATTGCGAAAAAGTATTTCCGACCGATTGTTTATAATATGGCGTACCGGTCTACGATAAAAAAAATAGAATAGAATCTGGTGGAATGACAGCTCACTTCACCTAACTTTTCACGGTGAGTTTTTACAGAATAGGCCGCCAGGAAAATATTTATGCAATGCATAAATATTTTCCTGGTGCGGATGAAAACTGATAATACCTACAACAATTTTATTTACAGTTATTTACGTTTCATAGCAACACTTTCGAAATACGATTTCTTTTATACAGATAATAAAACAAATATTGAGCTGCTTTTTGAGTTACACGCTGACACTACTTTTACGATAACTGAGCCTAAGCTCAGTTATCGTAAAAGTAGTCTAAGACAGACTGCACCACTCCATCTGTGTGGTTCTTTCCTCAAAAGATTATTTCACACACCAATCTACCTACATGGTATTCACATGATCTGACCAAGATTATGTCTGGACTTTAAAAGAGACGGTGACCTCTGATTTTGTTTCGTCCTTTCTTCTCAGAGTAGTCAGATAGGACTACCTCATCTAGTTAAAAGAATCGGCCAAGTGCAATCTATAAAAACGGCAAAATAATCATGTCTGTTGTCTGGTTATATTATAAATAAAAGAAATATTTAAGGGGGGCTCCCCTTAAATATTTGTTTTATTTTAATTTAATTATTTATTTTTGAAGTAAATATAATAACTAAATATTCTGTGAATATTTCAACCGTCTACCTGTTGCTGTTATCAATATACAGCAAAAAAAAAATGTTTTTAGTATGGGCGCCCCCTTAAATATTTATTATATTCTGTTTTTTAGTATTTGTTGTTATAGCGGCAACAGAAATACATCATCTGTGAGAATTTCAACTGTTTAACTATCACGGTTCCTGAGATACAGCCTGGTGACAGACGGACAGACAGACAGACAGACAGACAGACGGACAGACATACAGACTGACAGACAGACAGACAGACAGACAGACAGACAGACAGACAGACCGACAGACGGACAGACAGACAGACAGCGGAGCCTTAGTAACAGGGTCCCGTTTTACCCTTTGGGTACGGAACCCTAAAAACTATGATTGATGTGTAAAAGTGTTTGTACAAACCTACTTACAGAAATAAAATCATATCATTTATCAACAGCCGGGATTTAATATGATGATGATAATGATTTAAATTTAATTTCCATTATTTTAATGTTTTATTCGGATCATTATGCCAAATAACTGGAAGTCAGAATGCCTTTGTACACGAGCAAAACGGCTGTTTCCATCATCAAGTCCTAGGCGGCACCAACCGACGATTATCCCAGTACGCAATATGCAAGTACACCCAAGGACAACCCTCGGTTGGTGCAGGACTATTGCAGAACATGGAAACAAAACATATTGGGCTATCTGTGTTTGGGTTATATGTGAACTATGGAAGAACTATGTACCCTGCCTGACCAATGTTATAGATATAATATACACGGATAAAAAGGCAGGGGGTGAATTGCACACTCAATAATGGGCCCTCGGAATCTATCGCTAGCACATAGTGACGTACCGACAAGGGGGCGAACATGTCCTGAGCTTGAGGACTGGAGAAGTTTTCCATGGTTATCAGGATAATCCCGGAAGTACGGTTAAGATCCCTCTACTGGTGAACTTATTGGGGGGTGGCAGGTGTGGTCCACCTCAGGCCCCTGATCTTAGGGGAACCATATCTTGATTAAAATCCCAAACAAGGCCAAAATATGTTCAGTAAATAAAAGGCAGCTTGTAGTTGGGGCTCAGATAAGTAGTTGGTGGTAGCCCTACGTTTTTTTAAATCTTGATTGCTGGGTCTGCTCTTGGCCTCAATCTCGCTTGATGGAAAGCGATGGATGAGGTGTATGATGGAACGAGCGTGGCTGGCAGATGCCTGTACGTACGCTAAATAAAACGTAGGGTGATAAAATAATCGAGCTCACTCCATCCTACTTTCTCTTTTTTCTCTGACTTTTCTGCGTAAAGTACCTACTTAACTCCAAATTCTGTATACTAACCTAACCTATCCCAGGCGGGCTGCTAGAATTTTCGAGCTCGCTTCGGTCGCTATTGCATATTCTACATTCTCAAACAAAGTGATTCCTATTGTAATGCTCATACTTTTCAGTTATGTCGACAAAGTATTTCCTATTTCTAATACTCAAAAAAATTAAGTAATAAAAACTAAAACCCAACTACGACTGAAAAGGTATAAACAAGACACCACAGACAGACAAATTAAAAATCCGGAGTCACACGTGTTAGGGCGGCATAAATCAAACAGATTACGTGTGACTCCGGATTTTTAATTTGTCTGTCTGTGGTGTCTTGTTTATACCTTTTCAGTCGTAGTTGGGTTTTAGTTTTTATTACTTAATTTTTTTTTAAATTATTTTGGCGTTATAATATATATATTTTTGAAATGTGCTCATTAAGCCCTTTCATTTGATACCCAACATAGTACGATTAAACAATATTTTTTTTTTAGTTCCTGACTTTGTTTCCTCTAGAGGGCGCCATTTTTAATTTCATGTGACGTCACATAGCCTATAACCAGCAGACAATCAAGACGCTTCTAACGATACCTTATTTGTCCAATTGTGATGAGTGGTTTAGAAGATACAAGGGAACAGATGAACATACATACATACTGGTCAAAATCATAACCCTCTTTTTTCTTCGCCGTAGTCGGGTAAAAAGAATCCCTATCCTTTACGAGGGCAGATGTGCTTATTTCGAGCTCGCATCAATCGCTGTTATACTACTTCTCAAACTTTTCTGCATACCTGGGCCCCCGGCCCGCATTTACGTTTGCCGCCCCGGGACCCCAACAGACATAGTCCGCCCCTCGAGAGCCTCCTCAGGTGTTGGTTGAGGCTCTTGGCTAATAAGCCATTGGCCGTCACGAGTATTTGCACAATAATTGCTATATCCACATCCCACATGTCGACAACCTCGCGTGACAGGTCAAGATACTTAATCTGTTTATCTTTTTCAGCTTTCACGAGGTTCTCGTCATGCGGGACCGCTATAACAATAATCACTCTGCGATTATATTATTTATTCTTAAGTATTGGTTGAAAAAATTGTAACCTATGGATATCTGCAATACTAAAGATATTGCAGCGACAAAATTGATGTTTCATAATTTGCCTGTGATTGCACAGGGGGCGGGCGCCGCGGCACGGCGAGGCTGAGGCGCCCATCCCTCCAAACCGGAAGGCAGCAACGCTATTTGTTGGGGACAGTAATAGGTTCTGTGAGTACTTCCTCAGACGACCCCCTGCAGGCCTAGCTCATGACATATTGCGGTAACTACACGGATACCTGTGTAGGTACATATTGGTGCCAAAGTTTCAGGCTAAGTACGTTTTTCAGGCAAATGATATTATGTTATGTAGTTAATCAAAAGCCTGCTCTAATGAAATATCAAGGACTCAGTGCTAGGTATTTAATCTGCCTACTTTAAAAAAACTTTTTACAAAAACAACCTTTTTCAATTTTCGTTTTTTGCCACCGACTTCCGAAATTAAAGTTATTTTTCACTTTTTTGGGCTTTTTTTTAGTAGTCTGCTTTTTCTTGTAAAAAGTTTTTATTTTAACCCGACTACGGCGAAGAAAAAGGAGCGTTATGATTTAGACCGGTATGTATGTATGTATGTATGTATGTATGTATGTTCATCTGTTCCCTCCTATCTTCCAAACCACTTATCACAATTTGACAAATGAGGTATCGTTAGAAGCGTCGTGTTTGTCCGCTGGTTATAGGCTATGTGAAGTCACATTAAATTAAAAATGGCGCCCTCTAGAGGACATAAAGTAAGGAACTTAAAAAAAAAATGGTTTAATCGTACCATGTTGGGTATCAAATGAAAGGGCTTAATGAGCACATTTCAAAAATATATATATTATAACCCCAAAAGAATTTAAAAAAAAATCAAGTAATAAAAACTAAAACCCAACTACGAGGTATAAACAAGACACCACAGACAGACAAATTAAAAATCCGGAGTCACACGTAATCTGTTCGATTTATGCCCTAACACGTGTGACTCCGGATTTTAAATTTGTCTGTCTGTGGTGTCTTTTTACCCGACTACGGCGAAGAAAAAAGGAGGGTTATGATTTTGACCGGTATGTATGTATGTATGTATGTATGTATGTTCATCTGTTCCCTCCTATCTTCCAAACCACTTATCACAATTTGACAAATGAGGTATCGTTAGAAGCGTCGTGATTGTCCGCTGGTTATAGGCTATGTGAAGTCACATTAAATTAAAAATGGCGCCCTCTAGAGGAAATAAAGTGAGGAACTTAAAAAAAAAAATGGTTAAATCGTACCATGTTGGGTATCAAATGAAAGGGCTTAATGAGCACATTTCAAAAATATATATATTATAACCCCAAAAGAATTTAAAAAAAATCAAGTAACGAAAACTAAAACCCAACTACGACTTAAAAGATATAAACAAGACAACACAGACAGACAAATTAAAAATCCGGAGTCACACGTAATCTGTTCGATTTATGCCCTAACACGTGTGACTCCGGATTTTTAATTTGTCTGTCTGTGGTGTCTTGTTTATATCTTTTAAGTCGTAGTTGGGTTTTAGTTTTCGTTACTTGATTTTTTATACTTACCTTTTAAGTCGTAGTTGGGTTTTAGTTTTTATTACTTGATTTTTTAAATTATTATGGATATGAAATTTATGCCTAAAGATGATTCTGAATTACAAAATTATGCGTTTTTAATGTATTATAAATGAGTGTATGCCAAACGATTTTCTGCGAAATGAAGTTTATGCTATGCGCTGTTATGCAAAATAATATTATGACATAAAAAGTTCTGCTATAAAGGGTAGACCCGGTACATACTACCCCGTTTTACGTTCCACGTCCGCGTTTGGGTCACAGAAATTTGGTTTATCTGCACGACCCGTTTATCATTTAATGATGCATACTGATATTGACATACCCATTAATGATGCATTCGAGCTGTTGATTCAATTCCAAGTCAACGCCTCCATAGCTCCACCAAGAGGTGTACCTATGTATTAATTTTATAAGTTATATGGATGTAGGTACACACGGGTACACATCAAGCTATACATTTCCAGTATAAGCTGACCTCGCATTGTACGGAAATCCTATACAATGCAAGATCAGCTTATTTTGTACTATAAACGTGAATTTTAAATAGCAATAACCTTCTTATTTTTTATTATTCAAATGTTTGATTACTTTTAGTAACCCCGGAACTTCGGCCAAACTACGGATTTCGTGTATAGATAGTAGACCCCCGCAGGTTATTGAGGTAGACGTACAGACCTACTTCGATTTTAGACTGAGATTCAGAGATTATATTAGGTAATCCAGGTTATTTGTATGGTAAATTGATAATCTTTAATTTCCGTCATAATAAGGTTACCTACAGGGCCGCATGTAGCCCGCGGGCCTCTTGTTGGACAGCTCTGACCTAAATAGTACACACGTATGGTGAAGCTGAAGAGGTAGGCAATGGTATTATTTTTTGCTTTAATGTTGAACCTCCAAAATTTCAATAATAGAGGTGTAGTTATACGGTCGACAGTAAGTCGGCAACGTCATAAAAATAAGGGTTGGTCCATAAATAACTAAGTAGATAGGTATCATAGAAATATTTAAAAAATCTTACATCTAGGTATGGTAGGATCCACGGAATGGCCTAATATGCTAGGTACCTACTTTATATAGTAGATGGATTGTCGAATCCGCTGTTTTAGGTACACACGGCTACTCATCAAGCTATAAGTACCTACCTACATTTCCAGTTTATGCTGATCTCGCATTGTAGATATAGGATTTCCGTACAATGCGTGGTCAGCTTATACTGGAAATGTATAGCTTGATGTGTAGCCGTGTGTACATTGCTTCGTTTTTACTCTCTTATATCAAAATTCAGTTTTACAAACTTGGTGTTGCGATTGGAAAATCAATGTCGTATTTCCTTGAAATTCGTATTGGTTCTTGTACAGTACCTACACTAGACATTAGTGACACTATTGGGAATGTACGACTTCCATTATTTTGGGCGTATTTTATTGCGAATTATACAAGATAATCAATAGATTGAAAAGAGGTATAAAACGATGTCACTAGTGTCATCTATGAGCAAAGCTAATAGTCACCAAACAAACTCCAAAGAATCATGGCGCTGTACGATACGAACTCGACGTAGTGGTTGCTTCTTGTTGCGTAGGTCGTTGTATAGATGGCGATAGCACTGTTATGCCTTCTGTCTGAGTAAGATAAATATATTTAAGTTGCATGTTGTCTGTGGGGTTACTTGTTCTAGTTTAGACCAGGAATTTTGGGTATGCTAGTTATTTTCTAATAGCTGTTGCCCGCGGTTTCATTCGCATCCTCTGAAAACCACTTCATTGTGTTTTATTTTTTTCTCACCGTGCATTTGCACTGGCGAAACATTAGGTACAACAGTCCCTTTCTACTTTTCTTATATTATGGGGTCTTGTTAAGATTTTCTTTCAAATAATAACAATATTTAAATTAAAACAAACAAGAAAAAGTCAAGCCAAAAATCTTGTTAACATTAAAAGCAAATATTAATTAGCATAACATCTTTAGTTCCTGTCAAAAATTGTATGGAACATTGACAGAAGATAGAGATTTCAACATGTTTTGTACCTCCGTAAATTTAGCCGAACGATTTCATTATTATGAACTTTTGTTAGTGCTAATCGTTAGAGAGGGTTAGAGAGAAAAGAAAAATCGTTATAGAGTAATTAGTTTTTATGTAAAAACAATTTTAATTTTTCGTGTGAAGTTGGCCCCCTTCCCGCAAAAATGGACTTAGACGTAATTTTATTTTTTTAATCGTTTGCGAATCGTTAGAGCTCTCTCTAACGATTCGCAAAAAAATAAGTACATGAGGCAACTATTGTAGATTGCATGACCGTGCTTTTGCACTGGCCAAACATGTGCGACAAAACATACCTCGGTGAAGTTAGCCGCACGATTTCATTATTATGAGCTTTTGTTAGTGCTAATCGTTAGAGAGGGTTAGAGAGAAAAGAAAAATCGTTAGAGAGTAATTAGTTTATATGTAAAAACAATTTTAATTTTTCGTGTGAAGTTGGCCCCCTTCCCGCAAAAATGGACTTAGACGTAATTTTATTTTTTTAATCGTTTGCGAATCGTTAGAGAGAGATTGAGAGTTACACAAAATCGTTAGAGAGTTAATATTTTATATGATATTAAATAATTTCTAAGAGCGTGACGTTAGCCCACCTCTGTGAGTTTTGCCCCCGATATAATTATTCTCAACTTTTGTTAATGCTAATCGTTAGAGAGAGTAAGAGAGAAAAGAAAAATCGTTAGAGAGTAATTAGTTTTATTTATCAACGATTTTCATTACTTTTGTGAAATTGGCCCCCATTCCCGCAAAAATGGACGTAGATGTAATTTTTTTTTTATAATTTGAGAATCGTTAGTTAAAAAAAACATTAGAGAGATAATATTTTAATTGATTTTAAATTATTTCTGAGAACGCGTTTTAGAAAACAGGCTCGCTCTTATAATGGGCAACATATTCAGCCGAACGGTAGGTATTTTTACTGTACCTAGAAGTTAGTGAAGATACCAGGCATTTCGACATCACATGAGACAGCTTTGATCAGAGGGCTCACACCACTATAGTTATAGAGTGTATTACATTATTGTCTGGTATCTTGGATGGGCCGGCATCAAAATTATATATCTCCACCTGCTCAGTTTCTCGACAGTATTTTAATAAGAGAAGACACTGAAAATGAAGAAAATCAATAAATCATTATTAAAAAGGTATATATTCAAAGCATATTATTCAGTTTTTAAATATCATAATTGTCGAAAGGCTTTTCATCCACTTCCGATCTTGATTCTAGGTCATAAAACAGGAACTTTCCATCGTAATTAAAAAAATGTTCTTGATCAGTAGGTAGGTACACACGGCTACACATCAAGCTATACATTTCCAGTATAAGCTGACCTCGCATTGTACGCAAATCCTATACAATGCGAGATCAGCATAAACTGGATTTGTATAGCTTGATGTGTAGCCGTGTGTACTATTATCATTTTACTCCTGCTAAGCCTGTGGACTATGCTGAAACATGCACTTCTTGCACTTATAGATTCCTAGTAGCTATAATCTAAAGAGAGGTCTAAAAGAATTATGCTACACATTTTTGACTGAAAATATCCCATTTCATCTTATTTCAGAATATGGTACATAAAGTAAATAACTTGATTAGAATTTTTGTTTGCATTGTCATATTCTTTACAACAAAATATTGATTGACTGTAATGACAGTACCATGTGTCAACTTTGAAAAGCTTTTAATTTTCTGGGGTGTGTTCACTTTATTAGCCTAGATAATTAGAAAAGTTTGTTAGTTTTAGGAGTAAATTAACACTAAATTAATTACTCATATTTTAACTATGTCGTATCTATTTTGTATTTTACTGTGTGTACATAAATAATAAAATAAATTTATTAAAAAACGATTTTTCTCAAAATTGGTAATCCTTATAAATGCATGATACAGTTAGAGCTACTTTTTGGGATGTCTATCCAAATATGTTTAACTTATCCTGGTTAGAATAATTAAATAATAAAAAACCATTTTTGGACATGTCCTTTCGAATCGATGTGACCTGTGGAAGATGCTCACATCCATTCATCAACTTGAAAAGAGCTGCCAATCTTCAAACGGCTGAACCGAGTTTCTTGAATCATAGTTAAGAACACTCTATCAAGTCACCTTTCAAACAAAATAAAAAATATCAGAATCGGTTCAGCCGTTTGGCAGCTACGATGTAACATACAGACACACACGATAAACTTATAACACCCCTCTTTTACCGTCGGTGGGTTAAACACGACCCGACCAGCTCCCGACAAGCACCCACCTTTTGTGTGTTTTGAGCATAAATGATGCACTATAAGTACCGAATCAAACTGAAACTACCAACAATATTTCGTATTCTTATCAGGTATCACTGTTAAATTATCGTTGATCAAATACACAACTTTACCACTAATAACTATAACGTCCCTCTGCATCATGTCATGTATCAGTAGTACCTACTACTCACGGTACTACTCGCGCTCACGGTACACAATGAGAAACGTAAGTGTGGCCGCTTCATTCAATGCAATAATTCTCGCGGTAAATCTCTTTGGTCTGCTTAAAATGCCGCCACCAGAGTTATCAATCACCCAACGTCAAACGCCAATGTAAATGCCGTTGACAAATTCTCGAGGTAAGTCGTGGTGTAGTACACCAAAGGTTAACGTCTATCGCGATAATCCGTTGATGTGGCCCCAGCATATAAGAGATTTGTCATATTTAAAAATCATTTAAAAAAAACTTTGTATCTCTGGCAGGGGGGAGTGGGGGGATCTACTAACCCTTCCCTCTCTCCTCCCTCCCCTATCCCCTATCGAGGCGGCACGTTTTTAAATTTTAACCTGCTCAGGTCCTAGGGTAAAACGCGTTCTCAGAAATAATTTAATTTTAATTAAAATATTAACTCTCTAATGATTTTTTTTACTCTCTATCTCTCTCTAACGATACTCAAACAATAAAAAACAAAAAATACGTCTATGTCCATTTTTGCGAGAATGGCGGCCAATGTCACAAAAGTAATTAAAATCGTTGATAAATAAAACTAATTACTCTCTAACGATTTTTCTTTTCTCTCTAACTCTCTCTAACGATTAGCATTAACAAAAGTTGAGAATAATTATATCGGGGGCAAAATTCACAGAGGTGGGCTAACGTCACGCTCTTAAAAATTATTTAATATCAAATAAAATATTAACTCTCTAACGATTTTGTGTAACTCTCAATCCCTCTCTAACGATTCGCAAACGATTAAAAAAATAAAATTACGTCTAAGTCCATTTTTGCGGGAAGGGGGCCAACTTCACACGAAAAATTAAAATTGTTTTTACATATAAACTAATTACTCTCTAACGATTTTTCTTTTCTCTCTAACCCTCTCTAACGATTAGCACTAACAAAAGCTCATAATAATGAAATCGTGCGGCTAACTTCACCGAGGTATGTTTTGTCGCACATGTTTGGCCAGTGCAAAAGCACGGTCATGCAATCTACAATAGTTGCCTCATGTAGGTACTTATTTTTTAGTATTTTTCCTTTCAATCGAAATGTGCAAGTCAGATGATAGTCAAATTGTGACACGCTGGACGTTACATTTCCAGTGTCGGGGTTTCTGGTTTATCAGGAAACATACACAGCCATTCAAAATCATAACCCTCCTTTGGTTTTGGCGTAGCTTTGTAAATAGGAGTAGGAGCGTGCCACATCGGGCAACACTGCCCATAGGTACCTACACAGAATAATTATTCACTTCGTTTCAAAAGTGAACGCAACAAAGTGTTCCCCGAGTTATTAAAAACTAAGAAATATTCTAGTGTCTTGTTTACTATATCTGTAATACGGTAATATTAAGTATTTTGTAATCATAGATGTATTAAAGAAATTCATTGTAATGATGTATTATCATATCACTCACGAAAGGGCAGCAAGTTGATGATGCAATTACAATGCAAAATATTTACTTATGTAAAAATGTTGCTTACTAACATTATAAGTTACACACATTTATGTGTTCGACTGAAAGACTCGTAACTATGGTCATAAATAAAAACATATTAAAAAAAAACAGGTCCACAGATTATTTATTCATTTCGTTTCGTAACTGCAAAGAAAGAGTAGAATAATTATTTAGTCTGTGTTATGTGTCATAGAGGTGAGCTGATGTACTAGGTAAAATGCGTACTGAGTATTAGAAGTACCTACCCGTCCACCTAAATACTTATTCCAAAAACTAGGTCCACGAGTATTTAGACGTCTCGCTCGAGTTTATTAACGTTTCCTTACCTAGCGAGTCTTCGTAAACTCGAGTTCGAGATCGATTAATGGAGTATTTTCGGTTTATGGAGTATTAACGTCTATTAGACTACGCGGTACGCACAAGTACTAACCTAATTACCTATATCTTTTCTATATTTTTTAAATATTATTTTCTATAGATTTTTTTTTAAGTAAGTTAAAATATTATTTTAATTTATTTAAAATTAAATCTTAAGTTCCCTTCATCGAGTGCCGAACCAAACGTCTCCGAGTCCGAATAAGTCGCAACTAGACGCGAATACATAAAGTAGTAGGTAACGTATCAAACGCATACTCGAGACGCGTATAGCTACGTGGTAGGTGGTGGTGTGGGTCGTTACGTGATTTTCGCGAAACGTAACGTAACTAGTGACTTGGAATGCGTCACCTGTTTTGAAAAGTAGTGATTTTATTAACTAGTTATTTTTCAAATTCTATTCTGTGATTCAACATGGTGATTATATCGAAGTATTATAGTTATTTGCGAAACGAAAATATAAATGGTTACATATGTAATATGTTACAGTTACGTTAGCTTTAAGTTTTTTGAATGAGTAAGTTTTTGTAGCTACAAGTAGTTACATCATTAACGTAATACTAACACAAATAAACTTCCCTTCATACTTTATTCAGGCAGAAACGATATGCGCTCGCAACGTACTTTTGTTTCGTTTCTCGCTTTTCATTCGATCACTCTACATTGTAATGTAACTAGTTACAAAAATCACGTACCCTGTAGCCAGTTATTGTAACTAGTGACGAGAAATAACTCTCATACCTAATACGTGGTGAGCACGGAATAGGTCTCTACGCGTCCAGTCAAAAACCTGTTCCAGTCGTCTCACCTCTAATCTATTATAACTCGCTAGGGATGAAAGAAGTGTAAAAAAGTATCGATATATATCGTATCGATATTTAAAAAAAATATCAATATCGATTTCGATATATCGAAAAAAAAAATCGATATATCGATATATCGGTGGAATTTTCAAAAAAAAAAATACTTTATGTAGTACAAGTTTTATAATCATTTATATACCAAACTAGGAAAAAAAGTACTAATAATTTTTACGGCTCTGAATTCCAACGGTTTTAGTCAGCGGCGACAACGGTGTTGCTATTGAAAATATATCGTTTTTGATACAATTTCGATACTTGATATTTTATATCGATACATCGATATATCGAAATAATAAATATCGCCTGAAAATATCGATATATCGAACAAAAAATATCGATATTTCGATATACCGATATTTTTTCTGCAAGCCTAACTCGCTCGCGCACGGCTGGCTTGTGTTGACGTCTGTCTCCTGTCTAGTGCCTTGAGCAATTGTTTACAAAAATAAAGTTTAACTTTACTAGGAATGCGTGTTACAACTAGTGAAGTGTTATTTATTTTAACTTTTTGCTGAATCAACGATCCTGTGTTTCAAATTTGAAGATAGCCAATGGCCTAAGACCGCGGTAAGTTTTTTGTAAAAATTAGAACAGATGGTGAAAACGATTGTTGATTGCATTGCACTTTGTTTTTACTTTTATGTATTGATATTTTGTGTTTATTTTTATTTTCGGGTCAATTAAGCTATTGCTGTGTGTTAAAAGAGCTTGCGTAGGTTGGTTAGTGCATGTGCCCCTTGTGCATTGCTCATCTTTGACCTTATCATATCCCCTAAGTTTTGAATCTATATGTATATGCACGGGTACTAACTAATATTGGAGATATTGAAACTGCCTTTGTATCTGGCCCGTATGCCATCTTGTGCCCATTCAGTTAAATAATTTAAATGCTGTATACCTATTCTGGTCACACCATTTATTGCTTTCTCTAATGTTGATAAAACTTGGAAGTAAACTTGGTAAGGTTTAGTTATTGTTATTGAATCAATGTTATGGAATTTTTATTTATATTTTCTCAGTTTAATGTTGGCTGGAGAGCAGCCCTGCACATTTCTATTCATTTGTTTCTGTTTCAGCGAAGTCGCTTGCGTTTCAGTGCTTGCGGTTGAATAGCATGGCATTGCTGAATGAAATTGTTTGTATTACCATTAAATGATGTGCAATAAGAGTATTCTAATTTGTTAGTTAACATAACATCATGTCTGTTATCCCCGTAGGGTTAGGCAGAGGTATATCTAAAGATTGTAGAATGACCGTTCGCTAGTTATGTTTAACCGGGAAGTAACTAGGGGAATGTACAGTCACGGACTTTAATTGATGAGCCACCTTCAAACGTTTCAATTTTGTAGTTTCATACATTCATGAGGGTACACGATTAAACACGAACTCAAATAGCACGCTCGTAAACAAGATGACAAATAAATTACTTTTAATCGGAAATAGTCTTATCCATAGAGGTTGACTAATAAGTTCTCAATTATAAAAAAATAAATACAATGTTGCATTAAGTATATCCAATCTATTTGATACCGACCTCCTTTGAATAACTAGCTCCTTAACTCGATAATTCTGAAAACTTAACTGAAGACAGTGACAGTTGAAATATCGATGTCAGAAAAGTTACTTTCGAAATGACTATTAATATTTCCCCGTACGCTAAAGTTACTATCGCAACAGTAACCTAGCAACGCTTGTTTATCGTTGCTAGGTTACTGTTGCTAGACCTGCAATTGGTTGACTTTGGGCAGTCACTCTGCTGTCAAGTTTGTAGTCCTGGCTCTCAGGTTAGCCACCGGTAAAGATATGAAATATAATTTTCTTCTTCTAATACGAAGACATTGACTTTGTGTATCGGGAACCGAATATACCCGAATATACGAAAAGTGCCAGGTGGCTCATCAATTAAAGTCCGTGACTGTATTTGTATCGTACATTTTGGTTCTTCGGGATTCCAAAACCGTGCCGAGGGGGTTAAGTCTCATAAATGGGTGAGCCTGTAGCCATCAACCAGGCACAAATTCAGACTCTGGGCTACTACTGAGAAATTCCTGATGGAAAAATCCAATACTACTTTTCTTAGCCCTCATGTTTAGCAGTAGTGCTTGCGACCACTGGACCAATGAGGCAGTCCGAGGCAAAGTATTGTTGTGTGCACCAAAGTAATTATTGTTGCCCCAATCAACTCGGGAAACCTAGTCTTAGCATTTAAGTTAGCTGGATACATCGAGATATAAGTACTAACGTACTAGAGAAGACACCGTAAATTCCTACTTTGTCTCGTTCAACTGCGGCGATCGCGCCGCAGTTT
The DNA here is from genome assembly GCA_947522985.1 of Lithophane socia. Classification (NCBI taxonomy): domain Eukaryota; kingdom Metazoa; phylum Arthropoda; class Insecta; order Lepidoptera; family Noctuidae; genus Lithophane; species Lithophane socia. The sequence continues at coordinate 10,765,450 of OX383251.1, forward strand.
GTCGAAGAAAACGCGTAAGTGCCGTGATTTACATGGCGCTTAAGACCTTTTTGCCGAGAATGAATACACTTCCGCAGCAAATCTAGCACTGTGGTAAATTAGGTACGGTTTAGACGAATTGTTATTATTTTAGCGCTGCAGCGAACTAAAGATTCAATACGAAGAATAGGACAATTCAGTTATTTGACGTAGCTTCTCTAGTACGTTAGTACTTATATCTCGATGGCTGGATATGAAATGTTGTTTCCAGGGATACAAATTATGTTGCTGCAATAACTGGCTATAGTGATTTGAACTGTAAAACAATGTGCTTAACAACAACATAGATACATGCTGCTTTCATGTAGGTATTCCATTGAATCTAGGTCTTCATCCATCTTTAGTGACTAAAAGAATCAACAAAGTACATTAACTACTGTATCTAAACATCTGTCATCTCATATTATAATCGAATTATGCTTGCTTATGTGCTAATTTACAAATACCTACTATAAAACTATATAAACTTAATTTCAACTTTTTGGTGCTATTGTAAGCACATTTATTTAAAAAAAAAAACAATAATACAGGGTGACTTTTAACAGTCTGGGCCCTAACAGGAAACTTTACAATCACAATTTACAAATATGTAAATGTTTCTCTGTACCACAAATTTCAAACTGCACAATTGTAACGGAAAAACCTTACAAATATGAAAATTGTAGTGACAAGTCTACAATGTATTCGCGTATAGTCCCAGTCGCCCCCACATGGATTGCCACCAGGTGGCAATTGGGAGAAAAAAATCCCAGTTGCCACCGGGTGGCGACTGGGACCTTATTGCCCCCACTTCAAATCGCTGTACATTGCGGCGTGGATCGCCAAACCCCCTCATCACTATATTTCTTACGGCCGCGATGACGGGGTTGGCGGTCACATTTCCAATGTTTTTTTATTAGTAGATAAGTGATATTTTTAGGGACATACAAACAAGATTTAAAGAAAACCACAAAATATTGTCAATAAAACCACACCAATACAAACAATGCACACAATAAACTACCCGACGGATTAAGTCATAAAACACGTGTTTCGTCAAAATGAAGGAGTTAGTTAAAACTTCATGAATGTGATTGTGGTAGGTATAACAATCCTTTTATTTTTGTGTAAACAATCGTAAAAGCTTGTAAAACGTTAGTTTACCTATTGCTATTTTTTGCCGCCTATAGTCGGTATTCATTTGTTTTGTTTGAAGCACTCCAAAACCGACTCAGCGATAAGGAGTACACAAATCACAATAGATGTGTCATTCCCTTCCCCTACCCTTTACCGGCTTTTGCATCTATGACATTGAAATGCAATTTAGTCTATCTATAATCATGTCAGAGCAAAGTGCGTCTTGCAGCTCCGGACAAAGTATACTACATATATATAAAAAGACGACATGGGACAATTATTCTTCGTGCAGGACATCAGTATAATTTGAAAAGAAAAAACAAAAGTGACGTAGAAACGTGGGAGTGCACCCAAAGGAAAAAAAAATGCAAGGGATTTATAAAGATAAAAGTACCTAAGTCACTAACGCCTATGATTTATCACTTAAGAGCGTGCAGCCGCATGATTCTTATTTTTAAGTAATTATATTCACAGGCAATAATATATATGCACTTTTCTGTGATACGAATTTACACCAGGTTTTTATGATTAATAATAATAAGTGATTAAAAGCAACTACAATAAAGAAAATCTTGTTTGTATGTCCCTAAAAAATATCACATATCTACTAATAAAACCACATTGGAAATGTGACCGCCAACCCCGTCATCGCGGCCGTAAGAAATATAGTGATGAGGGGGTTTGGCGATCCACGCCGCAATGTACAGCGATTTAAAGTAGGGGCAATAAGGTCCCAGTCGCAACCCGGTGGCAACTGGGATTTTTTTCTCCCAATTGCCACCTGGTGGCAATCCATGTGGGGGCGACTGGGACTATACGTGTATTCGTAGCCCCATGGTTTGTGTTATGCTTTAAAAAATGCGAAAGACTTATTGATTGTAAAGTTGCTGGCGTTGCTGAATAAACAAACAAATCTGAATTTTTAACTGACTATAAAAAAAGGTGGAGGTTTTCAATTCTCTTTTACATTGTTGTTTTTGTAATGGAGTATTTTATAATAATTTGTTTCCTTACGGCATGTTTCACCACCTCTGCGATAGTTCCACAGTCCAGGGGGCCTACTACCACCGCTTACAGCAGTATTATTTTAAAATGACTTCAGTGTAGGAAAGAGATGAAGCTCTACAGGACGTATAGCTCCATCTCTTTCCCCCACAAAGTAAGATTAAAATAATACTGCTATAAGCTGTGGGGGTAGGCCCCCAGGCCCAGTTAATTTATTGGGTGGAAGCCATCGATCACTAATAAAGAACTCTATACACAATCCCATGCAAAAGTTTTCTTAAAACTGTCACCAAATTGTGTCTATGTAATTCTAGTTGAAATAAATATAAATTAATGTAAATTCAACCTTAAATGCAAAGTTAAAATTTAAAGTAGTTTTCACGAAGATAGTGTACAGAAATAATTTTTACAACCGATACTCGCTTGTCAACATACATCAACACAAATTCAAACTTACGCGCATGTCATAAAGTCAGAATTACAAACTGCCAAAAAAAGCAATTCAGTTTTTACGACTGAGGTTCACTGCTGGGATAAGGAATGGGTGGAGTCGGACAGTCCAATATTTATTTTATTTGTCAACATTTAAAATTATTGAAGATTTCTTCGGATCTTTGACGTGCTATTACTTTGATCCATTCTCCACACCTCACTGGATTTCGAGGAAAGCTAAAAAAACAAAAATAAAACTCACATTTTTAATTTTATTACATGCACTTATGAGGGATGCGCTAGGGTAGCCCGCGAAATTCAAATTTTCTTACGTTTTTTGCAATTTCCAGTTCAGTATCAGGTTGTATGTTGATCTAAATATTATTTGCGGCCGTAACAAATATGGATTTACAAAATTATAAACATTAGAATCAGCAATACAACTCTCTAAGTTCATGTACAGCTTGGCAAAAAAGAGTTCATTAGGAAAAAATGAGGGCGCCACTACCGCATATAGGTCACTTCAAATGGGAAATGAGTAAAAGAATTTAAACAAATAGTTAAAAACGCTGCTTGTACTGACTCAGCAACCTACTAGCGCTTGTCGGCAAAGTAGTGCCAACATCATAGGTCTGCATTACCTAAGTAAAATATTTAGTTTCGTCTGTCACCGCATTATACTCTTTTTGCCAAGCTGTAAGTGCATTGAATGAAAATTTCATGAATTCGTCAACAACATGTTGCAAGATTCATTTTGGCAATCTGTCTGATAGAACATGTCAAGTGAAACGTCAAACATGTTTCACGTCAACAAGTTGCGTGACAATGTGCGAACGCGAGGCAAGGCAATACATTGACAGAAAACTAGAGTTTTCAATATGTTTTCTTAGGAATGCTTCGCCAGTGCAAACGCACCGTTACCGTGCGTTTGCACTGGCGAAACATTTGCGACAAAACATGTTGAAATCTCTATCTCCTGTCAATGTTCCTATGTTTTGACAGGAACTAGAGATTTAAACATGTTTTGTTGTAATTTTTCGCCAGTGCAAATGCACGGTTACACAATCACATGCCATCGACGCTTACTCGACTATCTATGGTGTATACTTTAGATTAATGTAGTCGAGTTTATTTTTGAGTGATTACGTGTACTAAGTAAATGGTTGTAATAGAAATTAACTATCGAAGATTCTGAATTAAAGTTTAGATATTGTTATGATTTTGCTAACTTTGAATAATTAGGTACTTACATGCCAACTTTCAAGTATTCTCTAAAATTAGGGCACCTACCTAGAAATCATCGCAAAAGTATGGGGAGGTGTCAGTTGATTAGGTATTTCGGCGATATCGGCACACGCACAAAGAAGAGAGCATAAGATTCACTTTATTGTTTTCATAGGCTCAGGCTATGTAGGTGCCAATTTTTTATGTATGTAGGTGCCAATTTTCTTACAGCTCACACTCATCATCTGCCTAGCCTTTTCCAACTATGTTGGGGTTGCCTTCCGCTCTAACCGGATGCAGCTAAATTGTGAATTTCCGTGTTTCTACAAACTTACTTACAGAAATAAATTCATTTATGTACACACGGCTACACATCAAGCTATAAATTTCCAGTTTATGCTGATCTCGCATTGTATAGAATTTCCATTCAATGCGAGGTCAGCTTATACTGGAAATGTATAGCTTGATGTGTAGCCGTGTGTACTTACCAGTATTTTTGATGGAACAACCACCTTATGACCTCCTCAACCCAGTAGTTGTTACGGCTCGTCAGAACCCCGAATGTCTGACAACTGTCAGACATTCGGGGTTCTGACGAGCCGTAACAACTAACAGGAACCAAGGTCTTAACGTGCTTTTAAAAGTTAACTTATGGTGTCTCTCGAACTTCTTTTATCTATTCCGCGAAGCGAAGGTTGACAATCAGCTCTGTAATGCTTGCCTTGTTTCTCGCTTGCGCGATGGCGAAATAGTTTGGTGGCAGACACTGTTACAGTCCATTTTGTTTGATGTTCCGCAGCTTCTTGATTTTCCTCATCAGATTAGGAATGTCCAAACTCGTGCACTTTCATTTTCATCTCGGCTTTTTCTTTGACGACGCAATAACTCCTAAATTTACAGATGGATAGGGACGTTTTCGGTTAAGGTACCTACTTGCCCTTCAAATAACTCAAATAAGTATTTCAAATAACCACCCGTATATCAATGACGTCACCCCTATAATTCTCGTTAATTCACTCTTGTCGTATGTATTTGCCTCTTAACACTTGCTACACTTTTGCCTAGCTAAGACCATTAATTAATTTTGTCCTAATCTGACATAAGTACTTACACACATTTTGTTATACAGATATTATAAGATATAAAAAAAAATATTAGCTACCCCTTTTTGATCCATCAGCGGCCCAATTTTCGACAAACCCTAAAACTTAGTATTGTTTATTTTCTGTCAAAATTTCATAATATTCAGTTTCAAGTTAATTAGTCCGCGCGTTACAGTCTCTACAAACTTTACCATCCCCATGTTTTTTTTCGCCGTAAAAATTTACGTTTGAATGACAGTGAGTTGTATCAGTATTACAAGTTACAACAGAAGTTTGTTGACACACTCGGCATTATTTGGACCAGCACATGATTGATATTGGTTTGCCAGTGAAAACCGTTTTCCAGTGAAAACCGTTTTCCAGTGAAAACCGTGCTCCGCTGCACACCTCGGCCTACGCCAAATGTGCGCCGGCCCTGTGCCCCCTTCCCTTCGCGCCGCCCGCCGCCGTTGCCGCGCCCGCTTCAGTGTTGAATTGCAACAAGGCTGCAGCAGTGCTGGTTGTATCGCTGACGGCGCTCGACGTGCTTTACAGCTGACGATCCTTTCGTGACCGTTTACCCACACTTATTTGAATTTTGTTTGAAAATCAGAATTTCAGATATATTAAATCAAAATCTAAAGCTAACCACTGGTAAGTACTTACCTACAGTAGATAGAAATGTTTGAGGCTCACCAGGCCAGTTTATGTGAAAATTACGGGAAAACGGGTTGCGTTTACCTTTTTTTTTTTAGATATTTACCCTGGTTTGATTTTGATTTTTTTTTAATACGTAGCTCTGCTACCTATGCATAACTTATTTTCGTAACCGATTATGACTAATTTGTTTCATTTTGACAGTTCAACAACATTCATTGCGTTATTTACGTTGTTGAGATGATTTTTTTCGAACTTATGATGCGATCGATTAGACAATTTTGTTTCAAACCGTTTCCGATTCTGATTGATCGAGTATTACGCAGCTGGTGAGCTGCTGGTGAGCGCACCGTAGGTATCCGTTAGGTAGGTATATACTGGAAAGGAAAGATTTTTGGGTCGTATACAAGTTACTTAAAATGTTTTGTTAGAAAACTACAGTAAGAATCCGTACTGTGAACAAGATTCCTGATGATGTTGTACAAAAGAGTTTGAAAATCACCCCAATTTTTTATATGCTACCTACCTAGCTCTACATACTCATTCTTGTTTACAGATCATGGGTGCTTGCTGCGGCAAGGAACTGGTGGTGCCGTCGGATGTCTACGGGGCATCAGGCGGGTCCGTTGCTTCCACCGCACGCGCAGCGGAACCTCGGGCCTCTGGCAGTAAAGTAGTTGACCCCAGAGTCATAGACAGCCTTGTGCTTGAGCTACTGGACCTAATTGCATCATTCGTTGACAAGTAAGTGGACAGATAATATGAAACTGCCTATAGGTTTTAGGTGCTACCAACATCTACTGACCTGTAAACAGAGGAGCCGCGGAGGTCTTGAAACGTCAAATACGAGATTTTATGTTTTGTGTACATTTATAGGATGCTTACAAATAGGAGTTCTGTACCTACGTAATAGGGTAAAACACCTTGTAGTCAGCCTTTACCAGTGAACGAATGCTTTTTAACCGACTTCCAAAAAGGAGGAGGTTCTATGTTAGTCTGGATGTATTTTTTTTTTGTATGTTCTTCGATATTTTCGCCAATTGCGAACCGATTAAAAAAAATTTTACTTAGTTGGAAAGGGGTAACTCCCGAGGTGGTCCCGTATAAATTTTTATTAACTTTGCTTGCGTAGTTTTTGAGTTAGCTTTAATACGTCTTTTTTCCCACTTAGTATAATGTAGACGATGTTTTATGTGACGCCGTCACTGTCATTTACATAGCAAGTAGTGATATTCGAATTTGTGTGGGGTAGGTACCACAACTTAAAGTGAAAAATATAAACTTTTTACAAAAAAAAAAAACAACCGACTTCGGTTGTTTTTACCAGCTTTATATTAGCTTGCTCTGTTCGTATGTGTTGTGTTTCCGGTTACTCCTTTTGTCGTCAAATTTTTCAAGCACTTCCCGATTGTGCTGATTCCATCTGATTGTGCTGTAACTTATACTTATACAAGTACCGACACATTTTGAAAAAATGATACCATGTTGCTGGTCTGATGATGGAGCCGGAAGGTGGCCATGGGAACTCCTCAATCAAATAAGATAGCACCATCGTGTTTGGACTCGTTGGTTATGTATTGACAAGTGTTTTGACACTAGGTGGTGTTCAGGGCCTGATGATGGAGCCAGAAGTTGGCCATATTAACTCCTCAATCAAACAAGATAGCACCATCGTGTTTGGACTCGTTGGTTATGTATTGACAAGTGTTTTGACACTAGGTGGTGTTCAGGGCCTGATGATGGAGCCAGAAGTTGGCCATATTAACTCCTCAATCAAACAAGATAGCACCATCGTGTTTGGACTCGTTGGTTATGTATTGACAAGTGTTTTGACACTAGGTGGTGTTCAGGGTCTGATGCTGGAGCGGGAAGGTGGCCATGGGAAAACCTAAATCAAACAAGATAGCACCATCGTGTTTGGACTCATTGGTCATGTATTAACAAGTGCTTTGACACTAGGTATTTTTTATGGTCTGATGATGGAGCCGGAAGGTGGCCATGGGAACTCCTCAATCAAACAAGATAGCACCATCGTGTTTGGACTCGTTGGTTATGTATTGACAAGTGTTTTGACACTAGGTGGTGTTCAGGGCCTGATGATGGAGCCGGAAGGTGACCATGGGAAAACCTCAATCAAACAAGATAGCACCATCGTGTTTGGACTTATTGGTTATGTATTGACAAGCGCTTTGACATTAGGGGGTGTACAGGGTCTGATGATGGAGCCGGAAGATGGCCATGGGAAAACATAATCAAACAAGATAGCACCATCGTGTTTGGACTCATTGGTCATGTATTAACAAGTGCTTTCACATTAGGTGGTGTTCAGGGCCTGATAATGGAGCCGGAAGGTGGCCATGGGAAAACCTAATTCGTTGGATTTGTGGAGGTGATAGAACAGATATTTAAATAAATCGTAATGCTAAAAAGTAGAAAATAAAATATAAGTAAACATCTTTTTAAAAACAAGTTTTTAATTAACTAAAAAGTACTAAATAAAACTGTCGTAAACATAGAACATTAATATTTGCTTAAAAGCTTGAGGCGTAAATGTCCTTCTTACACTAAACTTGAAGATAATCCTCAAGCTTTTAAGAAAATATTAAAGTTCTATGTTTACGACAGTTTTATTTAGTACTTTTAGTTGATTAAAAGCTTGTTTTTAAAAAGATTTTTACATATTTTATTTATTTGTAAAATGGTTTAATGTACAGTCGAAAAAAATGAATTCTGAGCAACCATAAGCTTATTTTCTTACAGACGTTCTAGTACAATTAGGTCGACATTTGCGTAAACATACATTTCCTTGGTAACTTTGTCATCTGCCATCTTGGTTATTTAGTCGGTTTCAAACCATTTATCGTCAAAGTGGGTCATGCATGATTCACTTAGCCTGACTGTACCTATACTTTCATGCAATTGTCTTCAACAACTGATCAGTGGGCCTAAAACGGCCACATTAGCAATTCCTCTAAAAGCGTTTCATTTCCTGAATTTTGCAGCTGTCATTAGCAAGTCCTCTAATTTGACACAACAGCAATTCATATTATGTGGACCATTTTACGAATCTCCATATAAAACTGTTAAACAGATGAATTGTTTCGTAATATAAATCGTACGCAGATCATATCTAAACTATCAGTTTGTGACATTTTACGATGATTCATAATATTTTCCCATTATGATTCTGCCAAAGTGACTTTAAGCCCCCAGATCCTTTTTAGTACCTCAAAAGAAAAAACGGATATGGGATATATCCGCATTTATTTCAGGTTCACGAGTGTCTGTCACAGCTAATGTGCTCCAAATCGAGTGGAATGGACACATACGTATTTCTGTGAACCAAACACGGACGAGTAACGTTAATGAATGAATTTTGAATATAGGGTCACTTTTGGGTGGCAAAACATAAAAAAATGTTTTGCAAACTATAGCGTATGTCATAGGTACTAAATGAAAGGGCTTATAATATTTTTTTTATAATTTTAGGTTGCATAATATGCAAAAAAATTGCAAAACTGGTTTTAAGTTTACTTTTACTTTAGTACCTAATACATAAACGGAATTTAACGGATTATTAATGTGTTTTTTTATGTGGTATGTTTAAAAACCTCCAAAATTATTTTCAAACGGCATTCTTCTTTTTGGCTTTCTTATCCTTGTTCCAACAGGACTCAGGCGCAAATCTTTTTAAATAATAGGTACTCGGGATGTACAAGTTTTTTGGTCAGGGCCGGATTTAAGGCGGGGCAACAGGGCCATGGCCGCGGTCCTTCACAAAATAGGGGGCCTCCACAATATGATTTTTGTTAAAATAAAAAACAATATTATTTCAAAAGGAACTTTTTTTAATTTTCTTTTCATGTCCTGGGTTGGTCGTCTTAAAAATGATACGTTGAATTACTTTGATACCGATAGCCGAAATAAATCTTTTTTTTTTCGTCTTTTCCATCAAATTTTAGGGGGTGCTTCTTGGTTGCCCCAGGGCCTCCACACCTTTAAATCCGGCCCTGCTTTTGGTCTAAAATTATAACGACTGAGTCTTAAGTGATTGAGCAAAACTCGAACCTCCAGTCTGCATTATAGAGTTGTATCCTCTAGAGTCTAAATATAAAGTACATCAGGATCAGGACTAAATACTCTCATTACTCACTACTTCAAAGTATTTTTTATCTGCATTCGTTCTAAATAGAATCCCACTCCCAGATAGTAATTTTCTTTTTAGCTTGTTTTCTACGGAGTCTTTTTGTGTTGCTTCTATAAATAAAACATTTCCTCTTACATTTCTACAATCCTCATAATATTTTTATCCTGCAGCTTAGTACAGAATTTCTAACTCAAAAAAATGTGTGGCTGCTATTAGTACGAATCTATTGCACTAATGCGCCTTAACAATAGGGAATATGCAAATAATTCAAAACTGTTTCATTATACAGGGTGACCTGTAATTTGACGTATTTCTTCCAGGACTGATAGTGTAGTTCCATTTGGAACGGCTAAGCACCCCATAAAGCCTAGGCGAAATGCATGGGATTCGAGACAACTCAATTATTTTGTAACTGACGAATTCCCAGAAATCGTCATTAAATGTCACTTTTCATTCATGGCATTCATTGCTTTTCCATTGGGTACCTATTACTTTACCAAACCTTTTGATGTAACCAAATTTTCAGACTTTTTCGAAAATCATGAAAGTAGCAAAATTTTAGGAGCAGAAGAATGTACGTGTGTACTGAGCGACAAGTGTTTCGTGGGGTGCTTAATTGTTGCAAATGGGTCACACTCACGTCCTGGAAGGAATACGTCAAATTAAAAGTCACCCTGTATATGTTGTAGATGGTTTTTCGATTCGGCTGTTTTACATAACCGCTAGCTGTTTTACAAAACAGCTCCGAACAACGTTCAGTTGGATTGCCATTGCGTTACGTTTAACAAAACTGCTACCTACGTTTAAACGTAATGCAGAATTGCTAATCCGCAGTCAAAATAAGCGTTTGGTGTGGATTCTAATGGCGAATCGATCGCAGTAACTAAGCTAGGGCACCCTGACCAATCGGTTTAGGTTAGAATTGTTATCAAACGCGCGCGAACCGAACGAGCGCTACTTTCAAGTTTGCAGTTACTACTAATAAGTATTTTTAGGACTGACTTTCATAGAACTCTGTTAACTTTATATTAAAATAAATTTTCACTTGAGTTAGCGACTTTTTTTTTCTCTCGTATACACGTTTTATTTATTTGTTTCGGACGCCATTATTGTTGTTATGACACACAGTGCCACGAGCGACAAAATTTAGAACTATAATCTATAATCTGACGTTTCATTTCCCGCTGCATTGATAAATGTAAAACGTTATGTAATTCTGCGTGTTAAAGTTAAGTTATTATGGAAAATGGCTAAACGTTGTTCAGCTGGCTCCGTTATGTAAAACATAACGGAGCTGTTTTGTAAAACTGCTAGCGGTTATGTATAACAGCGCATTGGACAATCCATCTGCGACATAATTATACATTGTACAAGAGTCAAAAAGCAATTTGCTATTTTATTTTTTATTTTTATTGCCTTACCTACTTATTTAACAATAATTCATTATTCTATGTTGCGTTTTTTTGGTCGAACTGAACCAAAACTCGAAACGCGTCGTTTTATAAAATTCCGGAAGTGACTTCAAAAGCTATGTGAATAATAATCTATTTGAATTCTCACTAAGGTAAATGCGATTTCTGCTTGAATAAAGCACAAAAAATAATTTAATCTATAAGAATTCGGATAAAAGGCGATGTAAACAAAGCAGTTTTGTGGATAATGACGTCACACATCATGTCCGCGACAGTAACTGACGTTTGAACTGTAGTTGTTTTTTTTTTTAGGAAGAAGTTGTCTTTTAATTTGTTTATTGGCTTTATATTTTTGTACTTTTTGATAAAGTAAAAACAAAAAACCATATTCTCATTCTCTCGGATTCTTCAGATATGAGGATTAAATGTAAAACTGATCATGCGTACAGCCTCTAAAATATCATTATTTCACTATACTCGTGTGCAATTTCGCTGACAGGACTAAGCGGGAAGCATATTGTTATTCAATTGTTGAGCTGTAACCTACGACAATAAGTTATAATATCAAAGTGCAAGATGTTGATCGTCAATTGATAGTACGTCGGAAACGATGTTTGCCGAGTCGCATTCTTAGTTTCATAATAGGTATTGTAGATTCCTAAATATAGGTAGGTAGTTAGTGTACAAGCGAGAGCTATTTGGTAGTCCAGGGCCTATAGTGATTTAGGGAAGCAGTATTTAGTAATATTTGCTACAAATCTTAAGTTATTAGTATAAAATATAATTTTAATTTCGTGAGCCTAATTATTACCCGACTACGGCGAAGAAAAAGGAGGGTTATGATTCTGACCGGTATGTATGTATGTATGTATGTTCATCTGTTCCCTTGTATCTTCTAAACCACTCATCACAATTTGACAAATAAGGTATCGTTAGAAGCGTCTTGATTGTCCGCTGGTTATAGTATAGTATAGTATAAAAATCCCTCTATGAGGAAATAAAGTCAGGAACTAAAAAAAAAATATTGTTTAATCGTACTATGTTGGGTATCAAAATCAAATGAAAGGGCTTAATGAGCACATTTCCAAAAATATATATATTATAAGCCCAAAATAATAAAAAAAAAATTAAGTAATAAAAACTAAAACCCAACTACGACTGAAAAGATATAAACAAGACACCACAGACAGACAAATTAAAAATCCGGAGTCACACGTAATCTGTTCGATTTATGCCGCCCTAACACGTGTGACTCTGGATTTTTAATTTGTCTGTCTGTGGTGTCTTGTTTATAGTTGGGTTTTAGTTTTTATTACTTAATTTTTTTTTAATTTAGATATTTTTTTATCATTATTGGCGCGAAATGAATTTTGATCAACATACAACGTAAACCAGCACTGCAATTTGGAAAACGTAATAAATATTATATTGACGGATCCCCCTTAAACAAAAGGTCACAAATTAATCTACTTTCAGGCTGAGACTACATTAGGCCGCGACGCGACCTGCGACACATTGAGCGATTAATCGCGCACGTGTCGCGGCCTAATGTAAAGGCCCTTACATACTGGGCCGATTCTTTTTCAAATAAATCAATGATTTTATTTTCCCGTAGACTACAAAATGCCTCTCACTTGTTCTACCTAAAGGAAACGCTTCAGTCGCAGGTAGTTACGTGGCGGCAGAAGTTTTCAACTCTTACAACTTTGGACGGTCTTACAAGAGACAAAGAAAAACTTGACAGAAACCAGAATTTTATTTTCTCATTATTTACTCTAAAGAACCAGATAAGTGTGTGTCGGACCGCCACACTTAATATTGATTTTACCGATCGCAAAAATAAGTTTGTATTTCATAGTATTTAATTCTCGAAACAACTATGAAAATCGAAGTATTTACTGCTGGTTGTAGTAGATACGCGCGAAAAACATAACCCTTCCTTGCCAGTCCGGGTAAAAAGTCATTTTAAAACATCATCATCACATGCAATACATGTGCATTGCTTTTTTTCATCCTCTGTATCATGTCTGTGTCACCCCTAATATTTTTTCGTAATTTCACTATTCCATTGTTTAACTGTGCACAGAATGCACCTTCTTTTTAACTGACTTCCAAAAAGTTTTTTTAAAGTCTTACAATTTTCATCGATATAATATAGTGCTAATAGTCTCCGATTAAATAGGTGTTTGACATCCGGACGGACGGACAGATGGACATTACGAAGTTATAAGGCCTTTTGTACAACTACCTACACACATTTTTCTTGCCGTAAAAACTACGGTTCTGTTCGCCGTGTGTAGGCACGGTCGTCAGTGTTGGGTGGATCACTCTGGGAGCTTGATGACAGACACGTTTAGGATACTTTTTATCCCGATATTCTCACGGGGTCGAGACTTTACACTGGTGAAACCGCTCCTGGCGCAGGTAGTTATCATAAAAAGTACATACCTAGGCTAAAAAGTAGTACCTACATAATATTGCACGGTAAACTTTTATTGCGCGATGCAGGATTTGTGTGATTTTTGTGTGACGTCAGGTCTTTGATGCGTAGTTCGCTTGTGGCGATGTAGATAAGTAAAAACTAAATAGGTAGCCAACCTACATTCATATTTATTATAAAAATAAACTTATGAGTCATTATTTATATGAATTTCGTGTAGGATAGCTTGTTTTCTGCTTAGATCGGTACGTACACAATAAAGCGTAAAAGAAAACATCCGGTAGAGGCTTCTTTTAGAATTTACTTGTTATCTATCTCTAATTAACGATATTACTAAACGACGATTGTGGAAGTGAAAAATTCAGCTGCATCCGGTTAGACGAGAAGCCGACCCCAACGCAGTTTCGAAAAGGCTGTTCAGATTTTTTTGGTGTACGGAATAAAAATATTGTACAATTTTTCCTTGCCATGAGTTGCATTCTACAAAATAGTCGTCGTTATAACAATGATACTTCAATTCTTAAAATATATTCAACAGAAATACTTCGAACAGAATACATAGTAAGTAAATCATTTTTCCAGTAGGTTTATCTACGGAGTACCGACTTATTACTTAGGAGCGTTGAAGTACTTTCAGTTGAAGCATTCTAATCCTTACTAATATTATAAATGCGAAAGTAACTCTGTCTGTCTGTCTGTCGCGCTTTCACGCCAAAACTACTGAACCGATTTAAATGAAATTTGGTACACAGATAGTCTAGAGCCTGAGAAAGGTCAAGGCTACTTTTTATATACATACCACGCGGGCGAAGTTGCGGGCGGAAGCTAGTTTCCATATACATACCTAAATATTAATTATGTATAATAAGTATTAATTACAATCTGAAATAACATTAATCGGACGGATAGTTTCGATACATTCCTGCCGGCCCTACTTGAGTTGGGGCTATTTAATTTGCCCACAAAACCCACTTATTTTCAGTATAAATATTTCAGAATCGCTTAATTAATATGTTGCTTTCCAGTCAATGATCATGATTGAATTTATATTGCATTATAAAATAAAAAGTTTTAAATTAATACAAACATTTACGTGCCGCAGTGTCGCCCTGCCGCGCCGGCAGTCAGCACTGCTGCGCAGCACTGCAGTAGAATCATACCTTTAACGTGCTTCCCAATGCACTGAGGGTCTCGATATGTAATAGATGGTCACCCATCCACAGACCGACCTCGTTAAGATCAATCCGCGGGGCTGTTATTATTTAGCCACGAACCCCTCCCCAGTGTGTATGATTAATATGATTATACCTAATGATATGCATTATGTTATGTAATAATGCGAGTGCAGTGGTAACCAAGTGGTATCGGCCCCGACTTACGAGATGTAGGTCCTGGTTTCGAAACCCAACCCGCTTAACTTTGTGTAAATTATTTCATCACTACTGCTCTCCAAAACGGTGAAGAAAAACACCGTGAGGAAACCGGCATGTCCTAAAACCAAAAAATCGAAGTTATGTGACATCTACCCAACCGCACTAGGCCCGCGTCCGCGTGGTGAATTACGGCCAACTCCCTCTCACAGAGAGGAGACCTGTGATAAAACTGTTATGCACCTAATAATAATAATATGACCTATTTTATGATGGGGCATTGATCGTGTGTTCTAGAAATGATTTAATTGAGCCTTCATAGAGCTGGCTGATCCCGGTGTTTCCTGAAATTCATTATTAAACAATTTCACAGAATTCAATGAGCTGTATCTGCGCTGTATTGATTCACTTGAAGGAAACATGATATTCTATTCAGCTTTCAGCTTCAGTGGCTATACTACTGTTGCACTGCGTTCGTAGGGCTATTAAAATAGAAACAATATGTATTAACTACACTTGTTCACGGTATATTCCGGCAACAGTTTGAATTTTACGGTGGTTTATATCTTACATAACTAACAGGACACAAAAGGTGGTTGTTAATGGCTTTGAATCTGGCTCTTTTCGGGTCACCTCCGGTGTACCACAGGGTTCTATTTTAGGCCCTTTATTATTTATTTTGTAAATTAATGATATAAAAGATTGTTTCCAAAATTCAAAATTTCTTCTCTATGCGGACGATTCAAAGGTCTATAAAATTATTTCTGATAAAGTCGATTGTTTTAGCTTCCAGCAGGATTTAGACCGTTTCTCTAATTACTGCTCTTCCAATAAACTTTACCTCAGTCTTCCAAAGTGTCATGTTATAACATTTACCAAAAAGAAAAATATTACTGAATTTATTTATTGACTTACCAATAAGTAAAGTAGGTTTTCTCCGCGATCTTGGTGTTCTGCTAGATTCGAAGCTCCATCTGGATACTCATATAGAAAAAATTGTTACCAAGGCCTACCAAATGTTTGGTTTTGTCATGAGATCTTCCAGGGATTTTCGTCGACCTTCCACCTTTTTGCACTTATATAAATCAATAGTTAGGCCACAGTTGGAGTTTGCTGTACCTATTTGGAACCCTTTGTACGTAAAATATAGTGAACAACTAGAACTGGTGGTACAACGTAAATATCTTCGTGCAATGAATTTTAGATGTTATCGGAATAAAATGTCATACCAATTGCTTCTTAAAAAGTATGATCTTTTGACTTTAAAATCAAGACGTAAACTTCTGGAAGTTATGACTCTGTTTAATGTGTGCCGCAATAATTTTGATTGTCCTGACTTAGTTAGGAGTTTATGTTACCTGGTTCCTCGAACAGTTCATGTACGTGAGGTACGCACTCGGCGTCTATTTGCTACTAGCCTCTGTAAATCCAACGCTGGCACGCGTTCACCACTTCATCGTTTGGTTGAGACTTATAACAATGAGTTTAATTTAATCGACATTCTTTTTCCTAATAAAAATGTATTTAAGAAGCAAATCCAAGCAACTCTACAGGATCAGCAAAGTATTGTATAATGTTAATGACGCAATGTTTAATAATGTACGCACACAAAGGACTTGTCCGAATTATGACATTGTCAAAGTGTTTGGAAGGTTTAATTTGGGTTGCCTTCTACAAATAAAATTGATGTAAGTAACGTAATATTATAATAGTTTATAATTTTTCAAAAATATTATTTCAGTGGTTTCAAGTTCCATAATTTTGTCTCTTTTATTTGGGTGCAGTATAAAATAAAAAATCCAGATATGATTTCTAGAATAATGTCAGTTGTAGGTACTGGTAAGGTATCTGTGTTACTTGCTAGTTTAAATACTTTAAATTGTAATCTGTGGAGAACGTAGTGGGTAGCATAATTGTTTATAATGTAATGCTTATGATTTTATGACTATTTCTTATTGTGCTACTGTTTGTTTTTCCTTAAATAAGTAAATAAATAAATAAATAAACAGTGTGCTTTGCTTTTCTGGAGAGCGCTCTCGCGTCCACGCTCACACTCTCCTGCTGCTGCATGTTCAAAAATATGCGAGCATCCACGCGCATTATCGAGCAAAATGAATTATATCATCGACACACATACATACTCTAGCATTCTGTCGCTACACGTTCTGATATCGAAAGATACAATCGCAGGACTGCACTCATGCATTCGAATTTTAATTGCTCACTTTGTACTTCAAACTTTGTGTAACACCGTAATGTGTAACCGTTGTATTTTCTCAAATAAATAAAAATTAAATAATTTTCCGATGCAGTCGGGTGACTCGGATGAATGAATCCTCTCTCGCAAGTCTGCGCAGTATTGTTTTCATTTTTAACCGTTTTTTGTTGCAGTGACGAGGAATCACCAGTTTCATTAGCGAAACTACACGTCATCGCAGACAAGGAGGAAGGATGGTTTCAAGTGGTTTCATCAATGGTTAAAATAATACCGCTTGAGAACCCATTGGGTCCCTCCGCTATAACTATTGTCTTCGACGATTGCCCACTACCGTCTAAGGAGCAAGTGATCAAGGTAGGTTTTGGTACAGGTTTTTGCGGAGTGTAAATGAGGAGACTAATAGTTTAATGTTTCAACATACTTCGCCGCCCCGCGCGTCTTTAGGTCCTCCTGGTTACCCGACTGCCCCAGACGGAGGGTAATATTTCAAGAACATTTTACCAAAGTGGAATGCAAAGGACTCCCCCTTCTTATCTCCGAAATTACCGATGCTAAATTTTGGATTGGAATAAAATCCAGAAAATAGTTCTATACTTTATAGATTACAGGAAAACCTTTAAGAAGTCTATGGTCTTAAAATAACATGATAAACCTTTCAATATTCTGCGTACAAAATTACATTTGCATTTGCAAATGTATGGGAGAACATGTTTTTCAACTACAATGTTAATTTTGGTCTTGGTATAAATTCATCCCAACTACGGAACCCTTCATTGTGCGTGGTCCGACACGCTCTAGGCCGGTTTTTTTTCACCTACTAACTTGAACACCCAGCACGGTTACAACTTATATGTATTATGGTTATGTCCATACCTAGCCTAGCTTGCCTAGCGAGCTTTGTGGCCGTCCACAAAGCTACCCTCGAAAAAAATAGGCGGAAAGTCAATAGCCGCGCCGCACCCTATTCCAGGAGCTTCCAAAACCGTACTGGGAATTTTTTCGGGATAAATAAAGCTTCCGAAAAACTAATTAACTTCCAGCTATCTGTGGTTTATACTATCTATGCTGTGTTAAAATGAACTACCGAAAAAAATACTAAGTTTCCGAAAACATATCGCCGGGTTAAAGGCAAAACCGACTATCTGCCATTTTTTTCAGTTTTTCTCTTTAATATACCATTCGAATCGGCATTTGATTCTTTATCTAATGGTAAAACCAACTAAACCGCAGGACTTACCGTTCCCGAGTTACTGAATGTAAAAACCGATTATATTCTTATTAGGCTGAATTAAGAAACAAATAAATCGAGAAAGTATATCTTTAGAGAATTAAAAACCAATAATTCGTAATAATTTGCCCGCAACATTTCAAAATAAAGTTGCAAAAAATACCAAACTTTTTTAGTGGGTTTTAATCCTACAATAATGTTAAGACCTTCCGTCTTAGTCACTAATGGTAAAAAATAATATATTTAATTAGCACCCTTTTGTTCTTGAACATTCAAACTAAATACATATTATCTAATTATGATTGATTTTGGTATTCAGTTTTTCGGTTTAATTTTAGCGAATCGGGCGGACGCCCGATTTCTTCAGCTTTTTCTGCTGGCGTCATATCATATCAAATCTTTCCATATGATGGAAGGCCATTATGTGCGCCACGAAGCTGTTTTATGTCCCAATAGAGAAAAATAAAATAATAAATAAGATATTAAACGCCAATATCTAGACTGCAGTCTGTCAATTACAAAAATGTATGCATTGCAAATAAATGATTGATTGATATGGGGAGGAGTGTGAGAGGAGAGCGTTACACCCGTATCGGAGGCTACATATCAAAATGTATTTTGCACCGAATTCAACTTGGGGTTTTTGTTCTCCAAAAAGACCAGTGTCATTTGTGCACCTAGTATCGTCGTTTGGATAGCATAGAGAAAACCAAAATTTAAGAGGAGTATAAACAGCACATTCAAAGAAAAGATACATGCAATAGCGAGAAACAAAGGGACAAGGAGAGAGCAGAAAAAGAAACCAACTTGATTTGATTTGCAGGCAATTTTTTCAAATCCATAGTGGAGATGTAGGTCTTTTGTATTATTGCAGGAAACCTTTACTATACAACCTGACGATTTATGAGAGCGCTTTTCCAAATGAAGCATTTTGATATGCGTGGAAAGAAGCTCTGAGATTGGATCGATAATTTTACATTACTTAAGGGAAATCCCCGATCATATCGACGGGGTTTCATTAGTTTCAGACACATGTGGTGGACAAAACAGGAACCAATAGGTGGCCGGTGTTGTTTTGGGCTGTTTGTGTTTGAACACAATTTTTTAGAATCGGTCCACTCACACATGAAGGTCGATTCTATGCACAGCACCATAGAATCGGCTCAAAGACACTCAAACATACTCAATTACAGAGTGGTTGAATATTTTTTTCTAAGCACGTCGAGCCTGTCCAAGAAGTTGTCACTGACCACCACCACAGGCCAGAAATGACTCATGTTTGCCACAGATACTGTACCTGTTATATAAAGAACCATTATGAATTTCAAAAACAAAAAAAGCCTATATTTTGAAACTTCGTAAAAAAAAAGAGTCGTTCCTGACGAATATCATGGATGGTTCCAAAGTTTGAGAGCCAAAAAGTCGATCTTATACCTGATGTTAAGGTTTCTAAAGAATGGAGGACTCGGAGAATGACGCTGAGTGATATTTTTTTTTGAATTTATTTAAAAAAACTAATTATTGTTTATTTAGATTACGAAACTTTTATGTTAAATGTTCATACAATATAAAAAACAATAAAATAAATGCTTCTTCTTGTTACCTGAACGTTTTATTTTCTGTGTGTATTCTTGCACTGGCTGAGATTACACAATTTCAATGATTTAAGCAATACAAATCAGCAACTTTTAATGTTAATACAATTTTGCATTCTACATTTAAAGACATCTATTATGAAATAGAAAGGCAAAACCAACTATTTTTTCGTATTTTTTAAAATTGTTTCAAAACCAAAGCTTCGACAATCAGCCTTACAAGCAAAATATCAAAACAATACTTTAACTCACGTAAATGCGAAGTCTGTTAGAAACAGGACAATTAGTTTTCCAGATAAGCTTGTATTTGTACTATAGAGGCAAAACCAACTAAAAGGGGGGTTATAATTTCTTTTAATTTTTTTACCCGACTACGGCGAAGAAAAAAGGAGGGTTATGATTTTGACCGGTATGTATGTATGTATGTATGTATGTATGTATGTTCATCTGTTCCCTCCTATCTTCCAAACCACTTATCACAATTTGACAAACGAGGTATCGTTAGAAGCGTCGTGATTGTCCGCTGGTTATAGGCTATGTGAAGTCACATTAAATTAAAAATGGCGCCCTCTAGAGGACATAAAGTGAGGAACTTAAAAAAAAAAAATATGGTTTAATCGTACCATGTTGGGTATCAAATGAAAGGACTTAATGAGCACATTTCAAAAATATACATATTATAACCCCAAAACAATTTAAAAAAAAATCAAGTAATAAAAACTAAAACCCAACTACGACTTAAAAGGTATAAACAAGACACCACAGACAGACAAATTAAAAAGCCGGAGTCACACGTAATCTGTTCGATTTATGCCCTAACACGTGTGACTCCGGATTTTTAATTTGTCTGTCTGTGGTGTCTTGTTTATACCTTTTAAGTCGTAGTTGGGTTTTAGTTTTTATTACTTGATTTTTTTTTAATACAAATGTAGTTAATTTTTGTGTTTAGTATCTAAGTGTCGGAAACTCAGATAATTATAGAACACGCTCTTACATTTGCGACGGACATAATTTTATTACTAAATAATTGGTTTTGCCTTTAACCCGGCGATATGTTCTGCTAAAATAATCGTTTTCTTAAACTCTATAGAAACCAGCTTAATTTCTACTATTGGATAAAGAATAAGTTTTTTCCCTCTCAATTTTAATTTAAATAACTACCTACGGGTAGTATTCGGGTGCAGAGGTGAAATACTGGGTGAAATAGGTTAGGTTAGAACTGTGACCAACCGCGCGCGAGCCGGGCGAGCGAAGCGAGCGGTGCCGGGGCAGCGAGCGGTGCCGGGGCAGCGAGCGGTGCCGGGGCAGCGGCCGGCGCGCGGTTCTTCCAAGTGGTTCACAGAAACTTTTTCACCATTTTATAATCCGGGTTTTGGGATGAAAATGAATAACTGTAGTTTTCGTTAATACGCAATTTAAGCTGGTGGAAAAGTATTACGTCAGCAAATGTTGTATAGATTTTTGGAATTTTCAGTATTATAATCGGTCGTTTCTTTATTTGTATTCGCATATAAGTTGTCGGAAAATTAGTATTTAAAGCAGTAAATTTCATATTTTGAGTATGCTCATATGTTAATTTCTATATATGCTCAACCACGAATTACCCCGAAGTACCCGTGGCCAACTGAAGATCTCTATTGAACAGTTTTATAGACTCATAGAATAGGCATGGAATAGACATTTACAAATAAAATTAGGATAAAACTAAATAAAAATAAAATCAAAAGTGAAATCAAATAGTCCAGTTTTGGTTGGGTTTACTGATTGTTCAAATTCCCACCATCTTTCTACGAAATAAGGATTGCGAGGTCGTCTTCATAACCTATTGTGTATAGTTACCAAGTGCGCGATTCGGATCGGTTTCTATAGTTTACATGGCTGCGGTTGTGGCCTTCTAATGTGCGAGATCCCCTAGTCGCTTAGTCCGGGTTTAGATCCCCACTAGGGCAACTACTCGGGCAAAGTAGGAACCTATTTTTACCCGACTACGGCGAAGAAAAAAGGAGGGCTATGATTTTGACCGGTATGTATGTATGTATGTATGTTCATCTGTTCCCTCCTATCTTCCAAGCCACTTATCACAATTTGACAAATGAGGTATCGTTAGAAGCGTCGTGATTGTCCGCTGGTTATAGGCTATGTGAAGTCACATTAAATTAAAAATGGCGCCCTCTAGAGGACACAAAGAGAGGAACCTAAAAAAAATAATGGTTTAATCGTACCATGTTGGGTATCAAATGAAAGGGCTTAATGAGCACATTTCAAAAATATATTTTATAGCGGTCGCCCGCGGCTCCGCCCGCGTGGATGTCGGTTACCGCTGCAAAAAGCCTACCCAGGAAAGACACGGTCAGCAAAATGATTCCCAGGTCAATTCACAGACACCGACAGTAACATCGACGACGCAGTCATTATCCGCAGGCTGCACAGATTGTCTTTCTGTGTATGTTAAAGTTGTTAATGATGAAAATATTTAAATGTAATTAATACTAAGTTTTCACATCTGCCGGCAGTCCCGGAGCGCAACCCGTTGTTTTAGGATAGATAACTAAAGCGATTATTGTAGAGCTTCTCTATAAACAACATTTGACGTTAAATTATTTTCAGGTAACAAAATATACTGATGGTCGGGAGCCCCGACCCGTGATAGGGCAACGTAAATTTGCCCATGCGTAAAACATTCTTTTCGTAAATCAATTCCTACTAATTTGAATGTTTGGCCCTGGGAGAAAAGAACTGTTGTTTAGCTCTGAGAAGAACTTTTGCGTAGGTGTAGTTTTAAGAACGAAATCTAAAAAAAATCGCACGAAAATTATTAGACTTCGCGCACGACCGCTGCGTAGGGAGCATACCTTACTCATAGATCTAAACTCCCCTCCCGCACGCGCACCCCCGCCTTGGTGACGCCCACTTCGCAACGGGCCGTGCAGCAGATATCGTAATATTTTAATTTCGCCATAACTTCAAAACCAAACGTCCAATTTTAATCATTCAAAGACCAAATATTATCTACATAAACTGTACTTAGTGATGAAATAATTTATTTTGATAAGGATTAATAGCATGAGTAAAATAAACGCGTTTAAATGTAGTCCAAAAAAAATTCAAGATTTTTAAATAAAAAACAGTTGTTGTGCCTCACTCGACATAGATAGGTATAGTGCGTCGCGGACTTTTTTGAAGGTATTTATAAGATCTACAATTAATTAGAACATTTTATGGTTCTGTCTTTTATAGTTTAGGCAGCGTACGCAAAATAAGTAACTTTTCTGGTTGATTTTTTACACCTTGTGTCCGAAAAACCCAAATATCTTACGGAACCCTATTTTTTTCCAAAATAAAATATAGCCTATGTTACTCGTGGATAATGTAGCTTTCGAATGGTGAAAGAATTTTTAAAATCGGTCCAGTAGTTTTTGAGCCTATTCATTACAACCAAACAAACAAAGTTTTCCTCTTTATAATATTAGTGTAGATATATTATAACCCCAAAAGAATTAAAAAAAAAATCAAGTAATAAAAACTAAAACCCAACTACGACTTAAAAGGTATAAACAAGACACCACAGACAGACAAATTAAAAATCCGCAGTCACACGTAATCTGTTCGATGTATGCCCTAACACAGTGGTTCTCAAACTTTTTAAATGACGGAACCCTTTTAGGAAGCAAAATACTTGATGGAACCCTACAATAAAACAATTGTTTTTATAAGTGTATTTTTACCCGACTACGGCGAAGAAAAAGGAGGGTTATGATTTTGACCGGTATGTATGTATGTATGTATGTATGTATGTATGTATGTATGTATGTTCATCTGTTCCCTCCTATCTTCCAAACCACTTATCACAATTTGACAAATGAGGTATCGTTAGAAGCGTCGTGATTGTCCGCTGGTTATAGGTTATGTGAAGTCACATTAAATTAAAAATGGCGCCCTCTAGAGGACATAAAGGGAGGAACTTAAAAAAAAATATGGTTTAATCGTACCATGTTGGGTATCAAATGAAAGGACTTAATGAGCACATTTCAAAAATATATATATTATAAACCCAAAAGTATTTAAAAAAAAATCAAGTAACAAAAACGACAGACAAATTAAAAATCCGGAGTCACACGTAATCTGTTCGATTTATGCCCTAACACGTGTGACTCCGGATTTTTTATTTGTCTGTCTGTGGTGCCTTGTTTATATCTTTTAAGTCGTAGTTGGGTTTTAGTTTTTGTTACTTGATTTTTTTTTATTAATCAGCATAATAAAAGTACAATGTAACAGTTACTAATTATTATTTACTTCACCACTTGGCAAGGACAACAATAGAAAACATTAAAAAAGAAAATATCTAATTAGTGGGAGGTATGAAACTGTTTTTTATTTTTCATCAATTAGTTGATATCAGGTTTGATGGAAGAAAGTTGGAGTCTCATATCAGCTTCGGCGTCCAGTCTATTGCGATATTTTGTTTTCGTGGCTGCGTAGGTAGAGAATCCTGTTTCGCACAAATATGTAGTTGGGAACGGGAGCAGAATATCCAGAGCCATTTGGCCAAGCATTGCATATTCATCTTGGATTCTGCACCAAAAATCATTGAGAGGCGTCGTTTTGAACAGTGACTCCATACTTGTGTCTGATGACATTTCTAAAAGAGATTCATATATCTCGTTTGACATGTTTTCAGGCTTTTCCAAGTTGGGTAAAAAAGGATTATGAATCCATGAATTAACTTTAATTTTTGTATTGTGTTCTTCGGGAAAATACTTTTCAAAAGATGCGCGCATCGAACTGAGGACCAATTCAAACACATCATCTTCAAACATTACTGAGTCGTTTTCGCTAACAAACTCACTGAGTAACGTAAAGCTTTCTATTTCTTTCTTACCAATGCAAATGATCCAAAAATCTAATTTTCTTTTAAAAGCAGTTATTTTATTATAGGCCTGAAACACTGTTGTCTGTTTACCTTGCAACGATAAATTAAATTCGTTAAGTTTTTGAAAGATATCCGCCATAAAAGACAATCGGAACAACCAAGTTTTATCATACAAACGGTCCTTCAAATTAAAAGAAGTATCTGCTGAAAGAAACATTTGTAACTCGGCTCTCGACTTATGAGATATTGTACCAGCTATTGTAACACATGTTTCTACAAATACAAATAAATAACGTTCATAGCGTTTTGTCTCCGCGCGGCCGCGGAGTCCGCGCAGCCGCGGAGCGACCAGAGAGAGGTGTTTTGATTTTTTTTTCTAAATTCTTACGGAACCCCGACAGAGGTCTCACGGAACCCTAGGGTTCCGCGGAACACACTTAGAATATAGCCTAACACGTGTGACTCCGGATTTTTAATTTGTCTGTCTGTGGTGTCTTGTTTATACCTTTTAAGTCGTAGTTGGGTTTTAGTTTTTGTTACTTGTTTTTTTTTTATTACTTGATTTTTTTTATACCTATGGTTTTTACCGAGAAAGTTTTTCAGCGGATTTGGCCCGGTTAATAGTGAGAGGCTGGCCGCCTATGGGAATCACACACATCCCACATCTCATTCATCTCTCATCATCATCATCTCTCTGTGTGTGGGCTTGTAACTGCCATTTGCCAAAATAATGTACAGGCGATATGTATTAGAGAGAGTATTTTATGATGATTCCAGTTGCAGCAGATTTTCGGGTTGTCTGCTATGCGTGCGTTTGCGGGCGACATCAACGTGCAGGTGGAGCGCAACATATGCGTGGTGCTCGGCTGCGTGGCCGACAAGTTGGCCGGGCCCAACAGTGTGGCCGTGCTGACCGAGGAAACCCTCGATTATATGCTATCTTTCTTGGTAAGTTACGCCGAGAAAAAAGGATTGTAAATAAAAACAAGTGCGGGTATTGTTATTTATTCACACGGCTACACATCAAGCTATACATTTCTAGTATAACCTGACCTCGTATTGTACATAAATCCTATACAATGCGAGATCAGCATAATAATATTAAACTGAAAATGTATAGCTTGATGTGTATCCGTATGTACCGTTCCCGTGGTTTTGATTGCATACATCCTTTTATCCATTTCACCAATTTTAACTTGGCTTGAGAGAGCATTTAACCAACCGAACTGAACAAAGAATTTTATCTTGACCACCTGCTGAAGATAAGTTGTTTAAATAATATCTAGAAGTCACAGGAATTGCGAAAAATAATTACCGTTCATGGTACCGAATGATACTAGCCTTTTACCACAGATCAGCCCCTCTTGATACCGCGTTGCGTTGCGTTACAGGCTGAGCTATGATTGACATCTTCAGTGTCTTCTTGACATTTGAAGTTTAAGTTTTATGTTCCTTAAAAATCAACAAATTTTGTAAAACTGTTGTAAAAAGGCATAAAAAGTCATCCAGGACTTCCAAGTATTAAAAATTTGCCATAACTTTCCACCTTTACCTAAGTCAAATAATTTATACTGAGCCGTCCAGCAGTGCTCAAATTATATTGGACAACTGACAAAGGTCACGTTATATGTATATATTTTAGTGATGTCCTTTTCTCTCATTACGAAAATTTAGATATTTGTCCGTTGCCTTGACACGCTAGTGTTTCGCAACACTCCAGTACAAGACAATAAACAACTATCGATGTTTTAATAGCAGTTGCAGTAAATTATAAATATGGTATTCACGGCATTGTTATAATAAATTGAATTGAATAATAATGGGTATCTATGAGAAAGTGGAATAATAATTAAACATACTCCCGATTTTAGTTTTTCTTTAGAGTCATTTAACTTTCCCAGAGCTGTGGGTGGAGTCAGGCAATGTGTAGGATGATGATTCTTAGTTCGCCGCTAACAGTAATTCTGACCAGCTTCCTTATTATTTTAGGTATATTCAATGTTAAGCGTATAGATAGATTAATTTTTGTAGTGTTGGTAACCTATCTACAAACATAATCCGAGATATACAGAGTTTTACAGTGGGAACTATTACCGCTAATTAAAAAGCGATCGAGGTGGGACAGGTAAGGATTCCAGGTAAAGGTCTAGAAACTGTACTGCCTGCGTATGATTTTTTTAAACTATTATATACTAGTAGCGTCTGCAGTTTCACACGCATATGTCTCGATACCGTGGGAATATCAGGATAACAAGTATCCTATGTGTTAATCCAGGTTATAAACTATCTGTGTGCCGAATTCCATCCAAATCGGTTCAGTAGTTTTTGCGTTAAAGAATAACAAACATCCATCCATCCATACATCCATCCATCCATCCATCCATACTTACAAAATTTCGCGAAGTAAAGGGCATTTCAATCCACTTATCTTAATACTATTCCTACTACTTCTTCATCTTTTCGTATCGATGGTGAATATTTTTATATTACCTGTCTACTGAGGCCCAGCTGAACACGTTATTTACGCATTAATTTTGTACAATATTCAATTATTTTTCTGAATTTCTTAGCGCTCAGTAGGAATGGAGTAACATTAGTGGGCTGATTTTGTTTAGCGTTATTCCAAACTGGAGTAATTCAATGATTTGTGCTTTATTATTTGCGTATTAATCTATACTAATATTATAAAGCTGAAGAGTTTGTTTGTTTCTTTGTTTGTTTGAACGCGCTAATCTCAGGAACTACTGGTTGGAATTGAAAAATTATTTTTGTGTTGGATAGTCCATTTATCGAGGAAGGCTATATAACATCACGCTACGACCAATAGGAGCGGAGCATAAATGAAAAATGTTGCAAAAACGGGAAACCGCTGCGCTGCGTAACCGGTTTAAGTTACGCAAAGATCATGTATGATGGAATTGTTCCTCTTTAAAAGTTCTAAAAAAAAGTCCGCGACGGCATAAATGTCTATCTTTTAAGATTGACTCACTATACCCATTTTTTATGGTACTTAATCAAATTTGTTCGAAACTAATGCATTATTTGCGAAGGAGTTTTATCAACTAATATTATAATATTCTTATTCAAATAAATAGTTTTAACATCAAGGGTATATAAGTAGCAGCAAAATACTTTTTAATTCATTCGAATCAGACATTTATTTTAATTTCGAAGTAATCATGAATGAATATAAAAATGCAATATGCGAACCGATCGACGCCGGCGTGACGTTCCCTACTCTAGAGAAGAGAGGATGGGCACACGGGTAGACCATGAACTGGAATAGGACATAGGATCCGTTTTATCCCTATATTCCCATGGGATCGAGACCTACGCGGGTGAAACCGCGGGGCACAGCTATTAGATTATAATAATACCAGCCGGCTCTGTGCAGCAGGTTGAGCGATGGCCGTTTTGCGTGAATTTGACGCATATTTTCCCCCAACTTGTCCTTTTTTACGAGCTTTATATTAGCTTGCTCTGTTCGTATGTGTTTCCGGTTACTCCTTTTGTCATCAATTTTTCAAGCACTTCCTGGCATCCGATTGAGCTGAAACTTGGCATACACATACAACTACCGAGATATTTTGAAAAAAGTATACCATGGAGCTGGTCTGAGCTGGTGGAGACGGAAGTTAGGCATGGGAACTCCTAAATCAAACAAGATAGCACCATCGTGTTTGAACTCATTGGTCATGTATTAACAAGTGCTTTGACACCAGGTGGTGTTCAGGGTCTGATGATGGAGCCGGAAGGTGGTCATGGGAACTCCTCAATCAAACAAGATAGCACCATCGTGTTTGGACTCTTTCGTTATGTATTCACAAGTGCTTTGACACTAGGTGGTGTTCAGGGTCTGATGATGGAGCCGGAAGGTGGCCATGGGAACTCCTTAATCAAACAAGATAGCACCATTGTGTTTGGACTCGTTGGTTATGTATTGACAGGTGCTTTGACACTAGGTGGTGTTCAGGGTCTGATGATGGAGCCGGAAGGTGGCCATGGGAAAACCTCAATCAAACAAGTTAGCACCATCGTGTTTGGACTCATTGGTCATGGTATTAAACAGTGCTTTGACACTGATATTAAAAAAAATCCTAATGCTAAAAAGTAAAAAATAAAATATAAGTGAAAAAAAAAAATCTTTTTAAAAACAAGCTTATAATTAACTAAAAAGTACTAAATAAAACTTACGTGACCATAGAACTTTTATATTTTCTTAAAAAAAATCCTAATGCTAAAAAGTAAAAAATAAGTGAAAAAAAAAAATCTTTTTAAAAACAAGCTTTTAATTAACTAAAAAGTACTAAATAAAACTTACGTAAACATAGAACTTTTATATTTTCTTAAAAGCTTGAGGCGTAAATGTCCTTCTTACACAAAACTTGAAGATAAGCCTCAAGGTTTTAAGAAAATATTAAAGTTTTATGTTTACGTAAGTTTTATTTAGTAATTTTTAGTTAATTATAAGCTTGTTTTTAAAAAGATTTTTACTTATATTTTTTATTTCTTTGCGTCATATGTACGGCACATAAAGCTGAAGAGTTTGTTTGTGAATTCTGCGAACGCGCTAATCTCTGGAACTATAGGTTTTGAAAAATTATTTTTTGCATGTGATGGCCCAAGTCTTGAGGATGGTTATTTAACATCACGCTTCGACTCTTAGGAGCCGAGTAAAGTAAGCGAAAATGAAGTAATAGCGCGGGCGGGCGATGCGCTGTGACTGCGACGCGGTGGGTTTCACACGGATTGAGCCGCGGGCAGAAGCTACTTATTTTATATTTGGTCTGTGACTCCGATTTTTAACCGACTTCAAAAAGGAGGAGGTTCTCAATTCGTCTGTATGTTGGAAACATACAGACGAATCACGTGAGCGAAGCCGCGGGCACAGCTAGTATTATAAGTACATACAACCCAGCAAATAGTATTGGATCGAGTAGGCAGTCGTAATAGTAGAGTAAGGCCGTTTGTCCACCGCACCGTGAATAGGACGCCGAAGTACCGACAGTACATTTACAATGACCGCGTAATCTCGTTTCTGAATCTCGAATAAGCTCGTAAGGGAAGTTCTACCACTATACCTATTTCTACTGCAAAGGACAGTTGTTGTCTTCTAGTTTGAAGGATTTGGGGTGGGTGTTGTTACATGCCTATGAAACATTTTAGCCGTCTTTGGGATGGTTACACATCTACTGCCGAGATCCGACGATCCGCGATTTTGCGGACCGCCACGCACCGCGCACCGAGGAACTTCCTATGTCTGCGATACCCCGCACGTACACATTCCCACGGTGCGTCATGCGGGCTCGTCTGTGTCCGTCCGCACCGTCAGATCACGGTATTTTAGATGCCTCTGGTATGGCAGAATTTCGTAGGGTGCGATGACCACAAGCCATTAGCTGGTCCAATAACAAAAAAATGTATTTTCTCAGATGTTTCGTCGTGAGCCTCGCATCGTGCTGTTCGCTCTGATCGCTCTGGAGAAGTTCGCTCATACCACCGAGAACAAGCTGACTATCAAGGATCGGCTGGACAAGGAAGAAGACAATCCGCTTATTCTCCTGGAGAAGTTCGCCAACAGCGAAGACTACACCTGGCGCCAGGTCGGGTTCTGCGCCAAGTGGGCCCTCGACAACCTGTGTAAGTACACGTCACCGAGCAAACGAGTTTTCCTAATAAAAGAAAAAAACAATTTCAAAATTTAAAATAAATTATGGAAAACAATAAAATACAAAAAATCAGCGGCGTAAAAAGCTAGAATGAGGTAAAGCCCTCGCTCTCAATAAATTCCAAAATAATTAGGGTAATAATAGCGAAAAGCTTAGATTGAGCTTAAATCCTCCTGCAAATTCTTCGTTTTCCAGTCACGGTGGTCGGCCGCCCGCTGAGCTACCAGGTCGTAGACATGACCAATATCAACGCAATCATGAACTCGCAAGACGTTAGCGAGTACCTAAAGATATCCTGCGACGGCTTGGAAGCTCGCTGTGACTCTTACTCCTTCGAGAGCGTACGATGCACTTTTCCGGTAAGCCTCTCAGTTCATCATCTCAGCCGAAAGACCTCCACTGCTGGACATAGGACTCCCCCAAGCGTCAGCACATCGACTGGTTGAAAATTTTCGATCAAATAGTGTAAAAAAATCATATTTTAAATTTATTACACATTTATTGGTTTTATAATTTTATAATAGGATACGTGATTCTATCTTTGTTAATTATGTGAAGAATTGTATTGGGTCTGAAGAAAATATCATCTAAAAACATAAACTAACATGATACCCTATCAAAGTGATATAATACTGATTTCAGGTGAACAGCGGTGCATGGTACTATGAGGTAGTCATCATTACTCCGGGAGTGATGCAGATCGGCTGGGCTACTAAGAGCAGCCATTTCCTCAACCATGTCAGTCGTTGCAATTTGATTATAAGCTTTATCTACATTTATTAACGAGTATAATGAGACCAGTCACAAAGTCCCCGGTCTCCTAGGGTGATGTACTGGCTAGGCATCGCGGCGCGTCGCTGTACTCTGATTCTGAACTAGCAGCATAACATACTGTTATTCAACGCTTAGGAAATAACACTAACTAAACAAGCAACTGGAAACTGGAGTTTGTTTTATATATTGCTAAACTGTCCCATTATTGAGGTGGCCCATAAAAAAAAAACCGGCCAAGTGCGTGTCGGCCAACGCACAATGAAGGTGTAGCTGGTAAAGGGGTAGAATTTACCATGTTTTTTTTTAAGACCATAGACTTATAGATTTTCCTGTAATCTATATGTATATATATAATCAGGTGTTAGAAAGACATCACTTAAAATGTCAAACTAAAATAGGCATAGAGTTTCGAGGGTTAGCCCTTGATCAGCTCGGCACGACACTCATTCACGATTAGTGTGCAATGAAACACTAGCGACAGCACGCTTACACGTTTTCTAACCTCAGCTACTCTCATGGTTTCACGAAGCTTTACAAGACTTACCGGCTGATTTAGAATCCTTTGATCGGGTGAAAGTAGGTGCTCATGAGTACCTATTAACGTTTCCTTTAAAAGCAAGCCTGTTTCGAGAACATTGCTGCTTTCATACGAAAATACTCACAGGATCAATTGTATGAAACAAATGCTTATGGTACTATAGCAAAATCTGCTCATATTCACGAATACTCTCGTCATTTTGGAAGTATGCGGGGTAGTTAACAGATTCAAAGTCAGTCGGTATACTCAATCAGAGCTCTCGACGCGCTGTTCTGCCTAGTTAGGCTTAGCCTGATATACAAATATAGCCTAATATTTTTGATTATTATATCGAAATAATTTTAAGGGCATTTCACATAAGCTATGGTTTCCGAGCTGGCCACATACACAGTTTCTACTTTGAAAGACATTGCATTCGTTGTTCTACGACTTTTCCGCACCTTCCTAATTACATAAATACAAGTACTTATAAGATATAATATAGTGTATGTGGTCAGTTCTAAGACATCTATCTATATAGCAGCTGTAATGTAGCCGAGGAGGATGACACAACGTTAATACAACGCTTTACTAGAAAGCAATAAAAAACTTAGTTGAGTAAACTTATCCGGGCCCTATGGCCAGCTTTTCAACCAACCAGCCTGTTCGATCAAATTACTTGAACGTCTATACGTTCAAGTAATTTGAACGAACAGGCTGGTTCAAATTTTGATCAAATAGAAATACGAAATTTCATATTTCTTCATGCCATTTGACAACTAATTTTGATCAAATTTTCCCACACACAATCTTGTCAGTTTGATAAAACTGTTTGATCAAATTACTTGAACGTCTATGGCGCGCATTAGTCGTAGAGCTAGAACATAGAATAACATAACATAGGTTAGGTACACCTAGTTTTTAGTTAGTAAAAGCTGAATTAACTCGTCTCATGCTATGCTCATGGGCAGGGACCGGCCGGATACTCGTTGAAAGGGTTTTTGAAGGGGTTTTTTTGAAGCGCTTCTTCAAAAAAAAACCCTATGATACATGTCACACCTTCGAACGGGTGTAGTTAACCTGTTACGAACGGATTACCCTTTCAACACCCTGTAACACTGAAACAGGGTAAGCCATTCCAACTCAAGACATTGTAATATGCACTGTTTACAATCGATATTAGTTTGAAAATTGCATAACCACGTACGCACGTGACATCATACCGCGCTCGGCGGTCCGCCAATCTTGCGTGTACCGACTTGCCGAGCGACTTGTAAATCGCCCCACTTACATGCAGCTCAAGTTTATTAGGTAATCCAGGGTAACACGAAAAACAGCTTTCGAGAAGGTAACCTCTTCAAAGGCTTAAGTCATTGAAGGGGTTAACCCCTTCACGTGGTTATCTTAAAGGTGTTAACCATTTCGCTGGGTTTCGAGGATGTAACTCGAACAAAAGGTAACACTGCGATATGAGTTAGTTACCCCATGTACGGGTTACCCTGTCCAAAGGCTTAACTCTTAAGCGGCGTTGTCCGGTCCCTGCTGATGGGCATCCTCTTAAGGGCTCATTGCACTCCTCATTATGAACAAACTGTATGAGGAAAAGCCAGTTAATTCTTTGACATGGTCTAATTAATACCCTAGAGTTATAGGATATCGAAATGAACACCCTGTATATAATTTATTTTCTATATTTGTAAGTCAAAGTTTCCAAATGATTCTTAAATCATATCTCTCTAACAAAAAAAAAAATACTTCTCAAACATTGTGTCATAAATAAACTTACTAGTAGTACTCTTGTTTACAATTTCAGGCTAAAACTCCTTTTATCGGCTGCTACATCTATTCACTAAAGTGCCTACAAATCAATTTAAAATATATGGCTACATAACATAAATACAGATTTTATCATTACTATTTAGTCGCTACAGGTTTTGAAGTACAACAGACGAAATAAAAAAGTTTGTGGGCACTCTAAACCATAGCTTTCATAAGTGCTAATGACACGCGTTCGTTATTAACTAAGGGATCAAATGTTTTGAAGTATTAGTTGCTTTTGCAAGTAATAAGCTTCTAAAGCTTTCCGCCTGAGTCCTGAGGCTAAACTTTCAGTAGGAAAGAAATGCAAAAGGAACAGGGCGGAGTATGCAATACGTAGCAACCCGCTTTCTTGCCCAACGACAATTTAGCAGCATTGTGTTAAATTAATATTACCTATTTTGTTAATATGTGCTGCACTATAAATGCAGCATTATGTTTTGCCAGGCGTGCTATGCAGCATTATGTTTTGCCAGGCGTGTCATTAACACTTTACGAGTTAAGGCGCTGGGTCACGCAGGCATATTGCGGTCGAGCGATCTATTCTACGTTGTTCAACGTATGCTCCCCTGCGACTACATATATGCTGATGTGTATGCTGACGGCAATCTGTTTGCGCCCTCTGACAACACCCAATGACTTGGCAGTGGTTTATAAATCAGTAACAATTAGTGAAAACAGTTATTCTCTTGGCCGAATAATAATCAAAAATGTTTTTTTTATTATTATTAGGTTAAACAACGCTTGCCGAGGTAGGGTCGTGGACGAGTAACCATTCTTTACATACCGAGAGCCCTTTGTGCCCCGGAAAGCACGTTAAACAGTTGGTCCCTGGCTGTGATTCGTAGGTCTTTGAAAATCGGTGCGGATAGTCTGAAGCCCGAAAAAATAACTAATTGTGTGTTGTCGGTGCCTTATACACAATAAAAATTAAAACATTCCGATTTGTCTTCAAATAAAACTTTGTACTACAAATTTTTTGACAAAATAATATTCATGTACCTAAATCAACACATTCAAAATATGTGTGCCATTATGGGGGTGTTATAATGATCGTTCATAGCCTTCGATCAAGAATACACTTGAATTAAGTACAAAAATATTGATGAGGAAATAAATCTAAAAATCTAAGCAATTGTTGGTTGGAATGGTTGAAAATATATTGGTAATTGGTGCTTATTCCATTTTTGATCGCACAACATAAGACCAAGTTGTCTTATTCTTTTATTTTTCGGGCCTAGTGTATTCTTGATCGAGGTTCAGTGTTTTTCAAATTAAAATGTGACGGTAAAGACAGCGTCACAGAATAGTACAGAAGATTCACTCCGCAAAACTATTTAAATAAAAAGCGACTCTTGCTACGACACTTAAAAGTACAATACAGGTCGCACATCAGCGTTAATTACCTACAGTTACCTTTTTTTTTTTGAGGGTGGGAAATCATCCAATGACTTCTCCCGCTCTGGGTGGGGCGGAAAGGCGTGTCAGCCTTTTACTGACTCAAACCCACCCGTGTTCCTTCAGTTGTCTGTTGCCAAGCTCCCGGTATCCTTTTCGGACTTTCCCGCAACCCTGGCAGGTCCTGGCAGGTCCTGGCGGACCCTTCCAATTGTGCTGACAACTCTCTGAGGCGCGCGTGGAACAACGCGCCGTCGACCCGGGCCTGGTCCCTATCGGACGGCGAGCTACCGGGAATCCGCCTGGGATTCCCTACGCCCAGGGCGTCTATAGCGGCGGCGGTTAGGGGTGTGAGGGCGCAAACTTTGCCTCACCCTCACGCGTTCCGCCTCCTCCTTCGCCAGCATTACTGCTTCGCAGAAGGAGGTGACAGCTTCCCATACCCTCTCGCTCCGTACCATGGCCTGGACCAGGCCCGGACGCGAGAGGTCACCGCCGCCAATCACCTCCAAGAGGACACGGTGGAGCTCCGCCCACCCTATAGTTACTTAGAAGTTGCTTCTCTTTCTATCGCGTATAATTATATATATTATATTATTTATATTTTCTGGCTAAGTTACGCTCACTAAATTGGCCTGAATGCGGAGTGCGATTTCTGTACTATTCTGTGGCAGAGCCCAAGTGCGTTCAGTCAGAGTTTATCTGTAATCGTGTGAACGCAGTCTTAGCAAACCACCAATTTGAGAAACACTGCATAAATACAGGGTGGCCCGTTTACAGTGGTCCAAAACATATTTTTTAGAAGCTGTTCCCCAAAGGCTTTCCGGAAAACCCCCATGAATATTCTGCGATTCTTTTTTAGTAGAAAACTTAGCTTAGGTAGGTACACTCGCGACAATCTAAGAAGTCCGTTTTGACGTTTCGTTCTCGTACATGTAGTAAAACGTTATGCCTTGAGAATCAGTTTTAAGCAATATAGATAAGTAGTAGATTACAAACTCTCTTCAATCGATATGTCTCGAGAATCAGTATTTATGAAACCAAATTTTGTTTTCATCGCCACACAAAGCATTTTTGTAGCTGTCAAAACGGACTTCTTAGATTGTCGCGAGTCTAAAGGGAAAGACTTGTTTAACAGAATTCGTTCCAGATTTTCAGCTCCCAAGTTATCTCCTAAACTTTATATAATCTCTGCACAGAGGTTCATGGGGGTATTTCGGAGAGCCCGTGTCGAGAGTTTTCAAAAAAATAATTTTGGGCCTCTGTAAACGGGCCACACTGTGTGAATAATTAGTGAATAGCGGTCTTCGGACGTTTGGGCGACACTTCACTGGTGACCTGGGTGCCTGTAGTTGTCGCTGTCTTTGGCATACGCCAGTAAATACCGTCGACGTTCACTACTGTGTCGTCGCCGGCAGTGACAGCGAGAGGACACGACAGCGACCGTCACCTATGCCATTAGTAAACTAGGGACCATTTTTAGTACCCTTTTTAACTAGTGATTATATTTGCTTTATTAGCTACCGATGTATCTTATAACCGGCGTTCGTACCTTAATTATTATCGCGCATCATTTCATCACACTCAGTACCTACACAATAGTTTTCTTCTAGTTTAGTAACATACACGTTTCTCTTCACCGTGATTTTTCTCATTCTCTCATCGCTTTTGTTACTAATAATAAGTCAAATTAATGAGCCCACTTGCACAACAAATCGTAAATACGTTTAACGTTAAACGAATTTAAAACATAGTTTTATTTCTGTCAGTAGTTTCGAGGTGATAGAGACAAAGTGATCTTTTAAATAGCGCAAACATATTTAATAATTTGTGGTGCAATAAGCGGGTCTTAGTATGAATTTGCCGTTTTCTTCATTTCATTAATGAAAATTATATCAACTATTTCTTAATTGTAAGAACAAATGGCGTGAATTTAGACAAGAACATAATATAAGGCACGTAGTAGGTACGTAGACTGCTTACAGCAAGAAAGCTGCGTTTGCAAGCAGAAGGTCGCTCTGTGCATATTTAGCTGCGCCTGTTTCGTGTAGCATTGACTTGCGAAGAATTAGAGGCTTGCCTTTACTAGGGTTGCCAGATGGTATCCAAAAGGAGGGCATGTCCTCCTTCTCCATGTTGTGTACTCCCGTCCTCCCTATTGTAAGTCCTACTTTTTGCTAAATATCTTTGAAAATTTATTTTCATATTTGATTTTACTCAGTGGAGCAAAGAGAGGAACATACTAAGTTTGCTGTCAGTTAAATCTTTAATTCTTACTCAATACAACTTCAAAAACATGACATGTGAAGATTTTCACAATTATTTGCTGAAAAACCTAGAACTTCTTGCAAAAATTGGCAGCTCAGCTAAATATGATTAAAATAATGTGAAAAATTTGTTACACAACAGAAAATCCTCCTTTTTAGACCCATCTCCAGCCCTCCTTTATCAAATTATCATCTGGCAACCCTAGCCTTTACCGACATGCGTTTATTCATTTGAACAAGTTAACAGAAACGAATATAACTTGACGGCACAACACACCAACACATGGTAGACGTCATGATGGCTTCTCAAAAAAAAAAGAAAATGTGATAAAAGGAGACAAATTTCAGTCCTACCTCAACAAGTTCTACAGATAACCATTCACTGAGGAATGAATGACAATTAAGTAATTAGAAGAACTCTAATCTTGATCTTTTAAACGGCAATTTCATACTCAACTCTTGTACGTACTGTTTTGTTGTGCTTTACTGTTAATCTCATGCCCGTTTCTTGTATTCAATAATAATAATTTACAGATTCCCATCGACTGTGACCGATTGCTTCTGTTCAATCATTCGTCAGAAAACATCTGACGAACGTACAATAGTTGAAAAGCTAAACGAAATCTAGTTAAAAAAATAAATTAAATTAAAATAAATATTATAATATTATATGGCCATAATGGAGGAGCTCGTGGCTAAGTAATAACAGCCGCACGGGTCGATCCATCAGGGTAAGCTACGCTTGCCGGGGCTGGTCATATTACATACCGAGACTCCTCCGTGCTTCGGAAAGCACGTTAAGCCGTTGGTCCCGGCTGTCTTTCTGGGATCTTTGACAGTCGTTACGGATCGTCAGAAGCCCAAAAATCTGACAACCAGTCTTACCGAGGGGTATTGTATTACCCAAGAGCTGGGTTGTGGAGGTCAGATAGGCAGTCGCTCCATGTAAAATACAGGTATTCTACCTGCTTCCGGTTAGACTGAAAGCCGACCTCAACAAAGTTGGGAAAAGGCAGATTGATTTTTAATATGCCCATAATGAACGATATGATATAGGAACCGGGCAGGACGGGCTAAACTTATTACTGTGGATTTCCGCTTCTCTTCTCTTCTTAAAATCCTCAAATGGCTGAGAACTCAAAAATTCTATTCTATTCTATCTTTCTTACTCCTTACAAATGAGTTTAGGCCCAAGTCTTTCTAATTTCTTTTAATAGTGCTTATTGCGTGCGCGATGCAGTCATTTAAAACTTTTGATGCAGTGTAACTTGCAAATAGTCCTAAAGTTTTCTTACGAAAAACAACCTACAAGTCAGACTTACTCCCATTTTCTGGAACGAAAATCACAGTCGCGTTAAAATTAAAAGCAAATTAAGTGATACGAATGGCTGATGATAATTAATTCAACCAATCGGGTTACGCGCGCTTGACAATTTGTCAGCAAATGGTGTAGATTTTCGTTCCAGAAATCGGGCGTTAACAAAACTGTATTAAAACGTGAAAAACTTAACTTATCGGCTATCTTCATTTCTATTCATAGGCTATAGGCACTTTGTTATGTATTCGATCCTACCCTCAGACCAACAAAAAATTTGTTATGTTTTGTCTGAGATCCTAGGTACCATAGATAAACATATTTTTTTGAACACAAATTTTGTTCAGAAAGCCTTCTTAAGCAAAAGCGCGCGCATTACGCACTGTTAATACCACACTGGTCCAAATCTGTTTAATGTTAAAAACGAAATCTTTTCTTAAAATTATAAACAGAATTAAAAAAAAAAATGATTAAAATTTTTGTCATTTTTATGGAACAGTAATTATTGGCCTTTGCGAACACTATAAACAAATTACAATGATTTCGATGCTTACAATCATCAATTTAACAATGTAAGCTAAGTAAATAATAAAAAAAACGTTACCCTCCTTCTGGGGCAGTCGGGTAATAAAGACGCATTGCGAAAATAATAAAAAACACTGTTCTAGTTAAGGCATGCAGACCAGTGCGCTAAGTGTTATTTGTGTTATTGGTGTTGCGCATAGATGTGGCTCACTTCACCCCATTCATTGAATGCCTTATTTTTAAATAGGAGGGGTACGGAATCGGGGATGATCTTTACTCCCTGTCATATGATGGATGTCGCAAGCTGTTGTGGCATGAAGCAAAGCCATCCCCGGTGTACGAGGTGGACGGATGGCGACCGGGGGATATCGTCGGCTGCCTTATCGACATGGAAGCCGAGGAAGCGATATTCTCACTCAATGGCTGTCGCATTCGAACATGCACCAACGTGTTCGAAACTACGCGGTAAATATGCATTTTATAACAGATGTATTTATTAGTATTACGGAAGTTACGATTCATCATTGTTTCAGTACGAAAGTGGGATCTTGCTATTCTTACGACCTACCGCACTATTCTGTAGAAATCTCACCGTGAAAACTTAGTGAATTGAACTGTCATTCCACCTGATGCGTTTTGGGTTTGACACCATTGACCGCTCACTTCAACTTCACTTCCTTCTTGTCTTTTTTGCACACAAACAATGCTGATTTTAACACTTCCCTTCACTTTTAGTGTTTCTCGAACACAACGAAATTATTGCAAAATTAATACCTATGACAAATTACCACGCGCGTAAACTGCTACGATTGGCTGTTCATAAATCATTCAACCATTCACAGCAGTTTACGCGTTGATAGGCAGTTAACATAATTTCTAATTTGTTTTTATTTTTTATATTCATAGCTTGATAGGATCAGCATCAATGCGCAACTAGATTGCGGTCGATCGACGTCGACTAGTCCTGATCTCAGTATAGACCTCACAACACAATCAGTGGGCGATCTATCTAGGATCACTGGATCTATTAGACCGGCCGACATCACCGATCTATCGCAATCTAGGCGCACCTGCCTTCACTGTCGTACTTCCATACAAACAGCAAAAATGTTTTGTTACACTATGTTATAATAATTATCATCTAATGAAATGTTTTAAATTGAATTTTAATTTAATTTGTTTTCTTTTTTGAGTTAAAAGTTTTTCTTTAAATTTTGATTATTTATAACAAAGCATTTTACAAGGGGCGCTGTTTGTTCGGTTGTAGAGCAAATAAGATTGATTTAAAACAACCCAGCAAGGGCTTCTTTGCCGCGGCGTCGTTCATGGCGTTCCAACAATGCCGGTTCAACTTTGGGGCCGACCCGTTCAAGTTCCCGCCCACCGACCGCGCGTTCATGATCTTCAACGACCACGGAAAACTCACCGAAGAGGAAAAGATGGTACTTATTTTAATAAAATACAGTCTATGTAACTGGTTCAGATACACGAGGAAAACAATCGGTTCTCGAGTGTCGAGAAACTTTCCTCCTTATGATGAGTTCAGTCGCGGGCTAAAGTTATCAAGACTGCCTATAATTGTTAAAAAGACCGCGACATAGGTGTCACCTTAAAATTTGTTTTAACATAAAATAATCAATTGGTCTAAATGTGGATTCTTTTATCTAACAGACTCTTTCTGAATATTTTGTGTGACAATATGTCGCCTGCGCAGGTGTTGCCGCGGCGCATCGTGTTGGAGAGCTTGCGTGCTACCACCACTAAAGACAACTCTTGTACCATCTGCTTTGATGCCGAGGCATCCTGCGTTCTGGAACCGTGCAACCACGGGTAAGGAAATTATATTTGCATATTCTAGGCCGAGATTAATAAACAGTATTTGGCGCGTACTTTGGCTCAGTAATATAAATAATTCTATGACTGTCACAGAACTGTCTAACTACTGCAAGCTACAGAGCTAAGTAACGTTCATCAATTTCAGGCACATCGAGTTCAACAACATTTATTGCGTTATTTCCGTTGTCGAACAGATTTTTTACTAATATGTTTCAAAACGATTCAGATTGATCGTGTATTACGTAATTAGGGTGCCGTTCCAATTTCCCATCAGCAAAAGTACGAACTTTCATATCCTTATTTAGCCATTAGGGGATGATTTAAAAAATCCTTTCTTTCTCTTTAGTGCTCACTTTCTTTGCTTATGGAACTCGTGCAAAACAGGCTTCTAGACCCAGCGGTTCAGGTTGAGCGTTGTCTATGTTCAGGTTGAGCGTTGTCTATCAGTCAATGAATTTGTGTTTGATTGATTGATTTTTATTACATAAATACAATGTAGCTTTCTTACCACAAAACAATAATCACAACACCTTTAACATTGCAGTGGCTTCTGCTCGGTGTGCACTTCTCAGTTGAAGGAATGCCCCCTGTGCCGCGCTGCCATTATGCGGGTGAAGCTAACGTGACTAACGAGGTGGCTCTCGCCGATCGACGAGCGGGCGAGTAACGTGACCTTCCTAGAGTCACCGAGCCCGCCGTTCAACAGTCACATGCGACAGACAACCTCCCCGACCCCTCCCTCAACTTCGTCATCCTCGTCAAGCTCGGCGCTAATCAAATCAAACGACTTCCCACAAGACGACGCTCAAGATATTACTTACGTAAGATTTCATTAAGCCTAATTCTGAATGTTGTGGCTGTTCCTGTGGCTGGTTCGTGTTGTTTCGCATAGTTAACACCGAGTACATAACGTTTATTGAGGCTGATTCTCTTTGTTTCTACATAATTATATAACAAGAAGTGCTCAAAATTTAACTCAACATGATCAATACCGTTTAGATTTAAAGGATAGTAAGTTGCCAATCTTGCCATGTGTCGACTTAACTCTATCGGCCTACTACGGGACGTGTGCACTACAAACTTGTATCAATCTATATTCTTTAAGGATATATTGTGCAAAAAGGTACATTAGAAAAAAAAAAAATATTTTTAGACAATCTGACAAGACGTCCCTATATTAGAGATGTTGTTTCAGAGTGCATCTCTTTCACTCATAGCCCAATCCTCCGTCCATTTCAGTCTAACTTTCACACACCGCATGAGTGACCAAAGGTTCACCTACTTAAGAGGTAATCATTAAAATTAGGCACGTTATTATTCATTAGTTTTTGGCCCGATGGTGTTATTTTCATTGTAATAATACTTATTTCAAATCATTTATTTTATGTAGGTAGACCATTAAAAGAAATAGAAATGATTAGAATATGCTTTGTTGTACAACATTATACTTGATGTTTTGTTTGTCCTAAAGACCGCTATAGGTAACTGATCAGTTCTACCATCCGAATAGCCTCAACGGTTAAAAATCTGTATCATAATAAATGTTGCTATTATGTTATGTACTCGATGTAAGAAAACGTGAATAATTGGTGGTCTTACAAACCAGGTGATATGTCGATGCTTTAAGGTTGAAAAACTACGGTGTAGGCACGGTCCTCAGTGTTGTATGGTTCACCAAGGAAGCTTGTTCACAGACACGTTTTTTCTACGGCGCGGTTTATACGCCGTATCGTAAAGAAACCGTGCCGTGTACGGCCTTACGCAAGATTCGATTCAAAGTACGGATTTATCATCCTTTACCAGAATTCCCCAGGCAATGTACAAGTCCAAAAGTATTTGCTGAATCATATCTTATTAACTTTTCTCAGTCTAAAACTGCATCTTTTTGCAATTCATATGAGAAATTATACCGTATGGCGGGATGAAAATCGTCATAATTTTTAAGGTATTAGGTCCTTAGTTAGAATATGTCGCTTTTTGTTAAGACCATTCAAATGACAGTCTGTGTGTGTGTACAATGTGCATTGATTAATCAAGTCACTCCTTCATTCTTTAACATGTTTGTATAGTCCGTTCCAGAAGTATCTGATAAGAGTATATACAATCCCTGTTCAGGAGGCCTACCGCTACCGCTTACAGCAGTATTATTTAATTCTTACTCACTGGTGAAAAGAGATGGAGCTATACGTTCTATAGAGCTTCATCTCGTTCCTACATTGGAGCTGGTGGTGAATTTAACTTGGGTCCCCCCAGGTTAAGTTCACAAATTGCACACTAAAGGGAATTAGCAACACATGCATCTATATTCAGAAAGTTAAACTTTATATCTCACCATTTTATTTAACAATTATTGTTTGATTAACGTTATTAATTTGTAATTGAAAAATCACTGACGAAAATTGGGGTTATAATATTAATCTCAATTGTCAAATGAAAATCAAATCTTTAAGGTTGTTTAAAATTAGAACTTCGGGTTTAAGTATTCATATAATCAATGCCACTACAAACTGGCATCCGTTCATCATACGTTTTCTGATCAATTTGTTTACATTTCCATCAGATAATTGTGGAACAGACCTATCAATAAAGTTTAAAAACTATGTAGATCAGTCTGCCTTAGACAACTTTGGAAATGTTACAGTTGTGGTAAATAATGCGGTTATTTTTAATTATTTATACATTGACCGTAACATAGGTAATATTTTGAATCACGCTTTTGTGTTCATTGGCAGCCGAGTTTGTGTTGTCGTCCCAGCGTTATGTTCACTTTGTTTTGGCCAGGCCTTACGAACAAAAATACATTATAAAAGGAAAATTGTACAACTTTGTGCTAAATCCTTTTTATGTGTAACATCTTTTCTCTCGGTTTCCTGCAATTCGTGGGAGTGATTTCGTGAAAAGGGACGGAAGAGTGTAACAGGAAACCATTTAAGCAATGAGCTCACGCGGTGCTAGAGTCGTCAGATGGTACCAACCCATTTTGCGAGAGGTTGGTACTGTCAGCCAAGATGACGAAGATGTTACACATCTTAAGCGACTACTGTAAAACTCGCTCGTTATGTTTTGTTTCCCCCAACTCACGAAGACGATTTGGCCCTGCATGTAGTTAAGGCGTAAACTTAGGTAGTGTTAGCATCATTATCAGATATTTTTTAAGCTGAAAAGTATTTTTAGGAAACATGATAAAGGCTGCAATAAATAAAAACAAATAATTCTAATTTGTTATTTATAATCACTTTCAAAATCATTAATATCTTCAATCTTAATTTCTATCGTAGGTTCTATCTCAATTTCTATCTTCTTCTCTTTCTTATTTGCTTTTTTTCTTCCATGTTTCATAATATGCGATGTGACATCTGAAGAGAGAGATGATAGGCCCCTCTCTTCTTTTAATATTCGCCCTACTGTGGTAATGCACACACCTGTAGCATCAGCTGTACGTTGCTGTATATTGCGTAAATGCGATACGTCACAGTTAGGTTCTTTATGCAACATCGTAAACTCATACTCTTCCTTCAAAAAACGGTAAACATTAGCAATCATGGCTCGACCCTAAAACGAAATAATAGACATACATACATT
Organism: Lithophane socia; assembly: GCA_947522985.1. NCBI lineage: Eukaryota > Metazoa > Arthropoda > Insecta > Lepidoptera > Noctuidae > Lithophane > Lithophane socia. The sequence continues at coordinate 10,809,986 of OX383251.1, forward strand.
ATTGTCGCGGCCTGCAACTGGGGCATTGACGGACGATTGTTAAAACATGAGTACCTACTTTTCTCAAATAGTGATCAGAAATTCAAACTGAGTAAATTCATTGTAAATAAATTCCAGAATCAATGATTAACAACGATTATTTTTCACAGCTCTATTTGCACTCCAAATCGAAATTTAAATAAAATCTTTGATAAGTTACCTCCTTGGTTGCCATGTGTTGAAGTCAATTTTTAAATATCACGACAGATATGAGTTTTCATAGTCATTTATTTGGCTGCTAAACTCTACAGATATTATGGATTTTCACACAAACATTGCCGGCCGGGCGCTCTCATGTATTCGACCAATAGCGCCATTTCGATTTATCTCGAGGTTGTCAAAATAATGTTCGGATTGGAAGCACTGTACTTTATGGCGCAGCGTTTTTTTATACTAAGTAGATTTATTGTTTGGACAGCCGAAAAGAAAAAAAAGGCCAATGTTTTCGAGATTGGTAGGTTATTGGGGGGTATTATGGGTGGAGCCGAAGCGGGGCTACTACTTCTGTCTGGAGTTAAAGGAACCTAACACGAAGGGGAAAGGGGATGACATGTCACCCCCTTCGAACCTAACCTGTCCAAGTCGGGGTGCCCCAAGTCCCGAGCTCGCTTCGCTCGCTCTTTTTCAAAGTCGAGATGTGTTGCGACTTGGGGCACCACGACTTGAAAGGGTTACACAAAGGTTAGGTTCGAAGGGGATGGCGGGGCGGAGTGAGCGAGCGAAGCGAGCAAACAAATACGGGCCGGGGTGCCCCAAGATTAGAACTTGCAATAGAAACATTGTAAGTTTTAAACTATTTTTCTCGAAAACTATGAATTTGCTGGGCTGGGTGTGCACATTTTGCAAAAGCGCTATATATAAAGATATACCTATGTGCTAAAAAAATGAAGCTTCTCACGATAGGGGCATAAAGTTCAGTGGAACCTTCGAATTTCCAAGCATGTTTGAGAAGAAACTATTTTTAACATCCTGATGGCATGCATTGTTTGGGGGCCAAAATAAATATCTGGTAAAACTGTGTAAGTCGGATATAAAAATTTAAAGTAATAGCTTCGTTACAGGGGATTGCCCTAAGGTATAGCACACGAATATCGCATAGTAATTACGTCCTGTTTTCATCAAATTACTGAGCTGCGACGGATATGAATTTTGAATTTCCCGGGACCTGTGCACAATCGCTTTGAGTAGTAGTTCAAGATGGCGGCCCTTTATCTGATACCAATTTCATACCATCTAAAAGCATAGAATCAATAATACTTTCGAATTAATTAAGCAAACTGGATCACAAATAACTAAAACAAACAATTACCTCACTAGTAATAATTTTTCTACGTTTTTTCTCCATGATAACACTGTATTCGAAGGAAAATTTTGGCGCGAACACAATACACACTTGTGTTCCGGGCGAGTCGCGTTGCGATCCCTTACTGAAGTCGCAGTAGTGCTGACTGCTGCGCTGTGCAACTAACGGGTGACTCACAGAGCACTACCCTGAAGGAACGTTCTCACACAAAGGGCCTCATGTAACATCTCCAAGTAAAGCGTCGATTGGCAACTTGGTTGGAAAATAGAAGCAACGAGAATCTTCTGACAATATTTCACATGCCTTATGCCGACTTGCTGAGGCGAAAAAAAAATCTACATTCGTAACAAAACAACAACAACTGACTGGAGTGAATGACATTGACGTATCAACTATCAAATCGTTCAATAAACGTCAATGTCACTCGTCAAACGTGATTGCAGTTGCAGATTGCAGGTTGTTGTCATTTGTGTTTTTGTGGTTTGAATTGTTTTGAATCTTTATTAATTTGCGTTTGATTGTTTTATGCGTTTATTGATTTAAAACTTCTTATCTACTCAGTATCATAGCTATAGTCATTAGAATAATTTGAAACCACCATAAAAAATCGAATAAGCGAGATACCTCAACACATACTAAGCAGGTTTATTTTTGTTGAAACTGCATTGTAATTTCTGAAATATATTTTTTCCTTCAGAACATCGTCCAAGATAAATACGCCCTAAAATAATATGCACGTTGCACTTGAGTCTAGATAGACACTAATAAAGATAAACGGTCTTCGTGAGATGGAAGAGTTGTACCTACACATGACACTATAATTTGTTACTGCCAGGTGTAAGTACAGTTGAGTTGCTGCCTTGGCATATTTTTATAAATTATCATGCAGACCACAGAACACTGCCATTATTCATATACTCCTCTTTTTATTAAGTTATACCATACAATAATTATATAATTACATAACATGTAACATACAATACAAGTAGGTATAGATTGTTTAATTGTATTCAGATTACTAAGTCATAGAAATTGACGATACAAGTCCTTCGCTAAAGATACCTTGGCCGAAAACTAGTAATTGTATGTTGTGTGTTGTATGTCTTGTAATGCCATGATGGGTAGATATTAGGGATGGCTATCGAGTTTAGACGACGCGATGACTGATGTACTTTTAATTTATATTGTAAGTATGGACATTCTGACTATGACAGGACTTTAAAATTTAGAAACTTGCCTTTATTTAGTCCTAGGATTTCAACCATAATAAAATTATTTTACATATTTTGCTGTATCATTAACATAACTGATCCAATATTTTAAAACTATGCTAAAATAATTCTGCAATCTACTGTTAGACAAACACAAGAATCCAATATGTTGTTTCGAGTTGTACATACCTTTTGATTTGTACTTAAATACACAATTTGCTTCGATGATATATGTTGTTCAATGTAATATTCAAAATACACTAACCAACATGAGTGGTAAAACTGCAGAAAATATGTCAAAGAATGGGTCTTTAAAAAGTATTATATTTATTCTACATACACATAAGTACATACATAAACTCACGCCTTCCTCCCATGGGTATAGGCAGAAACTATAGAATGCCACCTGCTATGATCCTTAGGTACATACTGCTTTTGCTTCATTAACGTTTACATCTGGTGATACACGCAAGTGTTATTCTAGTTACGACAAAACAAGATTAAATTCTAATTTACGACTTTGACTTTATTTTTAAACACATTTATGTGGTATATTTTCCCTCCTTGAGCCTTCACTGTGGCCTCTCGGTATAACATGTATGTCGCCATATAAAGTGCAATAGAAACTAAGCTTCACGCATATGTTTGCATGTGAGTGTTTCCAATGTTATCAATATACTTATATAATCGTAAATAATTGTGCAGGTCTTAAAGGAATCTCAGAAGCACAATATTCAATGAAGGTCAAAAAAATATAACCAATTATTTCCTATGTTATACAGTGAATAAAACTTTGGGAATCCATTTCCCTTTCCAATACTGTAAAACTTCTTAACTTTAGATTTTTGACCCCGTCAAGAGTGTAGTATGTAGTAGTAGTAGTAGTACCCTTTCATGTGCTAACAACTAATTTCAAGAGCTGAATTTCCACCTGTGACAAACAATAAATAAATCTAATCTAATCTAATCTAATCTAAACAAAAAATAAGCTTGTTATATAATATCAGATTACATTCCCAATACTTATACATAAATGTTGTACTAAAAGTACATTAATTGGTAGTAAAGAACTTGTTAGCTTTAAGTATATCTGGAGTGTTTCAAACGCACAGTAATTAAAACCATATTTGTTATAATTAATAAATAAAGTTTCTTCATGCTTTACTCTAAACTAATACTAGAGTAAACCATGGAAAAATAGCAGATTTAGTAAATATATATACATTTAGATAATCTAATAAATATCTTATTATTCTTCCATTTAGAAACAAAAGGTGAGGCCTTTCATAGTTTTAAAATGGAACTATCTAGAGACTGTAAAGTGACCATTTTAATGATATTGTTCGGATAAGAAAAGAGTGGTTTAAAAATTTAGAATGTAAGAAAAAACTTTGAATGGCCTACCAGTAAAATTAAATTCATGACTGCTTCAAGGCTATGTTTTGTAGTTTATTTTGTATTACAAACAGTATTTTACTCATTGCCTATTTTATCTTCTGTGAAGAATTATTCTTGGCATTTCGTTATTGTACCTATATTGAAAAGTAATAGCTTACTTTTTGCCAACAATCAATGATGGTTTCTTTAAAATTATTAAGACATGAACGTTTTCATTTTTTTAGATAATGTTTAGTAAACTATGTTTCATTAATTTTTTACTAGTAAGTAGTAATCTTTCGTGTTTTATGAAGTAAGTAAATAGGCCGATTTTAAAATATATAATTTATGTTTAACTCATTAATATACATTGGCTAAATATAAAAAACTAGGTTCGTGCCAAAATGTTAAAAATTAACCCTTTTTATGGAGTGTCTTTTAAAGAGAAGGGGCGGTTTTGTTGATGATGTACAGAAAATATTGGTCGTCACCGTCACTGGCAAATCGAAATAAACATGCTCTGGCTTTAAAAAAATGTATATAATAAACTAAATTAGTATAATCTTATAGACTACCTACCAAAAAGGTTCGAAACGTGATTTAGAAATTAAATTGGAGCCCACTTGGTGCTCAAACGTAAATAAATTATTCATATCTGTATTTGAATTAAACTATAAAGAAATTTATTTCCTAAACAACATTTTTGGATTTTATTAATAATAATTATTGATGTAGGTACTTACTTACTTATTTAACGGTTCTGATTCCACATTGTTTGTTTATTGTAGCTACAAATAACTCCGTAATATACTAAGCTATAGAAAGCCTGTAGGTATTGTTGTAAACGGCCATCAAAAATGAGAAATCTGTATGATTAATTACAGAAGGATTTCGACCAGTCGTAGTCGGCCTCTTCCCTTAGTAATCCGCAAATGAGTTTTTGAACAGAATCACTTACATAAAATTGTCTCCTTAAACTAAAATAATGTACTTAGGTACCTACATCTATTTGATTTCAACATATTATGTTTCAAAATCCATTCTAATAAAACTTGAAAAACTAAACGAATACCAATCTTCTTACTATATATAGTATAGTAGAGTTAACCCTGTTCAACACTACCGTCTTACTTTACCTTGTTCTCACTCTTAAAATATTATTTTATTGTAATTCAAGTATTTTTTTTATTTATAACTCCGCACCTAAAAAATATTTTGCAAATAATAATTAAAAACATCAAACCAATTTACAAGTTACTAGAAACTAAAAGTATCTTTGATTTTTTTAGATTTATAGTCGTTGTTTTATACACAAATTTAAGAAGGCACAAAAAAAAATTCGTGTAATTCAAAATCAATATAATAATCTGAGAATGTTGCAGGATATTGTAATGTAATGGCCAATAACCTAGTCATACAATAACATGTTGGCCAAATTAAATAAGTAGGTAGGTACTTACCTTATTTTAAACACTGTTCACCATAAGTAGGTGCCTACCGACTAACTGTAATGCATCACATTCTTGTGAGAGATTTTTAAACCTTAGAAATATATCCCAACAACTAGTCATTAGATCGATCAAGGCTACGTAAGGCGACACTTCTTGCAAAGAGCGACAGAAGAATCAAGAACAAAAATAACGTTTACTTAAAAGTATTTATTTCTCTTCAATTACCTATTTAATAAGCAAGTACCTATCTAAGGGAAAATGCATAAATTAAAAAGAAAAATAGGCTCAAGACTTTGGATGGCTATGAACCAATTGCGCTTGAGGGGTATTATTTTTCCTACTCGTTAGGTCCTTACCTACCTACCTAACGCTTTAAATTCGCGCGTGCTAATTTATTATACCTAATTCAAAATTATGCACTTTACGTCGGTAATAAATATTTTCTTACCTACAAGACTAGTTGTAGACATCGAGATATAAGTACTAACGTACTAGAGAAGACACCGTAAACACCTACTTTGTCTCGTTCAACTGCGGCGATCGCGCCGCAGTTTGTCGAAGAAAACGCGTAAGTGCCGTGATTTACATGGCGCTTAAGAACTTTTTGCCGAGAATAAATACACTTCCGCAGCAAATCTAGCACTGTGGTAAATTAGGTACGGTTTAGACGAATTGTTATTATTTTAGCGCTGCAGCGAACTAAAGATTCAATACGAAGAATAGGACAATTCAGTTATTTGACGTAGCTTCTCTAGTACGTTAGTACTTATATCTCGATGGTTGTAGACAACCTAATTATTTTCATAATTAGATTATTGTTCCGCGATGCCTTTCTAGTAGGTAGGTACAAGACAAACGATTTTTTTTGTAAACGCGGCCTATTATATATATTTTTTATTAAACTTTAGATAGATAAAAGTTTTCATATTAATATTATAATCACTCGGGTACTATGTAGTCTATAGTACCTAATGTAACACTCGTTGTTTAGGTCACAAATAAATGTTTATTAAACAATATGTTTGTTGTTTTATATCTGAGCCCTAAAAATCCTACTTATACCACTAAAATATGAGGCACCCCGATGTCCGACTATCAACTACTTAATAAATATATCGTCTTTTTAATGATAATAGGTAAGGTAAGTCCCCTAAGTGGATTTTTACAGTAGGTAATCCTAATAAGTGCTAGTGTATTTCAGGTAGATAAGTATACCAGACCCGAAAGACTTGTACCGCTAAGCGGCATCCAGCGAATTCACCTCTAACACTGTTTATCCACCGCACCGTGAACGGGACGTTAGGTACCGAGAAACGAGATTACGCGGCTATAGTAAATGTATTGTCGCTACTTCGGCGTCGTCATCTCGTTCTCGTTGACATCCCGTTTACGGTGCGGTGTACAAACGGCCTAAGTCGTCTTCCCAACTTGTAGGGAGCCTGGTCGATGACACACGGAAACTCCCAGTGTAGATCTCTCCATGGCCTTTGTTACTATTGTTAGCAACCGTCTATTTGTGTTCCTTCGAGACCCCGGTCCCGGTTGCGTCAAATCGTGCTTTTGCTGAACTATGGACAGATTGGCAGTAATGCCTGATTTCATAATTCATTCATTAATATATGTCGTCAAGATGACGGCTATATGTGACGAAGGAACACCAAAACTATCTGACGAGAAATGAATCATGAAATCAAGATATTATCACCGAGCTGTCCATCGTAATATCCTATAAGCTCGTGACTGTACTATGCCTACCATTGTCCAGTTTGCTATTTAGTACTGACTTAAAAAAAAAAAAATGTTATTGGACTAATCTTGTTTCGCTTTTATAAAACAGTGTAGGTAGGTACCTACAGTTTTCGGTTCGACTTGGACCTTCGTCTTGAGGCACTGAGGTACTTATGTGTATCGAGAGGATAAGTACTTATGATACGGCAACTGCATGTCGACCCACGCACACTAAGGCCGCTTGTACACGCTAAGAAAAGTTGCCGCCGTCGTTTCTAACTCTTGAACACTGCTTTTCGGCGCTGACCAAGAAAAAAGTAAAAAAAAAACAAGTATACAGCTACAAGGTATTGGCAAAAAAAAAAAAAATTCTAAAGCTTGAAAGTAATTTGCCGTACGCTGCCCCGAGAGTCTGATTTGACGACTGAATTCTTGTTCGAAGTTAGAATTTACTAAACCTAGAAGACCTACCTAACTGGACAAGTGGACAGTCTGTTCAAGATAAACATAATCGACCGCAACTTCGATTGTAGTCACCAATCACGGCAGCATTTGACAGAAGTCGTCTTGTTCAAGTTCATTAAAAAAAACCCTCTCGGAAGCTGTCTGTGAGTATCTATACCTATATATAAAAAAAAAAGTAATAAAAACTAAAACCCAACTACGACTTAAAAGGTATAAACAAGACACCACAGACAGACAAATTAAAAATCCGGAGTCACACGTGTTAGGGCATAAATCGAACAGATTACGTGTGAGGGCGCCATTTTTAATTTAATGTGACTTCACATAGCCTATAATCAGCGGACAATCACGACGCTTCTAACGAGACCTCATTTGTCAAATTATGATAAGTGGTTTGGAAGATAGGAGGGAACAGATAAACATACATACATACATACCGGTCAAAATCATAACCCTCCTTTTTTCTTCGCCGTAGTCGGGTAATAACCCTCATAGCTATGGTAAAATACTGCTGGAGTGTAAACTCAGAACTGACCGCATGGAGCGTATGCAGGTCTCTACCTATTCCTCGCTGTAGAGGAAAATAGATTTAGAGGTAAGAGGCCCTCGACAAAGTGACATTCTATCAGAAATAACGATGATGGAAAAGGCAAAAATGTTTTTACGCTCAAAAAAACGCTTCTGAAGCGATTGTCACTTGTCAGGCTCTCAGAGGCCCTAGACAAAGTGCCAATCGCTTCGAAAGCGTTTCGATAGCATAGGTCAGTCCTATACCTACATTTTTGCCTTTTCCATCATCGTTATCGCTGATAGAATTTCACTTTGTCTAGGGCCTCTGGTCCTGTAGTGACACTAACTTGTGGTGTTTTCGTGCTAAAACGACTAATATGCTTCTTGATGATCCGATTGGTAAATTGAAGACTGCAATAAGTGCCCAGGTCTTCATCGAATCGAATGTTTTTAGCTACCAAAGAGATTGATTTTTACCCGACTACGGCGAAGAAAAAAGGAGGGTTATGATTTTGACCGGTATATATGTATGTATGTTCATCTGTTCCCTCCTATCTTCCAAACCACTTATCACAATTTGACAAATGAGGTATCGTTAGAAGCGTCGTGATTGTCCGCTGGTTATAGGCTATGTGAAGTCACATTAAATTAAAAATGGCGCCCTCTAGAGGACATAAAGTGAGGAACTTAAAAAAAAATATGGTTTAATCGTACCATGTTGGGTATCAAATGAAAGGGCTTAATGAGCACATTTCAAAAATATATATATTATAACCCCAAAATTAAAAATCCGGAGTCACACGTAATCTGTTCGATTTATGACTCCGGACTTATGTATTAACACGTGTGACTCCGGATTTTTAATTTGTCTGTCTGTGGTGTCTTGTTTATACCTTTTAAGTCGTAGTTGGGTTTTAGATTTTGTTACTTGATTTATTTTTAATCTTCTGTACAACCTGAGGTACCTATGTATGCGCCGGACAGAATCCCGCTTGTTCGAGAAACTGGACCTTGCAAGAAGTCTGGTTTTATGACGATAGAATTCGACGCTCGTTAGCCTTCAGTCTCGTTAATGTCGCTGCCCAACAGATAGATCTTCTGCCATTACTAGGGATCGCAAATCTGTTTTGTTCAATACGGAGTTGTTTGATCCTACTTGGAGAAATCGTACCTACCTACTTCAAGAACTTCTGAGGTTCTGTCTATTGAGCTATGGCTTCTTGAAAGACATCAAGTGAAGTGAAGACAGGAATCATCTCATCTCACGCCTTTTCTCCTTATAATTGATAGTGGTTGGTACCTACCACAGGTGTTTTTGTTAATATCCAACTTAACTATAGATAGATAGAATAGAAAATAATTTAAACCCACCACACCGGTTTGAGGGTTTCCACAAAATTATTGTTCAAATATATAAAGGATGATTTAATTTTGTTCCAGTAGGACCTAACCTTCGGTTTACAAAACAAATCAAACAACAAAATTAAATTCGGTGATCAGCTTTAATAATCAAACATGTTTGAAAGATCTTAAAATTTATTGCAGGTAAGTACTTATTAATAACTTATTACATAACTTTTTTCATATTTTTTACAGGAAATGATACAGTTGTTTACCAAATAATTTGCCGATACAATTTTAGACTATAGTTAATTTTGATTGTGAATACTGTGATCCAAACGAAGCCGAAGATATCGCCCATCTGAAAATTATAGAATATACGTTAATATAGGAATTTACTGCATTTATGTTCACACAGCAGTACAACTTAAAATATCACAAGCAAGAAGTCAAAATACGAGGCAGTACAATAGACAATTACAAAAGTACAGGGTTGCACAACAAACTATAAAAACAGGTACCTAGAGCTCAATGCTGAAACAAAACATAATATTAAGAAAATACACGGCAAGGCAAAAGAAGAACGTGCACGTAAATCAGAAAAATGTAGGAAGAGACAAAAATACAATCTTGAAGTTGGCGCCGATCTTCAGGATGACTGTTACGCACCAAAGAAGTCAACAAAGCTGGCTGTGATATGTACGTGAACCTCATAAGGCACAACCACTTTGCTGGCTCCTTGTGGTGCTTGTCGTGCTTGCAGCGTGCCACTCCCACCTACCCAGAGCAGTTGCAGCCGATGCCCATCGCTCATCAAAGCTGGCTGTGATATGGAATTCAAGAACACATAACAGCCACTTTGTGAGCGACGAAACATCCGCCTCTATATTGTGTCGTGTTCGTAATCTAGTATACCGCAGTCGAACCACGTCGTCACGTCGCCCAGCCCAACTCGTCAAAAATGGCTGTGATATGAGTCGGCTACATGGCACAACCATTTTTACGAATGGGCCACGGACCGGCTTACCCATCGTGATGTATAATGTCGTGGTGCTCTCCGTAAACCGACCACATCAAAGTGGCTGTGATATGATGACGGATACATTTCACCGCCGCTTTGACAGGCTAGGCCCGGGAAACCATTGACTGTCAATTCCATTGGAAGTCTGCAAAATGATGTTTTTAATGCAGTAATGCTCATCAAAGCTGGCTGTGATAGCTACTTTATGACCTATAACAAGCCGACTTTGATGGCAAGACCACATTTAATTTGGCCAGAAGTAGAATATCCAATTATCAATCTGAAAATTTACTCAAGCTAAAAAGTTATGGAAATAAATCTGAAAATGCAATTATGAATGTGTGCTTTCATAATTTCTATTATAGTGGACGTCTACGTTAATAAAATGTATGGAAATACGTGCACGATTTAACGTTATCGTGGAAGGAAATTTAAAAGCGTCTTCATATATTCCATACATTTTAGTACCTACCCTGTGTTATTGTGATGCCGTGACGTGGACATGGACGTCCACCATAATAACATCACGTTAGAAATTTTTAAAACGCACAATAAAGAGCACACCTATGCAAAACACAATAATAAAAAAGTAAAGTAACTACACAGTACTTATTCAAAAAACAACAAAGAAGTAGTACAGTACCTACCTAAACAAAACATTAATAAATACAATGTCAAAAAAACACAATGATGAAGAAGTACCTACAAAATAACAAAACACAGTATTAAAAAAGAGTAAGTGCACAAAAAAAAAGAATTACTTAAGTATAGGAAATACATTTTACAGCAATTTTCACAAAAAGACGAGCCGTCTATGGCGCAAAAGTTTAATGTGTTACGTACAGTCACAAAATACACACATTAAATACATTATTAAAATTACAATCAATAATTTGTAACATAAGCAAAATAATTTACCCGTCTCATTAAAAAACGAGTTCTGACTTTAGTCCAGTCCTTTTGTCCGGAATAAGGTAAAATGGTCTGTTACCGACAGGCACCGGCCGGATACTCGTTGAAAGGGTTTTTGAAGGGGATTTTTTAAGCGCTTCAAAAAAAAACCCTATGATACATGTTCCACCTTCGAACGGGTGTAGTTAACCTGTTACGAACGGGTTACCCTTTCAACCCCCTGTAACACTGTAACAGGGTAAGCCATTCCAACTCCAGACATTGTAATATGCACTGTTTACAATCGATATTAGTTTGAAAATTGCATAACCACGTACGCACGTGACATCATACCGCGCTCGGCGGTCCGCCAATCTTGCGTGTACCGACTTGCCGAGCGACTTGTAAATCCCCCCACCTATATGCAGCTCAAGTTTATTAGGTAATCCAGGGTAACACGAAAAAAAGCTTTTCGAGAAGCATTCATTCAAGTCATTGAAGGGGTTAACCCCTTCACGTGGTTACCTTAATAAAGGTGTTAACCATTTCGCTGGGTTTCGAGGATGTAACTCGAACAAAAGGTAACACTGCATATGAGTTACCCCATGTACGGGTTACCCTGTCCAAAGGCTTAACTCTTAAGCGGGAAACCCCTTTATTCAATTTCTAATCTAACTGTGACAAACCTACAAAAACTGGCTGGAAGGTAAATCTATCTTGGACTGAAGTTAGAATGCGTTTGAGACAAAATTATTTTAATAATAGGTACAATTATATAGGTTAGCAAAGGTAGGCAATTATTATTCGGGCCATAAATTATTGATACAATTCAAAAAGTTTCAGAATGAGAATGTTTTTTTTTCTTCTTTGGCAACTGAGTCTACGTCGACTAATTGTTGTGTAATTTATTTATTGTTTAATTACCTATCTAAGAAGATCAATTTCCTGTTATTTCACATATTATTAGGAGGCGGCGTTAACCTGAAGAAACATCAAAAGCTAAGCATCAGCCACAATTTCTTCTATCATTACCACATCTTCTATCAACGATTAGAAAAGATCAAGGCGACCGGGTCAATGCTGATGTAAAACATTGCCAAGACTTTATGATACCAATTAAGTAAAAAATATTATTTATTAATTAGAACCTGAAGCTACATATTTGAGTATTCAAAGACTCAAATCTTTTAGCCCTTATTTTAAGGCTCGCTTGGTTTCTAGGCGCCTAGAAGGTTAAAAGCCTATATAGTTCTTTAGCCCATGAGCCTAGTCCTATTCAAGAGCCTCGGCATTTGGATCTTGTATATCAGTCATTTCTGAAAAAGCAAAACCCTCGCGCTTTTGGCAAAATGTAGAGTCTAAAAGATTTTTCTTACAAAAAACAAAGATCGGAATTTTTTTTAAAAACTGTGTAATGTTTGCAGTGGGAATTTCAGTACCTATGCGGCAGTTGTAGGCAAATAAAATTATTTCAATAATTCACGATAAAATAATTTAGTTTTAATAAAAGGATAAAGTCTTAGGAAGGGCTTTAATAAATGTATATGATCAAACCTAGTCCCGCAGTCCTTTATTAAAGGCCCAGATCGCAGAAGGACAAAGGAGCATTAAATGTAAAAGTTTGTCTTTTTACATTTAAAATCTTTTGGAACACATTGTAAGTAAATCAATCCCTGCACTTTACGAGGTTGATCAAAACTCCTATATCCAATATATAGAATATGTGGCTAAGTTTAATGAAATCATATCTAAGTAAGTACCTAACTGTTTGTACTGAAGTGAGCTTCTTCGTAAATATGTACCTACACGTCATATTTCAAGTTCTATTTGCATAATGCAAAAAACTAAAACCCAACTACGACTAAAAAGGTATAAACAAGACACCACAGACAGACAAATTAAACATCCGGAGTCATACGTGTTAGGGGATAAATCGAACAGATTACGTGTGACTCCGGATTTTTAATTTGTCTGTCTGTGGTGTCTTGTTTATACCTTTTTAGTCGTAGTTGGGTTTTAGTTTATATTTCTTTTTTAATTATTTAGGGTTTATAATATATATATTTTTGAAATGTGCTCATTAAGCCCTTTCATTTGATACCCAACATGGTACGACCAAACGACTTTTTTTTTTTAGTTCCTGACTTTATGTCCTCTAGAGGGCGCCATTTTTAATTTAATGTAACGTCATATAGCGTATAACCAGCGGACGAACAAGACGCTTTCAAATACTTACCTCATTTGTCAAATTGTGATGAGTGTTTTAGATGATAGGAGGGAACAGATGAACATCCATACCTATATACATACATACCGGTCAAAATCATAACCCTTCTTTTTTTTCGCCGTAAAAACTAACATATTTTAATGCGTTTAATTTTTTTTAATAACTATAACTTATGGCCAGACCATAATGCACACCACAAAATTTTCTGAATATTACTTACTATAAAAAACATTTTGCGTATACTTATATAGATAACAAGCCTATCGCAGTAGAATCATGTGTAAGTTATCAACCTGTTAGTATTTATGATAACCGTTTAAAACAGCTTGCGATGAAGAGTTTCAGATATCATTGTACTAAATAAATTGAGATTTGCAAAACTAGTCGCCGAAGTACAACCGGCGAAACAATATCAACATTGGGTACGTTTAAATCAAGTCGAAAATCAACAAAAATATTCGCAGAGCTTTCAACCTCCGTCCAACAGTGAAATGGAATCAACATGCGCTTTTACGCAATGTTGAGTGTGAACCGCGGTGCAGTGCGCGTTAAAATGCCGGGCGACCGCCGCCAGCCCTAAGTGCGTCACAAATAAACATGTTATTCCCTTAATTATGATAATTAAATATCATGTGCTGGAAACAGCAATACCTACTGGATGCGCCAGCCAATACAATTAGTGTCAAATCACATTGAAATTGTCCACAACTAATCAGAAAGGTACTATTTGTCGTCAAATTGCAGCATAATATTTTTAGCTCACGAAGCGACGCGCGCTTTATTTGTGGTAACCAAATGTACAAACACGCTATGAATGTGTGTGTAAGCGCAGGAGCTCTTGGTACCGTCCGAGACAATGGTGAAGTCGCAAGTGTGTGCGAATATGTGTGTTATGTGGTTACTTCAAGTAAAGCGCGCGTCACTTCGTGAGATCAAAATACTGTAACATGTAATAAAGCTAGTTCAGGACTATTATGCAAAATTACGTTAGTAACACGAAGCTTTTGTCTTTCCTAATTAATTTTCAATTAACTCTACTTATCCGTGATCCCCGCGCTGAACCTGAATATATTTAGCCTTTTTCCAAATCGAGCCACACCACAATACCCAACCCATCAGTTACTTCAAGCAACTGATGGGTTGAGTACCTTCCAAGTACCAAAACAAGTTTGTTAATTCTTTCAAAACGTTTTTTCTGTTTCCTTTATTTTTCCAGAACACCTACCTTTTTTTAAAATTTAGATTAAATTATATTTCAGGACGCAACAAATTTTTATTGTTTTTAGAACTTTCATTTTTTTTTTTGAAGGTTTGGAATCATTTTATAATTAAAATTGAAGTTTATTGTTAAAATATGTCTTTTTTTTATTCGAAAGTGAATAAATTGTCTATCGCAATCCGCTAACTTACCAAGTCCAAACATTGTGAAGACGAGTCAAAAAACTAAGTAACACCTAATAAAAACCGGAAAAGTTAGAAGTTCGTAGGCACATAAAATAATTAAGAAGACTAATAAAAGTAAATAAAACTATGAAAGTCTCGCGGGAATATGTGGGAGTGTCACCGGTGACACGGTCGAGATCGACTGTTCGCGATTCCCGAGTGTTGCGGAGCGAGGGCAAAGATTGTCTGCTCCGAATCGTATTACTGTAGGTACCGCTCGCTGTTACTAGCTTTCCGTCAAGAAAATCGCGAGCTCACGCATGCGCAACAGCCTTGCCGCAACACTGCGCCCAACACCTCCCAATAAATAGGTGTCTAGCGCCTGCACACAAAGTTGTATTTCCAGTGCTTTTACAAACTTTAATGCCCGTATGACGTACAATCCGCCTAAATCCGCCCGCTTCAAAGCATGTTACAATGATTCGTGAACAAGCTTTTCCCCGTGATTTACTTTGTTTGTGTCACAACTTTTCCACAATTATCTATATTCGCTAGACGCACGTGTGAGGTGTCAAAAGAAGCGTCTGCGGGCTAGCGAGCTTAGGAGTTACTGAAATTCATACCGAACAAAAATGTTCAATTTTGGTCGAAAAACGTATTTTTCGACTGAAAAAGATTCGAGCTCGCGGAACGCGAACCAAAACACATGTATAAAGGTAAGGCAGGCAACTATCAAGAGAAAACTTCAGAAAAAAATTGTAAAGTTCAAGAATATATATGTACTAGCTGCGCCCCGCGGTTTCCCCGCGTATGTCTCGATCCCGTGGGAATATCGGGATAAAAAGTATCCTATGTCCTATTCCAGGTCTTGGTCTGCCAAATTTCATCCAAATCCGTTCAGCCGTTTTAGCGTGAAAGCGCAACAAAGATACTCACTTTTTATTATTAGTTAGAATTGAAGTTATTAGGAGCTGTTTCTCCACTTCATTCAATTTGTGAAACTAATACATTCGTCAAAAGCCTCTACAAGTACTGCAACAAGTACTTGTAGAAACTTCTAAAAGTTTTGCGATTTCAAAGCGATCGTGTTATAATACTCGAATGAAGCAGCAGCAAATTCTTTTCAAAACATTGACGTATTTCGTGAAGATATCCATAAAACTTTACGCAGAATTTATAAGTTTACTTATTGGAAGTGACTCCGCCGCCGCTGGCAGCCAATCCAGCGACCAGCGCCGGTTGCCGAATTGGCTGCCGGCGCTGAAGTTGGTTGTCAATTTGGCATTGGCATATGGAGTTGACACGCGTGGACGTGCAGGCGGGGTAGGCATAGTTAAAAAAACATGTATTTATAGCATTATTTTTTGCATAATCAATAATTTTCATATTCGAGTATTATAGAACTACCCGGAACCGTAAGTGGCCGGCGAGTGCCAAAAACGACTACAACATATAGAAAAAGTATTATAATTAGTATGGTTAGTTAGTTGGGGTTCTGAATACTGGAAGGGGATAAACGCTGCGCCACCGGTGTCCAATACGGGAGCCGGCAGTAATGTCACTGACGGTTCCCAAAAACGTTATATTTGGGAGCCGGCACCGGTAGTGGCGGTACTCCCTTACTTATTTAATCCTGTACGAGAAAAAATCGAATGAGTTTTTGAGATTTCTCCAGCGATCTTTCGCGAGTTTTACTCGTAAAAATGAAGAAGAAGCATAAGATTTTTTTAAAACATTCTTTATAATATCGCAATCAACACGCTTGATCGCATTTTTATAATTTATGATGCGAATGAACTTTTATTATAATAAACTGCAACGTAAGTAATTAAAATATCACTCAGTGATCAACACCTAAAATATTGTTATCAAACTATTAGCGGTTACAAAAGTACATTCAGATTATTTGAACCGTAAAGCAAGCGCCGCCCTGCGCACGTCCTGGCACTGTGCAGCCAACAGTATGAACGTAATTAATACGTACATTGTCACCACTACAATGACGCTAACAGCCCGCACCGTACAACGATGTAAATAATTACGTAACAGAGCAATAATAGAAGTGCTATTGTTTACTAATCAACCATTCAATAAATCACGAGATTGGTCCTTTCCTAACTGGTGTTTATTATTATTATACTAAACCATTTATTTTATGTTGTAGAAAATTATAACCTATCATATAAATTATACACCAAAATTATATAGTAGACAAGTTTAAATTATAATGTAACAAGTACACACAACGCTAAAGTTTGATCACAATTTGGTACGTTTTGATTGAATTGCCGAGTAGAGAAATTTTCAAAACATACCTCCAATGCAATAAGCTGAAAAATAAACACAATTGCTACAAATACACGTCAGGCGCCTCCCTAAATAACCGAAATTGTATGTTTATATAACTCTCTTTTGATCTACATAAAATACACCCAATTAGCAACTACGAGTACCTGACTAAATTATTACTGACTTTGCATTGTGGTATGGCTATGCAGTCTCGACTCCCGCGCTTCTGTACCTCGATACGAAGAATTCACAACACTAATTTCACAAACACAAAGTTATTACTTTTTATTACTATTAGCTTCTAATTAAATTATCAATACCTAGACAATATGATCCCGTCTGCTATCTGAAGTTAGATTAATAATAATTAGATACGTCTAGATCAAAACATAAACTATTTTTATACAGGTATTGTCTCTACTCTTAATTACTACATATTTGTTCATAAAACTGTTAAGGTACTTGTTATACTGAAAGATTCTTGAAAATACAACATTAACCTATGGTACCGTGAGATTTTACTGTACTAGTTTTAATAGCAAACGTTGCTTTTAATGAAGGTGTAATTCTCAACTTCTCAAGGGCTATCTACAATTTACTTAAAGTTTGCGCGTGAAATTAATAAACTAGTATCAAATCGGTTGAGTTGATGTAGCTACGAAATTTTATATTTCGTAGGCCGTAGCAGCCGCGTAGCACAAGAAATCGTAACCACTACGTAGCCGTGAAAAATTCACTGTATTACGTCGGTGTAACGTTTAATAATAAAATTATACTATAAAATAATATATTTTAAGTCTTTTTTATTATACATAGGTAGGGATAGATACTCTTTGGGTACCTTTGCATTTGAAGTTTGGCCAACGTACGTATTTCGTAGGCGCAGCATAGATGCCGCGTTATTTTAATTCGCAATTTCAATAAAAAAAAAGGAATTCATTGGGGAAACAGTACTTTACACTAAAAGCCAATTATTCAAAAATTGAATTAATAACTATACCATGCTAACGTTTCATTCCCTTCTTAACACTATATTTTAATAGAGGCGGAGGACCAGTTCTTAAAATGTAAAATGTGCTTATCTTGTTATCGTTGGTTGGTTTTAGGATACATGAAAGCTTTAGAGGTTTTAGATTTAGTAATCTTAAGCTCGGAAATCCTATAATTAAAAGCTTTGAGATTTATTTCGCAGCATGACCACAATAACGCAGTGAGCATACTTGCTTTAAGTTACTTTGTCGTCTTTCGGGTAACAAATATAACATGATAAAACTAGCGTTTTCCGGACTTTTTGGGTAACTGTTATTTCAGGCGTCTCATTTTTTAATTAATAAATAATAATGCATGTAATAATATTTAAACTTACTTTAATAATTTTGTAATTTGTCACGTCTTCGCAAGTTTATAGGTGAACTGGAAATAGTTACTGGATATGTTTAAAAGTTCGCATTAAATAATTTATCTTTGATGAAAACGGTAACACTGCTAACAGGTGGGCAAGTGATAAAACTTGTTTCTCATATCTACAACGGATGCCAATCCAAAAATAGGTATTAAAAAAATCGTTGCTTCAAAAATAAAACTATCTGCCAGCATTCAGTACAGGCATACATTAAATATAATCTCGAGGATAGATATGTGAATACAAATAATTAATAGTGATATCCTACTATCCGTGGATGGTATATGTCCGTGTCCTATGTCCGTGGATGGGTGGGCATCTCTACAGACCAAGACCCCTCCGTGCCTCCGAAAGCATGTTAAACCGTTGGTCCCGGCTGTCATTTGTACATCTTTGACAGTTGTAACGGCTCGTCCCGCAAATCTGACAACCAGTCTTACCAAGGTGTATCGTGTTACCCAATAACTGGGTTGTGGAGTTCAGATAGGGTCGCTCCATGTAAAAATAATGTATTCAGCTGCATCCGGTTAGACTGGAAGCCGATCCCAATATATTTGGGAAAAGGCTAGGCAGATTAGGATATTCTATTATCCGAAAAAGCTTTTACAACGTAACGCACGTTAACGTTCCATTCAAAATGAAATATTTAATTTTCGAATACCTATTACTTAATTTAAGAGTCATGGGCCAAATCTACCACCATGTGGGACCCAGAAAACGTCGGCGACAAGGCAGACCCAGGAGAAGATGGTGAAACTAGCTGGACGCCTTCAGACAGGATAGGTCCACACCAGCTCAAAACAGAGAGGACTAGAAAGGAGAAAGGGAGGCCATTGCCCTGCAGCTTCTGCACGCGTTTTTCCAAAACATACGACAATAGCGTAGCTTTCTATCAGTGAAAGAATTTTCGGAATCGAATCAGTAATTCCGAAGATTACCCCCTACATACAAACTTACAAATGTACCTATTTATAATGTAGTTTACTAGCATTTGCCATCGGCTTCACCCGCGTAGATGTCTGAAAATATCCCACGGGAACGTACTTCCGGGATTAAAAGTACCCTATGTGTTAATCCAGGTAAAGAATGTATTAATTTCGTAATACATTGTTTTCATATAACCGGTTTACGTGGCGCACGCCATTAAAAAGCTTCCAGTCGGCATGATTTTTTCCATCTTCATCAATCATCGTCATCAGCCAATTTACCTTTAAGCCCTTAATGAATTATACACCTAAATCTTCCACATGAATCATTCTATCCATTGGTAAAAACCATATGAAAATCCGTTCGGTAGTTTCTGAGTTTATCGCGTTCAGACCGACAGATGCGACGGGGGACTTTATTTTATAATGAAGTGGATATGCAAATTAGGTAATTCATTTGAAAACAGCATTCCTTGGAATAGCGTAAGTTCGCAATAATTTAGTGTAATTTATTGAAATTGTCATGTATAGGAAGGTACTAAGACCTCGGAAGTTTTCAGGGGAATTAATTCCCGTGAAAATGTTGTTGCTAGCGAGCTAAGACCTTAAATACTACCGGTAATCATTATGTTATGTACCTGATTTATTTGAGTGATATTATAAATTTGTTGGGAAATTGAAGAGGTACCTACTTCTGAAGCAGTGGCATACTGCGAGATTCACTTGAAAATCGAGTCGTACTATAACTTCAGGACTTTTCAGGAAAATCCACAAACGACCTCAGTAGGTACTCACTTACGTGGCGGAGGCATATTGCGATGTTCAAAATCTTGTTACTACTAGAGAGCTTTCATAAAATCATGGCTTATTTGATGTTCGTTCATATTAAAATTTCAACATTTTCAAAGTGCATCGACAAGTGTACCTACTTCGAGGGATGCCAAGGCATATTACGACGCTCCCGTGAAATCTTATTGCCAAAGGGGTTTCATATTCCTGGTAACCTATCATATATTTGAGTTATATTGAAATATGTGCATTTTCAAATAAATCGACAGGTGCACCTACTCCGTGAGTTACCGCGGCACATTACGATATTGCCGTGAAGATTGGAATGCCACTGAAACTTTCATAAATCGTAGAAGCGTAAAGTGCAAAAGCATTTATTCTTAGAAGAAGGTAAAGTACAATTTCCACTCAAGACACTGCCTGCAATATATAAATATGTAAATGATGATGATGATGTCCTTTCTAGATTATTTGATACGAGGCAAATGCAGTCTGTATTGCCATTTATCAAATTACGGTCCTTGCTTTTACCGACGCTAATTAGTTCTATTTCAAGTTATAAATCACCAACTTTTCCATTACAGTCTATGGTTAAACTGGTACTCGTAACCTAAAAATAGTTCTTGTAGACAGGTGCAAAAGTTAACTTAGCCATCTTTGTTAATTGCATGGCGACGCAATTTAAAGAAGTATTTTCACAGGCATTTAAATCAAAAACTGTTTCTCATTCCTAAGCTGCAAATATAGTTGTCATAATGCTCAATTTGCTTTGGCATATAAAACGTTAAAGTTCTCGGTGGACAATGGCAGTGCACTGTGTATTACAGGCACGCACCATTGTACACCGCCAATTGAATATTATAGGCACATCGGATACATCGACTTAAAAGGGGTCGTCGAATGCATATTATTAGTTTCGAGGATTCAATTTGAATTGTATCCAAGTCTTTCAAATATGATACGTAGGTAGTTTAAGTTTCAAATAAATTATGGCTGTCTGAATTTCGTAATTAATTCTCGAGCACGAGTGACATCGTCATAAAATTCTGACTTATGATCTGTACATTCTCCTCTCCATGAGAAGAAGCCTTCTTTATCTTGAAGCGAGAGGCTGCTATTATATTAAATTGTCTGTCGAATAAACCATTTTATGCAGACCTCAGGACGGAATACAATGAAATTAATTAATGATGCGCCTGTGTAGAGGGGACCTCTAGTCATGCAGTAACACAGACGTGGTTTACCACGACTGTGTTTGACAATATTCGCATACAACAAATTAACTAGCTCAATTCCATCTATTTACCTGGAAACCATAAATTAAGTTCGTCAGCCGCTTCATTAGAAATATCATTTTGGTGGTATTTTGAATTTCAATGTCTAACTACACAAACCTACAAAAAATGAGGTCCGGGAACCGAATAAAATTCTACAAAATTGTGAGTAATCTGAAAATTATGTTACATATTATAATGAATTAGGAAATATGTCCACGTAGGAAATAAAGAACTGCATGTATTTTGTGTGCATTGAATGAGTGGCAATTGATACAAATAAGGGAACGATATGATTGATACTTCCTTTTGAACGCGTCGGTGAACGACTCATAACAAGCCGCTCACATTATGGACCTCATACGTCGCACTCTCGCAATTTCGAAGATCCATTTAGCAATAATTGAGTATTATCATCGATTTACAATAAACATATATAAGGAATTAAGCACACAGCTAATACTTGTAGGACATCGTGCATATAATTCCGAACACAAGTCAATAAGATGTGACAAAGCAAAAAGCTGTGCCTTGATTTTGAAACAAATTAAAATAAGATAAATTTCAATGTTTTCAGTATGGCAGTCTAGGTAGACTACTAGTTGAATTAAATTACTTCAAAAGAAAGTAAAAAATATTAGTAAAGCATAGCAATTTATGTCGTATTTCTATATCGATACGTTTGAATGTGAAAAATTTAAATCCCTTGCCATGCTGTCCTGGTCTGCGTAGGCCTTTAGGATTAATATGGAATGGGGCATTTCAGTTTTCATCAGTTATCATTTAAAATTATGCTGATGCATTTTGATACTTACCTAATGACAATATGTGTGCAGTATTTAAACAAATGCAATATCTTTTGAATTAAGAACGTTATCTCGCGATCACTGGCGTCAGCACAGGTATAATTCTCGACAAGATTATTAATTTAAGTTATGAGTGGTAACTATGACACCAAAATCCCCTTTCATCAAACTCTTCCTTTCTTTTTATCTCTTTTAACATTACGGATAAAGTGTAACCTAATAGCTTTATCGGCTAAACTAAATATTTGATTAAGAACGTATCTTCCGAGCTGACAAAAATATAGAGTTGCTACTTATAATGTTAAGACATTAATTAGACCAAGTTCCATTACTTTCATTGCGTACCATCTTTACCTAATGTGTATCTTAGTAGAGACTTAAATCTTCTTTGAAAGATAGCTCGCAAAGCTTTTCTTATTACGAAATTTAATAAATATGTGTTATAAAGAGGAATATGAAGTACCTACCTGGGACAATTTTATTAAAAAGGTGCGGGGGAGTTATCCCTCAGATTACTACTTCTACAAAAGCGTTGAAAGGCTATTGATTCTCGGAGGGCGCTCTTTTATGTGGGTGCTTACTTGTCTTGTTTCTTCGTTTGATGTTTGGAGAAGTGACATTTCGGAGGACGAAAATAACCTCTTGACCTCGCGTAGGA
Source organism: Lithophane socia (assembly GCA_947522985.1). Taxonomy (NCBI): domain Eukaryota; kingdom Metazoa; phylum Arthropoda; class Insecta; order Lepidoptera; family Noctuidae; genus Lithophane; species Lithophane socia. Next base: position 10,833,077 of record OX383251.1, read on the forward strand.
TGATGTAGGAGGTGCTTTGTGACACCTCTTCTAACTCGTCTAGACGTTAGCACCTACTTAGAGACGTACAAAGAATCTTGATAAATTCAAAGGCTCATAAATCCTGTTGTGACTGTTTCTCTTTTCCAATAACAACACCCACGAAATATTAAAAGACACCACAATAGAACGGACTACATAATAAGTCTGCGAACAAAATTCGAGACGTTATTTTGCAAAACCGGTAAGTTTAGGTACTTATCTACATACCTTTAGTGTCACTAAAAATAATCGACAAGGACCAAGTCACATAGTAAATCAAGTTTCTGATGTAGCACAACTGCACAAATAAAATGAAACCTTTTTTGTTGCATTTAAATTTAATTAAAGGCTCACGTTATTAATTACTTTTTCTATTATCGTTAATGTTTAAAAACTAACTTTCCACGCATAAGTTTAATGACGCTAAGCTTTTGAAAGTTCAAACGTAGTGTTATTTTATTTTCTTGTTTGCTACTTTATTCAATAAACGCCTATCCGTTAAAAATATGCTAAAAGACAAGAGACTGCTACCCAGTTGTATTCTTCGGGCTATAAATAACACCTAGGTAGGTACTTTAAGTAATTCTTAAGGGCTTTCTTGAGACATGAAAAAACGGGCATGTTGGCTTATCCCAAACGACTACAAAACTAAGCTGATAATCAGCACTTTTCGAGCGTCAAAATTACGTAAGACAGTCCCTCAAAACGCCCAATTGGGCATGACAAATCATTTTTTTTATGACGTCACTATTTGGACCATCCTGTGTTGTATTAAATACCTCATTTTACAAGAAGTTGTTTAATAAAATATAAGGAAGACGGACACACCCAATAAGACAGGATTTTACTATTAGAATGTTCGTTCCTTGTAATAATTTGCTTCGCTATTAATTTTATTATTAGTGGATCTCGACTTCTCGAGACAGTGTTTCAGAAAATCCTTAACGTTATTTAGTTTTCTTACACCATTTTCTCAGATTAAAACTACCTGGATTATTTTTAAATCGCAACCTAGTTTGATTATTCTGCACTGCAATAAAATTGATACTTAATAATACAAAAACAATAATGAATTATTAGCGAATTATGATAATAATTCTATAAATAAATATGAACCTGACACTGATTTGAAAATTGCTTTATAACGTAAGAAAATTTGAATTTCGCAAGCTACCTTGGCGCAACCCCCTTAAACTTATCAAAGGTACTTTTGTTGTTCTTTTTTATAGACTAATTCTTTATGAACGTCCAATTCCAGACTAAAAGGTAAATGTATGTAACACAGATTGTTTTTTACAAACATATGAGGATGTTTAGAAAGATTTGGGGAAGGCCTTTGCTCAGCAGGACAGTGTAGGCTGACATGAAAAAAAAAACATAAATAGTAATACAACCGAGTATCTATGTGTCTGATGTGCTACGGCGTATATATATCTATGTATATATATGCCGTAACACGCACAAAAACCCGAGTTCTATTATTTTATATTTCACTTTGGGTAAAAACCGAAACTAATCAATGCGAAGGCTTTTGAGAAATTAACCAAACCAAATATGCGAAGCAAAGCCAATGCAAAGGGAACCGAACTTCATACCACGACATACTGCAAGATAGGTAGGTAGTTAAAGTCGAACACGCAATTTGGTATACTTACAAGCAAAATAGTCATCTTTTTTATCGACTTTCAGAAAAGAGTAGGGTCTATGTTCTTCTGTATGTTTTTTTGTTTTCATGTTTATATTTTCGTCGATTTTGGACCGATTTTGAAAATTTCGCTTTTCATTTGGTAGACGAAGCTTGCGCGGTGGTCCCATATAAATTTTATTAACTTTGCTTGGGAAGCTTTTGAGTTAGCTTCAATAATTTAATACGTAATAGGTGGATGATGTTATGATAACTTCCTGTCACTGATAATTACGTAGCAGGTAGTGGTACTTATTCGAATTTGTGTGGGGTAGGTACCACAATTTTTTTTTTGTATTGGTTTGTATTGTGTGCGATATAACTTTTTTATTTTATGGCATACTTAAGAGAGTGATGTAAAAGAATCGCCTACCCAGCACTCACAACATTTGTAATTGCAAGTTAGCTGCCTGTATACCAAATAAGTAGCTAGTTGGACTGTAGATTAAGTGCAGTCGATCAGCGCGTCACTAAATGCCATGTTTATTACAGACGCCTCGACATCAGTGGAAATGTTCAATACGTCATGTTGCAATTTCCCAGAATCGTTCCAGTTCAGAACTATATGTTGCAATTTCCCAAAATCGTTCCAGTTCAGAACTATTGAAATTAGGCCAGTTTAGTATGCCACTGCGTAGGAGCTTTTCTGATTTACTTACAAAGACAATACATAGAAGAAAAACTTTTTTTTAGGTCCTTGTCTCCTGTCAGTTTTCTTAAAAATTCTTTTAGGAACGTCTTAAAGTGAGTTGTCGTTAGGGTTTGATTCTGCGTTTTAGAAATTGTTTTCAATATTCGGGGAAAGCTCTTAATTTCTCTTGTTCTCTAGATGTATCATCTTTATCTCAAGGTAGGTACCTAAATTATGATAATACTAAGTCAAATATGTAGATTGTAGCTACTTGAATAATGCACATACCCACAGTTACTACCAGCCAAGAGAAGGAAAAACGTCTAGATTTATAGAATTTTAATCTCTAAATAATAATAGAAGTGCGGGATTGCGAACACACATCGTTTTCCACCCATAATTTCATTAATCTGAGGTACGCGGCACCTTGAAAGACTGTCCAGGAATTGTCTACGATAGAATCAGTTGATTATAATATTTTGCCATAATATTATCAAATGGTCAATTAAGTATCTTACTCTATTCGATCTTACTTCTACATTTAGATTACCTCCTGTAGTTCGGTAACGACAGGATACGATCAATACGGCAATGTTACATTGATTACGGCTTTTCACACCAAGGCCAATTATGCAGATTAATAGTTATTTGTTATGCAAGGCTGCAAAGTTGTTTTTGGCGCGAGTACTTGTATTGAATCCTGAGCGTTGCGAGGGTTTCAAAGGTACGAGACGCAGAATAGCTTTACTGCCGAGCGAAACACAAAAATTTTCACCTCATTACAGCGAGGAAAATGCTAGGTGTCTCCATACATTGAACAAATATCGTACGCTTTTATGTACTTTTCGCGCATTTTTTTCCGGAAGAAAGCTCAATTCAGCATTATGTACCGCTTGCACTAACTCTGCACTACTACAAACCCAAATGATGGAAAATGAATATACAGAAGAAAATTAGGTAAAGTTGTTTTAAGTGAAAACTTCTTTAACCGAGACTACACCGGGGATGTATTTGTACCGTATTTTTTGGTCGCCCGGTGATGCCACCCGGTCCCTATTGAGCGATTTTTTTTCGTGCTGGCCAGTACGATTATTCTAACAATGAGGTCGGCGCACTAACACGAAATAAGTTATTAAAACATATTTCGTGTTAGTGCGTATTATCAGTGGACCCGGCGGTATAGAAAATTAGATAGAAAGGTTCTAATTTTAAAAACTCTTTCCACGCTAGCGGATAAAATGCACTTTTGCACTCAGATTTCGAATGATAAACAGAATCTTTCCGACTTTGTGAGGTGAAAAGTAGGTAATATTCACAAGTTGTTCTAATAAAATTCAGAACCCAGAAACACAAATAGTTGCTGCCTTATAATTATGTCGTTATGAATTTGGTGTAGAAAACAGTAACGTTGTCATCTATTGTTAATTTTGACGATGGGTAAAATAACATGCCATCACGCCTGTATTCCCAGAAAGAATGAGCAGAGGTGTACAGTCACGAGCAATAATATGTATACACTTAGAAACTTTTAAAAGTGATTTTCTCCTACTGTATTGATTGTAATTTTATGATTTAACGAAAATAGTATTTTTGAACCCCTATTATTATGAAATAGGTATCATCTCAAAGTAACAATCGTTATTCCACGAGAAAAACGTTATTGAATTTTGCTGAGTGTATACATATTTTTGCTCGTGACTGTACCTATAGTACACCCACATTTCGCCAGTTATGTTTAAGTCCCATGTAATAGGGGCGAGCCTATTGCCATCAATCGGGCACAAACTCAGACTCCGGGCTGCCACTGAGAAATTCCAGATGGAAGAACCCTATAACACTTTGCTCGACCCGGGAATCGCACCCAGGACCTCATGCTCAGCTGTCGCGCTTGCGAACACTAGACCAACGGGGCATTAAAAAATAAAGAATAAAATATCAGAAGCGTAAAATGTGAAGCTAGAATCATATTTTTAACAATCATAAAAAAACATCTCTAAAAGCTCCATTTACTGTGGCATCTTCCATTAATCGTGCACTTTGTGTGAATTGAATTTAATCATGATTTTTTAAAATTAAAATGATGAATTAATAGTTATACAAATGTTCCTAAAACATGAGCCGACCACTGTGCAATGACTCACTACGGATTCCAAGTAAGATATCTGGGCGTGCCTTATGGTGCTGTTCTCCGCCGGCAACGGAAGCCGAAATATTTGTGACTGACTTACTTTGAAATGATTCATTCGAATCCGTTACTGCTTGTAGGTAAACGATTAATACATTAATGTATTTATTATCAGGGAAACCTATAGACTCGTCAAAACAGACTTCAAAAAGGAGGAGCTCTGTACTGTTACACGTATGCCCACAACCATAATTGTGCTCAGTCATGGAAATGAACACATTGTCTTTTGGCGCGCCATTGTTTCGGCCCTATAAAAATCCGTTACCCGAAAATCTAATGTTGGAAGTGTTGGACCCCAGTTCATCGGTTACCTATTTTATCTACCTATTGGAGGAACAATAGCGGTTTAGAAATCGTCAGTGAACTGAACCGTTAACTGCGAAACGATCCTTTAAAACATTAATTATCTACACCGAAACAAGAACTATGACAATAAAAACTTCGCACCTACAAGTAAATAATACAACATTTAAATAGGGACTATTATTGTTTAAATTCAAAAGAGTTTACTTAACTGCCCTTATTTTTTTTTTAAGATTTAAGAACTGTTTTAATTTACTTGTGTGTAAGGTGTAAAGTAGAAAAGGATTAGAACCGTTATAATTATTAAAACCGTTATAAAGTTAATTTCAGTAAAAGCCTTCGACTAATAGATGGCCGCAAAAGTCGATATTCCTAATGGAAATATAATATGAGTACTACAGAACAATCCAATAAGCTCTTTGTGCAACGACAATCGGATTACGAAGTCTATCGGGCTTTTTAAATCCCTATACTATGTCAACACCAGATAAAAGCGCTTGCAACTGCAAAACATTCCATTTTTACAAAAATGGGGAACATTTTAAAGGAAAAATTGGTAAAATAAACATAGTCTGAAAACTATTTAGGTACCTCACGTTAACCTACTAACGTCATTCAGGGATTGAGCGAGTTAGTGCCAGTACTGCCAGTCTATAACTGACTGCTATTACTAAAGCAATATTTTATTCACGTAACGTTACGTCCGGACTCCGGACTATTCTTGGTTTAAAGTTCAAAATAAAATAGGCTACGTTTCCTTTAAAGTTTAACCTAATACGCGTTATTTTTGGATTTTTTCATTATATTTAAGCTCAACTACCGCTTTCTATTTTCTGATTTCGACTTGAGTTGTTAAGTTGGACACAGGCAGACAGTATAGTGATTCCACTGCGATAGTTACCTAATAAAATAATACATCATTAACGGTACCCAAAATAAAAACCCCTTATAGATACAAAATTTGATAAGGATCTGGTTTACGTCAATCCAATTTTAAACTTCAGTATTTAGGTATTGAACGAGTCGAACTATTATCAGTACAATGTCCATATTTTACAAACAACGATGAACAATACCTATATTTGCCGGTGTTTCTGGGGTCTTGAGGTATCTTCTTATTAGATGTCACCAAGTTAGATGAATAGTGCTCAATCCGCATGAAAGACAAGGTAGTGAGAATTTGTGATGTCAGGGACATCTCACTACTCATGTCTTTCACACAGCAGAGAGCAAACGCTGCGGCAGCCGATGTGCTGTTCCGTGCGCTATGTTAGCTACCGTGGCAGACTGTAACTCTGCATTTCCCGACGGAAATGAATTAAATAAAACGATATTTATTTTGTTTTTAGGCAATGCATGTAGTGACGTCGTCATAGGTAACGTAAAATTAAAAAAAAAATAAAACAAGCCGAGGGCTACATGAGAATGCATTTTATTATTTTGATGAATATTAGCGAGGAAGATGAACAGACGACACGCCACTGCAAACACCTTTTTACTAAATGATGTAAACAAAAATAATTTCATCAGCATTACAGTCGCTTCGACGCAAAATGCAAAGTTACACTACGACCGAGTAAAAAAGTACACACAAGATAATAACATGTTATCAAACACAGAAATGCACCTATAAACAGATATATCTTAATGTCCATTACATCATGTAGGTATTTATTACACATCGGTTATCAATATTTGTATGTCACAACCTATGCTTGATAATATGACTTTGCAATCAATTAGGTCCTCGTATTATTAATGAAACCTTAGTAAATATAAACTTAAAGGAAATCTATTCCCTCGTTTATTCCATAAAGGACACACAGAGTTTTTTCTATGCACATTATGAAATTCGTTTGAATTAAATTCGAGTTTACAAGAACGAGATGAAACTGAACTTGTTAGTGGCTAAAATAGAGAGACATCATCGGAAATGAAAATGGGATAGCAAAATGGTAGGCAACGAGTAGAGATTTAATTCCAAAGCTGACATGAACTAGAAACAGAGGTATCATTTCGAAATGATTGAAGCTGATCGAGTGGCCGAATGTATTTACGAAAGGGAAGGGAAAACTGACTGCAAATTGGTTTATGCTGAAGCTACGGGTGGATCGTGTGTATTTCTATATATAGAAAATCATGCATCAACCCCACTTATTAATGCCACTTAATACATAACGGTTATTAACACCAATATAAAGAGATAATTCATTTGGGAAATTATTCCAGCAATTTCCCTACCCATTTGAGGTTGCTGTAAATAAATACTGAAAAGATATTTAAGTGATACTCGCCCTTCGTGATGGTTCGAGAGAATATTCTCGAAACATAAAGAATTTAAAAATTGTAATAATTCAATAATAAGGCAATAAATGTGTCAACAACTCCAAGTAACGATATGTTAAATTACAAAATTTAAGTCTGTTCCAAAGAAATCGTGATTGTATTTTTTTTTATTATTTACCTTGCCTTTAATGGTTTTTTTTAATACATTTTATTACAATTGATTATTTCTTAATCATAAAGATTGTTTTAATACGGAAATCCTAATTTTATATTTTTACGAAATTTAAGAGAACATGACAATTTATGACAATTTTAGTGGAAATTTTCCCGAGAATATTCTCGCTCAGGAGAATTTAAGCTGTGGAGTAGACTATTTTGTAACTTCGTGAAACGTTCAGATGCACTCAAAACTTAATAGTTTTGAGTACTATACTATAAAAATATCGATACAATAGCGACATCCAATTTTTAAATTCTCTTCCAAAAGAATATTCTCGAAAACTTCAGGAAAGTTCTCGCTAGGAGAATATTCTCGGGAATTTACCATCGTTAGTCGACCTGTGCAGGTTAACAAGTATTACATTACATTTGATCGAGAGACTTTTATGAAGGATAACTCCAGTAACTAAGAATTGCGGTAGTAACATTTTGAAGCATGGTAGTGACATAACATTATATCGCTGCAGCAACGAATTCGCTTGCAGTTATAAGAAGTGCGGTCTAGTGCGAAATGAATGACAATGAACAAAATAAAAAATGTATGACAACAAAAAGAAAATGTATATGTGGCATAAATATAAGGGATATGTTATCGGAGAAAAATAACTTTTCCTCTGACAGGTTCTGAGTTTGACCTACCTGCAAGAGATCTCCATCAGCGGCCTGCCTCGTTGCTTGCGCTGGTCGACCCGTCCAGGAAAGGCTGTCAAACGTACCATAAAATGCATTCTAATGATTCGTCTCAGTACAAACTTCTTCGCTAGCTTATTCATCTAAGTTTCTAGGTGCACAGGCACACACACTCACACTTATGGGAAGATTGATCAATGGACGTTCACACTCAGGAAAACCAATTAAGTACCTACTTACAATAAAATCTGGTTTTTAATAGAGATCCAAAAAATTTGGGTCCCTAACGAAGTTTTTCGATAGCTGAACAACATCTTAACAGACAGTGCGGTTTAGTTAGGCTGGATATAAAAGATTATTTATACATTTGACGGTGTATTTTTCTCGTTATCTAACCGTCTTTGATTCTTATCTGCCATTGTACTTGGTAGACGTATTAAGGCATACCCACACTCACCGCCGCGAAAAACAACTTAAGCCGATCAGACAATTCTTTATAAAATCTTTATAGTTCAAAGGTTCACAATAGAAATCCCTAGACGAACACAACACAAGGATTCCCTGAATCGTGTGATTTAGTCTTTTTAATAATCAAGTACAAGAGGTACAAAAAAAATTGTAGCACCTAGCAAAGTAGAAAAAGGAAACTGTTTATGGATTGTATCTATGTCTGCATACGTATATACCTAACGATGGATTTTTATGATCAAACATTTTGAATAGATGCATCCTATCCCTCTCAGGCCGGCTTGAGAGGATAGATTAAAGGCATAGGTAATTAAAAAATAATCTCGTTTTGTTTTCAGTATCATACAGGCTCTTGAGGGCTTTAGATAAATTATAACTATGAACATGAACTTATTCTTGGAGAAAGAAAATAAATTATATTATTCCACTGTTTCTCCGGTTTCTGAAAGCCTGGTCATATAACTGACATTTATCAAACTGTCTACTGTGATTGATTATGAATGATAGACTAAAATAACAACAACTAGTTACTTAAAATCGTATACAATATTCTAAAGCCTTAAATGAATAGTCTCCCAAGATTCAGGGATCATATCCAATAATAGATAATTTAGATGAGCGACATAACAGCGAGTAGTAAGAGCGTCGCCAACAATCTCAAATTACAATCTTCCCATGACCGTTCACATGCTACGTAGTAAACATCATTCACAACACTTCGCGATGAAGCCTATAAAAACTTCGCTTTCGCACAGCACGAAGTCGCTGTGAACATAATAATCGCAGTGCAATATATCCTTAAATATATCTTATACTAAGTAATATTAATCAATCAAAGTGATAGAAAGATATTTGAAATTTACCTTTTAGTTTTTATAGGTCGCCATTTCGTTTTCTCTGAAGACTGACTGGTTCACGGCATCATTTCTTCAACTTGGTATTTACCTCGATATAAAATCTGTAACAACAGAGAAATTGTTTGATTCCCATTCTAGAATGATACCAGTAATAAACTAGTTAACATCGATAACAATTAAATATAATTGCACAGCAGCAGCGCAGCATTATTACATTAAATACACGATAATAAACGTTTTCACAGAGATATTTGTAGAGTACATGAGCAGTATAAAAACATTCGCTTTGAGCAACTAACTACAACATAAACAACTAACTACTAAAACACTCATAGTAATATATTATTAAACTTACCGAATCAAGATGATGCTACGTCGATCAAGCCTTGGATGTCCCCGTGCACGTGCAATGTACCTGCACAAAGAAAATACAACATATTTATAATTTCTCACCACAATGTACCTACACTACTGTTGGAGTTTCTAACGCATGTTAACTCTTTTTTACATCAAAGAAATAAAACCAAAGTGCGCTGAACATTCTGTGACACCCTAAAGGTTTGTCCGCACCGTAAAATGTCCATGCCATGTTCAGAGGGGCAGTGCGCTGCATTGCACTGACACAGACGTTGCTGCACAAAGTCGTGGAACATGTTCTAACTGCTTTTTTGCTCCAGTTTGAAAACTGTCCTGAGTCGTGACAAGACCCAGACAAGCCTAAAGGGTGTGTAACGCTAACCCTTAAAGCAAGTGTCAACCTGCAGGATTCTACAAAAGAGTTCATTGTTTTTATCGTAGTTGTTCTAATAAATCTATTAGATTTCAAAAAATCATTCGACATTGGACTTTTTCTTTACATATGTTACATTTTGTCTGCAATGTTTCTTACAAATCTGTCCATCCTTGAGAAATGCGGAAATCGCAGACGTTATTCATGAAAATGTAATCGTTACCAGCGGCATAATCAGAAGTAGTGAACATAAATTTGTAAATTTAGTGCGACATTATTGATGGATTCAAATCTAAACATTTTTATTATCCAATTTATGTTTCAGATTTAAATGTATAATGTTATAAGAAATATGTAAGGGAGTCCGCGATGCACAAAACAAGACAATATATTTTGCTCACGCCAATCAGGTATGGTAGGTCTATCTAAAGCGTGTGCAGTGCGACTTCCGTTTCCCGACACTCTGCACACCTTGATTTATAAATCGGTTTATTCGCCGTCGATAAATGGAATAGGGAGGAGGCGACATAGGATGCATCCGATTGAATAAATCGCAATTGATATATTTCAATAAAATTCAATTTTGTATTGTTAGGAAAACGATCTACTCAAGGTAGGTACAACCCCTTACGCTTCAATTAGTTTAAATGATTGAAAATTAATATATTTTTTTATTAGGTAATTTAAAACGGAAATAGGAATTAGACAATAACTAAGCAATCAAGCTTTGAGTAGGTTATAATTAGCATAGGTAATGGTAATGAGACAATGAATTATATATATTGTTGCGAGACCCTCGGGGGGTATCGCGCATCATAAACAGAATTTAATTTGTGATTGATATTGAATGAACAAATAAATAAGTGATCGCATTATGTTATCGTTGCCCACCCCTGCCCTGCCCAGGCAGTGTGAACACAAAGTCAATTTCACCCCAGAGGCGACCAGGCGTCAGGCCATCGCCCCGCACCCTCGGATGGGAAAAGAGTCACACGATAATGCTCCCTTTAAAAAAAATGGTGCCCTTTTTGTTAAGGAAACTACCTGTTGAGTGTTGATACGAACCTACATTGGCATTTTGAATAATATTTTCTAGAATTTTTAATCACCTGTTTAACCACCTCCGATTAAGTTTCAATTCAATTATTTGGGAGGTAATTGTATACAATCGTTTTTATTACAATTGTGATCCCTTTCCGAATTTATTTGGCGCGTAGGTACTATTCTGAAGTTGTGAAATAGAGGGATACTAAACTACTAATTAAGATCATAGTTACCTATGTGACAATGTAATATAGACATTATGATTCAATTGTGAGCTTCGTTATAATCCATATTTTCTACAGGTGTTTCATATAGATAATATCCCCCATAAGCCCATATAGTTGTATCATTTAAAACCCGTTAGTGCTCACATTACCTGGATCATTTTACAATTCAACAGTTCTTCGATTGGAATCGTCCATGTTATTGTGTAGAACAACAGAAGAATCTACTTGATACAGTTTTATACTCAATTTCCCGAAGGTTAAGACGGAGTTCGCGAAAATTGGGAGAGCTTGCGTTATTTACGAATCGATCGTACAGCGCATGCGTGTTTCTTTCTTCGTGTACCCGGACGCTTCACTGGTGTTACTAAAATGTTGAATGTTCCAATAATTTTGCACGGTGAAACTTCACTATTGAGTTACATTTGCTATAAGTTTTGATGCACGTTTTCTTTCACTATCATTGCACGTGAAATTTGGTTTTCCTACATTTGTAATATATATCTTTATTTTAAAAAATTGACCAGTATTAGTAAATCAAGTAAGGATAAGGCTTGCCATCTTTAAAATGATTTCTAAGTGAACTGTCACAAGCGCCTTAGTTCCTGCCTAAGGCTCAAACAGATATCCATTAAATGGATTACAGGATGCGGCCTTTTGGTGTTTTTCATATCGTTTTATAAGGTATAAGACCTTATCCAACCATGTTCCTGAGCGTATTAGGTTCGTAGTGCTTACTCATTTGTTGTTGCAAACAATAAAACGCACTACAGTATCAGACTAAGCAGGTCATTAGACTCAACCAAAACTACCGTTACAAAAAAAAATTTAAACTGATTGATTTACAAAACAAACACACAAAAACTATCAACAAACACTTTGACATGACAATCACTCAAACGATTAGAGTAACTGTACCTCTATAACGTGTAATGATACACATCGAGCCGAGCCCGTTAAGAAAAACAAGTGACATGTAAACCGACCGAAATTAGCAGTCGTTAACAGTAAAGCAGTCAGCTGAGAAGTTATGCATATTTGTTAGTGAAGCGCACGACACGAGTCGACACAACACTGCGATACCTGCCTGACCTCGGATAAAGCTAACGGCCCGGTGCATTCGCCGTGCCGGGTTCAACGCACTAACGCCACGCATTTTTTCGCCAACTTTTACAACCAACGACGCCATTCAAGCTCGCAGCTGGCTCCGCATTGTTGTTGCAACGCGATTGAAAGGGGTCGGTTTATCATCTGCTCGGGGGCATGATATTGGTGCAAATATAAAATAAACAGAAATTTATTTGCCCTTAATCTTAAGGAATAAGATTTATAAACTTGGATCTTGCCACAAATGCGTACCTAAGTACCTAAATAAAAAAAATCATACTATTAATTTTTAGGGTTCCGTACACCGTACATCAAAATTAAAAAACTTAACCCCTATAGGCACTCTCTTATCTGTCTGTTACAGCCTGTTACAGCCCATTTGCTACGAGTCTAATGGACCGATTAAGTTGAAATTTGGTACACTTATATGTATTTCTGTGACCCAAAAACAGACGTGTTACGTAAATAAATGAATTTTGAATATGGGGGTCACTTTTGGGAGGCAAAAAAGAACAGAAAAGAAGTTTTGCAAACTGTACCGTGTGACATATCAAATCAAAGGGCTTATTGCGAGTATCTCAAATATTTGTTTTTTATAATTTTAAAACAAATACTTTTAAAGATATTTAATGAAATTTGACCATGACCCCGTTATTTCCGAAACTACCGAGCTTAAAATTTTGAAAAAAATATAGAAAATGGTTCTTTACTCATAGATTACAGGAAAACTTTTAAGAAGTCTTTGGTCTTATGGTCTGAAAATAACATGGTAAATCTCTCAATATTGTGCGTACAAACTCACATTTGCATTTGGAATGTTTGGGAGAACATGTTTTTCAACTACAATGTTAAGTTTGTTTGGGATAATCATCTCAACTACGGAACCCTTCATTGTGCGTGGTCCGACAAGCATTTGGCCGGTCTTTTCAAAACTAAACCCAATTCCCTATTGGGTCTAGGGGTGATAAAGTTGGTATGGATGTATCATAACGCGCAGTACGATGAAATTGAAACTCATCATTAATAGTCTTTATAAAAAAATATGAATTGCGTGTTTTGGATTCGATATTCAACCCTTAACTTGGTGAAAAGGGGTAATAAAGATTTTTGGGGAGGTTTTTAGTGCTCGCTTCGATTAACTCGAAAATTGATAAATAGATAATCATAAAATCAAATAATGGAAATGTATTACACGATTATTCTTAAATCAAGGCTTGCCGGGGTGAAAAGCGGGAATACAGTCTGTATGAAAAATACATTCCTTTGATTTAGAAACTTGAAACTTGCCAAAAATACTTACTCTACTTACTTAACCGTAAATGCTGAAGACCGTAATGATTAATTTTCCAAAACTACCGTCTAGACGGGGTGTTGAAGTTCGAAGGGGAAAGAACGAAGTCCATGCAGACGCTAGTGTTTTTAAAATCACCTGGAAAGCGATGTTAAAAGTTTTTTAAATTGGATGTACTCCAATTAAAATCTGATAGCTTGCCTGCAAATTTGTAATATTTACAGATAAAAAAAATATTCTGCTAGCCATGTTTTATGTACCTATGTATGAAACAAGAATCATAATAACTAAATGAACGGCTACTGAAATCGCTTCTGAGCACATTAGTAGCTAGGAATAACCAAAAATGCAATATCGTGATACATAAATTATTCACATTGTGAAAATATAAACAAAGTATTGTTAAGTTATCAGCTTGTAGCTGTGAGAAGGCTTGGGCTAATTGGATAGATTACAGGGAAGCGACGCTTCAGCGGGGGTGGAGTCGGGAGGAGGCTGGATTAAGGCAACCATCTCATTTTGTTATGCAAACAACACTTTTTTTTATTTTTTATTCCAACACCAGGTAGAAAGAGACGTTTTTAATAGTAGATATCGGAGAGAGCAGTTAGTTTCATTTAATATGGCTCGGGTTTTAGATAGAAGTTATTTCCTCGAAGCGAAATTGTACTAGATGTTATAATTGAAACATCAACTACTAGTAACTAGTAAAACGACTCGCCCAATTGCGATACTTCTTATTTTCGAATGCCCAGTCAGTGACAGGCCGAGGGGAGTCTCGTATCAAAAATATCGCCAGTGTATAATGAATCTTCGTGGACCTAGTCTCCGCACACTATTTGTACCAATATGATAAGACAAACGAGAGGCGCCATTCTTGGCAGGATCCCAAACCCGACATTCAACAACATTAAACCTGACTTGTCTACACGCCAGACGACCAGTCAGCAGAATAAACACTCACAAAAATTAAGCCTTAACAACTTTTATTTGTAAAAGCAGCTGGGCCTATTATTATCTGAATCTGCATTTAAAATCAACCAAAACCAAAGTAAACCTTGTTTTGATCGTTACAAAAATTACGGAATTAATGTATGTTTAGTTCAATTTTTACTGTTTTTTTTAAATATATGAACTAAACAATAAATATTTAAGTAGGTACCTATACAAAAACTCAACTGATTGGAAACCCAGTTACTATAAAATATAGTAAGTCACATTAGTGTCGCATTATTTTACTAGTGCAGCAGTGTTATCAATCTGTAGCAAAAATAAGGATGATACAAAATTCAACTCGTGTTAACGGCTCTAATCTTTGTTTATTATTATGATATAACAAATAATTTTTAACTCTCTTATCTATTACGAAAGCTATAAAACATATTTAATCAAAATTACTGTGTTATTATTAGAGATGGACGAAACCGAATACTTCATTCTAACAGACGAAAATACCAATTATTCGACTGTGACATGTCGTTCACAGTCGAATAATTGGTATTTTCGTCAGTGCCATTCGATAAAGTCGTTAAAACCTATGAACAAACTGCAAAAGCGTTTGTATCTTTGACCTAGTGATACACCTAAAACAGGAAAAATAAACAGTACAATATATGATAAGAATAACGACATTACATACACATTATTCTGCTGATAAATATTTGAATGAATAACGATTCGAATACTGCCAACTGATGAGTGATCATTCGGGAGCTACCCAACCAAACATTCGACTAATTTGATTGATGTTACGCGCATCAATAGTGATCATGACCTTGTTGATTTTAATAATTACCGAATCGAGCGATTTTACTGACCCAATTGACCTCTACCGATTTATATTACAATATTGAGCATTAGATTATTATATCAATAAAAAATATTAATATCGATAACATTGTCGTTGGTCTAGTGGTCGCAAGCGCTACTGTTAAGCATGAGGTCTTGGGTTCGATTCCCGGGTCGGGCAAAGTGATATTAGGTTTTCCATTTGGAATTTCTTAGGAGCAGCTTGGCGTCTGGATTTGTGCCCGGTTGATGGCAATAGGCTCGCCTCCTATTACATGGGACTTAAACATAACTGGCGAAATGTGGGTGTGCTGTAGGTGCACCTCTGCCCAACCCTTCGGGGAATACAGCGTGATGTTATGTATTTTCATTAACACGGCCATTACGTAAGTGCATACTGCAGCCAAATGCGGGCTATTCTACTTTTAAACTTGTAGGATTTATTTGATTTCTATGCCACATACATAAAACAGGGAAGGATCATGAATTTAGAAAGTCTTTAATTAAGGGGCGTTATTCTACTTACGTTTACCTGCTTTGTCACGTGCTTCCTAACACAAGAATGAATAACAACCGTTATTCATAATCATAATATTCATAAGTCAGTATGTATGTATTTATGTATCTATTATATAGCATATATATATAAATATATATATATATATATATCTATTATAGTATATTGTATCTATTGGTATGTTTAAGTACCTACTTATTATTTTGCACCAATGACAACCCCATTTTTTATGTCCACGCAATCACTGTCCATTCTAAGGTTGCCTGGAAGAGATCACAGAAAGTGATAAGGCCGCCCATTGTATGTTTTATAGTTTTAAATTTATTTATTTTCGCAATGTATTTTCTGGTGTACAATAAAGTATATATAAATAAATAAATAATATTGTATATAGAATTTACGAATTTACAAAAATATCTCAAATAGCAGATGTTGTCTGTTGGGCTGTCGGGAATATCATCGCATAACATATTTTTAGAAACTATAAACGAAGGCTAAATAAATTTGGTATTTTTAACTTCCTTCGTAAAAATTCAAACAGTTTGCCTCGAAATAACATGCTGCAGAAAATAGAGGCAGAAATAATGTAGTTGAACTGTCAATTAAAACCGACGCCCTAAATGTGCAGTCGCCGTCAGCTTCTATTTCCGACCTCGAGTCCAGACTGAGCATTTTAAATGCATAATACATTGGATACCAGTTCGATACGAGACTATATTTTTGGAACTAACTGTTATAAAATTTGACTACTGCTTAGTCTCTATCTTCTAATATATAAAATCTCGTGTCACAGTGTTAGTTGCCATACTCCTCCGAAATGGCTTGACCGATTTTTATGAAATTTTATATCTATTAGGTAGGTAAGGTAGGTACTTAGTGCTACCCGTGCGAAGCCGGGACGGGCAGCTAGTAATATCTAAATTTATTTTAGTAATGGGACGAAAATACAAGAAATCTAGAAATATTCGATAATTATGTACGTACACGATTTTATTTCTTCTGTGAGGTTATGTCTAATGAAAATGTTAATGTAGGAATGAAGGATAGAGGTAGGGAAAAGTCCTGCAGCCTCCCAGGTTAGGTCCGTAATTTTCTGAACACCCGAGTGGATGTTATCAACACATACGTCAATGTCAAGTCACATAGTAGAACAACATTTTTAAAAACATTTAATGGTGTCGGTACATACATTCATATTAAATATAACTATGAAAAATTGTAAGTAAGTTTACGATATTTTAATTAACTACTTCTTTTTTCTTTCATTTAAATATTTTTATACGACAATACTATTGGCAAAGCTATAAAATTATCGCAATTACACTCCGAACTCCGAACTAATGAAAATCTACGAGAAAAATTGAAAAGCATTTTTCCACAATTAAGTGAATTAAGAATCAAGAACTTTGTCTTTTCCGCTGTCCCACAAATTTTCCATTTAAACGATACTTACATTTTTTACCTATCGGACGTTATAGAATGATATTTAATGAAAATTAAGTAAAATACGGCTAGTATTTCAATTAGGGCAGGACTTAGGTATCTAAAAAGTATTTTTTCAAATTCTTAGACAACTCCTTTTCAGTTTATTTGAACAGAAATATACACCATTTTATTCTGTTTTAGACCCCAACGATTAATTTTCCTTCCAATTCATTTACAAAATCTGTTAATTTTTGCTTACTTGCTACTCTACTCATAAAATACCTATCCTGTGTTGTTAAACCCGTTACCTACTATAAAGAGCGATAAATAATTGTTTGACGGCCACAAAATAATGATTCAAATAAGCGCATTACGTCATAGCGCGATAACCAATAACAATATGTTTGTTATGACAGTGATAACAGCGCGTACTGAGGACGTCACCCTCTCGTCTATGTTACATGTTTGTGTTGCATTAACGCACAGCTATCATCGAATTTGTCATAAAGTTGGCCACACGTTACTGAAACTAGAGCTAGAGCTAAGTTCTGCACGGTGCGGGACTACTAGCTATTAGCCCACAATTATCGGAGGGCTGAAGGGACGGACGATTGATCCCCGACGTTTCGGTATTTAACACGTTCGGTTTGACACGGAGGGATAGTGTGAATTGAACAGATTACCTAACTAGTTTATAACATTTTTAAAGGTGTTGTAGCTTTTTTTGGAGTTTATTTTTAATAGACTGTTATTTTTGTCGTATATTCCAGAACTAGTACCGTCAAATAAGTGAGTACTCACCATAATATATTTCCTGTACTTATAGTAAAATTACTGAAGATTAGTCATTGTAACACTATTTCAACCAATGTTTTTAATCCTGATGATATTATTTTATTTAACACTAGATTACTTTCACCACAGTTTATTAAACTCCAGCAGATTTTCAACTACACGTGTTAGGCACCCGCGTTCACAAAACACAGTGAGTCCGCGACGAAGTCAATACACATACACAGGTGCTCGGACCATATGTGCGTACAGCGAGTGCTTAGCTTTGCCGGCCATCATAACGGTCCCGTTCTACCAGCGTTTGCTAAAATGTAACTTACGCGGTCCGACGAAGCTGTAAAGAACGAACCCCGTATCATAATGCAACGTTGTTCTACGTTGTAGTAACTGACTTGGCAGATGTCCAAGATTTACTAAACGAACGCGCGAAGCGCAGCCTCGCCCATTAGTTCGAATGTGGAATTATTTCTGAATTTAGTTGCGGCACCATTGAACGTTGTGCTGCTGTATTAATTAGATAATAATATTTACAATAACTTTATATTATGATGAGCTTATAAGTTTATCATTCCATCATAATAAATACATACCTACGTAGGTATCAGTTACCTATATAATTAGCCTCCCATTTTTAATTAGGTTTGAAATCCACATGAGGAAGATTGCAATAAATAATAATTATGCCGAGAGCGTTAAGGCTAAACAATTTACAGTATATTTATATTACAGCATTTAAATTA
Organism: Lithophane socia; assembly: GCA_947522985.1. Lineage (NCBI taxonomy): Eukaryota > Metazoa > Arthropoda > Insecta > Lepidoptera > Noctuidae > Lithophane > Lithophane socia. The sequence continues at coordinate 10,852,019 of OX383251.1, forward strand.
AAATCTCGTAATTACAATGACTAAATAAGGTACCTACTTACTTTATGAATTTAAGAAAACAAGAACAAGTCAACGCCTAGGCATAGGTAATTATAACTAACTAGCCACAGAGTAATTAGAAATAAAAACTAGTAATTTTCGATAGATTTGTTGCTTACCTGGTAGTCAATCTGATATATTTCAGACAGCTCGACTGGTTACTTCACCCCATTTCTTTTCTTACTGATGTCATCTCATTCTACCTGTGCACAAAGAAAAGAAAGAGTTTGTTAACACCAGAAAAAATTGTGTAATTTTATTTCTAAGGTCAAATAATTAAATTCCAAAAGTAAATGCATATTTTTAAAGCTTTTGTCCATAGTTTTAAGCGGCATATCGGTATTCGAGCAGGGGCGCCAGATGTTTGCCAAACCACCCTGCTTAGCGTCGCCATCCGACCACAGATAAGGCACAGGCGGCTAACACAACGGGCCGTCTTTTACCTGAATTTGATCATTTTAATGTCCCTAACCAAACGAACGTATTTTAAAGGAATTTGAAACAATAAAGTATGATGTCTGCCTTGTCATTTACAGGCTTTATATTAACTTGTTTCTTTCGCATGAAGTACCTAAAGAACTTTATGTTTCAGTTAAATTTTCTACGTATGTGAAACATTCTCACTCAAGTATAAAATTAAGTATTACAAGTGTAATCAGTTGATCACTTATAACTAGTAAAAGAATAAGTAACGCAATAAACACACAAAAACGAGTCTTCTCAGAGTTGTTCGTCGTAAAAATATTACCGTTTTGTGTTAACAAAGAAAGTGTGGAATGTATTGCACAATTTCCAGACAGCTTATGCAATCGGCGTGGGGTTTTGAATAAAGGCGCGGCGACTACCTGCGCCCTCCCGAGTTAAAACAGGAAGGTTTCACCCTATTTCACCCCACTGTGACGCTAACTTCGACAAAGTTATCCCTTTATGTCGAAGCTCTTTTGAGCGTTCTGATCGTTTCCCCTCTGATGGCTATTTTATACAACAATTAGCGAAGTATTGAGTGTTAATTTTAATAAAACTTCTAAGAAACAAAAAATATTAGGAATTTCTTTAACAATCTCATGGAATTCAAAACCAAGAGGAAGATGAATCATTTGTCGGTGTGCGAACTGCCTATCAAAACTCAACATTAAGTAATTTAACGATTAAGTACGAAGTACGAACCCAAAGCGCAGCTGATCTAGCTTATTCATAGAAAGATAATTGAATAGAAAGAAAGCCTAACCTTTCCCTTATTTTGGTGCTACAAATGCTACGGTGCTAACGCCGGTAGAAAATAATCAAATTTTCTAGCGCATATTTAAACTAAACCACTAATAAACATTTGACGATGTTACTATAGTGATTCATAATCATAACGCACACGATAATCAAGGGATGGCTACATGTATCGTATGTAGCCACCAGCCAGCCCGCTCAACCGGGAACGGGCCCACGAAGTGTCAAACTGCTACTTTAGGCAATTAATTAATTAACAAAGCGGATGTTGTCGACCTCGACACATTCGTTTCAATTGACAAATTTAGTTCATTAAACCTCTCTGGCTACGTTTATATAACTCGCCAAATTAATTTAGTAACGAATCATAGACTGCGGACATGTTTTTGACGCGTATGTAGGTAGTCCGAATGTAGAGTTAAAATCGACGGCTAGACATTGAACATGGCGTATTCACGGTCACGTTGGCTATGTTAATGTTAAATGCGTGCAGCGTCGCTCTACTTGATGTAACGGCACGTCGCGTGACCGACATTGTGTTTTTTTGAGACCCCAGATTTCCGAACCGGAGTGAAACTCGTTACTAAAATGCAATTTCATCAAAGGATACTGTACACTAAAAAGTGTTCAACGACCAGATATCGACAGAACCCTACAACTCAATTTTAACTTGTACAATTTTAAATCTTCATGTTTAATATTCTGAATGTCGAATCGGTCGTTCGCATCTTAAGCGGCTGCTAATCAGAAACTACAGTGATCCACCGGATGACCGGTTATGCATTCAAATTCAATCATACAATTCCAAGTCACGTAACTTGACATTTCAAGTGTTCTATCAGTGTCAATACCATCAAGTAAATCCGTTCCTGTACACCAAACAGAATCATACTAACGACTAATGTGGAAAAACGATGTCTTCCTACATTTTACAAACATAATTTCATTTGAGAGAATGATGGATGAGCAAAGATCATCGACGCCTGACGGAGGACATCCCGGTAGAGGTAGACCGCGGCGGAGGTGGTGTGACGATCTAATCATGGCCGGAAATCGCACAAAACAGAGAGATATGGATGGAAGATTGGGAGGCGTTTGCCCAGCAGTGGGACACAAAATAGGATATTTAAAAAAAAACATTTGAAGCCGATTCTTTATGACTTGGTAAAACAGACAACACTGACTCACAAAAACATTGTACTACCTACTTACTAGGTAGCAATATTAGATTCAAATTAAATCAGATGTAGGTACATATTTGTGCTATCGAGCACAAGTTTAGATAAGTTACGTTCCATTATAAAATTTGGCGTTTTTGTCTGCATTTAAAATTAGTAGTTTTTTTTTCTGTAGAGACTTGGTAGTTACCTTAGGTACCTTGGGATAAACCTGACTGTAGTGGATCATCTGGAGAACAAAGAGAATTTAAAAAAAAAATCTGGTGAACTGTTCTAGGTTCAGACTGTTGTGTCTTTTGACGCATCTTTAGAAACATTATAATTTACTACCAATTTTTTAATGATTATTTATTACGACTACGTTTATGTGTCATAAATAAACATCGTAATGTCATTTCATAAGCGAGTCTAGTAGTGGCTTCCGCAGAAACGTAAAAATAATATAATAAATCACTCCGAATTTCAAGAAAGTAGAGTTCGTGATGAAATGTTTTCCAGTTCCACGGGCAGTAAGTATGTCTGGAACTTAAACGTTGGCCAATTTTTTAGTCTAAAATGCTGTTCCTATAGTGATGTGTTGGTAATAACTTTAATAAGTTACTTCGGTTTTACGCTATCATATTGTAATTTAAACTTATCTTCTATTTTCTGCCGCATCTCTATTTAGGGAGTTAAAGAAAAAACGTAAAAGCGTGTTCAGTGAGATTTCATTTTTAAACTCAGTCTAAGACCAGATTACGTAGACAGTTAATCGTCAAAACAGTGACGTCACATCCTGCGTTGCTTGCAATTCTATCAACTCAACGGTCGTCGCTCCGATAATTATGACCGTTTTAAACTTAACTGACACTAGTTAACGCTTACTTACCGTGTCGCTTTTATAACAACATAAAATAACTGTACATTTGTTACAATTTTAATCTAAAAATAATGAGAGTAAAGTCGAAGTAGTTTCGAAAGTGAAATTGCGCTCCAGACAAAAGACTGCAATGGTGAATAGTTGGCCAAGTGAGAGTCATACATACTAGCCCACTTTGGGGTTCTCTTCTACGCTTATTTAAATACAAACATATTTTAAAACAATGAATAAATAAGCATTATATAGCCATATCTCACGTCTAAAATTGGCAACCGTTTAAATCTTCACTTAACTATAACAGTGCCATTCAGTGCGAGATTTCAGCCCTTTTCTACAAATAAACAAAAACAATTGGATGGTATTTAGATTCGATTTTGAAATACAGCCGCTTGAAAAGTCATGTTTAATAAAAGAGATTGAAAGCACCAAGATACTTTGCTGCTATCAACACTACTTATAAGACAAACTGAAGTTATCGACATCGCTTAAGGAGTTTGCAAGGTGAAGTTGTAGTGTGCCGGCCATGTCTGTGATGACTGTCGAAGGACCGATAGCCATTGGAGCAGACGAATCTTCGAGAGGAAATCGCTTTACAGTAAGCGTATTTTGGCCCCACCAAAATGGAATCTTAAAAAGGCATCTTGGAAGAAGCCTAGCAAGGACAGCATCACAGTGATTGGCTGAGATTGAGAGTATTAGGGTCATTTTGAAACCGGTTAAGTATAAACAACTGAAGTGGCTTATGAAGGAATTTCAAAAATGATTTTTTTGCAATTGGGATAAAAGCATGGCATAAAGATAAACACAGGGCGAAGCGACGGGTGTGGCACCCTGGCCACAAGACACTAGCACATGCTTTGCTGATTGAATAGAATAGCGAGCCTACTATGTATAGCGTGCTACATCTCTAAAATACTAGACTAGTCAAGGAGAGGGGTATTGTGAGTCGATGAAGCGTGGACGTGGATAATAGCTTTCCAAACGACACGCGCTGCGCGCAATTTTTAACGCGCACTGCTGTACACACGGACGACAGCCGTGCAATCATTGACTGCACTTATGTATTATGAAAAGTCTAATTACATGTCCTTGTTCTTCGTGTCTTTAATTTAGGATGTCCAAGAAACACCAGCCTCCATAAGGCTAATAATAAGAAATAATCTTGTAAAAGACATATAACAGTTAATCCCCCCCCCCCCCACGAATATCATCAGATTTCAAATGTCAAATTTATTTAGGTACCTATTGATAATCAGATTGTATAAGAACAGAATGGACGGTGACCTCCAAACTTGGCATTTGCCTGTATCGTCGGGATCGGACGGCCGCAGAGACAGTGTGCCTGCATTTATTTTAATGTTTACACATTGCAATTATGATTTTTCAACGTACGTAAATTAAGTTATTAATTATATAATATGTGAATCCAATATTAGGTTACGATGTGTATGAGATGAGCTTTCTTCGCATACCGCGCGTTGCGTGTCCCGCTCGTTGCGGCTGCAATGGCTCCGTTGCACTCCACTTCGCACGAGGCCTGCGTTCGCACAACTAATGAGTCCGCACACAATATTCTACACATCTTACCGCTGCAAAGTACATTTTAAAGAATGCTATAGCAACACCCGCACATACGTTAATAGCGCACCGCTACTTTGGGCAAATGTCTTTAGGACTCGAGTAAGTCGGAAGTCTGAGCAGCCTACTTCAACCAGTTGAGTGGCGAAATCAAATCGGGATTTGCAGAAAGAGACATAACTAACTAGTCTCAAATGACTGCGTCTCTGGGTTCTACCCACCGGTACTAGTTTCACATACATTTTATATCACATTGCGTATCTTTTCCAAATGGAACGAATGAAAGAGACAAATACACGTCCTTCTCAGCTCCCCAGGATGCGCGCGCATGTTCCCCCTGTCCCGCAACTTGTTGAAGATCCTTCACGGAACTTACTACCATCTCTTCGTATACGTTTTTGTTTTGCTACACATGGATGGCGAAAAAAGGACGAAACTATTGACGTAAAGTCATCGAATCTTTGTAACGAACTGCAGCAAATACAAAACGATAGAGTTTAAGTCGGTAGATGATTTTAACTCTGTAAAGAAGGTCGCAGGCTCGCAGCACTAGTATTAAAGGTACAGAGATTGTGGATTCCGGAATTTCCAGATCCACTTTGCACGACCAAGCTCGTTACACCAAAGAGAAAAACTTAGTGTCAGTAACGTATACATGGATTTCTGGACGTGTATTTCCAATTTATAAGGTCCAATTTTCTTTTAATGTTGTCGTGCAAGGTTCCATTTAATATTATCTTAGATCCGTAATGAGTAACACGTGGATCTAATGAAGTTAGCCATTGGATCGAGAGGCCCGTCGAGGCGGGCTGGTCATTGGCACGAGGCCACGGGGGCTTCGCCCGCACCGACTCGTGGCAATAACTGACCTAACACTAGGCGCACCTTTGTAAACTGCGAACGAGGGTAGCGTTGCACCTGGCGACGGGTCCGACGCTCCTTTTTACGCTCTAGCTATCTATCGTTGGCAGTTTATTTTAATCGTGTGCGTGCACGCAGATGGCGCGAGCGCAGGGGTCGCACACCCGCCTCCCATCACGGACGAATATGCACCCTATGATGAAAAACACAGGGTGCAAATAGCATCACGTCGGTCTTCAAGCCTAAGTTGTAAACAAACCAGGCGAGGGCAATGGCTGCCTGCCACTCCCCGCGCTCTGCCGCGCCGGCGACGCCATTCAACCGGGAAGTTCACGTTTTATTTTTAGCGTTCCACGAAACTTCCAATGCTGATAAAATAACGGAGTCTGACGGTGATTGTAATGTATTATTGTTTGTTAAACTTTTGGAAAGGAATGTTTGACGCATAAAAGTCTCAGTGTCGCGTAAATAAAATACTAACAACCAGAGATATACTTAGACAAAAATGGAATGCCTATTATTATGTTGTATTCCCCTCAAATTGTTTCAGGTATAAAGGAATACAGTTTGGCATTATGACAGCCAAAAGAGTCAGGTTTCAGACTAATACAATAAACAAAAGATACATAAAATAAAGTCAGGATAGAAGTGAAAGAGACAAAATAACTGTGATCGAATGTGGCGTGGGCAAAACTAAAACAAGGAGTCGGGGCAAAAGCTTATCAACTGGGAAATCAGAATATAATATCGCTCACCGACGTGAAGCGAACAAACAAATCAACTTGACTTGTCCACAGGAAATAAAACGGCCGGTTTGTTATATTTATAACCGGTTTTGTGAAAGTAAAATAAATATTCTATTCAATTTGAATGGGGTCAGCTAATGTCGCCGAGGGGTGGCGTTGTAAAGATTCCAGGTGCAGGCATGGGGTCAATAGCTACTGCATAGTAGCGTGAAAGTAACTGATAAAGATGTCGTGCGAGCCACTGATCGCTACTACGTACTACGCCTATCCATCGGCATTGACATTGGAGTTTCCGCGGGCCGGTGAACCGCGCTGGGGCCAAGAGCGCGATACCGCTTCCGAAAATTGTTGTCTTCGGCAGCGTCGTCGGCGGCGGCGGTGGCGGCCAGGAGTCAATGACCCGAGGGCGAGGAGAGCGCGGGAGGGTGCGCGCGCACGCAGCCGCGCCCCGCCTTTATTTATTACGCTACGCGCGGCGCGTTCGGCGCCGACAACGCGCGGTGGGGCGGAGGCCGCATTCCGGGCGGCCGGCGCCGCGGCCCGTTGTGCGCTGCGAAAATAACGCGCACAGTACCGACTTAGCGGCGAACCGACGTCAGTAATCCAGTCACACTTTAAAATAAACTATCTCAAACTTACTCAGATTTAGGAAGGAGACGCGAGCACGTGCGCCAACCGCGTGTACCACTACTGTCTCTCAGCTCACAGGCACCAAAGTCACTGTCCATAACTGCAAAAGTCATAATGAGTCGAAATCAAGCTTCCCGAACATGCTGACGCGTCTCATGTCTCTACATAAGTCAACACATAAGTTCACATGGCGCGCGCGAACTGTAGTTCCAGAGCGGCGGAAAGCGCGTTAGCTTCGATGGCGATATGACGCATTAGTGAGCGCGCGGCGCGGCTATACAGAGTGCGCAAGCAGACGGGGTAGTGAAAAGGGCGCGGGGGCCGCGGGAGCGCCCCCCGCGGCGGCTCCGTGCTGCCCTCTGCGTCGGGCTCATCGACCGCGCTCGCCCTAACCGCGACACGATGTTGCTGCCATGCCACTCTCACTGTACCGCAACACGACACGACGCGCTCAGGCCCACGTCCAGCGTGACACACTACCGCTCCAACCAACACTGCTCTCGTTCATAAACACTAGAGTAGTCAGTGATGATGCTCCGCGCCTCTCCACTCCTGTCACAAACACAACCCGCGTCTAGCTAGGACAGCCACATGGCGAAATATTTTATCTCGACCAAATGAAGGGCTTTACTACCCACGCCACAAATTGAACTATGACATTGCTTTAACCGTTGTTCGTTGGAAAAACGAACAATTTTCAGGTGTAGGAATAGTGAAATGATTCCAAAAAGACCTCATGCAACGTCTGCTTGTTTGTATTATTCAAACAAATGGTCAAAAAAATACTTCGGACCATTACATCGATAGTAATGATTCATGAGGTGCCAAATTAGAGATCGGCGTTGGCTTCTTCGTGTCTGGCGATCGAGAGCGACACGGTGTCACGGCACCGAGAGACGGCGACGTGTCAACAACCAAGCGTACGGTACCGACACTTCTTTAATTGATAGCATCATTCTTTAAATGAGGCATCAAAGATATCAGACAGATCACTCATCATTATCAATTATATAGCGTTTCTCTGCATAGTAGTTAATGCGACGCTTTCAAGTGACATCATACGTTTCAAAGCTAAGCAATAATATCTAACATAATTTTAACATCCAGACAATATTAGGTACAAATTAAGTGCTTGTATTGATTGCGGTTATTTCTCTATTAATTGTTGTCAACAAATCAATAAGTATCATAAATATGTGTCCACAGTTTCCAAACTATTAAAAAATCTACCTCATCCAAGTATAAAAGCTTCATACTTCGAGAGGCGTTAGCTTTTTCTGCAGTATTCAATGGACAAGTTTTTTTACTCTCTGCCGCTTGAGTAAGTACGCCTTCGACTAAGAACTCGTGCGATTGTGGCCTCTCTAACGAGTAGTCATTTAGAACGGGCCGTGCCGCCGTCCGTCGGTGCAATAGGATTTCATACGAAATCAAAAGTGTGCAAGGTGACTAGTGTTTTTCTACATCCAGATTAATGGATTACAAAGATTACCGTTATTCAAATTATTTTCAGGTGTTTTATTCTAACCTCTTTCTTGTATTTACGATACGTTTTAATAAAAGGTAAAGGCTTTATATGGAAGTTGTTGATTTGTAGAAGGTACTACTTTGATAACAACAAGTACATGCACATTGGACTCTGGACGTGGATACGCCGAAAAAACTATTTTCGCGTCCGATTGAAAAGTCTATCAAACCGGTAAAGCTTTACCGGTTCCAAACAACCGCTGAAAAACTGCCGCGAAACGCGGTACTTTTGTGTTCAGCTAGCGCTGGTTTACCAGTACCTGGTTTAGCAAGCCGCGATGGTGGAGCGAAAACGGCGAAATTAAAAATATTTTTTAGTAACTTTCGAACCATAAATTCTACGATTATATAAACTTTGATTCCGAAAACTGCTTCATATTTCGAAATCAAAGGACATCATCATCAGCATCATCCTCCAGATTCCTGCCCCTAAGTATTTCAATTTATTTCGGGTTTGGGCAGCATATTTTTTTCATGCATCTCTATTAGCCGTTATCTTCGAAGTATTTGTGTGAAAGAATGATAAGTATGGCTAGGGGATCCTGCCTATCTTTCACACAATCCATCCATCGTTTTGCAGTCTTCACCTACTCATGAAGCCATCCACATTTAAGCTCAAAACCTTTCTGAAAATATGTGCCTTCACTAATTATCAAATTGTGAAGTCCCACAGATCATAATATGTCCGTATACAAATCCTACACAAAATAACAGGTTGTTTGATCAATCGCTCGGGAGTTAGGTCAGAGCCAGTGTTCATGAATTTTGATTTTATTATTATAATATGTTATTGGATGGCAACGCATTAGATCCATCTGGTGGTAAGTGGCCATTGACGTCTACGGACATTACAATAACAGGGGCATCGTGGGTCCTTTGCCATTTCAGAAGCAAAGCTCAAATGCTGAAAAGTGTATATCGCACCTTCGGTGCAACAAAGTCACAATAAGTAAATTAAAAATGAACTGTTTTGACTTTTGTTTCGGTGCAACAAAGTCACAAATAGTAATATCGGCACCAATCCTCTTCAAACCGAAATCCTGATCATGTTCGACGTGCCAAATATCTTCTCAATGCATGGATCAAGTTAGCTTATAGAAGGTTAGTATATAGTAACAGCCCGGATGTAGTAGAGTGGAGATATTTGTGCCCGGTTAATGGCAATAGGCTCGCCCCCGATCATGGGACTTAAACATAACTGGCGAAATGTGGGTGTGCTATAGGTACACTTCTGCCCAACTCCTCGAGGACACAAGGCATGACGTTATGTTTATGTTATACGTATAGTAACGGTACATTAAGTTCACAGAAGATTTACAAGACATGATATTTGTGATGAATGAAATGTATAAAAGGAAGCAAAACAAAGTAAACAATGACAAGGAGGCTATAATTTTTTAAATAAAAACGATGAGGATTTGTGTGATGTATAGACAGAAAGTAAGAATACCGAATAAATGAAGGAGTTAGTGTAAGATAGTAAAAAAACTTTTTACAAAAAAAAACAACCGACTTAAAAAAAAAACACTAAAACTTTTTTTTGTAAAAAGTTTTTATTTTTCACTTTTTAGTGGTGGTACCTACCCCACACAAGTTACTACCTGCTATGTAAATAACAGTGAAGGAGTCTAATAATTATATCGTCTACAAAGACTGTGGGAAAAATACGTAATATTGAAGCTAGCTCAAAAACTACGCAAGCAAACTTAATAAAATTTATATGGGACCATCTAGGGAGTATACCCTTTCGAACTAAAAAATAATTTTTAAAATCGGTTCACAAACGGCGGAGTAATCGGTGAACATACATAAAAAAAAAACAATCATCCGAACGTAGAACCTCCTCCTTTTTTGAAGTCGGTAAAAATGAAGACGGATATTGAAAGGAGAGTATGTTACGGGTAATCAGAAGCCCGATAGTCTGACAACCAGTGTTATCAAGGAGAATCGTATTACCCAATAACTTGGTTGTAGATGCCAGATAGGCAGTAGCTCCATGTAAAATAGTGGTATTCAACTGCATCCGATTAGACTGGAAATCGACCCCAACATAGTTGAGAAAAGACTACGCAGATAATGATGATGATTGAAAGGAGAATACATGTAGTAACCAGTACAAAGTAAGCAGACGTGGATAATCAGCCAGATAACCAAGAAGCTTATGCCGAAAACATGTGAAAAATTGCAATTTGTTTGTAATAATTATGGTTAAACATTTTATAACAGCTCATGAAGTTTTGATTAGTTACATGCCCACCCATCCAAAACTTAATACTAAGCCCTTGTTGGTGTTTCAACTTCCACTCCACACTATCCAGTTCCAAATCTTTTGGCTGCTTATACGTCTCTCTCTATGTTTGCCTTTACCTTCAGTTCGTCTATGCCCTTTCTTCTCAGTCTTCTTTTTCTCATTGCCTCTATTTTCCCTTCTATAATAAACTTATCGTATCAAACGAAATGACCAATCATAAGTATATTATGTAATTTTACCATTTATGCCCGGGTTACATGAGGTTAGTTTTTGAAAGTAGGATAGCAAGCAAGTAATATCCTGGCTTGGAACATGATCGTGCATGTGCCACTGCACACAGCTGAAAACACGATTATATGAAATGTTAAGCCAGTAGCATTGCACTGTCTTAGTCTGTAGAGTAAACTGATCCGATTGGATTCTAGCTTTGCTGACCTCATGAGCCTATTACACAAGCCAGGATAGAAAAATTGGTGATGGGGGCACTATTAGCAATAACAGAACGCCATCCTATTAAACTAGCTTACTATCTTTCTAACTAGCTTAGTAGCCTGAAAATGAGAGATGGTTCTGTATACACGAGGCTAGAGTGACTACCTTGCTAGCTCATAGCACTATCTTGCTTTATCCTAGCTTTAAAAACTAGCCTCGTGTAACTCGGGCATTAGAGTTTAAATAAAGCAAGACTTTAGTGTAGTTTAATATTTTATATTTGATGTGACCAAAAGTACCGGAAGTTTCCTCTTCACCAAAATAGTTTACATAAATAAGTAGGCGCATGTAGCACACCAAGAAGAGCTTAGTTTCAATTAGTTACTCGGCCCAAAGTAATTGACATCACACTTGGCCCAGACATACTGAATGAAAAGTTAAAAGGGCCCCTCTAGTAAGATACGTCTTGACACTCAATACTAATTAAGGACAATTTAATTTAATTCATGCATATTATATAATCATAGAAATTGAAATCATACTTCACTTCACTATTCTTCACTTGACTTCACTTTTATTATCGCGAAAACACCAGAACATAGTATATCGCGTTTGTAAGACAACAAGAACGGAAATATGTAAGTGTATATAATGCAAGTGTGTTCAAAAAATGTACGACATTCAGAATATGTCTCAAATTATTTGATTAAAGCCCTTCGACAAGAAACTTCGAGACAAGACCAAGAAAACATACATCATCGTTTGCAGGATGGATTTGGGCGGTGGAGATCATTTCGGTGAGAAACTTTTATAAGACGTTATTAATAGGTTAGCATTACAGAGTGTCTCACGCCGGTCTGACTGGCGACAAAGAAAGCATACTCTGCCTACGCAGAGCACACTGAAATAGCTGCGCGCGCGCCGCCTATGACTCAGCGCAGACAATGGACCTGATGTCCTCAGCAGTAACAGCTTTCGCCAACATCAACACGTCACTGCGAAAATGCCTTTACTCTACGCTTTTTTATTCGTTTTTTTTTTTTGTTTGAACTCTGTAATCTCTGGACCAGTCGGATTTGAAAAAATATTTTTACTTTTGATATTATTATTTTTATTCTTTATTATTATTCTTGAGGTAGATTAATATCACGCTACGACCCCTAAGAGCCGATCAAAAAGAAAAAAAGTCAGAAAGAACGCTAAGCGAAAACGAAGCAAAGGCGCGGGCGGGCGAGGCGATAGGACGCGGATGATCGTAGGATATTTTATGTTAAAACAAGAAATTTCACGCGGACGAGGTAGCAGGCAGAAGCTAGTTATTTAATAAGGATGGCTTCATCTGTCCGCACATTTTCGTTACAATCTGCGAATTTTATGCAAGTGAATTCACTGAGTAAAGCACTTGTTTTACTTGGATCTAAATGCCGGCCCTGGTGTTCGTAATTAAATAAAACCGTCACAGTTTCGTCATATTTCAGTCCCTCAGAATTTCAGGTTCACCACTATTGCCAACACGATTTCGCATAACGCCTTAGCTGTTTTGTACAGAAATAAAAGAAAAGGCTGGCTATTATATTAAGGCACAGGAGGAAAAGCTAAATTACAAAATTTTAATTAAATTGATGCCTTTAATAGCCCTGAAAAGTGACATCGATACAAAGAGTCACACGTATAGTTTTGGAAGTCTGCGAATTAATGATTACGGGGACATGAACATTGGAAATTGCGCATAAATACGAAATATTTTATTTTTATTAATCTACGATTCATTCTAACACCAAAGCAATCGAAATACAGAACTATTCAACGAAAACCGGTCGTTGACATCCCAAACAACACATTTATATGGAAATGTTGAAGCAGGCTTATGTGTAGAGTTCGTTAGGAAATCTGTATGAATTTTATGGCAGGTAGAGGTACTTAAAAATTCTACCAAAACACGTTAATTTACTTATTCGAAATCATAAAAAAGACGGTAAAAATTACTTTGAAAAAGAAACAATTTATTTTCCAATTCTACATTATGAGTTAGTCCCTTACATGCCTCCGTGGCCGTGGCGTGGTTGGTAACCTATACAAGGCGTGGTTAAAATTGAAATCCGGACGACTTCAAGATGGCGTATCCAGCCGCCATTTCAGTTCGTCAAAGTGCGGTTACTCAAATATTTCTCGAAGCGAGTGCTTGGCAAACATGCCTAGTGGCACATACTAATGCGATGCTAATCATTACGCCGGACACATATTAATTTCAGTACGGCACTTTAACATGACGATGCGACCGCGACACAAAGCCCACCAATCAGTAACGGTGTAGGCCTTCGACGAAAGGAAGTCAGTGTAGCGGGTCTACATGCCCCTCGGCGAAATCTTGCACTGCGGCATAATATCGGAACATAATCGGAGAGATGACCTCTTTCCACTTGCATTTTTTGCAAGCCACATTCGATAAGACTTTGTTAATAGAAAGGGATCGTACTGAGAAATTTACGTTGTTTTATTAAAACTTATTACAAAGAATTAAAAAATATCCATATTGTAAGATGGGAACAATTAATAAATAACTTAATATCTGAATAATAGCTCCCTATCTCTTAATTAATCAAACTTAATAATGAAGCCCGTATTTAATAAGTTTTGGGCCCTATGAAATTAAAACACATTAAATAACTAAGAAATACCGTAGCTTTGATGTGACGAATTTAAAGACCAGGAGGCGTCTTGAAAACAGCAATACAGGGTCCGCCATGAAAAAACGTTCAAACAAAATTTTGGAAAACCCTCTCCAACGGCTTCCCGAAACAGTTGAATATGCCTGCATAAGTAATTAGGTACTTAAACCTTTGGCGACAATGCAATTATATGGCACCATGGAGCTGCGTCTGATGATGCGGCCATAGAAAACTCGATGGAAAGACGTTTCCAAAAAAAATGTTTGCGGTCTTTTCTTCGTCCACCCTGTATCCTAAATACAGGCTGGACGAAATAGTTTGCTATTATTTACACGCTTCTATTAATTTGCCTAGAAAGTCGATGAAAACACAAATGCAAGCAACAGGTGATTGGTCATCCTAAAGGATGAACTTCAAACCAATGCTTCAAACAAAATAGGCGGTAAAGAGCTCTTACGTGCTTTTAAAATTTTAGTTTTAAAAGTCATATTTGTCTGTTCCTAGGATTTAAAGCGCTACTACCTATATATATGTAATCTATTGTAGCTTTATGGGTAGGTATAGCGCTTTTGCTTAGTCTATCATACATAACATACTGAACCGCCGAATTCGGTCGCGGTGGCGGTGGACAAACGATCGCCGTCACCGGGACGTCTAGTACGGTTCGAATAATCTCGTTTCCAGTGTCCCGTTGACGATGGTGGTGGACAAACGGTCTTACGCTTAGACGAGGGTAGACGATTTGTAGACGTCCCAAAGATATATGCACTAAGCAGTCAAGTGACGACAAATCTTCAGTGGTTTCTTTTGATGCTCACATTTCATATTGGACTATTTTTACTGCAAAGTGTTGAATATGGTAAACTAAAACTAGGTCAAGTTTACCGTGCATATGTCAAGTTTACTGTGCACGACCCACAGAAATACGTAATTTGTAATAATGCTCCGTCCTGACGAAAGCTGTAAGATAAAAGAAACGACTGGGAGAAATAGATCGTAGCAAAATACATTCGGTGACAAACAATCACACTTGACAAAAGTACAGTCAGGCTAAGTGAATCATGACCCACTTTGACGATAAATCGTTTGAAACCGTCAAAATAACTAAGATGGCAGATGACAAATTCGTTACCAAGGAAATGTATATTTACGCGAATGTCGACCTAATTGTATTTGAATGTCTGTAAGAAAATAAGCTTATGGTGGGTCAGAATTCAATTTTTTCGACTGTACATCAGAACATAATTATTCATTTTAAATTCAAAATTTACTTCATAAGCACTTCATATACACATAAAGTTTTTATAACCAATAAAAGCCACTTTAGTCACTTTTCCAGAATCGCGAGTAAAAGTAGATATGTACCTGCATTTTGGATGCTACTTTCAGGGACCAATAGTTTATTGAACAAAAACTGTTGCTGTTAATTAGCATAAGCCAACATTTTTCAATTCCCTGCGGTAGTCAAGCCACATTAAAGTCTACCTGTGTATTCAAGAAATCGTTAGTAATACTTATAGTAATAACAACATAATATATAATATGCACGCATATAAATAACTGCAATAAGTAACTTGATAACGAGGTGGTACGAATGCGGCCAAGCAGTTACAGGAATGGCTTGTGAATATTTTTGCACCGAGTCTCGGCCGGACTGGCCCAACGGCATTCTCGACCGCTGCCACAGCACCGTACCAACTACGCTCCGTTCTTAGCTCCAACTGGATTGTTACTGGACACTACGTGAACAACTATACTCTATTTTAATATTATTTATGAGTCAAATCGCTATTTGTGGTGATAAAACCAAAATGTGTCTAAAACTTAACAATTATTTATGTAGTCAATTAGATCGCTCATTTTGTTGCGTTTAAGATCAAGGAAATGTTTTGAATACGCACTAAATTAACACTTGATTAAACAAATCTAAATTCGGGAGATATGTCGCGTCAATGGATACTATAAGATACAATCACCACATACCGACTCTTGAGCTTACCTAGACGTCTCGCGATTACTTCGACGAGAGATACATGGGAGTGAGCAGGGCGTACAGCAAGAAAGGGACAGACAAGTCGAGCGTGGGAACAGTAGGTACTCAACACACGAAGTATGACTGCATTTGAGCCTGAGGCGATTCAGGCAACAAGTTGCTGGAAAAAAGTTGCCCATGTAAGTACTCAGTCATGACTTTCGAAAGCCTCGCAAAAGTAACGGACCTTCTTGATGTACCAATGTATCGCAGAAAGTATAAAAAGTACGGCAACAATAAACGCCACACCCGTTATACCTACTTGCATTTTGCATTAAAATTCATGGCAAACGAGTAAGTTATGCATAAACCAAGCTAACTGCAGTTACAACAAACAGCAAATCGTATTATTGAAAATTCAAAGTAGGTATGGGTAAAAAATCGACTTAAAAAATTGACACAATAATGTTGTCTGAAACAATATGATTTTGTATGGTTTTCTAAATTTTTCGGCGACGAATCCCGAAACTGCTTCACAAAGACACAAAACATTATTATTATTTCCTATAAGACGGATCACCCTTCGGACTTTTCACCCTTTTTAATTTTTTCCACGTAATTACTTTGACTGACACAAATTCATAGACAATACGATTATAGTAATCGCGTACAATTTCTTTTTAATCGTGAACCAGTTACACACAATGACAACTAGAAAAGCACCCCCTTTATTGAAGTCAGTAATAAAAATTTATAAAGCACCTATTTCCAATTACAAAATTGCCCAAGCTTCTTTTAAAAGCCACTCAGCATTCAGCAGAAATTGTAGGGAAAAGTTCGTTACGGTACAAACGTAGACGAGTCGAAATATGAAACTCACCAATAAAGTTACAGTGGTATTCTCCAAACAAATTGACTATATTTTTCCTACCAATAGTCTTAGCTTTGCGTATTTTAGCTAGCTAGCCAATCTCCACGAGTGCTAGGTTAGTGATGATGATTACCCACCCCCCCAGACTCAAAGGTATACCATAAAGTAGGTACGAAAACTGGTATTTTAAGCCATCGATATACTGATATGCAAAAGAAAATAATGAGACGAAAATCACATATTCACATATAAATGTGGAGATGACAATATGACAATAAATTAAAACACTGGCCAATACTATAGGATTATTTGGAAACTATCAAATAATAAATCCGAATCCCGTTTTTTTTTTTCAAACCTAAATAATACATAGTCATGGGCAACTATTGATTTCCAATCAGCTGAATAGTTATAGTGACTACCTATCTACACTAACCTACATACACTAAATCACTATTAGAAAATATTTGCTTGAATTTATGCGTGCAGACTGGTAACGTCATTAGAAAATAAAATTGTCGCCTACACATTGTATACGAAGACATCTTAGTCGTTTATCTGGATATGCCAAGGTAAAGAGGACTTTTCAGAAGTGATACTTTATTCATTAATTGCGTCTGATCTATCGACCCGTCCCGCCCAGGCGCCCTTGCCGCCCACCCTAGTGTACCTAACTAGTGAAGGTACCTCTCGAAAAAACCTCTGATCAGTAATACTGGCCAATCTTCTAGATTTATTTATATTTATAAATTGAATCGTCTTCAGTCGCTGTAATACTCAAGTTTCTATAAAAAATGTGTTTTAAAAAGGAATCTCCTCTTGAAGGCGCATTTGTAGAAGAAGAGGTTACACTAAAAACCTTATTTTATTGTTATCAAAATCTGACTTTTACGAAACATCAGCCACGCAGTACATGACAATACATCATTTTGATGTAATGTACCTATAATTACTCCATTATGAAAAGGTCACTGAAGTGAATAAGTACCCATTCTACAGCAAAAACTGTCAACGTGCTGAGGCTGACAGAAATATGTCAACTGTTAAATGGCTGATTCTTTTTCCCAAGAAAAGGTCGGACTCTACTAACAAAACTTGTTGAAATAGTAAGGAATGATTCCATCAATAAAACAACGCCATATTCTTCATGCGAATACTTCTATGAGTGTTCTACTCTATAGTCGATGATGATTATTGCATCTGTCAAAAATGCGTGAACCCCTAAAGAGCCATCATCATCTGATAGCATAATCAGCCTATAATGTTCCCACTGCTGGGACACAGGCCTCCTCTCTGCGAAAGGGAGCGGGCCGTATTCTACCACGCGGGCCCAGTGCGGGTTGGTAGATGTCACATATCTTCGAATTTTTGGTTCTAGGACATGCCGGTTTCCTCACGATGTTTTCCTTCACCGTTTTGAGAGCAGTGGCGATGAAATAATTTACACAAAGTAAAGCGCCTGTCAGGGTTCGAACCTACGACCTACAACTCGTAAGTCGTGGCCGTTACCACTTGGCCACCACTGCTCTCATCATCATCTGATAAAATGGCCCAATCACTACCATAAGAGGTGCTTTCGTCAGATCATACCAATAGAATAAAAGGAAACAAACCGGTAAATAGAGTGCGTTTCATCAAATAGATCCTTAGCAGTAATGTTGGCTCCACTATTAAATTTAAATACGGACCTATTAGATAACGCCGTAGCGGCGTAGCGTATTCGTATTGGTCCTACAACAGTAGAGCTAACATTACGGCACTC